>OY728157.1:1432848183-1434139183 GCA_963277665.1 Viscum album
ATTGTACACATCATGTGTGCTTGTATCTAAATCTTGTTGGCTGGTCATCCTTTCTTTATCATGATGCCGAATAAATGGAAACCAATCATATATCAAACTATCCAATTCAGTCCTATCATTTGGATCATCAACATTTTGAGATTCCATTTTCTCTCCATTGTGATACCACACATAATAGTTTGTTTGGAAACTATATTTGGTTACATGATAGCTAACTGTTTCACGACTCAACCAAGGTCTTCCAACACAATTAAAACATGGGCAGTGTATGCGACCACTATCTGAAGCCTTGTCAAATGAAAAATATAGAAAGATGTTCAAATTATTTTGAAAATCAGTTGAAATCTGATCAGTTTCATACATTCAACTTCTATCCACTCTGTAAAAAAATTCAAATAAGTCATTTCAAATAAATTCAATAATATTGAAGTTTAATCAAAAAAATATTTAGGTAAATGAAAATTGTTTACTTTATATAAAATCATAACTGACACATTAATCTATATGAGAATCATATTAGGAAATACAAAAAAATACAGTGTATATAAGAAAATAAGATACAGAATTTATAATGCCAATATTCAAGGATTTCCCAGTAAGATATTGGAAGTGGATCAAAGAATACATAATCCTTAATGATCTTATTGGGAGTGCATGAGTTTTATACATTATCTTCTTCAGGGAGATCAGGATGAAAAGTAGGATGAGGATCAGGGGAGTGGAGGGACTGTCCAAGGGGGTGAGAGGTGTCCAAGGGGGTGTGGAGTGTCTAGGGGGTGGTGGGGCCGTCCAGGGGGTCGGAGTTGTCTAGGTGGTCGGGGGCTGTCTAGGGGGGTCGGGGTGTCCAGGTGGGCGGGCTATCCGCAGGGGTGGTCAGGTTGTCCAATGGGGTAGGGGAGTCCAGGGGGTGGGCGGGCTATCCAAGGAGGTGAGCGGGGTGTCCAGGGGGTGGGTGGGGATGTCCGGGGGGTACAGGGTGTCCAGGGAGTGGGCGGGCTGCCCATGGGGGTTGCAGGGCTGTCCAGGGGGACTAGAGTGTCTAGGGGGGTGGGTGGGCTGTCCAGGGGGGTGGGTGGGCTGTCCACGGGGGGTGTTCGGGCTGTCCATAGGGGTGGCGGTGCTGTCCAGTGGGGTCGAGGGTGTCAAGGGGGTGGGGGCGTCCGGGGGGATGGGGGTGTCCGGGGGGTGGTGGGTGGGTGTCCAGGGGTGGGGTGGGAAGGCTGTCAATGAATCTTAATTAGTTAATAGAGATGAAGAAGTTCTATATAACCAATATTTGGAAAAATTGATCTGTTATAGGACATTTTGTTGCTTTCTATGGATTAATACCCTTAAAAATACCATTAGTAGTGGTTCATATAAATAATCATTCCCAATATTGAGTTTAGGAGTATATATGGTTTTTATTATTTTTTCCATGACTTTTGGGTTGATAAAAACTATAATTTTCTTTATAGATATCATGAATATGATTTTCCATCCAAATAATGTCTCTTTAATCATTATATTTATAGATGGAATGACAATATAGTTTATGAAATTATTTTTTAATGATTCATGCTGTGACATATTAATGATTACAATTCAATAAAATTTGATTTATAAAAATAATTTTGTGTGTCAATATTCGATACAACAGACTAATAGCTATTGAAATTAGAGAAGCACTAGGATTTTGGTCTATCTCTATCTCAACATCATGTCAAGGGAGTATCATCATTACCACCTCATAAAAAACAAAAACAAAAACCCTAACAACCTTGGTATCCTCCAACATAATAGTATTATTATATTCTATAAAAGTATGAACAATCACATAAACTAGGTGGTCCACATATCATCTTCCCACCTAAAATTCTCACTCAATAACAAAAACTACATTTTTTCTATCCCCATATGATTACACAACCCTCCTTCAGAATCATTTGATAAAAATCTGTAAGGAATATAACTATTTTATTCATTTGATGACATAGTATAGGTATATTTATATGAAAAGAATACCCCCACAATAATCATGCAGCCCTGTCATCAGTCTAAACCCCTAGAACACATAAAAGAATCTAGTATGGGCATTTACAAAAATATTTAACACCATAAGAATACAAATACACTATAAATATATTTTGAGAGGATATAATGGTGTGTGTGAAAAAATTATATTAAATCAATTAAATGAATATAGAACAAATGAGGGTTTACAATACACTAAGAGTACCTCAAACAATCCAAAACCACTATAGCGCCACATATTCAACTTCATGAAATAGGACCTGGAAATCTTGCCTACGTCTTTACTGATGACCACCTAATTGGAACACTCTATTTATGGTTATTGAAAACAAGTAACAAACTATGTTTGGTCTCTACCAACTCAATCACCCCCTTTTAGATCATAATATTGTTTCCCCTTATACTAAAATGCTCTCACTGTAAGCTACTTCTAATGCTGGTCCTAAACCATTCATTCTCCACAAAACAATTATCAAAGAACCATTGGACACATCTAAATGATGATACAAGATCATCACATATAGGTTAAATTAAAATAGAAAAAAAACATATAAACATCAAAATCAAAACTAAAAACTGAAATATTAGATAAATTTCAATAAAAATAAGTTACCAGTTAAGAAAATATCTAATTTAGGATGGGTTTGATAAGATTCAGAAGGAGATTAAACACCTTGGATGGGATGGAGGAAGAGGAAGCCGAAGGAGCTCCAATATCGCCAAACTTCTCCCACCGACGGAGCTCCAAGATCACCCGCTTCTCCTATTTAGGGTTCTGTATCGCAAATGGGAGAGAGGACGGGCCGCTGGTAATTTGAGGGAATGTTTTACCAATGGTTTTTAAAAACCATTGGTATATTCCTTCAGGCCAAACCTATACCAACGGTTCCTTAGAACCATTGGTAAAATCTTCCCTGAACCACACCTATACCAACGGTTCTCATTGAACTATTGGTAAAACTCCCCTAAACTATATCTATACCAACGGTTCTAATGAACCGTTGGTAAAAGCTCCCACAAACACACCTATACCAACGGTTATAAGGAACCATTGGTAAAATCTTCCCTAAACCATCCTTTACCAATGGTTTCATGAAACCATTGGTATGGAAGTGTGGGGAAAAACCCACATTCCAGTAGTGTAGGTTGGGTGTAGTTTTTCTTCCAGTGGCCCTTCTTGAAACATGAAAACCAAACATCCTCATATTTCCTTTCCTACCCTTTGATCTTCCATTTCTTGGAAGGCCATGAAGAAGGTTTGGGCTTAAAGCTCATCACCTTACCTTTCCTCTTATTCACCATACGGACAGAAGGATTTTTGCACTCCATATCTTTGTCCACTTGGTGAATGAGGATAAGAAGAACAAATAGAGAATTTTCAATATCTCTCATATTGAAATTGAAAATACAGTTAGATAATATCTAAGGGTATGATGCGATAATGGGATCAGTGACCAGTTCTTCGGGGGGTTTAAACTCTAGAACCTCCAGGTGCTTAATGTAGCCAATAAGCTTGACTATATGATGCCCAACTAGGGAACCTTCTACAAGATTACTTTGAATGAGTGCCTTAGAGATCTCAAACCTTTCATGTCTTTCTCTCTCCTTGTAATGACTACAAATGTACTCGTGTATGTTAGAAGCATCCATGTTTTCATGAGACTTCATGAGATCACTATATATTGATGATAGAGTCAAAAATTTAATGTAGACAATGTCGTTTATATGTTTCTCATAGACCCAAAAATCCTCATCACTTTCCTCTTTGGCATGCAGATCAGGTAATACTGAATCCGGCACATAAGACTTTTGTTCGTGGTGTAGGATAACCTGAAGGTAAATAAAACATTCCTAGAAGTTACTATCGGTGAGGATGTTGTCTTTATCTATAATTGATCATTAGGATAGTGTGGTTGGCGAGTTTTTCATTTTTATTATAAAATTAAAAGATAAGATCATTAGTACTTTCATAATTAAATTTTATAAGAAATAATAATATTTATGAAGTCTCCAATTATTTTATCAAGTCCCAATAACCCTCACCATTGAACTAGGAATATCCAGTTTCCATGACATTCTAGTGTCAAGGATCCATATTCCCCTTCACATAACCCCAACAAGGATTGTTCAATATATTAGAAGGTATTTAGGTAGTCCGATGTTTTCCAACTATAGGCTTGCATCTCCTTGATATGTTGAGTGGACTCCCCAATCCTAAAATCATGACTTTGGATTTCATCAACTCTTGCCTCCGATATTACACCATGTTTATCAAGGGATACTCATCTTGATATAATATGGTTAAGTCAACCAGAAACCTTTCATAAGGGATTCCAGTATAAAAGTAAGTGTCACATCAATGGTTGGTCAAACACATAGTTTTATTGAGTTTTCCAATAATCAAGTAACAGAAGGCTTGTTCTGACATAATATTTTTTTGATGTATTTTTTATCCCTTATGCGTGAATTTCTTATTATCATTATCACATGCTTGTTAATATTAAATGGAACTTACATAAGTGATTAACCATTTCATGGTAATATTTACGCATAACTCTAGTTTATTTTAGTTACATATTACATGCTTGTTTAATTCATTAATTATGTGATCATGAAAACACATCCATAATCATAAACCATGAAAATGACAAAAATAGAATAAATTAATTGGCATGATAATGAAATTTTCTAATGGTTAGTTTATCTAGTGGTCAATAAACTAACCCTAACCTAAGGGATAAACACCTTGATCCTTTTGGATTCGTGTTTACGGCTTCCACCTATCAACCTCTATATCTCCTGGGATTGGTTTCATCTCGGATCTTGATTTAGTCGCCTCTACTAGCTTGGAAGTTCCATCCATTACATATTCCTTCATTAAATCACATGTAAGTGAGGGGTAAAAAGGGTTTTTACATAAATGAAACCTTGGGCACGTAGGCCCTACATAATAATGAAGAGAAGGCTCACGAGCCAAAAAAAATTAATTCAAATAAATAAATTAAAATAAACCATCCACATACAAAGGTCTTAGTCTAGCTCATGATCATATATACATGAAACGATATATATGCATAAATTAAACTAGAAATCAATTCTTTAATCATTCTTGTTTAAGATAAATCATGCTCGAATCAATTAATTATCATCTTTAATGAATCAATACTTTTATCTTAAACCATTTTCTGAATTTTCTTGAGATTCTCATCCATTATAATTTTAAACATATAAATTCATTTTAAATTATCTTTGTATGTAACTTGTACCTTGGAGGAAAACTGGTGAATTCCAATTCATATCTACACAATGAGTAGAAATGAACATTACACAGATGTTAAATTAAACAAATATATATAAAACACCTATCACATATTGTGCCTTAGCTTTCTTCCCTCATGATGGTACATGTCTCAAGGGTTTGTATAATATAATAATAAATTTAAAAAAAACTGCATAATTATTCTTATTACATGACGTGTAGTTCTAACTACATGATGTGTATTATTTATCATCGTCTATACCAAGTACATGCCCGGGGAAACGGTGTATGAGTATACTTTAAAAATCATCGGAGTACATGGCGTGTCCAGTGGGCCACACACCGTGTAGTTTCTCATTACATGGTCTCCAGCCAGGAAAGCCGTGTACGGGGTACACGGTCCAACCCTAACCCGAAGGGACTACACACCGTGTCTATTAGGCCACATGATGTGTAATCTGAAAACCACATTCCACCTATTCTTGGTCAATACACAGAGTCATTTAACACTTTGAAAGAATCCAACACACGACTTGGTTTGGTAGACTGGTCAGATGCATTAAATCATGACTACACGGCGTGTACTGCCGAATACATTTCATGTGTTATAGTGTTGTATGACCAGGAAGCTTTGGCACCTCCATATGAGATTATATTTGTTATTTTAATCAAGATTAAAATAAAAGATCATTTATGCAAGCTGAAGATGAAACGAAAAGGGAGGAATAGATCTGAAGATTCAGATTTGTAGAATGATTAACTTTAATTGAAACAACTAAATTATTAAATGTGTAATTCATCAATGAAATATTTAAATAATTATAAACTACGATGTAACATCTCTGATGCCACTTGAAGGTTCTGGGCATAGTGGAAGCGTGGTTGGGATGGTACCCAACATTGATTTTTACCATAATCAGTGATTATTCTGGGATCAATATGAAGATGAACGCCAATCTCCACAGAATAAAATCAAAGATTTAGATAAAGAAGAAAGTGTCTTGAAACCTTAGAGATGATCTTGCACATCATGTTTATAATTAATTAAATTAATTTTATAAATAAAAATAATACCTATATTTTTGGTATTTTTCTTCGTTGATGATGTTGATCATTAGGAAATACCCTTCTGAATTATCTCATTGTGCTTGTAAGGGTCCAAACTAGAATCTCTCTAGTGGTGATCCACATGTACTCTGATGGCATGTGATCAACACCACTTGTTCTCTGGGTGCTATCATTATGAAGTGAGTGTCTTGTGTCAGTCATTCTTGATCGCTTGTTCTTCGGACTTGAAGAACATCTCTTGTTCTTTAGATGGGAGAGAATAAGATTCGAGAGAGAAAATTTTTAGATCAATAATTCTCAATTCACCAGGCGTGTAGTGTTGTGTCTAGCCAAATAGGTGTACCTACCTATTTATATACATGGAATTTTAGTTACAATATTTTTTGCATAGTATCTATTAAATAAATTCATGAACTTAGAGAAAACGCATGCATTTAATAATAACACCGTGTCATTATTTATGGAACACCAAGTTGTGCAAAACAGAATTATAAATAAAATTATGCATCATAAAATAATAGTAGTGTTGTTTTAATTTGTTCCAACTAGTTAAATAATTATTTACGATCTTGAAAATAATTATTTTACTACCAGACTGTCCTTGGCCAGCCCGAACTCCAATTCATTTTATTGAACACTCGAATAGATAAATAAATAATTTATTCTATTAAATAAATATTTTATTTACAAACTTGTAAATAAATATTTATTAAATTTTCAATAAAATAAATAAATATATTTTATTTAATTTTTGCAATCATTGTAACTTCAAAAAAATTAGTCAATGATCATGATAATAATATTTATTTCATTAATTAAATTGAAATAATTTTTACCCAAGACCAAAAAAACACATAGTGTGTGACCCTCTAGGATTCATTATCATTGTAATTAGGCGGGCTTGCCTAAAGTCCAAGTGTACTATTTAAAAATGGGTCAAGGAACCCAAGATAAAGAACTTAATGTCACAACAACGACATCCACATATGAACACTCACCGTGTAATATAATCCCTTTGCTGTAATATCTCATCAAGCATGTTTCATGATTGTGTCCTCAAATTTTATTCTTGATACGTCGTTCTTTGATTATCTGAAATAAACTCATCATTACACCATGGACATGGAATTTTACAAGACAATTCTATTTCAATCAAAGGTAAAAGATATCAACTTTCATAAATTGAAGGGACAAATCCTACCGCGATTTATCTATTAATAACATGCCACTTGTGACGCACCCAACGCACCGTACTTCTCGCCAACTATCTGCCTAACGGGTTTTGTCAGTAAATCAATGTGCGTAAGTCATTGAATGTAATGATGATAATCTTAAAATCTAAGGATCATTACACACGCTCATAGATAGAAATATCTGATGACACCAAAACATGCGTAATTCCTTCTAGCTGTTCGGTTTTTATAATCTCTTATCTTGGATATTACCAAGTGAGAACATCATGAGAGGAAGTCTCACCTACTGACGACCACTCGCACCTGACAGTCTTCATGCTATGTGTCCCAACATAGCATGTCATCCAAGAAAAGAACTATATTTAAGAATATTATTATAGCATTTCAAGGTTCTCATCATAGCGGGGAACTTCCATGACATTATCAATGCAACAAATACACTAGGATATTATTACATCATATTTATGCAGAACATTGAACAGTTTGTAATAATACATTAAATATCCATATAATCAAAGTAAAACCAGTTGGTTCTAGGACACTAAATCTTACATGTGTAACCTGACAGGGCCAGCCACTCAAGTATCAACTTGTTCCTCGCCATCCCAAAACCCCATAATACATCATTATAAATCATGGTGTGATCTATCATCCATGTGACACGACTTCTTGATATGTGATACCAGCATTCTAGGGAAAACTGGTGTGCCATGGCCGAGATATATATATCCATGAACTAGCCAAAGTACTCACACACCTTGTGCACCCAATCACTCTCAACGAAAAGGTGGTCCAATATTTAATTATTATTCCACATGAAACAAACACATCTGGAAACTCTGTTGACGATGTACCACATAATGTTAGTGTCCGTTAGAAGAGCCTTATTCCTAATACTCTAGCAGAGGAACTTTTATTTGTTGGGGATGATCTGGGTCCAAAGGACCTCATTTCATGCGTCTACTGGGTCCTACATGCTAATATTCTAGTGTTAATCCTTTATCGAGAAAGATATAATGAGTGATGTGGTGAAAACACATTGATCCAGATCAGAAGATAGATCTATGAAGTTAAAATGGTCATATTGGTCCCTACTTAGAAAAGTCTTAAGAAAAAATTATACTAGCTAGCTTCTTAAAAATAAATATCTAGGAAAGGGTATCTCAAGTTTCCAATGATCATCCCACTCTAATTATGGTTCCATAATAGGATGTCGCATATCTCGAAGATCCTATGAGAGTGAAGCCGACATTCATCAACTATGGGAAAAATCTCCCCTAGAGGGGAGAAGCATGGGCTTCCATTAAAATCAGAACCTCCAAATATTTTTCATGCATGGTGATCCCCAAAAGGGTATGATGTCCAAGGAATGACGTTTCTAGTTTTTCATTCATTCCATGGAGGGTTTCCTTGAGGCTTTAGACACTGATCCCCCAATCAGTAGTTGGATGTTCCATCCTACAATATGATACCCATTTCCTTTTTCCGCTGACCTTGGGGTCCCAAATGATGTTTCCCATGATCATGTCGATGATTTTGATAACTCCCTTTGAAACATTTTTGTTTGAGATATCGTGGATTGGGGTGGAAAGTAACACGTTCTTCACCAGATCAATTCTACAAACAAAGGATAAAAAGTTATTCATCAAATTGAGAACATGATACATGGTCATATTGACAAGGGGGTCAAAATCGTGAATACGTACTCTCCCTGATGATAATAGAGCCCCCATATAATTCTTTGGAAAGGCCCCTTTTTATATGTCCAGTAGATGACCCACATTAGAAACTCTAGTGGGGGGACAACTATAGGGTAAGTAAAAATTGTTATTGATTTTTTTAATACTCATACCTCTCTTATGGAAGTATTCCTCCAGCATCCTATTCAATAATTTCAATGATATTTTTCAGTCATTGAAGAAAATAATAGTTTCATCAACAAACATTTTATGAGTCACTAATGGGCAGTTCGATCTGTGGAGATATGGGAGGATATCAATGTTACCAAGGCTTTGATGAATGAAGAGGAAAAGCACATCCTGGGAAATACTGAAGATTCTTGGGGATACAAATACCCCTTCTCGAAGGCCTCGGTTTTCCATGAATGAACCACAGGTCTTCCCCATAAACAACACTACCAACCACGAAGAACTAAAATAGTAAAAAATAATGTCTATATTCCAAACGGAAAGGCCCATACCTATCAAATATTGGTTGTTGAAACTTCATTCTACATGGTTTTAGGATTTTTTCATATCATGTTTAATGGTCGTATTTCACCCTTAGGTTTTTTGGTTTATATCCATGATCATTTCATGGGCCGAAGTGATCACCCCCTTTGTGGATCTACCATTTACAAAGTTGTGATGTTTGAAGGAGACCCATTAAGGGAGATGAGCATCGATCTTATAATTGATTATGCTGGTGAGGTTCTTATAAGGTATGTTGCACAAAATCACTGGAAAAAACTATTGTATTGAGGTAGTGTACATAGAATTCAGGATGAATACTATAGTGGTGGCACAAGCAACACAGGGCAACTTCCATCCCCCAAAGAAGTCTTGTATAATGGATATCATAACATCCATCACCACCACCAATGATGTACTGTAAAAATATCTGGGGAAATCATCTAGAACCACCATGCAATTAGGATTGAGCTTTAGCATGACATCCCAGCTCTCCTTCTCTAGATAGAGGGTCCTTGGACCTCCATTGTCCTAGGTAGAAACAATATGTGGGATGATGTCAAATAAGTCTGTCTTAAACCCCAGGTACCCACAAGGCCACCATTTTTTTGTCTTGGAAGGATATCCTTTAGGTACAAATTGGAAATAGTCCCCAAAACATCCCTATCATTGATAAAAGAAACATACTCCAGCAAAATCTTAGGTTGATAAAACCTTTTCTTCTCTTTTATGTGTACATGTAAGTATGTTGTGTTGTTATCCCCCTCTTTCAGCCACTTGATTCTTGCATTCTCCCTAGAATGGGACACCTGTTTCATTAGCATGTCCTCCAAATACTACTTGAAAAAAAGTTCCATGTAAACCTAACCATTCTAATCATCCTAAAACAATATTTGATCATGTTGACTTCCTATTAATTGGCCTCCATGTCCTGACTTGGCAAATGGAGAGCCCACGGCCACAACTTGGGCCTTTCCATTAGCCACCATAGTTTATTATGTAAGTATATCCACATGTGACTCATGGAGGATCAACACGGATATATCAAACTAGGTTAAGGACGGTTGGATCGTTGTCCCTATGTTGATAGTATCTAAATCACTCGTTGTGATCGTGCATGGATGATAATATGATCATAAGAGGGGATTGATCCAAAATGACACGCACCAGATGGACCACTATGGTGTTTCTATGCATGGAAATGGAATGCATGTTTCTAAACACCTATCCCAATGGATCCATGTCTTGTGAGTCCCCTACTGGTTATTACACCACATAAAACTTTCCTTGTAAGTATCTGAGGTCTATGAGACCCTTATCTTCCACTAACGGAGTGAACTCTATGATGGATCTCCTGGTGAATGGGATTATACCCTTCCTCTCACCCAGATCAACATTCACTTTGAATTCACCACCAAAAATCCAGGGGAGATCCCTATGATCAAAGGTATTGAGATTATTCCACAAGGATTCCCTCTGACGAGGGTCATAGATTCCATAGATAAAAGGAAAAAAAGAGAATGGGTGTCACAATTTAACTTAAATGTGATGAACTGGTCTCCCATCTAAATTTTCTAGACTGTGAATCTCATGTTCCAGAATACCCAAAAATGCTGGTTGGAGGGGTCCCCATGAAAGAATCTGTGCATTCTTCTTTTCATGGAGAAATAAAAAATCCAGGCTGGGTCTTTTTTGTGTTCATGAATTCCAAAAAAACAATCTTATGAGTTGTAACCTCATAGGAAACAAAGTCTATTTTGATCTGATCTCTTAAGCCCCCAGAATTCCATATAAGAATTGGAATAAATGAGAGAAATTTTTTCTGGCTCAAGAACAAATAGCCTTCTCAAAATTTAGGATAACCATTACCTTTAGTTTCATAAACTTAGACCCTGTAAAGACCCATTTTCTATAGATATAAGTTCACTTATGGATGCGACTATTTTTGGATGCTAAGTAGTCAGCCAGCCCCGCCTTCATAGGGAGGATTTTGATACCCTCCCTGATCCATCTGATAACCAAGAAGTTCAGGCCATGTCCTTTATACCATAGTCATGTAGGGAAAGAGAAATATGGATCCCCTATAGTGGAACACTCTTAGGAGAAGATATCATCGCAAGTGGACATACTCCCCCCCCCCAGACACACCTCATGACAGGTTGGGGATAATATGTGGAAGCTCCAAAATCTTGAAGGGATGTAGAGGGGAGCCATGAAGATTTTCCATACATCGAAACCTAGGATAAATAAAAAATTTACGAAAATATTAAGAAACATCATTAACCATATCCTTAGTAAACCATCGTGGCACATAGGGTACAATCTCTCAACATAGTACCTTAAAACCTTCCAGCCCCGAGCGAGCATGCAGCATGGGAGCGGGGGTAGTGGCAGGGGAAAAAAGGAACATCAGCAAGTGCCTATGCCTCCACCAGCTCCACATCAGGATGATCTCAATCCATAGAATCCACCCATGGAACAATAGTCTCAAAATTCATGTCATTACTGTGCCACCCACCCTGATGACAACGACGGAACACCTGCAAGGTATGAACCTGTTGGGGAAAATGTGAATAGAATCTCAGTTTTACGGGGTATGAAATACCCTGGTTCTAGAAAAAATACTCTTTCACTTTGAGATCAAGATTTCCCAGTATGAGACAATAGAGATCCATCTCCATGAAAATGTGGGCCACCAAAGTATCTGAACAGCTCGTGATCCCGACATCAGATCATAGAAACCCCCTAAGAGCTTCTGATTATCTTTAGAAATCCATCATCCTGGATATGAAGTGGGAGCCCTAGAATGTTTATCTATACCCTAGAATCCAAACATTCTCTCCCCCTATGGACCTCTATGGACAACATAGATAAACGAAAATTCCATCGACCCTCGGAATGGTGGGCCAAGAACCACACCTAAATGAACTCTTCCCTAGACATGTAGATGAGGTAGAAGGGGAGGTTATGAATATGGGAAATCTACACCAGAAGATGAAGACCCCAGTATCCCATGAAATACTGGAAAACAATGATAGGAGGCTTAAAGGCCCCAAATCGTGCTACCAAACACCATTTCAGTCAATCCATAGCTTCTCAAAAATCAACTGCAGGCATATCCAAGAAGATTTGGTTTCCCTCACGCGACGACTGAGGACGATCTATGGAAATAACTGGGAAAAAGGGAAGATAGGTAGGGGTGCTATGTAGAGGTCATCTCTAATGGAGAGAGTTAGGGGAAGAGGTAGAACTAGAGAAGAGGGAGGTAGAAGTTCAACCAAGAGATTAGATGAACTCAGCTTGGGGGGAGGTGGAGAAGGAGGAGAGACCGCCAAATCCTGGGGACCAAAGACAATGGAGGAAGGATCTAACGAGGAGGGTAAGGAAAAATGGTAGGGTCAAAGGTAGACAAAACCGAGGGGAGAGGGGCAGCCTAGACGGTGGGAGCCACAATGGTCAAAAAATGTTGGAAACACAATTTCGTGTGTAGCATGTTCTCCAATCCATTTAAAAGACCCATCGTTTTAATGATGTGGAATCATGAAAAAAAATTATAATGTACTTATTTATTCTTGAACCCAAAGACTGTATATGGATGTCATCATACATGTTATTAATCCCTAATAGAATATTACATCTTGAAAAATATGGATCACACATCATATCCTCATGTATTCTCATAGGGAAAAGATTTAACATAATACACAAAGAATATTATATTCATAATGGGTTGAATTGGGTGGGTTTCACCCCATATATATTATACCATATACCTAAAAATACTTGGTTTGAATGATTACTCAACTTTACACAATCTAGGATATATGATGTAATGCTCAGGGTTGAAAGGGTAACGATTCCCTAATACTCATAAAAATTGGCATGAAGCTCTATGAAGAGGCTAAAAACATTTGATCATTACCATAATCCTAAACAAAAAAACTATTTTTCTTCATGCACAGTCCATCTTCAAAAAAAATCCCTTTTCCAACACTATGTATTATTATTGCATCAAATTATAGTAGATACTCGACCCAAATTCATTGAAGAAGGTTTAGATCAAATGGTGAAAATATAAACTTTGGCTTCATGGATAGAATAAATCATGGATATATCACCCAAAAGATAACGGTTAAAACCCAAAAACACATACACAAATTTCACCATCTTTAAATAAGATTTTGGATAGTTTGTCTCATGATTTCATAGATTTAGATACCCATAAGTTTCTTCTAAAAAATCATGCATCATCACTATAAAATGATTGATGCCCAATACATCATTGTATAATGTGTACACTTTACATGGATTGTTAGGGGTTAAGGTAAATTCATTGGTCAAACTAACATTCAACTTCTAAAAGGATATCTCGTAAGGATCATACCCCTTAGAATTCCATCTCTTCCTTGATAGAATAATCATTCATGCTCCAAAATAAGATATGTTTCAAAAATATATCGTGTAGTTCTATAACAAAAAATAAAAATCAATGAATATTGAAAATATTCATAGGTTATTACAACGAAACCATAACCTTAAAATTATTAGGGACAATAAATATTATCGAATATAATATCATGTAACCCAATAAAAATAACTCTATGATCTAAAATAACACTTCAAGATAATGTGATATAGTTTTATATATTCTTCAATGTTCTCATTACAATCTCCAAATTTATATCATGATCCTCCAACTTCTAGTAGCATACCAAAATATCATCAAAAACAAAAAAACAAATATAAATACAATAATATATAGAATACATTATTAATAAGGTCTATAAATACTTACGACATATTTTTAAAACAAAAAATCATCATTAGAAACTCACGTTATTTTATACATACTCTTGAAAATCAAAGTGGTAACAACATTTGGAGTCACATGTAACTAGGGATATCATGATCCCAAATAAATATTGTAGAATCTCATGTATCCAATTAGTAGATGAAATAAATCATATATATATGGAAGAAGAGATTAGTTACTAAATATCTTATATTTCAACCTTTATTAAACATACATTATAAAAAACCATCACCCTTTTTATATAGTAAAATTGAATAATCATAAGGTGACACACTCAACTAAGTGAATCCCATCACATCAATGTATTCTATTTAAAAAATTATCTCCATGTACTTTAAAGTATTTATCCTTTATAAAGGAATTGATATGGGCTTTATAGTATTAATTAGATTGATCATAAACTCAACCTCTATCATAAGAAGAATCTTAAAAAATTATCCAAGAAAAATATCTATATACTAGTAAAAACTATAAGAAATACCAACTATATCATCTCCTCCTCTCCCATTGGAATATTTATCACAAAATAAATTATATTTTAATGAACTACAAGAGGCTATGTTCTAAATATAATCCCTAAAAATCCCACTCTTTTATAATGGTTACACTTAAAATATATAAATTATACCTTTCAATGAAAAATATTGATGTACTCGTAATAATGAGATACAAATCCTTCCCAGTAATAAAATTAAAAGTACACACATATAATAAATTGAAATTGTATATATTCTTGTAGAAAATGATCATGATTAAATATATTGGACTACTCTAAATTACCTTGTATCATGACCTTAAGGAAGTATAAATATATATAATTCCTGAAACATATTCCACCATAATCCCCAAATCATAAACCACATGAGAATATAAGGATGAATTTGATGCATATTTACCGAATAAAATAAATTCTATGTATGATGTCACAAAAAATAATTCCTTGAATAATAAATTTACCCTCCTCAAAATTTGAAGGAGTGGACTCGATATAATAAATATTTTCTATGCTAGTTCCTCTACCATAACCTCTTATATACTAACTTCCCTTGAGAATTAATACTTAGATACCTCTACTAAAAAAAACCACATACTCTTTTATATTCTTATTTGATGAAGTTACACAAATTCATCCATGAAATAATGTCCCTAATCAAACATTAATTTCCAAATACAATCAATTATAATGGTTACATCCCATATGAGAAGAAATAAAAAAATAGATGTTATATAAATCCCATTTTTCCAATCAGTGACACTTCATTGGTTATCAGTGAGTTATGAATGAGTATTATCATCACTATCACATTGATAAACATTAATGAGTCCCACCCTTATAGTTAATAAAAAAACCATGGCCCAAACTAGCCTACCTCTCACCCCTCTAATGAGAATAACAGAAACACATGTTCTTAACACTGAAAAATCCACTTCCAAAAACTGAATATGTATAAAAATTAATTTCTATAATATGTTGATATTCTATTTTCCATGATATCGATATTTTAATAGTTTCACTACCACTAATATTATTTCATATGTTTTATTTATTTATTAATCATTATTAATATTTTTAATTATATTATATGAATTTTTTTTTCATTTCTATTTTAGTTATTTTTATTATTCATTTTACTCTTCACATATTATTAATTTTCTTTCTCATTTGTAGTTTGGAAAAAATTTCATAAGGAAAAGAATTATATTATGTATCGTAATTTTGGAAAACATATAATTTCATTCTTCACTCAAATAAATTCTATCAAAGAAAATAAATTGTGTATTAGATGATATAAAATCATGTTAAGTTAAATTTCTCATACATGGAATTATATATTTTTTCTTCAAGTATAAATATATTATTTATCTTCAATATTGTAATTTCCATAATTTCTAGAATATTATGCATTATTGGTTTAATCTAAAAATGTATTACACTTGGGGAAATTATAAATTTTCCAAATGAAAATATTTTATATAAGGTATTTTAGGATAATTATCATTTATATTATAGATAAATTGTATGTATCCTATGATGATACTATGATTCATATTTTAATTTTTGTCAAATAATGTTCTGGATATTTATATATGAATGTGGGTCTTTTTCTTACACTATAGAATTATGGAAATCAGAAAAATTAAATATCATACACATTATATGGAGGAAGTAAATATATTATTCAAGGATTATATTATACTCCATGGTTGATAGAATAATATCTTATGTATAAAATAATCATAAAATTTCAATAAAAATATCATTAATTACTATAGATTACAAACCTATGTACTCAATGCGTTGAGTGGATGGAGAAACATACACATTATGTTAAACTAATTTTCTAAACAATGCTAAAAAATGAAGTTGTGAATCATGAAAAATAATTTTACAACATGAAAAACTCAAACTAGGATGAAGAAGTAAACCACTATTACAATAAATAAAATATAACTATGATGTATAAAGAAATTTAATATAAAACTTTCATTTGAACTATATAATTACACTCATGGGTTCAAATTAATATGAAGCATATCTAAATATTGATATGAAAATTGTTTTACATCACACATGGTATATAGAAAAACATGGAACATATTACAACAAGAATGAATTCAATTTATGTGACATATTATAACAATGTTACTATTTCTATGGGGAAAATTTTTTTTAGCAAAGTTGTATTATAAGATCAACTAATCTTGAATATATGAAATCAAGAGTTCATAAGTATCAGTTATAGTTTGGGATACTCATTATTATGGGAAATTCTTATTTTATTTGAATTAAAATATCATAGTAATATTTTGGAATATTTTATTTATAGAAACAATGGAGATAGTTTAATAAGGAATATTTTAACTAAAATCAAATATTTGAAATCTCAATTATTTTTTATAGGATTTAGTCAAATTATTTTATATTTATTTATAGAGAACATGATGATTATCATTATTGAAATATTCTTGAATCTTTAGAAAAAGGTTAGTCTATAAAATTTAAAATATTTAATGATAAATTAATAGATTTCTTCGACTTGATTATATTTAATCTACCAAAAGATATGATGAATAAAATTGGAGGATTATTTTTTAAATATATATTTTTATTTGTGTCTGATTTTTTATTATATAAAATTGATAAGATACTGAAAAGTAGGATTGCTGGATTTGTCCTTAAATTCTTTATTAGATGGATACTGAATCATGATTATTGTTATTTAAATAGGTTTTATTTTTTATGAATGTAAACTGAATTTATTTGAAAATCAGATATGTACTAGATTATCTATGTGTTGCACAATATTGTTCACATTAATGGATAATTGACCCCATAGAAAAAGTACATTTATACTCGATTGGTAGAATATAATGTGGATAAACCATGTAATAGACTAAATAAATGTGTATCAGATTAACTTTATAATGTGGCTAATGATGGATTTCATTTTAATGAAAATTGATCATGTGATATTAAAAATATTAAAATGAATAAAAACCTGATTTTTCATAGTGCTGAAGAAACAACATAAACAATCAATTGACCATGTATTTTGTATATAAATGGATGTTATTTTGGTGATGTATTTGACATACTACACATTCACTCAATGAAACAGCACATTGAAGAAATAGGACCATGTAATGAATCAACTATATGTAGGAAGTCATTCATTGATAATTAGTGTTTATCTAATTTAATGGTAGTTTTGCTAAAAATTATGTTGAAAATGAATATATATAAGTGAGTTACATAAACATTGTTGGTCATGATAACTAAAATCATTAATTTCAAGGTATGTAAGTTCAAGTACTATGTTTCAGGGAATTGAATGATGGATTCAGAGTATTTCATATGTGTTTTTTTGAGGATACACATTATGATTATCTTTAAATTTCAATATATAGAAGATTTTTATATAAATATGATTAATCCAAACACATGTAATAAACCATTTTATAATTGACGTTCATTTAACTAGTATTCACACTATGATAATCAGTTTTTCACTCCACTACAAAATCGTAATAGAAGATTCACAAGTAGATGAAGGACCCTGAAACACCCTGAGAGGGGAGGGGTGAATCAGGGTGTCACCTTTTTCTTTTAAAGTTGCAGATCTTGTTCCCACGTTAGTAGGAACTTGTAATATCTATCAACCAACTAAAAGTAATGATATGACACAACAGTTTTACTTTGTTCACCGTAAATGGTTATGTCCAAGGAGCATACGCTGACAGTGTGTCGGTCATACCTAATTCCACTATTCTTCACAAGTTATAGATTACAAAGGTTTGGGAACAGTAACTCTGTCCCAGGCTCATTACCTTTAAAAATGCTCATGGATAGCCTACTGCGTCCTTCAGGTCACTCCCATTGACTCCCCAAAGCTCACAGCCTTTGATGAATACCCACTCAGTTTATAGATGTGAAGGTCTCTTCAATATATTTGCATTGATGCCTTTGTCTCTACTCATCACGGGACTATGCTTTCATCAAAGTCCTGAATTGATGCTCTTGAACACACTGAACCACATAACCGGATAATCAAAACATGCAAATAGGTTTCACTGATGATTTCGCGCAGCACCTACCCTTTGGGCACAAGTTCTCACTTTTGTATGCAATACATGTTTTCGGGGGGAAAAATATTTTGCGCAACTTCATTGTTTTCCTGCGCAACCTCTCCTTTTTCACGCAGCTTATAATTTTTCATTCAGCACTTATTTTTTCACACAGTTTGGACTTTTTTGCGCACCTCTAAATTTGTCATGCAGCCTATCCTTTTTCACACACCACGGATTTTTTCCACACATCTATACCTTTTCCACGCAACTCAAAAATTTTCACTTAGTTACCTTTATTAGATACTTTTATGCCCATCAGCACTCGAATCATCTATAAATATTAAATTTTATGGAATAAGGGGATCCACCTCTTATTTATAGGCATCGCTGACCCCTCCACACAAAACTCATCTTGGCATGAAAAAACTCTCATTCGGGGCGTGAAACTTTTCGCGTAGGAATCGTTTTTCGTGCACATCTCCATGTTTTTCACGCAGCCCATGCCTTTTCCATTTTTTGACATTCTGATTCTGAAATAGCCCTTGTGCAAAAAATCACTCTCCACTATTTCACGCACAACACTGTTTTTCATGCTTGCTGCTGTTTTTTGCGCATGCCACTAGTTTTTCGCGCATACCGCCTTTTTTTACGCACACCGCTATTTTTCGGGCACACTGGTTTTTTTGTGCTCATTGCTGTTTTTTGTGAACACCTCCCTTATTTCTCACACCACTTCCTTTTTGCATGCACCTCATTTTACCAACAATCCATGTCTTTGTTATCTGATTTTCAGGGCCAAAAATTTGGAAAAGACTAGGAAACGGCGCCACCTTCAATACTATTGTCTGCTTGAACTGTATGATCACATTATTCGGAAACATTCTGAACATCCAAATAGGATTTACATTAAACACCAAATATACTCAAATTTTTGCATAGAACGGCCATGGTTCCTATAGTAGAATCGTCTTCTCTGAAAAATTTAAAAGGAAATCCTTGGGGAATAGAACCTTCATGATAACCCAAATTTGATCAAATATAGATCCCTATAACACCTTATCATTTTTATCAAAATCTATAATTATATAAATATTTTATTATTATGTATTTTTTATACATTTATTTTTTATAATATGTTGTACTATAAATAAGAGTTCTCTGTTACTCTTTATTTTATTATTTTTTCTATTTTTATCCCTTGAATAACTATAAAAGTGTCTTTGTTTAGAATGGATATCCATGTGTGCATTTTTCTATTTATAACCCGATATAAGTTGTGAAAAAGTTAACTAGTTTTATTAAACATTATCAATAGTGTCTTACTAGCATATGAAGAGTATTAGGTTCTGTCTTCGAACTGTACCTTTGTATTTAAAATATATCCATGTGATTTATTGTTTTTATTTAATGCACAATTAGATGTCACTACAAAAAATATTTGTTATTTCAAATTTTACATGATTTTTTATAACAGTTTTTTAAAAAATTAGTGTTATTTTTCATTTGCAAGTGATATATCAATATTTACTATATTTTTTGAGATTAAAATAATTTTAATAGCTAAAGAAATTTCATTTACTCTATATAGGTATTGATCAAGAATTTGAGAAATAAAATTATTTTATTAATTAACGGAGACCTCTTTTTTTGTAACTCGGTCATATTTAAATTGAGGGGATTTAAAATTAAATTTTTAAAAAAAATTTATTGGAATAATAATTCACCACCACCACCACTATTGATCATTCCACTAGGAAAAATATTTAAGATAAAAATGAATTTATTCATGCTCTTTAGTTTTAACTATTTTCTTATTTTAACCCAAATCAAGTGCAAATGGAAGGATCTCTAATGTGGGTTGTTCAATATTATATTATTATGGAAGATTCTAATCCTATTGTCATTCTATTGATATTATACCTTAATTTAATGTTAAAAACTATTCTATAGGGATGAAAAAAAATATCTAGAATATGGAAATTGATATTTCTGGTATAATTGAAGAGAAATATGTAAAATAAAAAATAACTAGAAAAGACTGGAGTAATTATATTAAGGTTATGTGTTTCTATAATAGAAAAGATATGAATAATTTATTTTATGAAATTTATGAAGATAAATTTAAAAATATTTTCCCACGTTTTACTTCCATTGAAATATTGGATAATTTGGTTGTTTCTCTTGATGGAAAATAAAATGATAAGGAAATTCAGTTAAATAATTACATAATGAAATATGATCTTATTTAGATGATACCTCATAAAACCATTCATAAAATTTATTGCATTTTTAATGAGATCATTAAAACTTTTATTTCACAAGGATAACCTATGGATGAAAAACATAAAATACTAAGAATTTTGAGATGTGAACTCAATATAAAGATAAAGAAATATTTTTTCTTTCATATAATCATGTGACATCAATAAAAATAAAGTCAGTCACTTAAATAGAAATCAAATAATGTACAAATAAGAACATATATAAAATAATTAGGATATTGTACCTAGTAATAAACTTCCGGATTCAAGACAACTGATATAATGGTTTTTTCCTTTAGTAACCAATAAATATGAGTTTAAAAATTGAGGTTTCAATTTTTTTGCTTTCCTATTTTCTATTTGTGTAGCAGACCTCCCCAGATGCCACTTAGAGGTGCCCAAATACAGTGGCCAAAATACCTCAAGCACACCTCCCAGTACGATAGAGGATGATGTCTAGTGGTGAGGGACTAGGCTGTGTCCATGGGGAGACTATGCCTTCATATGTTAGATTAGAAATAGTGTTATATAACAAATAAGAAATAGTGGAAGAATAAATTATAATAACTAGACTAGTAAACCATAATAATGGATGAAGTAACAGGGAAGAAGGATAAAATTATAATGACTAATAAGAATCTAAATGATAAATTGAAGAAAATCATGTTGATGATATCATGTTAGGTAGTTGTATTAAAATAAGGAACAAGGGATATAAGGGAGAAATGAATCTAAAAAATTCTATACAATAAGTAAAAAATGTCCAATAAAATAAGTACTAGTATCATAATCTTAGTATTGGTCCCTTTATCATGTACTCAATCCTAAAAATAAGAATCATTCATTAGAAACTTGTTGTTTCCATTTTTTAATACATGGATCCATGATGTTTGGTTGAGTACCAAAGGTGTCCCATGATGGGTGTGAGATATAATCTGTAATCCACTACTATTGTATCTAATATCAATCAATTACATATATATAAAAAAATGAGTGTGTAAGTAGAAAATAAATTAGAGGAAAATAAAAATAAATATAATAGACTGTGTTCTAGTTCAACCACCTATCCAATTGTTATCTTTTTTAGCCTAAGCCAGATTTCTCCAAAATTAGGTGACCTAGAAAAGTGTAAAATATGGTACGAGATTCTATAAATAATGTTTCAATGGATGGATTATCCCCAATCATGTGATTTGAATTGGCGAGAAAAGACTATTGAGTTTTATGTCCATTCTCTACTTCACTAATTCCACAAACATAATTATAAATTATAAGAATCATCTTGAGCCCATATAATTGATCCTAAAAGAATCAAATGTATCAGTCATGGGGATCTAAATATACCGAATTTCATTGGAGTCCATCTAAGGAGACCCATCAATGAGATCCCATGTTTCACTCCACGAATGGTGTGAATTTGACAAAAACAAACCTCTAAGTCCATCCCTGGTATTGCAAGTTGGGGTCCATGTATCTCTCAATGAATATTAGAACCATTATACCAATGAGATTGCCCATGGGTTCTTTCCAAGGAAACTGGTGTCACTCACCTGGAGGTAAAATGGAAGATTCATGATGATACCATCCTAGGCATAACTACAACCACTTTGTAATATTTTAAATTCCATTAACCAAAACTAACCATAAGGCATAATGGTCCAAAAGTCTGAACTCCTTTTATCGCACTTAACAATAAAGAGAAGGTGTGATTTAACACTCATGAACATGAAGTTTAACAAAGAAAACATTTATAACATAATTATCACATTTGAAAAGGCCTTTATTTTGTAAAACCAATTATATCATGAAGGTTAGGGGCAAACTCATGGCCTTTAATTCATTTTAATTCAAAACATTTAGTAATGGAATTAGCTATAAGGAAAACCCCCTAAAAGGATGTTTATAAAATGTAAAATGAAAGGGAAATTTGACCTCAAAAAATTATCACACACATTTGGGTGGAATAAGTCATGTAGATAAACCCAAGTATTTATTTACCACTTTCTAGTGTTTCATAGAGCCTGATTAGGTGTTGAATTTAATTTATTTAACATGTTTGAAGAATATCTAGAAGGGTCTGTCATGTGGACCAATAAAAAAAGTTATAAAATGCGATGAAACATGGGGTAAGAAACTAGAATACATACCTTTGGTGTATATAATAAAAATTCTATGTTACCATACTCAAAATAAAGATAAGACAGATGATTTCATAGAAATCATCAAATTCTATAAAAAAGGGGAAAATGAGGTCACACCAAAATAACACAACAGATGATAAGAGAAGTAAATAATTGAAGGGAGAGGAGTATTAAGATTACATAAATCTATCTGATTCATCTAATAGAGAAGGATTTGGATTAATGATGTAGCGGTAATGGTGATCACTATATTAGGCAACAGAGAAACCCATGGGATAGGGGGGATAGATCATATGCTAGCCAAAATAATGGATAAATATGGTTTATATTTTTAAATTCATTAAGGTAAAAAGTGTACATTCACCCATCAAAATAGAGGCACATGTTTTTGTTCCACTGTTGGAATAATGGTGTGTCAAAAATGTGTCATACCATTACCCAATGTGGACCTCACAAGGGCCAGGAACATTGTTTTGGTAACCATTCATGACCCACAAAAAACCCTCTATAGATTTTCTAATACAAGTTTCACGAGCCTGCGGGCCTCCTTGCATAGTTTTAGAGAAACCCTAAAGATCACTTCTTCCCACTATCTCATACCACATGGTAAGAGAAAGAATATGATATGGGCTACAAAGTATCTCCTAACCATGTGTACCAAATAGATTTCCATCAATTTGATTCTCCAAGCTCTGAAAAATCCCTGGAGACCCTCATGAACTCTATGAATCTGTAAAGAAAAATTAAATGGAAAAAAATAAGGAATTGAAGTGAAGAATCAATGGTCCATTATTTTTATAAACGTAATGATTTTACAAAATTCCATACTTAATTTAACTCATCCTCGAGTATCCCTTCTAAGGATAGTAGAACATCCCCATGGAAGAGTTAAAATTACTATGAATGAACATTTTCTTCCCTCTCCCAGGTCTGGTTGTGTATATATTGTGTTTCCATATAACCAAAACAAGTGGAACTAAACTTCATTGAAGATCCCTCATGTTCTAATCAATGATATGTGTCAGATGATCCTTAATGGATCCATCTACCAGTAGCTCTATGCCATAGGGGTAAAATGAATGATACATGATATGATAATACCATTGTGGTTGAGATATGTGGAAGACATTATGCATGAAATGGTACTTCCAAGGTAACATAAACTGATAGGATACTGGCTCATCCAACTTTTATATCTTGAAAGGATCGACATATTGAGGTGAAAACTAACCCTTCTCCAAATTCTCCTTTGATCCAATCTTGGTGAAACTAATAGAAACACAAAATATCCTAGCTCAAAATCTATAGGTCTACAATGAATATCGATATAAGACTTAATATTGGATTGAGTTATATCCCCATGATTCTTCATCTAATTTGCTTTCTCTAAAGTCTTCTGAATGAGGTGAGGACAACTTCGTGATGTCTCACATGCCTCTAACCATCATAGATGTGAAAAAAATTTCTACCTTCATGTTACTCATACATTTCTATATGAATTATTTTTTGGAAGATTTATTTAATAGAAAAACTCAACAAGAGGTACTTACTTTTCCCATGAACCACAAAAATCAAGGATAGATGCGTGGATCATTTCCTCGAACATGAGAATCATCTTCTCAGACTACCCATTATTCTGAAGGTGTTATAATGTACTTATGAGAACTTATGAACCCATTTACTTTAATAAAAATTTCCTAATTAATTTATCAAAGTGGGTGTCTCAATATGGTATGATAGAATTGGGAACATAATGACGGTTAAAAATCTCTTAGATTTAAAGCCTCATATGTTCATGAATTGTGAAGATCTCATGAAACAGTAGACAGTGTAAATCCTTGGTCAACCAGTTGATGTTAATCCATACTACATCACTACCTCTAAGGGATCTCATTAATCTCATCACTAACTCCATGGTCATGACATTACCATTTTTATATGAATTGTTAAAGGCTATAATATCCCAAGAGGTTGCTGGTATTCCATCTTCACCTACTGATATGTGGAACACCCCATGATAAAGAATTTAATATGACTCTTTATACCCGAACATAAATAATGATGAAGAATATATTTTTACATATTGGTAAGACCAAGTGATCTTCCCAAATAAAGCCATGAGTTTCCCCATTATCTCTTCCCACACATCATAAGGCACCCACACATGCCCATATATGTGAAGAATATTATTCTTGTTAAAAACCCAAACGAGAGGTGTGTTCTCACCTATGAATCTCTCCCACAAGACGTGGCCCTAAATATTAGATAAATTCCTCATCCATGTCCACTCTATAAGAGAGCATGTCACTTCTTGAGATACTAAAATAGGCTGACCATGATACACTTGAACATCTAGGTGCATCTCCAAAAATAGTCCCATTAACTGACACTTACTTTTTTCCTCTCGAATAGCCTCTATTAGAGTCTTACAATTCACAGAATTAGCAATATCATTACCCTACTTGGGTGTATAGTAAATCTCAAAAGAGAATGATTGTAGGTAATCAACCCACCTATGATTCCTCCGATTGAATTATTACTATATGGAGATGAATTTGATACATTTTTTATCTATGTAAATAATAAATTGTTCTCCCATTAAATAGAGCCTACAAAATTAAAAGGAATGAACCCTAACTAGTAGCTCGAGGACATGTGGAGGGTAATTCCTCTCATGTGGTATTAGTTTGTAGGACCCATACACTACAACCCAATCACCATATATAAAAACCACTCTAATTATAAAACCTAAAGTATAAAATTATATCATGTTGCTTATTCTTAGCTCTAGAATAACCTGGATCGACACTAAATCCATCTTTCCCTTTCAATATTGGAAAGGTATGTCAAATTCATTAGAAAAGAATAAATTCACACCCTTCTTAATCAGATCCATAAGAGGCACCTCTTAGCATGAGAATCCCTAAATAAGTCTTTGTAAATTACTGACTATCCCTAAGAAACTATGTATGTAAAACTCATTATTAGGATGGTCCCACTATACCATAACACTAACCTTCTCTAGGTAAACATATTTTCCATACTCATAGATGCTATGAACCAACAAAATACCCTTAATATTCAAAAAGTTACATTTACTAATTTATACATATATCTAGTGCTCTCTAAGTGTATTAATAATGGTCTTACTATGGTTACAATGGTTATGTCTGGTGGGTAAATAAATTAAGATGTTGTCTAAGAATACCACCACAAATAAATATCATTATGGGTGAAAACATGATTATTCAAAGGCTTAATGATTGTTAGCATGTTCTTCATACTGAATGTGTTAACTAGATATTCATACAATCCATAACCACTTTGGAATTATGTACATGGATTTTATGATGGAATCACATGCACATGATGGTTTCCAAACCTCAAATCAATCTTGGTGAACACTATCACACCTCAGAGCTGGGAAAAGAACATGTTTATAATATATGGTGGATACTAGTTCTTAATTTTAAGATGTTTTAATTGGAAGTAATTCATAAAAAAGGTTGGTAACGTCCACATATTTGAAAAAAATGTTGGGTTAACCATTGGGCGAGGTATTTGCCTGGGTAAAACCACTTTCATCTAGATCTTCATGCTAATTATTGAGTTCCTAGATCTAAGAAAGTGACATCATATCGGGAGGAATGAAAACTAGTGACACACCTAGAACAAGCCATATTGTGAACTCAACATCACTCTTAGGAGGTAATTCTAATAAATTTTCAGGGAAGACAACCCTAAAATGATCCAAAATAGGAGGGAAATCCATCAGTTTCACTCCTTACACACTCATGAAAGGAAATTACATCTGAGCAGCCATCCTTCCTAGACCTTGATGCTCAGGACCAAGTTGGTTAGATTGAGTATCCCATTTATATTTTATGGATATATGTGATTCCCTCATGTGATGTAAATTAAACCCATAGGTCATGATAAAGAATGTGTTAGTCCACATTAAGAACTATGTCGAAGATAGTCATATCGAGGGAAAAGACATTACATAGGAAATAATACCCACCTATGTTTTGGCAGAACTCTTGAAACCAGCATATTTCATTTGATTTGACCCACAATAGTGTATCAATATATGTAACACCACATAAGTACTATATTGTGAGGCCTATCATTTTCACAACATCAGTTGATATAAATAATTTTGATGCACTTTTATCAAAGGATAAATAAACTAATGTATTGGATAAAGTAATAGTACCTTTTCTATAGATGGATATGAACTCTATTCCTCAAGAATGGGATGAATTTCATATTGATGACCTAAACCATGGCCTTGAGATGCAACCTGACTATACTAATAAGGCCCAATTAGCTGAAGATAAAAATATAGTGCCTCACTTCCCAGACCATGACCACCACCCCAGCATGATCAACTCGTATAGGACCAACTTCAAGCCTCACATGGATTCACTAACCCTACACCAAAAGGTAGTTTCAAAACAAACCCCCTTACCCTAGGTACTTGTAACACCTCAATCTTCTATAGTACGCTTCTCTTGGAATAATACAAAAGCATGTGTTGTACTCAACTCCGAGTTCTAGCACACTACGGCCAATCAAACTAACCATTTTAAAAAATAGTTATGAATAGTACTACACAATTTTTGAAATTTTATAAATTTTATTTTACAAAATGGACATAATTTTCTGATTCAGAATATAAAAATTCGATTAGGTCAAATTTTTGTTATTTTTCTGAAAACTATTAATTTTTTATAAATAGTGAAAAACACCTTGTTATTGTTTAAAACCAACTTATTATTTAAATAATTATTTTTAATTGAAGGTAAATATAAATAAATAATAACTATATTAATCCAATGTAATTAATTAGAGCCTTTTTATAATAATATTAGATATATAAAATTTTACTGAACTTTTTAACGTTTTTACCGACCTTTCAGGCACATTTTCTAGTCTTTATAAAACGTAATTTTACTGATTCTGTGAATTGAATTTAAAATTTTTTATTGATGTAGTTTTAATCATTAAGTAAAATATGGTTCAATATGATTAAAATATTTTTTTGAGAATCATAACAATTGAATTTTATTTACCACGGTTAAAAGTAAATAGGGTAATTAAAGGTAGAAATTATACAATAATAATATAAAATTACACCAAAACATGTCCTAATTCTATTTGATAAGTATTTTTCGACCAAAATATACCTTAGGATAACAATAATATCCTTTTCATATATTTGGGTTAGATTAGGACATTTATTTTATTTTATTTAAAGTAGAGTTAAAACTGTTAAAGTCAAAGTTTAATAACTACACAATTTTTAATAGTTGGTTACGCATAAGATAAATTTGACTATAAAAATTAATTATAAATCTAAGATAATTTCACACATCATGGTATTTTATTTATAAATTTTAGACATTAAATAATTAAATTTTTTACGACACAATGATGAAGCAGTAATTACCTTATTAATGAATGATTAAAATAATTGATATTATATATATTAAACAAAATGTAAATTGAATATTTTGATTCCATCCATGTATTTTATAGGATAATTTTACATGTTAGGGTATATTATATTGTTTTTGAAGTAATAAATTTTTTATGACTTTCAGAAAAACCAAATACTAAATAATGTCAAAATTGACTTAAATTATCTTATTAAACAAATAAAATTTTATTAAATGATATAATATTTTTTAAATAAAATAATCATAAAATGACTTAGATAATGTTATATTTTTCATTAATGAACCACTTTTGGTTATCTTTTAATTTTATAGAAACTATATTAACCATGTAGTATAAAAATACAAGAAGACATGGTAAAAGTAAGACTATTTAACTAAGAGTTAAATCTAAATGATAAGGTCAATATGGTGACCAGAACATGTATAAAACCTATTGGTTGAGAAAATATAGACCCATCCCCACCTTATCCTCGAAATGAATCCATTTTGAGCTATAAGAAACCGAAAATAATTATATAATAAATTAATATTTCATGCTTTTACTAAAGTGCCCCTCACCTCTCTTATTAAAGGGTTCTTCCCCTTCTCTTAAAATTACACCTCCAAAGCCATTTGGCTCGGCCAAACCTTTCTCAAATATCCTCCCAATTACCTTCACATGAACCTATATTCCTTAATTTAATCATAAATCCAACCTAAGGATCCCTATTGTTCAAATCAATTGGAAGTACCTGAAGTAGAGGTAATTATTTTATCCCCTCTTTCAAAGTTCTTTTCTTCTTCAACTTCCTCTTTATTTGTTATTTACATACTAAAATAATAACTCCAAAACATTCTATATAATAATATTTTATTATAAATACGGTAAAACCATATTATTTATTCTATACATCCTATAAATGAAAAAGTTTCCATATGTGTGTATGTATGGCTTACCGTCACCACGCCATGGTGTAGTTTGTTATTAAACTCATCATTATTTGTATGGGTATAATAATGAGTATAATTTATGTAAACAATAAATATAAATTTTTTATTATTTTATATATATAATATACCATTTAATTATATACTATTTTACCATTAATATATTGATATTGTCGCTCGTGCGTACGTACGCCTTATCATCTCCACGACACGATGAGATTTCATTCTTCATCATAATAATTCAAGAACAATTTTCATTAGAGGATTAAAAAAGAATGTTTAAAACAAAATATAATTCTTTATATGAATAAAATACATCCAATCCATAACAAACATGGATTATTTAACAAAAAATAAAGGAAAAAATCAATTAACACCCAAAACAATTATAATACAAAAATATTATTAACAATGAAATATTATAAGATCATATATGATATTATATTTAGGTACATGGTTGTTGTATAATTTAATAAAAATTATTTAAACATTATAGAATAGGTTAATATACCCTCGACTAAGCAAAATTACAATATATGGTTTAATTTTACAATCTCATTATTATCCAAGGTTGTTTATACGTAAGTATCTACTGGTAATCATTTATCATCCAAATTGTTTCTTCAAAATGTATTTTTATTTTTTTTACTATTCCCTAGACCATGGGTTAAACTCATTTATACCTTTGTTTTAATTTTTATAAAAAATATTAATGTAATATTTCTGTCATTTTCCAAACAATTTACATTATGAGCTTTTCAACAAATTAAGGAAAGAATGTTTTTAACTTATACAGTGGGTGCTGCTATTTTCTTCCATTATAACACCTTTGAAGCTTCCCTTACAAGATTATAAGAATATTTCAAAATAAATGTTTTCTTTTATAATAAGGATACTTTTAATTGATTTTAAAGTAGAAATTGATATTTCTCAAAAATAGTTTTTTGGATTGATTTCATCTATGTCAACATCTATTGTCTGATTTAATGTCAAATTGAAGTTGATTTATTATGATACAATATTTCGTATTTTATTGATAGTTTTATTATATGTTTGACTTTGGATGTGATATTTTTATGTCATTCATGGTTTATGGTTAAAAATTTAACATTTCATATGTTAGTTTAATATGAATGTTTATGTTATGTTTCGCCCTTTACATATAAGGAATGAATTGGATGTAGGAAGTGACATATGGGGCCCGATATAGCTCCTCGATGCATCTGTAGATCTCATGAGACATACTAGTGTCTTGGTAGAAGGCCTTTAAGAAAAAATTAAATTTTGTCGAGGCACAAGGCCTTGACTATGTGGTTATGATATCCGACATTATGCATTCCGTCATTATAAGATTAATTATTTGTATTTCATGTGGTTATTTAACTAGTATAATACCCATGTTAATATATAAATGGAATTATTTGATTAATCTTTTCTATATTATGTTAAAGATTATGTTTAAAATTCTTTTGTTTTAGTCTTATACATTTCCTTAAATGTTTGTGGTTATTTATGATATTTTCTGCTTACAGTTATCATTACTAACAATTTGAGCTCATCTATTTCCTATGTTTTATTTTTCCCATGATGTGTAGAAGTATTTTATGACTAAAATATAGGGATGGTCTAAGGGATATGAGTATGTTAAAATGATAAGCAATGTTGTTTATTTTTCATATCATCATGTAATTTAAAACATATGAATTTATCTAGTACATCCAAGGATACTAAACTGATCGGTATTTTGGTACTTGATCTATTATGATCATTCCAATGTCATGTAATAATGCCCTGAATTTTGGTAACTAGGGTCAGAGCATTACAGTTGGTATCAGATGAAGTTCAGTAAAGTCCTAGGAAACTAGATTTATAAAAACTATGATTAAAGAACATTACCCCAAGATAGAGTTTGAGGATTAGTATAGAATAACATCCAAAATGTTTTTTAATGTAGATATTATGTGTGTTTTCAAAGAAATACATCCCTTTTTGGATACTATAAGTGGAAGTGGTTCTATAATAAATGTATTTAGGAGTGATAATTTGACAAGGAGTTTTGGGATTGACATGGGGTATCCAGGTACACGACAATGAGCCTTAATGTGCACCTAGTTTGTCAATCCCTTGGGATATTCTTAGGATAATTCAAATTTTCATTACAAGAAATTATTAAGGTTTTTTATTAAATACTTCCCAAAATAAAACATTTTTATGATTATGGAATATATGCATAAACTATTCAATTTAGGTAAAGTATTTTACAAGTTGGGAATTATGCATTGTGATTCATAAATTAGTCTAATGTATGCCATTGTTTAAAAATGGAATCTAGTGGAAGGAATGGAAACTATATCGATGCATATAATCCATGTTGGTATTTCCCTCATATTCAAGATTATTATAGTGGAGCTGGTGATGAAACTAGTGTTGAATAGATTATAACCATACAGGGAAAACTCACTCAGGTTATGAATAATAACCTTAACCGTATGGAGCACCCTAATCCACAATAAAGAGGACTAATGTTAGACTTCTTCATGAGGAAGCAACCACCAACATTCAATGTGACAAAAAATCCATTTCTCTCTGAGCAATGGATAACTTACTTAGTGAAAATATATCATGCATTGAGAAGTATCGAAAGGGAAATGGTTGTAATGACAGTTTATCACCTCTCAAGAGATTCAGATCAATAGTGGTCATTAACTAAAAAAAAGGATGACGAAGAAGTATCAAATATGGAATTTAGGGAGTTTAAAGAGATTTTCTTAAAAAAACTTTACTCTTGAACATTGAACTGATACAGAAATGCAATTTCTGAGTCTGAGGAAAAATGAGGATGAGAATGTCGTAAAGTATGAGGATAACATTAACTGGTTAGAAAGGAAGGATTGAAATTATATACATAACCCATGAATTAATATTGATCGATTCATTGATGGGATACAACCATTTCTCCAATGATCATTAGTCTTACAATAATTCTCATCGTACGAAGATATAATCTCATGTATAATCAAGAAAGAAAATGGATTCTCTAATTTTAATGAATTTTATGAAAAGAAAGAGAAGAATACATCTTCTTAACACTCTAGAAATAGAAATAATGGTTAGAATGGAAAATTTGACTTTCCATCATGTAGTAATTATGGGAAGAAACTCTATGGTATATTCCAAAAAGGGATGGAAGTTTGTTACAGGTGTGGAGAAAAAGGCCACCAAGTTTCTGATTGTAAGGGGAAGAAAAAGTCTATCAATGTTCAATGCTACAATTTTAAATAGATGGGGAATTATTCAAATGAATTTCATAAGAATCAAGTAAATATACATCAGAAAAGGACAAGGGAGCAAGTCCAAGATTTTGTGATCACTACTGCTGAGGTTGAAGCTTCTAATGATATGGTGGCAGGTACTTTAATCATTTCCTCAAAATTATCCAATGATTTATTTGATTCTGGATCATCGCATTCTTTAATATCTTCCCAGTTTTCCATGAAAATTATATATTTCCAATTTGACTTAACAAAGGAGTTGTTAGTCAGAACTCCTAAGGTAATTATCATAAAAACAATGTTTTGTTAATTAATTACCATTATGGCATATAAACATGCATTATATACTGATCATATTGTCATACCCATGATTGAATTTGATATAATCCTTGGTATTGATTGGATTTCAAAACATGATGTGAAAATTTATTGTAAGAATGAGGTTACAATTTTTGATGACGATAAGGAATCCCTTATCTTTAGAGTTGAAACATCGCCATCTGATTCTCATCTAGATCCTCCCCCAATAGCTCTACTAAATTCAATTATTAGGGAGTAAGGGAGTGAAATAACTATTAGTGAGGAAAGGATTGTTAAAATAGAGGATGTACATATTGTGCAAGAATATTTTGATGTGTTTCCATAGGATTTACTTGGACATCCTCTAGAACGAGAAATTGAGTTTTCCGTTAACTTAATTCCTAGTATTAGGCCCATATCGAAGGGTCCTTATAGAATGAACAGTGTGAAAATTAGTGGAACTAAAGAAACAAATAGAGGAATTTAATAATAATGTATTTATTCACCCTAGTTTTTCTCCATGGGGATTCCCTGCTCTTTTTGTTAAGAAGAAAGATGGATCTATGAAGTAGCACATTAACTATAGGGGTATCAATTCTATAAAAAAAGTGTCCCCTACCTCTCATTGATGATTTATTCGATCAACTTCATGGAGCTCAATATTATTAAATGATTAACCTTCGATATGGATACCATCAGTTGTGAATGATAAAGGAAAACATTCGAAATACATCATTCCAAACCAGGTATGGGCATGATGAGTTTACAGGAATGACTTTTGGACTTACTAATGAACCCTTTATTTTAATGGATATAATGAAAATAGTTTTAAATTAATATCATGATTACTCTTTAGTAGTATTTATTGATGATATCTTGGTATACTCTAAAATCTAAGTAAATAATCAAAATCACTTGCGCACTATTCTGAAAACTCTTAGAAGAATTGAATTGTATGGGAATTTAAGAAAGTGTGAATTCTGGATTTAGTAAAAAAAATTCTTGGATATATTGTATCTAAGGAAGGAATATCTATTTATCTTTCGAAGACAAGGGCCATAAAATAATGGCCATCAATGATGAGTATAACTGAGGTACATAGTTTTATTGGTTTAGTAGATTATTATCGGCATTTCGTCCAGAATTTTTCCCAATTGGATAACCCATTAACCAAGATCACATGTAAGGGGTTTAATTTTTTTATACAAAAGAGAGTTAAGAATGTTTTGAATAATTTAAGGGCACATTATCCAATGCTACTATCAGGACTCTACCATCAGGGAATGATGGTTTTGTTATTTATAGTGACTATTCAATTAAAGGACATGGTAGTGTCCTTATGCAGAATGATAGATTTATTGACTATGCATCAATAAAACTAAAAATTCATGAACAAAACTATAATACTAATGATCATGAATTAGAAACTATAATATTTTCTCTAAATATATGGAGAAACTATCTCTATTGTGAAAAAATGTGAGATATATACTGATCATAAGAGTTTAGAGTATATTTTCTCAAAGAAAGGACTCAAAATGAGGAAAAAGAAATGGCTTGAACTAATCAAGGATTATGATTTCAAAATACACTACCACCCAAGGAAGGAAAATAAGGTGGAAGATGCTTTGAGTAGAAATGATCATGGAGTTCTAACCAACATGAGAGTTGAAAGGGATCCTATGTTCTTGGATCTAGTAAAAATGGATTTGAGAATAATCAGGGAAGGTGAAGCATCAATACTTTTTCAAATAGTTTCCAATATAACTTTACTATAAATGATAAAAATTTCTCAGAATAATGATGAGGAGTTTCAAAAGAAAATTAAAGCTGTGAATGATATGAGATTGATTGACTTCATATATGAAAATGTAATTTTGAAATTTGGGAAGAGGATCTAAGATCCCATTATAAATGATCTAAAAAGATAATTTTTAGATGATTCTCAAAGCTTCAATTTCTCTATACACCCTTGTTTCACTATTATGTATAGATATTTGAAGAAAATTTTTTTTTGAGACAACATGAAGAGGATGATTTATGATTATGTGTCAATATGTATGGTTTGTTAACATTTGATTCCTTGAATACAACATCCGAGAAGATCATGAAACCTCAACCTATATCTGAGTGTAAATGGGATGATATTACGATGGACTTTCTTATGGAGCTACCAAAGACCCTTAGAAGGAATAATGTAATATGGAGCATAGTTGATCGTCTTACCAAGTCATCACATTTTCTCGCTATACGAGAAGATTTACCGCTTGAACGTTTAGAAAAACTATATATTAATGAATTTTTAAGACTTCTTGGTGAACCTCTATCGATATTTTATGACCATGAACTCGTTTTATGTCAAGATTCTGGAAAATGATTCAGAAATCCCCGGATACTGAACTTCATTTGAGAACTTCCTACCACCATAAAAAATATGGACAATCAGAAAGGACTATTTTAAACAGAGACGTCATGTTGAGATCTTTCTCACTTGACTTTCAAGGTATGTGGGATCAGTATTTACCTTTTGTAGAATTTTCTTATAACAATAGCTTCCATTCAAGTATTTAGATGGCACTATATGAAGCATTATATGGAAATAGATGTTTCACACCAACTTGTTGGGGTGATTTTGGTGAAAGAAAATTATTAGGCCCAGAACATGTTGAGTAAACAATGGAAAAGGTGAAGATTATCCAAACCTACTTCAAAAGAGCTCAATGTAGGCTAAAGATCTATGTTGATAACCAAAAGAATGATTTGTAATTTCAAGTAAAAGATCACGTTCTCTTGAAGGTATCTCTATGGAAGGGTGTTATATGATTTTTCCAGAAGGGTAAATTAAGTCCGAAGTACATCGAACCATCCTAAATTATAGAACGAATTGGAGTTGTAGGTTAATGTTTGGAAATGCTGCCATGTCTTTCTAAAGTTCATGATGTCTTCCATGTATCTGTGTTAAGAAAATAAAATCTAGAAAAAATGAATGTGCTCGCCTATGAAGAAATATAACATGAACCCGATCTGTCTTATTGTGAAGAGATATAACGATTCTTGATACCAGAGAACAAGTGTTGAGAAACTAGATGACTCATCTAGTAAAATTTATTTGGAGAAACCATAAAATGGAAGAGGTAATCTGGGAACCTGAGGAACTTTTGATGAAGAAACCAACAAATCTTTATATGTAGTAATATTCTAGAAATTTCAAGGACAAAATTATTTAAATGATAGAAAAATGTATCACCCCAAGCTTCCATGGTATGCTTATCTTTGAAAAATACAATAGCTTGTGTTTTACGTATCTCTGAGTTCCAGCACACCACGACCAATAAAAATATATTTTTTAAAATATAGTTATGAATAGTAACACCAACTTTTTAAAATTTTATTAATATCATTTTTCAAAATGGAATTTATTTTTGGATTTGGAATATTAAAATTATCTAAGGGTGAATTATTTGTATTTTTCTGAAAACTTTCAATTTTTGATGAATAGTGAAAAACACTACATTATTGTTTAAAACTAACTTTTTATCTAAATAATTGTTTTTAATTTAAGGTAAAAATTGATAAATACTTCTTATATTAGACCAATTTAATTCATTAGAGTCATTTTATAATATGATTAGATATGTAAAATTTTATTGATCCTTTTAACGTCTTTTACCCACCTTCTAGGCACATTTACAAATCTATATAAAACGAAATTTTACCACTTATGTGAATTGAATTTCAAAACACTGACATACACAGTTTTCACTATTAAGTAAAATGCGGTTCAATAGGATGAAAATATTTTTTTAATAGTATTTTGGAATTTTGTTTACCATGGTTAAAAGTAAATAGGGTAATTAAAGGTAGAAGTAATACTATAATAATATAAAATTACCCCAACACATGTAATAATTCTATTAGATAAGTTTTCTTAGACCAAAATATATCATAGGAAAAAAATAAGATCCTTTTGATCCATTTCGGTTAGATTAGGACATTTATTATATTTTATATAAAGAAGAGTTAAAATTCTAATTTAGTTACTAAACAATTTTTATTATAAGGTTAAATAGAAGATAAATTTGATTATAAATATTCATTAGAAGTATAAAAAAAATTCATACCCCATGGTAATTTATTTATAATTTTTAGATGTTATATAATTAAATTTTTTTTATGACATAATGATGATGTATTAATTACCTTATTCATAAATGATTAAAATAATTGATATTATAAATATCAAAATAAATTTAAATTAAAACTTTTGATTCCATAAAAGAATTTTATAGGTGAATATGACATTTTAGGGTTTATTAAATGTATTTTTTTCTAAGTAATCAAGTTTTTATGACATTCACAAAAATCAAATACTAAATAGTGTCAAAATATACATAAATGAGTTTTTAAAACAAATACTATTTTATTAAATGATATAATATTCCAAAAAATCTATGATTATTCCAAAAGACATATATAATGTTATATATGTCATTAATTTACCACTTTAGGTTCTCTTTTAATTTTATTGTAACTATATTAACAATATAGTATAAAAATACAAGAAGACATGGTAAAAGTTAAACAATTTAACTAAGAGTTAAATATAAAATATAAGATTAATATGGTGACCGAAACTTATCTAAAACCTATTGGTTGAGAGGATATCGACCCATAACAACCTTATTGTAGAACTAAATTCATTTGTAACTCATAGAAATCAAAAATAATTTTATAATAAAATAATATTTCAGACTTTTCCAAAAGTGCTCCTCACCTCTCTTATAAAAGGGTACTTACACCTTCTATTAAATTCACACATCCAAACCCATTTGGCTTAGCCAAAACCTACTCAAATATCCTACCACCTACCCTAAATTCAACTTATTCCTTAAATTGATCATAAAGCCAACCTATGGATCCCTATTGATCATATCAAATGGAAGCACCCAAAGAAGAGATAATTATTTTATCACATCCTTCAACGTTATTTTCTTCTTCTACTTCCTTTTTATTTGTTATTTCCATACTAAATAAATAAATCCAATACCTTCCATATAATGAGATTTTATTATTAATATTATACAACCATATTCATTTTTCTATCCATCCTATGAATGACAAACTCACTATACATGCGTACTTATGGCTTATCGTCTCCATATCGTGGTGTAGTTTGTTATTCAACACATAATTATTTTAATGGGTATAATAATGAGTATAATTCATGTAAATAATAAATATATCATGTAATAAATTCTGAATATATAATATACCATCCAATTACATACTATTTAACCATCAATAGAATGATATTGTGGCCCGTGCGTACGTACGCCTTACTGTCTCCACGATGTGATGAGATTTCATTTCCCATCAAAACCATTGAAGAATAATTTTCATTTGATTATTAAAAAATAATGATTAAAAACATAATATTATTCTGAATATGAATCAAATACATGCTATTCATAACAAACATGACTTACATAATGAAACAAAAGGGAAAACGAATAATCTTACACCTGAAACAATGATAATAAAAAAAGTATTATTAAAAACCAATATTAGATGTCCATAAATTATATCATATTTATGTATGTGGTACTTTTAAAATTTAATAACAATTATTTAACCATTTTATAAGAGGTTAACATTCCCTTGACTAAGGAAACACAAAAAGGTAAAGGTTAATTTTATAATCTCTTTATTATCTAAGGTTATTTATAAATAAGTATCTATTGGTAATTCTTTATCATCCACATCTGTGATTCTTAAAAATGTACTTCAAATCATTTTTACTATTTCATAGACTATGGGTTAAATTAATTTATACCCTTTTTTGACATCTTGTAAAATGTTTTGAAATGAGTCTTTCAGTCATTTTCCAAAAAAATTACTTTATGACCATTCGACAAATTAAACAAAGTATTTTTTAAGTTATATGGAAGGTGCGTAAATTTTCCACCATTATAACACTTTCTAAGATTCTCTTACAAGAATATTTGAATATTTTCAAAAAAAAATTTCTTCTATAATTATTCAACATTTAAATGATTATAAACTATAAAGATATATTTCTCTCAAATAGTTTTTGGAATGATTTCATCTATATCAACATCTATTGTAAGATTTTATGTTTAATTGACATGTATTTATTATGATACAATATTCCATAATATATTGAAAGTTTTATGATATGTTTGACTATGGATGTGCTAATTTTATGTCATTTATATTTCATGGTTAAATTATTAACATTTTTAATGTTAATTTAATATAAATGTTAATGTTATGTTTGACTCTTTTCTTATAAGTAATACATTGGATATAGTAAGTGAGGGTTGGGGCCCCATATAGCCCCTCGATGAATTTGTATGTCTCACGAGACAAACTACTGTATTGGGACATGTCCTTGACAAAATTTTTATTTGTAGTCTTGGTAAGAGGCCCTGACTATGTGGTTATGATGTCCAATATTATGCATTCCATCATTATGATATTAACTATTGATATTACATATGATTATTCGACTAGTAAAATATCCATGTAAATTAAATTATTTGATTTATCTTTTTCATATTATGCTGAAGTTTATGTTTTAAATTCATCTGTATTAGTTTTATACATTTCTTTAAATGTTTATGCTTATTTATGGTAGTTTCCACTATACTATTATCCTTACTGGCCATCTAAGCTCACCCCTTCCTCTTATGTTTTATTTTTCCCAGGATGCGAAAAAAGTATTTTATGACTGACCTGTAAGGATAGGCTAAGGGATATGAGTGTGTTCAAAGGAGGCACAATGTCGTGTATTTTTCATTTCATAATGTAATTTAAAAAATTATGAATGTATCTAGAACATCCAAGGATATTAAACTGATCGGTATTTCAGGACTTGATCTCTTGTGATCATACCAATATCATGTAATAATGCACTAAATTTGGGTAATTGGGGTCGGAGCATTACTATACAAGAGGAAAGGTTTGATAGAAATAGTATAGGTGACCCATCATACTAATATCATGGCACTCAAGTAGGTTTCTCAGATATTGAGTCTTATTGTACCCAATCCTTCCAAACTGATGAAACAATATAGAGTTGTTGGTGCATGACACCTGGCTAGTACTTCCTTCATGTGTACCCTTGAAATGACATATCCTGCCACTAGAAAAACCCCTTCCCTTCTTGGAAGCTACTACACCCTATACCGCATGAATGAATTCCCTTAGATTTTACTTAGTAATGGGGGCCTAGTTCAATATCTTATTAGTGATTATAAAAATGAAAATATTCATGTTTGAACTAATTGTATAAACAATACAATTTTAAAAATTACCTCATAGTAGGTAGCTTGTCATTATTCAAAGATAAAAAAACATTGTAATTATTTGAAACAAGATGAATACTCTATCACTGACATGTAACCCTGTTGGAGGTACATAAAATCCCAGGAATATCTTATTCTCAAGGTTTATTGAAAAAATATGATGAAAAAAGTACAATTGGAAGTCTTCATAGACTATTATATAATATCCACCAACTCGTGTTTGAACATCCCACCAAAACATGGTGGAGTCGCATATCATATTAGTAAAAATATTGAATAACCACTCTGGAGGCCTCTCTATATGATCGAATTTGGAAAAAATGGCCTCTATCAATGAGTCAACAACCTGACATACACCATCCCCAAAAAATGTTGGAGGATGTAATTGTTGGATCTCACAAGTCAGATATTACATGGTAGGGTAAAGTCGAGGAGTACCCTGTACATATGACATGAAATGGAATCATTTTCCCAAAAACTAAGCATCAACACCCAGTGGGAGATCTATATAAGGTTCCTTAGGTGACAACATATGAGGAACCATTGGGTGCTCACTTCCCACCACCTCCAGAGTGTACTCTTCTGCACTCTCTTAGAATGCGTCAAGAGGATGTCGTGGTGGAATATCCCTACAGCTTCCAGTCATAGTCTTAATATAATATTTAAAAATATAGTGAAATCAATAATAATAAAAGGCATGCATAATGAATTTTGATAACAAACCATGACTTTTTTCCTCCTTCTAGAGCCAGGTTATGGTGGTAAGAAGGGGCCTCATTAATATAATGGGAGACACAACCATCTTTCTAATACTATGGTGGGTTCAGTGTCAAGGTATCATGTCACACATATAGGATGACCATTTCATTTTAAAAGTTATATTAATTTAAAATTAATATATACTTATCTATTTAATAATCTTTCAAATATTGAATTACATAGATCACCATATATAATTTATAAGGTACTATACACCTTATAAATTGGATTGTGTTGTCCAATTAATCCTAAAAATAACACATTCTAGCTCATATGACAAATTTTCCATGGCTCAACTCACCCTAATTTAATACTTAAGGTTTCTACTTCAACTTATGTAGTAATACACTATTAGGTTATGAAACATAGTTTCAATTTCTATTATTTTTTCTCATTCCTATAAGTAATTTCAACACATTCCTATATATAATAATCATGAAAATATTAATACACTACAAAAATGTCATGAAGAATTTAGATTTGACATGGAATAATTCAGGGCATTTCACATCCTTCGATGACTTGTGTGATTCGTGATTTTTTAATATGCCCTGATATCCCCAAGATAGCATAAAAATTATATAATATTAATAATTTTTATCAATAATAATAGCATCAAGAAGCAACTACATCACACAATAGTGAAATCCCTAAAATTGTAACAAGTGCAAGCGTTGATAGCTTTCATCCATTAAAGGTAATTTGGGACTCCCTTGTATGTGGGTTAGAATCATTAAGTAACATGATCATTAGCAAAATCTAATATCATATTCTCCTATATAATAAACCAAAATTAAGGCAAAAAGGAAAGGGACACTTTAATTCCATTTTGTATCATCTCACCCCAGATTCCACTGGATGATTCCCCCAGGCAGTGGCTACATGACCTCAAGCACACCTCCCTTTACTCTAGAGGTATCCAACTAGAGGTGAGTTCTTAAAGTATAACCATTGAGATACTATAAACTCATATATCATATTTTAAACAATGGAATACAATTAATAAGAAATAGTGGTAGACACTATAATAACTGGACTAATAACCCACTGTAGCGGAAGTAGTAAAAAGAAAAAAATAGAAAAATAATAATGAAAAAGAGGAAGCTAAATGATAAATAGAAACAAAACAAGGTGATAATATCATGATAGGTAGTGGTAAAAAAATAATTAACAAGGGATACAATGGATATATGGATATACCACATTCTATACAATATGTTAAAAAAGAAAAAAATAGAAGTAATAGAATCAAAAGTATATGATAGGTCCTTTCCTCTAAAACTCTATCCTATGACATAGAATCATACATTAGAAGATGGATTCTTACCTTTAATAATACATTGAACCTTGAATAATGCTTGGATACCAAAGGTGTCCCAAGAAGGGGGTGAAATAAACAATGTAGGATGCCACCATTACTATCTAGATCAATCCAGCATGTTCAATTAAAATGATCAGTGTTCCAATAGATAATAAATTAAAAGTAAACAAGAAAATAATATTCAATGAATAAGGTACCACTTGGGTCACCTTTCCAATCACTACATGCTTCATCCTAAGTTGGAAATAAACAAACTGTGGTAACCATCACATGTGTGGAATATGCTAACTTCTTCTATAATTAATGTTTGAAAGAATAGAAAGACCCAAAGAATATGATTTGTCTAGGAATGAGTTTTCTAGGAGTTTCAAGTATACACCCTTGTTCATTAATTCCATTAACATATTTATAAATTATACTAATCACTATAAGACTATCATAGTCATCACAAACGATTCATAGTTATCGCTCATGGGGATCTAAATATAACTAATTTCATGGGAGTCTATCCAAGGATATGCAAGAATGATATCTAAACTGTTAATACAGGCATGGTGTGTTGTTGAAAAGGACCAACCTTTGATCTCATCCATTGTATCACATATAAGGGTCCAAGTCACTCTCATGTAATATTACAACTATAGAGACACTAAGCCCATCTATAGTTTATCCCCTAGAGAACCACTGTCACTCTTCTAGATGTAAAATAGAAAATGAATGGAAAAACCATCCCATGCTTTGTCAGTATCCCCCTGGTGTGTTAACAATTTCAGGAAATAAAACTACCCATAAAGCACGATGGGACCATAAAATGGTTCATTAAGTTGGAAGATCTTGTTTCACCCTTAGAACTAGAGAGAGGTCATGATTTGGCTACCAAGAACATGTAGTTTATCAAAGAAAACATTCATAACATAGTTATCATGTTTGTAAGTTCCTTTTATTAGGATAACTAAATATATTTTGATGGGTAAGGACTAACTCATAGTATAACATTATATTTAATTCAAAAACATTAACTAAAGTAATTTAATATAAGGAAACACCTCTAAAATGGATATTTAGAAAATACAAAACAATTGGGAAATTATGCCTCAATTGTAAATCACACCTATTTGGGTGGCATACATTATTGAGATCAACCCAATGGGTTAATTATTTACTTTATTTTATCTGATTGGGCATGATTAAGTGTTCAATTTAATTTATTTCACATGATTGAAACATCTCTAGAAGGGTCTGGAACATAACACAGTAGTGAATGTTTTAGAATGTTATGAAATAAGGGTAAAGTGGAAAGACCTCCTATATTAAGTGAATAATATGCCAATTGTTAATTATTTTCCTATTAATTGAGCTAGAAGAGTTGAGATTAGATAAATAATCAAATTCACATAAAATGGGGAAAATGAGGTTTCGCATAAATATATCAAGAGAGGATAAAATAAAAGAATAAAAGAAGTGGGAGGAGTGTAATGATTACCTAAATATAGATGATGCTTATAATGATGATGGATTTTTGATGATTAATGGAGGGTCATTGGTGATCCCTAGATTAGTCAAGGTATAAAATCAATGGATATGGGAGGAGAGTTCATCCATCGTAAAAAATATGGGAGAAAGGTGGGTTATGGTTTTAAATTCATTAAGGGAAGAGGTGTAAATTCACCCATCCAAATAGGCGTGAAAATTTTGACTACATGGTTGGCCAAACCATGTTCCCACCATGCATAATACCACATACCAAAGAGGACTTCACTTGCTCCAGGCACATGGTTTGGCTAACCGTGTGTAGCCTTTGAAAGGGGCATGTGAAATATGTCTTAAGAAAATTCTAAAAGGCATGCAGGACTCCTTGAATGGTTTTAGAGAAACTATGAAGTTTCATACTCCCCATTATATGACACCACACAATTAGTGAAATCATGTAGGATGGGTTACGCCATTTCTTCTAATTAAGTGACCTAGTTAGATTAACCATATTTTAAGGCTCTGGGATCTGAAAGACCCAAAGACACCCTCGTGACCTCCAAAAATCCCTTAGGAAACATTAAAAGGTCCAAACTAAAGAATTAATGTGAATATAAAACAATGGTATAAACCTATATGGAAAAATATTTTAAAACATCTGATAAGTATAGAAATATTTTTAGGGGGCATAAATATATATTATTCTAATTAGTCTAGTGAAAATAAAAAATTCCATAAAAATCATTACATTTTTCCCTAAAAAATACAATCCCATAAATAAAAAATTCCCTCAAATAAAAACCAAACTTTTCTCAAATAAATCAATTAAGGACTAATTATTAATAATTTGAAAACTACTAAGACATCATAAGAAACATGCTAACTCTTGAAATCATTTCAAAACCTTTCAGTTTTAGAAGATCATAAACATTCCAAAACTCGTCAAATCTGAATATTTCCCTAAAAATGTTATCTAAAAGAATAATATATCTATCATAGCGAAAAATAATCTAAAATTGTTCTCACTCATTTATATCCTATTTTATACTTATTTTGGTCCATTCAATTCCATAGGAGTGGCCAATATCGTTATCCCTCTCATTTTCAACTTCAGTTCAAAAATTATTAAATAATTCATTAGAGAGGTATATCTGGATCACATGTTGTCATGATCAATATCATGCTCAACTGTTATGATACCGGATGGTCATGTAATTTTTCCTAGACAAAGTATTTATAGGATTTCAGTTTTTTATCCTAAAACCCATGAGAAAATAATTAGAACCCATAATCAAATTAGTTTACCATTTTTCTTAATCATTAATAAAAATATCATTTTCAATGAAAAATCTTCAAAATGACAAATTACCCCATGTGTATGAATATGATCTACTTTGAAGTAACATTTTCACTAGTATATGAATCTTAATAACTAATATCGGATATTATGGTTGGAAATGTATGTCTTTATTTATTAACCAAAAAAATATTTTTCTCACATTTGTAAAAAGATAAAAATAACCCATTGGGAAAACATTAAAAATATTCCATTTTTAAAACATGAAAATAATTTCAATTATAGTAAAAAAATTAGAAACATTTGAATAAAAAATAATAACATCATTTAAACTTTTATAATAACCTTATATTAGAGGAAAAAAATAAATGTTAAACATTAAAATTTTAAATAAATACGCTTACCTTAAGTCCCAAATAATTTTGTTCATATATATACCAACCTGATTAATAAAATTAAATTATTTTGATAATTTAGTGAGAAAATTTTTAATTTTAATACTATTTTAATTTTCCCCACTATTTAGTTTTTGACATTTTTTTATTTAGAATCCTAAATGGTTATGTTCATGTTTCATGTTTTGAGGATTTTTTGTTGATAACATCAAAATAGCATTGGTGTGTTGACCATAGTCAAATGGTTTATGGTTCTATTAGTATGAAAATCATAAAAAATTTATATTTATCACATTTATAAATTATATAAAATTTTACATAAAACCACATATGTAATTTAGATAAAATGAATAATATTGTTCATTGATATTGTAGTTCATTTGTACGCATGAATTTAAATTAGGTAATATTATATTTTTATAGAATCAACCATTTTTTATATGTTTCATATTATTTCATTAATTACATTATTATTTGTATTATTGTAAATTGGAAATGAAAAATGAATCATTTCAATTTTTGGAGGTGGTAGTCCACATCTATGCATGAGCTACATTAACATTTTCCAATACATGGAATAGTAATAATTTAAGTAAAACTTATCTATAAAAAATCATCACTTTGTTATAAATATCATATATTTGCATTTGATCCATCATTTTAAACTATCATATTATCCTAGGATGAAAAAAAAACATTTCTTTGAGGAGGTGGTAGTCCACACATACACACGATCGATGTCTTGATTCATAGTAGGAGTGAAATAATATGAAAATGGTTATGGCCAAAAAATAATTAAATTTTATATTTTGAACACACTTTTTTACTATATAATCATTGATAAATATTATTTTAAGGAGTTAGAATAATTAATAATCATGAAACAATTGCCTAAGAATTATACCTCTCCTTTGGAAAACCTCTCTTGGATTACACCTTAAGCCTACTTAGGTTTTTATTTTTTGAGAACAAGGCCTACATGACATGGGGAGGAGATTTGGTAATATATTTTGGTAAGTCATGGATGAGATAAAATATTAATAGTGTGTGATGATGTGAGGAGTACATATTCCCTTTTATAAATGATGGGAGTGACACTCATGTTAATCTTTTAAACTTCTATATTTGATATTTGTATTTCTCCAGGTCATGTTGAGATTTTTTTTTGAATTTAAGATAGGTTAATGTATAATTTCACTTAAAATCATATTTACCTAGGTTTTATAGATATTATCTGCCTAAACTATTTGTTTAACCCTTGTTAACCCTTTTATCCTTAACCTTGGTGATAAGGTTTTACTGTGGTAACTATAAATTATGAAAAAAATGAAATTGAAAAAATTATGAAATTCAAACATCATGGTTCCAAAAAATGAATCTATTTATCACGGTTAGATTTTTTAATGTGTAATAAAATAAATTTAATATAAAAATGAAAACCTCAATGAAAACAATTTTTTAAAAATTGAATTTTAAGAAAAAATTATTTATACAAAAAATAAAATATAATTATTCTTAATATATAATTATTTGGATTATTATTTTTCAAAGGAAAATAATTTGACTTTAAATACAATACAAAGTAAAATGACACTTTCTACCATCTTTAAATGAAATGGATGTTCAAATAAAAATCCATAATTTTCACTATTTTAAAAAAACCAAATATTTTTTGAAAAATCCCACAAATTATCCCTATGAGAAATTCAAAATAATGAATCCAAAATGAATTTTATTTTATAAAAATAAAAATATAAAATTTATAAATTTATAAATTAATTAAAACATGTAATACATGGAAAAATAATTTAGTTACATAAAAATATTTCTTTTTTGATTAAAATATTATATAATGTAATTGTAGAAAATATAAGGCATTTGAATCCACACAAATTAATGAATATAAATAATAATATTTTTTTAGATTTACCTAAATTATCACATTTTTTCCTTATAAAAAAGTACACCCTCATAATTTTATGTATTATGTAAATACGTGATGGTATCTTTCTATCATAGATATTTTGGATTCATATTTTAGTTCCATAATCTTTACATTTTTCTATATTACCATAACCTAGTGAATCAAAATATTTCATAGTAAATTCTCTCATTTATAAAAAAATATGACCATATTTTCTTTATATTAATGAATCTCTTACAATTATTCCATCTAAAGGCTCAATACATGATATACTATAGGTGCACATTTCATTAGAAATGAAACATGAAACACAACATGTAATTGAGATAAACATAGAGGTAAGGCCACATAGTAGGAAATTGGTCTTGTTTTTTTCGACAATTTTATATATTCCAATAAAAATTTAATGTGACTCTCCCTTTCTACCAAAATTCAGAAGACTTTTTAATGGAATTATTTGAAGAAAAATATAATCTCCAACCCCAAACTAGAAAACAATCCTTTTGTTATGTTCAAAAAATTTGTACCTACTCTAAGCTGGGAACTAAATCATTTTTATCATCTCAACCATCTATACCAGAAAATATACTCCCAAAATATTTGATCATTTAATTCAACACAACTTGATAGAGTTTGGAAACACTTTTGATATTATGAACTATAAAGTTCTATCTATGTACTGGAATTAAAATTGTATTTATAAGAAAATTTAAAAAAATGTCTGATATTGATCCCAAAATCCAAAGTAATCTAAACACTAAACTCAAATCATATATTCTGAGTTCTTAATTATTTACCTCAATAGTTCATTAAATTGTAGATGAAAAGATTCACTAAAATGTTATTCGGTACCCAATGAATTTTGAATTCAATCCCAAATATTTTATGAAAATATATGATCATGATCTGACACAATGAGAGAGGAGCTCCATATAACATGACTTTTTATCTTTGATAAAATCTATATATTCAATCCAAATTCGTAGTATCTATAATAAGTAAGAAATTATAATATATTGTCATTAAATCTACAATAACCCAAATAAAAATATTATATGGTGATTTATTTAGTATTTCCCCCATGATATCCATTAATATATTCCCCGTTTTCCATTCCAGAAACCAAAAGGGCTTAAGAATCCCCTCTAATATTTTTTTATTTGATTTAACTTATTTTCATTTAAAATATTTCATGGTAAAATATGAAATATATATATTCATTCCACCCCACCAATAGAACTCATAATTGTATCTATATATTTTATTGATTATATGATTAATTAAAAATGGGGAGTTTTTAGAATCACTCAATAATTTATTCTTCAAATAGGAATCATCTCGCAGACAAATCCTCTTTATAAATATGATAGCACAATTTTAGTAATTAATAAATTTAATAAACATATTGTTCTTGAAAAGTGTCCCCATTTCTTATAAATCAGGATCTCTTTATTGAGAATGTTTAATTATGTATATCTAGGATTTCTACATTATAACAAAAAAAAGTGGCAGTTCCTACATGTATAATTTCAAATCCAATATTCATTATAACACATTTAAGGATACATTATCATTTAGACTTACGAAATTATCTACCTTGTTTACATTTTCTGAATGATAGTGAATCATGAAATCATAGTAATTTATCTATTCCAACCATATTATATGTCTCATATTCATCCATTTTTATGTGAATATATACATTAAATGTTTATGGTCAGTATATATTTCACATTTTACCCCATATAAAAGATTACTTAATATTTTTAAATAAATACATCCACAGCAAGAATTATATCATGTGTAGGTTAATTATTCCCTTTTATTTCTTATTGATAGGAATCATATGTAATTACCCAATCATCATTCATCAATACGCATCTGTGATCCATTAATGAAGAATAACAGTAAATAAAAAATTTCATGTCAGATTGGATGACACTATAGTATTAAACAATATTATATTAAATTATTGAAAAAAAATTCCCATTTTATTATCTAGAAAAATTTAAAACATTTCATGGTAATTTAGTTAGTTTTCCATACTATTGTTTTTTTTAAAAAAAAGTAAGTAGTAACCTACTAATACAAGAAAACACTGATTCTTAGTTACATTTTTGGGGATTTACACTATTCTGCCACTTTGGTTTTAGTAGGATCCATAGTTAATCCATATTTAAAATGAATATAATTATTAGATAAAATAAAATTTAATTAAAATTCATATTTACATAGCAATACGTAGAATATATTTTCATTTTATGACTATTTAATTATAATTACATGTTTCTCATGGTACTGAAAACATTTAAAATCAAACAGAATATAATTAATGAAAACTATTAAATATTTATCCAAATACTCAGGGAAATTTTTTTATAAGGTGTATAAATACCTCAAGTTCATACATAAAACAAATAGAAAAAAACCCAAAATCATAATTCTCGTACCTATTATATAACCCCATCCCCCAAAACACATATTTCTTCCTAATTAGTTGGAGATACCCAGACTTGAGAAAAATATTTTAATCAGTAACTACCCTAGAGATGAACAATAAATACATAGATATAGAGAAACATATATGTTTACTTAATATTGATATAACTGAATGCTCTAAAATCAATTAAAAGTATCATGTAAGTCTCCTAGTTTTTAACAAAAAAATATATTAGACCCACAAAGTGAAGTGATTGGGTGTATGAAACTATTATCATGAAACTATTCTAACTACATTATTAATTCCAAATATTCTATTAGATCCATTCAATGTAAAGGTTTTGAAATTTTCTAATAATTAGTTAAAAATAAAAAATAATGTAACATCCTAATAATGAATAACACTATAAAAATAATCCTAAAATACATCCATATATACACTCACTACTGGAACATCACTAATTTTAATTGTTTAATTTTTCTCAATAATAGGAGGATATAAAAATTCACTTCTATATTTTTTTAGTTTCTATTGTTCTTTATATGAAATCATGTGTATAAGTTAATTATTATATAAAAAATAAAATTCATTCAAAAAATTTACTTCTTATACTTTTTAATATATCTTATAATGACTAATTAAAATCTATTTGATTCCTTGAATAACTTCAAACTCTAAAATTGGTAATATAATATTGTTTATAGAAAAAATTTCCCCATATGATAACAATAAGGATTTTATAAATTATATTTTCTTTAATAGTACCCCCAAGTGTTTTTACAATGATTTTTAATTTATTTTATGATATGGTATTTCTATATTACTAGTAAATTTTCCAATTGTAAAATAATATATTGAGGATGAATCCAAAAAAAACATGTATAATCTGAATTAAAAAGTAATTTACCTATCACCATTTTATTTGAGTTTTTGGAATCTACTATAGTAGTAGAAAAATACTTTGTTTCACCTTTTTATTTCCAAACATGATGATTCCCACCATGAGTAACTAACTTTAGACATCCATTAACATAATTTAACAACCCAATGTATTTAAAACATATTACTAATGAATGATTATATATTTTCCATTTACTTTTTGGATTTGAACTCTGTTACTTATAGATATAATCCCAATTATCAAGTGTTCTATTTTATAAAAATTATATGATCCCATAAGAAATTTAATTAAATTTATTTTATCATATTTATAATATTATTTGGTATTAGATCTATATTTTGTAGTTCAATTATTCTATATTTATATCCACAAATAATTAATCATTATCTTTTCCTCTTTAAGTAAATTTTTTTCAACAAATTTGCCTCAACATTTTCATATTTGTTTTAAATCTATCAATTTTACTATCATGGTGTAAATAGGAATTTGTTTCATGCCTGGAAATCTTGTAAAATTTTCTTAATAAGAAATCATTGAGTTTTAATGAATTTCATTCAACACCATAAATAGTTATTCAATTATTATCCATTGATAAGTAGGATAATAATTCCCAAGAATAATACCTATAATGATTGGCCCCTTAATATTATCAATCTCAACCTTTACGTAAGTATTATTAATCATATAACACCATGGATCTGAATAAACTTTTATGTTATAAATAACAATAATTACCTTTTTATATTTCATTGGTGAAAAAAACTATACAGGGGTGACAACTAACTGAGAACAAAACTCAAACCTCTATAGGGTTCTAAGGGTGTTGTTGGTACCAAGGAATGGAAACTTGATCCTAGGAATCATGGAAAACATCTTGGGAATTTTTTCACCCAGATATAGAAATATAATTTAACAATATAATACAAAACAAATTATATAACAAGAGATAAGAATACAATGAATCTAATTTTATGAAAACAACTTATACGTAAGTAATGGATACATTATAAAGAGGTACCCAAACAACTAAAACATGAAATAAAATAGATCAATTAACCATTGAGAACCCCACTGCTAATGTAAAAAATAGACTAGACATATGAGAAACAACATGAAACATGGTCACCATCTCACTACAAAACTTCCCCACAAGATCAAAGAGATGAAAAAAATGTAGAACAAACATGGACTTGTAAAATATAGTCATGATCTAAATATATATTATGTTTCCACACAATAATTCATAGTAGTCACATTCCTATAAATTAATTAAAATAATTGTTTGAAATACATTAAAAAATTCAGAGATCTTTACTAAAAGAAACAATAACACATCAATGTGTGTAAAAAATCATTTTCCATATTTTTTATAAATTGATAATAATCACTTGGAAAACATAATTACCTGGTAAAATTCCCATGGGAAACCACCATTTTAATGTCCAAATTTAAAACCATTTCACATCCACTTATATTTTTAAATATAAATTTCCAAACTAAAAATTGGATTCCAATTTAAAATTTTGGATTTCCCCAACATCATTGAATTTTTTCCTAGTTTAAATAGGTGCAATGGTAAAAAAAAACCCCACTATTAAATCTCGCACACACTTGGAGTTTAAAAAAATCCATACATACTTTTCAATTAAAAAATCCAAAACTATTTGGAATATAACTTTATATACATTAATAGACACACCTTTTAGTCCCATTTTGAAAAAATATTGAAAGAAACATTGAATCAACATTGATATTTCCATCCATTAAAACCATTCACAATAAAGTTTAAACACATATTAATTGTAAATAAAATATAAATACTGAAAGAATAGAATAGTTAGGCAACTCTTTTTCAAGTCACACAATAATTAAAAATTAAGAACAAGAACATAGGTGTTGATAAATTATGTAAGAAGATTTGGGTACAATCAAAGACCAGTGATAAATCCCCTACAAAATACTTGTTAGGATCCCAGAGTCATGTTATATAATAAATGGTATCTAAAAAATGGTCAGTTGAATAACTTATAATTACCCTAGTTCCTCGAGGAATAAATAACACATAAAAAATTGGAATCTCACTCAGTCTTCCCTATCCACACATGATCCCAAACGTGGTTCTCTTTGTCCCCACCTCCTATGATCTCACTCAGTCTTTATGGAAACATTCCCTCTATAAGATCACTAATTTTGGAGGAAATATATCTCAATAAACATTAACCTATTCTAGGACAACATGCAAATCCCCCTACCCAACTTCCAAGTTTCACTATGAAAATTCAATAGAGGTTTTAAAAAATATATAACATTGATCAAATATAATGAATTTAAAATAACAGTCACACACCCTCCATACACTCACAAAGAAGAATCCCCATATACATCAAACATTAAAATTATACAATAATTAATCAATTATAAACATATCATCATGGGATTACAATCCATTATAAGCACATTTGAATGACATGTTTTTCATGAGGGTATTAAACATTTTATAAAAAATAATTTTTCAAAAAATTCCTAATGGGCATTTTCTCAAATATAGGAATGAAATTCCAAGCCAAAAAACTTTTTAAAAAATAAGTCTTAATGAACTGTTGAGAACCATTTTGACAAAAGGCCATGGAAACTCAAATTGTAAATCTCATTTCCCTCTAAATCAGCATTGAAAAAATCCAAAGCCCCCAATGAGTTTCCAAATATAATTGACATTCAATACTCACACCTTAAAAAGAAAAAACCCAGTTAAATTATGTAAAAATAATTGAATACATAAAATTATTATATAAAAATCCAATGTCATAAAAAGGATTCAAATATAAAACCCAAGAGATCATATTCAATTTTTTTTATCAAAATCCCGTATCAAACATTTTTTGAACACTTTAAAACCCCAGAAAACATGGATTGAAATTTTTTTAACACTGGAACACTTTATAAAAACCTTAATGTGGTTCCCTTGAAAAGATTTAAATCAAAAATTATTTTTAATATTTTATTCACGAATTTCAGAAATACATGTAATGGAGTCTCATTCCCTACTGACGGATAAAATAAATTTTAAAAGAGATTTTCCCCTTATAGGTAATTAATATGGAAATAATTTGAATGAAATCCAATTACCGACCCATCATGAATTTAAATTCATTCAATTGAATGTGACCACAAAGAAACACCTACCCTATTTCAACAACGAATAATCCTGAAGTCATTGACTATTGTGGGGAACTCTCCCACTAGCCAAGATATACCATATACAACCCCAAAAAAAGAAAATATTGAATTAATACCATACAAAACCCAAAAATAATCCAACATAGAGATTGTGGTTCTTGGTAAGGAGATGAATCAAGGGTAAAATAGGTAATAAAGTATAGGATGCTGTTTTAGGGGATTATTAAGGGAAAATCCAAAATTTAATCCAAGGTATAAGACCAATAAATTTGATGGATGAAATAAGATACTCCCAAGGGTTGTAGATTTGGTATGTTTTAGTGAGTGGAGGAGATATATAAGAGGTAGAGACATAAAATATATCCAAGGAGAAAGTGAAATTTCCACTTTTAAATATTCTTAGTAGGACACACAATTTTCAAAACATTATACCATGCATACATAAGATACAACCATTACAAAACCCACTAACATGGTTTAACAAGGATCCAATAAGATTAAAAACCCATCTACCGTATTGGTTTAATAGAACTATCAAAAAATATAAATGATTCACAAAATTTTTATATGGTTTTCCAAACCGCTCAAAAGTCATATTCCATAACCCATACTCACTAGAGGTCCCACACAATTTATCTTAGAAATCATAGGGTATGGGAATCAATTGTTCACTTCCTATGAAACATAAACCATGTAAATATAAAAATAAAAAATAAGGGTTCCGTAGATACATTTAAGGGAATCCATGATGTTTACTAAAAACCATGTTTGCAAACCATTCACAGTAAGAATACATCAAAAGACATATGTATCAAAAAAATCATTTAATGAACATACAAAATCACTCAAACTAATAAAAAATTTTAAATAAAATAAATAGTAACATGGAGGGTGTCAAAATTTTCACAATAATTTCACTTTATACCACTAAAATTTCATAGATCAAAGTATATGTCAAATATAATGAATTATAAAAGACACTTAAGATAAGGGGAAGACCTAAATAAAAATTATTGATTACATAAAAAACCAAATATTAATTTTGACTATAATAATTAAAAAATAATCATTAATATATAGAGATAATGTATAGTTCTCCACACCATTTACAACTTAGCTAAAATTGTGGAATAATTGAAAACCACTATTTAAAAAACTATACCAGTCACTGAATTACCAAATTATTGAAATCTATAAGGGGTTTATCCTGAAAAAAATTCCACATATAATAACAATTGAAATTATCTAACAGCCAATATATGGAACTAAACCAAAAAAACATTCAATAATATTACAAAATCATATAACCAGACCCACGCTATCCAAATATGAAAGAGCCCCCATAACGTACCTCATAAAGAAACACCATGGATCTAACCTATTGGTCAAATCATTCACATGAGGGTGTTTGAAACCAACAACCATGGAAAACCATCTAACATTGTTTCTAAAAAAACATAACTAAGATGAATCAATGAAACAAAAAACTAAAACCCATGTTCCCTGTATGGACCCTCTTTTCTTCCCATAAAAATACTAAATAACATGCATAGGGTCTACATAATACAATTGAAAAAACCACTACCAATAATAAATGAGTAATTAACATTTACAAAATTAACCACCAATCATATGGAGAATCAAAAGAAGCATCCAAGAAAACACTAGTCCAAGACTCCCTCAAGATAAAACTACTCAAAACTCATAGAGATTAAATCTAAAAAATGTTCATTATCCTAAATAGACATGAACGACAGTCATATTAGAACTAAATAATGGTCCCTCATCCATAAATTATAAAAACTTTCCAAGCCCAATCAGCCAAATATTCCAAACTAGGGACAACATTAGAGTCTCCCATAATAACCAACCTTATCACTAGTCCAACCAAAGATATCAGATCTAAATAACTTGACCCACATGAATCCTAAGTGAACTCACTAATCAAAAATTCCCTAAGAATGAATTGTGGCATGCAACTCTATAGAGGAATAAACATGTAATGTGGTTTCTAGAGTATCCAATAATAACCAACCCTCTCACTATGTTTGATTAGACATCATCTCATCCTGATCATGTATCCCAAAGCATAAAAAGTAGTCCCAATACAAGTTAGGGAAATCTAAATGGACACACGCTTGAGGATAAAATCCTCCCTCCCATTCAAAACTATGGAACCGTAATAAGTGGCCCCAAAAACAAGTTTTGAAAAACAAAGAACCATTAAAATTTATCATTATATCATTAAAAACCCAATATCATTCATCCAACATTTTTATCCCAAATTAATAATGTACCTCATTTAATTAAAATAATTTCAAAAAACACATAAAAATACCAACATGTTTTATAAAATCAACCCATTTAATTTCAGGATTAAATAAAAAACATTCCATTTAAAATTGTTTAAAATATTTTACCCTTTTATAAATACATTGGGAAAAAACCAGAACCATCCAAAAGATCCAATTAATAATTCACCTTTATAACATAAATATGGGAAATAAAATTTAAATTTTTTACTAGATTAAGTAATCAATCATAATTAAATCTTTCCAAATTTCAAAATAAAATAAATTATTTCAAAACCATTTACAAAACAACTCAAATTTCACCAATTTGACCTAAGACTTATTTTATAATAGAAAAATGATTTCTTATGAAATCCATTTACCACACCCATAACCTGAAATTTGCATCAAATTAAAAATAAAATATAAAAATTAATAATAAAACCCTCAACAAAAAATCTAATGAAACTATGCAAACATTTCACAAGACTTACTTTTAATCCTATCCCATTTCTATAACACCCTTGCAAATCCTATAGTCAATGGGTTTAAATAGAAAAAACAAGCCGATTGAAATTTCCTGCCTAATTTTTCCAAATTGATGATAAAAACACGCCAATCATGTAATACTCTATATTAAATATCAAGTATAAAATTTTTGTTTTTCATATGGTGTGTCAATCCCTACCAGATAACGTCACACATCAAACTATTTTTTATTTCCATCTCAAACACTAAACATGATCCCCGAAGGAAAATAAACATAAGTAATTAAGGATAAAAAATCATATTACTTCTTGAGAAAACCATATTCCCACAATTACCTCAACTATAAAACTAGAATCATTAGAAAATACCAACCACACATGAAAAATTGTGGTTCAAGGTGGGAATGAGATTCTGACACTCTCCCTACACCTACCTCCTAAATCCTGATATCCATATCTCAAAACTACTGACACCGCTAATAAAGAGAGGGAATCCCAGAACATTTCTTTCAATTATAATTCAATGCTATGATACCATTTTATTACTAATTATATGTATGTTTTATTTATCCTAACAACTAACCTTTCCTCCCATAGGGTCGAATGATAATTCCTGATATCCATGAGCTAGAAACTAGTGTGTGGGCATCACAAAAATCACTTTTGGAATTATTTATCCCTCATACAAAAATATATTTGAAAATTTTGTTGGATATAGTAAAAAATTAAACTGGAGACAAGCCTAAAATACATCCTATGAACATAACATAACTTTATCAAAAATTATGAAAAAAAATATAAATATAAACAAAAACAACAAAAACATGAAATTAAACTAGTCAACCAAAAAATGAAAATCTAATAGTAGAAGAAATACTTGAAAATCCATCTATAATCATCCATTCAACCCATAACTTTGATCTAATTGCACATAATTTCCCAAAATATCAAAGAGTCGAATAAAACTTGGAATGATCCTAGACCTAAAAAATATAGGCTTGAGATTATATCCTAATAGGTCACCAATAACTAAATCTACGCGGTTGCATTAAAATTTTATCCTCACAATTAATATTTTAAATAATGTATAAAAATAAATATTTTTCATAAAAATTTATTAAAGGAAGCACCAACACATTAATGTATGTAAAAAAGTTTTTTCAAGGATTTTCCTTAAATGAAAACAACCACTTCAAAAGAATTTATAACCAGATGAATCCACATGGAATCACACAACACATTAAAGTCCCAATTTATATGTATTTTTTAATCCTCTTACTGAAATACAAATATCTAAAATTATAAGTGTTTTTAAATTTCTAAATAGCATTCCAAAATATTAGTTAAAACAGATTTCTATTTATACTAGGTCTGATGACCTAAAACATAATTTTTAAAAACCACCCACATTTTGAGATTTAAAAACAATCCTTTTATTTTTTTCGATTTAAGCAACTCCAAAAGTATTTTTGAGACAACATTGTACACTTGAATGATTACACTATTTAATGAAATTTCAAAACTAGTCTAAAAGAACATTAAAATCACAGTATCTATTTTGTTATTTCAAAAATCCTTTCTGATTACTTTTCAAAACTTTTGAAAAGTATCCCTTTCAGAAAGATGTAATAAAGCCCACAGTTATAAACCACTATTTCAAGAAACAAAATTTTCATAAATGAAATATAATAACATAGGTTCCAAAAAATAATTCAATAAGAAGAGTATATAATCAAATGATATGGATAAATCCATAAACTGATCCAAGATTGAATCATAGTTTCATGGGTTATAACCAGTGGTATCAAAAAAATGGCCACTAGCATAATGTAAAATAACTATAGAACCTCAAAAAATTATGAATGTATACAAAATTTATAACCCCATGCAGTCTTCCCTAGGATTAATTTTTATCCACCAAGGATCTCTCAAAAACCTCTTCCAATAAGCTTAGTCAGTCTCATGGGGAACAACCCCTCCATAGTTTCACCCATCCCTAATGAAATTTTCCTTAATAGGTATCAACATATGGAATGGAATAATCCACTCATACCACCTAACAGATTCTTATGGTTCACTATGACAAGTCAATCGAGGGGATAAAAAATAAACATCACATAGATAAAAGACAAAGAATTTAAAATAACACACACCTCACCTCTAACACCCTCATAAAGAATTATCCCCATATACAAGAATCATAATAATTATACATGAATTACTAAATTAATAATTTTCAATCATATTATGAAAATTCACCAAAGGCATGCAAGAATCACAATGGGCTCAAGAGGGTACGACTCATTTTATGAGATTTTTTTCATAAAATGAAAATTGGGTCTTCTATAAATAACAATAATTCAATTCAAATCCAAAAAATTAACTATAAAATGAATTTCAATCTACTAATGGGGACCATTTTATCATAACAACATTGAAACTAAAATGAAACTCAATATTATATATAAAAACCCACTAAATGAATCCAAATCCATCAATTTTTTTAAAAATATTATTCACACGTTATAACCACAGATTGAAACCAAATAACCCGATTTTACTATAAAAAATGAGTTATAGACCTCAAATATATAAATATAAAATGGAAACATAGTTGTAAAATGGTTTTAAATATAACATTAAAGGGTTCACACAACCTTTCGTTATCGAAATCGCATCTCAAAAATTTTGAACACTTCAAAACACCCAAATTCTTGGATTGAAAATAGTTTGCTTTTAGAAAAAATTCTATAAACCTAATTTCAGTTCTCCCCACCACTTTTAAAACTACAATAATTTTCTAAAATTGATTAAGGAATTTTTACAGACACTTGGCACGGACTCCCATTCCTTTAAAAGTGATTAAATAAGCATTAAATTAGCTGGCCCCTCATTGGTCATATAGATAGTCCTAAATTGAATAAAAACCATTCCTAAGATATGAATAATTTTATTCTAATTAAATGGAATATGAATAAAAAACACCCTCCCTAGTTCAAATGAGAACAAGATATAATTCATCACCAACACCGGTTAACACCCCTGAATGTAAAAATCTACCCTCTATAATCACATGAAGATAAAATACATAATATTAAAAACATACCTAACCATAAAATAACCTAAATAAGTATTAGTGTTATTGAGAAGAAGTAAAATGGTGGAAAATGTAACAATTAACAGATGGGGTTTATAGGAACTTATTGAATAGAAACCCACTTGAATATAGTGTAGAAGAATACTAAAGTTGTAGGATAAGGGAGGCGGATCCTGAGGGTTTCATGTGAAGACTATTAAACTTATTGGGGGAGAGACATGAAGGGTGGTGAATAAAAATATATCTAGGTAAAGGAAATTAACTTTTAATGAATCTAGGAAGACAACAAAGTTTACCAAACTCTGCACCAACCGTGCGCATGTATCAAACTAGAAAAATTCCAATTGGATAGATTATATGGGACCTCACACTATTGGAAAAATTAGACTAAAACCATTTCAAATATAAATTTTCAATTATATATATGATTGTAACACATGTCACTTGATTTACCAAACATTGTTCATTTTGTTTAACACACCCCACACTCAACAATAAACATGTATGGTCTCTATTGTGACTCACGTGTTTTGGGAGCACATCCTTTTTGAATGTTCATAGATATAATATTTTCATCATTTTTATTATTTTTTCAATGATTTAATCTCTAAAAATTAACTAATATGAGTTACTTGCATAAATTTTGGATTGTTGGTGTGTTTTGGGTTTAAAATTTAAAATTTCTTAATTATGAAATTTTAATAGATATTGATATATTTAGTTTTTCAACTATAACATTTATAATTTCAGTCCAATTGATGTTATTCATTTTATTAGGATTCATGGATTTGTAGGATACAACTTTCCATTCTATACCTTAATCTAATCTAGACATCCAATCTCTCTAATAAATCAATTAATGTTAAAAACCTTTCGGGATAATAAAGTGGACCCCACCGCAGTAATTGAGGCATAACTTGAGCTAAAAACCACCAATTTAGGTAATTATAGATGGATTTCAATGACCAATACGAGAATCATTTCAGTATTAAATTACATGTAGATATTCACTCATTATGGTTACAATTTATCTATAATCATTGAATCAATATTTATGGATTACATGGACAAAAAATTTAATACTCAATAATTACTCCATAAAATCCTCTATATGATTTCTATTAATGTGAAATTTGGAGATAAAATAGAAAATTAAATTTATAGAATACTATAATATGGATACTTTGGCAGATTAGAACATATTATGGGCATAACATGATCCATCATTTAGGGGACAAATTCTAGAGGAGAAACTACTGCACATATTATATTTATTCTTTTATTTTTATTTTTATTAATTTTTTAATTTGATTTATTTTAAATGTTATTTTAATTTAATTTCCTTTAAATAAAATATAATTCATTCATGGTTTTATTATTTTCTTCTTCTTCAACACACCCTTCTTTTTCTTATTATTCTTCTTTCACTTCTTCTTTTCTTCATTTGTTTTATTTCTTTTTTCTTCTTTTCTCCTCCCATAAATTTATTTTTAGTTTTAGTTTTTATTTTATTTTATTTTATTATTATAGTCTTTTTTTCCTTTAATCATGAAATATTTCCCTAAAAATGAGAGTTTAACCCAATGCTTGGCCTATGGGATGTAAGTGACAATTTCATTTATTCTACACTTAAATTCAAATGATTAATTATGTTTGTGATGAGAAATAAATATGTTCTTTGGCGTGATTATCATGCCCCATGAAAGTAATCTCAAAATTATTCATATTATATAATTAAATGTATTACCTCCATTATAGTGGAAAAAATCTCTTTTTATAATGGATTTGTTTCATTTTGGTGGTTGAAATGACATATGATGATGAGAGGTCATGGAAGATTTCACACTCTTCTTTGAGGTGTTCCATCAAAATTAATTATAAGAGGAGGTATATTTGATATTACTAATAGAATACAAGAATCCACACCACTAAACAAAATAATAGTAATTCATGAAACAAATCTGAGATTTGAATTATCAATCATAATTTAAACACCAACATAGAGAATGTTAGAACCAATGATCCATACCAATAATTCCAAATTCTTTAATTACAAATCCAATTTTGTTATTTCATGTATGTTTAATTTTTTAATTCAATTATTCTTCTAAATTTATTTTTACATAATATAAGTAGAACAGAAATAAGTGGTCTTGATTTGGTAGAATATATAAGTGAACAACTGTAAAATATCCTCTTGTGAGATAACCCCAATCCGCATCTTTGTTGCATTAAGAAAATAACATTTCTTTTTTCCATTCCCTATGATAGGAATGTATCAAAGGTGGAAACATTTCTGGTTAAACAATTATTGTTTTCATATCTTTTTCTGCATTTCATATTTTAGATAGTTTCATTACATTAAAAAAATAAAAAATCTATTTCCAGGATGTCTTTAAGCGATCATTTTTTTAATACGTGGAATAATTACTCATCGGTGCAAGAAGAAGTTATGACTTAAATTGATGAATATCAAGAGCCCAACAATTTTAATAACTATATTCAACATAACCATGCTGATATAATGTGTATTCATGATGTGGGAGACTTAAATTCTATACTACATGTGGGAGATCAACAAGATATAGATGAATTCTAGAACATGTTTGACATACAATATGATCTCCCCATTCTGTAGATAGTGGAAGGGATGTAACCAATATACATGTATTTAGACATGGATGGGTATAAAGCCAAAAAAGTTATGGAATTTCAATAGAGTATAGAGGATCATGACTACCTACCTCCATCCACTCAGATCCAACTTCAAGAGGCACTTATCACTGAAGAAGTGGTTGAACTAGAACCAAATCTGGGATATGAGCCTTTAATAAACTTTATATTTTCTGATTCCATTCCATCTGATTTGAGTATCACTCATTATGATTTTTTTATATTTGTTATATCATTTATTTCCTTATATAATGATAAATCAACAATACCCTCACCTATTGAGGAATGCATGGTTCTCTATAATTTTATTGAACATACATATGAGGAATCCCCTAAGGATATCCAAGTATATAATCTTGAGTAAATATAGATAGATACTTTTCACAATGAAAGGGGGAATTCATATTTACATTATTCATGTTTAAAATCTATCAAATTAAAAACAAATTCTAACCATACTTGTGAAATTACAATCCATACAACCCATGTTAAGGGAACACTAGAATAGAAATAAGAGAAGTTTTCACATATAAAAACTGAAGAAGAGGAAGAATTATACTTCATCCTACCCCCTTAATAAATTATATACATAATTGTTAAGGGAGAGGTTCTAGTATAATATATCCAAGTATTATTCCTCAATAACATACAAGGGAAAATAAAATATGGGATAGGGCACATGTGGTGGTTAAATTATAAGAAACTCCACCCACCATCAGACTTTGGATAATAGATGGAATGTTCCTTTTGAGGCAGTAAGTACTCAATGTATACTTGTTGGATCATAAAAATACTTAATCTTTTACATTATTTATAGAAATTTATACATCAATTTTATTATTAGGATTAGTCATACTTTCATCCAATTCCATCTATTCATTTTGAACTTTAATTACATGATCCTTGTTCTTAATTTAGTATTTTCATTTTTCTAAGTTCATGATAGAATACATAATCTCAAAATATTTGAAGAAAATGTACTAAGATTCATTTCAAAAGGAAGTTCAAATTTAATATTAATCATTAAAACTGAAAACATTTATTTTCTGAGAACCTATTTTGAGCATAATCTAAAATTACACACCAATTATTGAATTCATGGTTTTCATTAATTATCTAGGAGAAATGAGTTTCTGAGGAATCTAATGATTCTATATTTTAGAATAAAGTTTTATGGAATTTAATGACTAAAATGGGGAACTAGTTGACTAAAATAATGAATTCATATTAGAATGAGGACTCACGGTTAGGGGGAATTAGTTGATTCATGTAAATAAAATCTCTCTATCATTTTTCATGATTTAAATTTTTAAAATTCCTGTCAATTGAATTATTTTTATTAATAATTCACTTATTTTTTTTTAAATCATACTTCCATTATTGAGAGTATTTATATACCATGTACATCCTATTTATCTTGAGCATATTTCTTCAGTGATCTTGGGAAAAGTCACTGACTTGAACTTTCATTTGAACTTGTCAATGCACTGACTATGAACAAACAAATTTAAAATGATTGAGGAATATTTGATAAAATACTATAAAACTATTAAATCAATTCTTATTAATCCCATAGATACCATGAATGACCTGGTTTGTAATGAGCCATGTTTCAAGCCATGTTTATTCATTCCTGCCATCCTCTTAGTAATGGAATCTTATTTTTAATCCAAAGAGTGGGGGTGAAGGGAGTGATGGTGGAAGGGATTACATGAATTTTATAGGAAATATGTGGGGGTTCTATTGTGATATTAAATAAATGTTTTTTATTCATTCATGTTACTTAATTGTTTCCCCTTATTGAAAAAAGAGAATGGGTTTTGACTTAAAAAAATAAAAAATCACTATCACTATATTGATAATTTTTATTATAGGTGGTTATGTGGTAGATGTGATGTTTATTAGAATAATAAATATCTAAAAAAGGAAAAAAATGATACTTTGATGAATAAAAAATTATTATAGTAGTGAAAAACTCAAGAAGGTGCACATCATTCATTATGCTTTCATTATTTGTGGCCTATTATTTGAATGTTTGGGGAATCATAGAGTTTTTAATTTGAAGAGAAGGATTTCATTACAAGTTTATTTTTTATATCATTTCTTATAATTAAGATATAAAACTCCTCCATGATCCATAATTTTTATGTCATCAAAACCTACCATCCTTAAGCCTCATAGTCATTTGAACCATTATCAGAAGTCCCTGTGATTTTATGTTCCTTTTTCTATAAAAATTGGAGAAAGTAGTTCCATTAAAAACATAAATATAAAGAACATGTATTAATTATATTAGCATAAATACAACTTTATTATTACCATGAGTGACGATAGAATATATAGAAAGTGTGGTAGAAAATGATTTTGAATGTTCAATAGTAATAAATTTGGGATTATGAATCAATGAAAGGAGATGTTTCATTGCTTTTTTCAATGAGGAAAACTAAAATACATTAACAGATTAATTATTGGAAAAATGGGGTGTTTTTTTGATATTTTATTTTACATTTGATTATATGATTTGAAATGAATGATTTTTTTAATTTAATTTCTTTGGAATTTAAATAACGATAGCATTGGTGGCCTATGATTATCATTGTTCAAAGTTTATTCTTGAGGAAAGTAATGATTTAAGGGTGTGGGAATTAATAGATATAATATTTTCAAAAAATTTATGTTATTTTAAATGATTAATACCAAATAATTTATCAATATATTTTATTTGCATCAATTTTGATTTTAGGGTGTGTTTTGGGATTAATTTTAGAAATTTCATAATTTTGGATTCTAAAAAGATTCTTATCTCTTTGGTATTTCGATTATAAAATTTATGACATTGTTATAATTAATATGATTCTATTTTTTTGTATTCCTTGAGTTATGGGCTATAAAATTCCCTTCAATACATATTTCTAATCCAAACGTCTAAATGCCTGAGGAAATTAGTCGATGTTAAAAAACGTTCAGACCGATAGAGTGTACCCCAAAACTGGATACAAGGCATAACTCGAGCTAAACACTTCCAATTGAGGTGATTTTAGTTGTTTCTAAAATTGGTATCCAATATGAATTACACCATTAAATTCCACATATTCATTTTCTCATTATTGATGAAATTTAATGATAAACATTGAAGGAACATTTCTATAATCCTTAACTAGTAAAAAAATACACATTAATTATTCCATAACATCCTATATATGTATAAAATTAATGTTAAATTTGGTTATATGATATAAAATTCATTTTGGAGAATCATATAAGAAGGAAAATTGAGGATATTAAAACATATAGTAGGAATAAAAGGAACCTCATTTCAAAGGATATATTCTAGATATGAAATAGGTGCACCCATTTATTTTCTTATTTTATTTTTATTTTTATTATTTTTTTACTTTTTCTTTCTTTTTAATTTAATTCAAATTTAGTTTACATTTAATAAAATGTAATTAATTCATTTTTTATATTGGTGTCTTCTTTCAGACACCATTTATCTTTTTATTCTCATTCTTATTCTTCTTCTTTCTCTTATTCTTATCTTCTTTATTTTTGCGATTTCAGGTGTGTGTTTTATTATTCTTCTCTCATCCATTTTTTATTTTATTTTATTTTATTTTATTCTTCTTTTATTTATCATATTTCTATTATTTCTTCTTACCCTCACAAATGAGGGGCTAAACAGAGGATTGTCCCAGGGGCATGGAAAGTGGAAATTTTATTTATTATGCACTAAAATTCATAAGATAGATTATGTTTGTGATGGGAAATAGTGATGTGCGTGGGTTTGGGGATCATCCACCGAGAGACTAATATCAAACTCATTTATATTCATTTATAAAATATTTTCCCTCCCTTCTACATGATCACTGATTTTTATATGATGGAGTTGTGTCATTAAATGGATGAAATGGAATTCAATGGAGCTAGGTCTTAGAAGATGTCCCACTCTCGATTGAGGTGTGCCATCAAAATTAATCACAAGATGAGTTGTAATTGAGATTTCTTAAGGAATTAAAGATTCCACACCAATATATAATATAATAGCAATTCATGATAAAGATCTTATAATTGAATTATAAAACATAATTTAATCAAGAAAACGTAGAATAATGGATTCTATGATCCAGACAATAAAGTTTATGTTATGTCTTTGTTAATCTCAATATATTATTGCATTTTAGTTTATATTTTGAATTTAATTATTCTTCCAAATTTCATTGTTTACATAATATAATTAGAATAGTAAAAAGAAGTAGTTAATGTGAGATAAAATATCTAAGTGAATAAGTGAGAAATCTCTTCATGTGAGATAACCCTAATCAGTATCTATGTTACGTTAGGAAAATAAAATTTTTTCCCCATGCCCTATGATTGGTGGGTGGTAACATTGTAACCTAAACCATATACATTCAAAATTAACTACATGTAATTTTTTCCTATAACCACCTAAGGGTAGAAGCACAGTTTCCTCCAAACCATGTGTAATATAAAAACTCTAGAAATACCATGTTCCACACAAAAAATTAGTGGGAACTTAAGACATCCCTCCAACTCATACAACCTCATACAATAAACTACAAATTTGCTTAAATGGTGTCATAGTACATCATAAAATTTTGAATACATTCTATAGTGAATTTGTTGATACGTTAGCCTTTATAGGTTATATATATCAACTAAAATCTAGAGGATTTTGTTTCCCAAAATGATCCTTAGTAGACATAATCCTATATTGATAATTAATTTTTTCTACTTCATGGGTGTCTCTATTAATATCTTGTGTCAACTGATCTAACAATACCTCAAAATAATCTATTTCAATCATTCCATATGCAAATTTTTATGGTTATTATCCTCTTCATACCTCAACTCTTTATATTTTATGTTTATTGTATGTGAAACTATTTTATTCAAACATGGATTGGATAAAACAACATTATAATCATCAAAATATATATTATAGTAATATAAACGCAAATCAGAATCTCTTAAGAGTATATTTCAAATATCTAATACATATAAATCATTATAAAGCTTTCTTTGATTATATCTATAATATTTCCATTATTTAAAAACCCAAAAATAAGTCTATAATAATAATTATATCACGTTGTTACATTCCCATGATATTTGGGTCTCATATTTTAATAGAATTAGGGGAATAATTAGATAAAAAAGTGGGCGCTTCTAATTATTTTACATCTAATTTCTTTAAAAAGGATTTATGTTTACACCCTAATTTCATTCAAGACACTTTTTAATCTTATAATATGATCATAAAGAGAAATATTTACCCTTGAAATAGTCCTTACCCATCCTCTAATCATATTAATAAAATTTGAAATTAGGGGATGAAAAAAAATCATTGTATAGGATATAAAAAAAATTATCCCATTAGTCTAGTAAAACAAATAAAACCCATTAAAATGAATATATTTTACAAAACAATATTTAGTACATACATAAAATATTTTCACATATGAAAATCAACCATTTCTCAAATCACATATTCGAAAAAAATTATTAAATACGGGAAAACCCTAAACCCTAAAGAAATATTGAGGCATGTGGGAACTCATGAATATGTCTCACCATTTAATGTTAAAAAAACATTCCTCTCCTTATTAAATCAACAAATTTTCATAATAGACCTTTTTGTATTCATAATATAAGTATATCATAACAAAATATTCAAAAACCATGGTCACTCATGTTTAACCTATTTTCAAATAATTGAATATCTATTAATTTCATAGGAGTGAACTATATGGTTATCTCTCTCATTTTATCCTTTGAGGACTAAACCATTACCCAATGCATTATAGAGATATATCCTGATCACTCATCATAAAGATCTATATCGGTCTCACAAGTCATCATATATAATTCTCAAGTATGAAATCATGCTTTTTAAATATTTAAATTTTTTATCATAAAACCCTTGAACAACCCATTTGATCCTATGAGAAAAAAAATATCCATTTTTTATTAATCTTTATGGGAAATATTAATTTTCGTAAATACAAAAAATTTAACAAATCATAAAAGGTCATGAATATGGTTTAATTCTAAATTCCATTTTAAATTATATAGTATTGTTTAAAATGTATAGTGCATATGAAATCAATAAATAATGACCAATATGTATATATTATAAAAACATACCTTTAAAATATTGAAAAAAGTAACAAATAACCCATTTGGAAAAAATATATATATATTATTTTTTTATTTTTTAATGAATTTGAAAAATATTAAAATATGAACCTTATAATACATTGATAAATAAATAATATCATTATTGAATTATTTAAATGATACTCAATATATTATTAAAATAGTAAAAAGTAAATCCTTAAAATGAGATATTTTAAATAATGTCCCTTACCACAAGTACAAAATTGTTTCAATTGTATGTATACCCTCCTGAGTAAAAACAATATTTATTTTCCTAATCAGATGAGAACATTTCTATGTTTTTACATTATAATTTTTACATTATTTAGTTTTTATTATTTTTTATTTAGTTGCTAAAATTTATAATTTCCCATATGATATTTTAAGGAAATTCAGTTCATAAAAAAAATAACCTAGGGGTGTTGACCATAGTGAAAGGGTTTATGATTAAAATATATCCAAAATAGTGAACATGTTATAATTATCTTATTTATACTATATATACACCTTGAAAATAAATTTTATAATGTGGTCATTAAAAATGAACTACATAATTTTATGGAGACAATAGTCCATATATAAGCATGAAAAATGATTTTTCTACATGGTGGAAAAGAAAAAATGTGGATAATATTTTATTTTTATTTAGTAATAAATATTTAATAAATGTTTTATTTATTCATTATATTTATTTTTCTGTCTTTCATTGTAATTTTTAAATGGAAAACTAATATCATCTCTTTGTGGAGGGTGCTAATCAAAACATATGCATTAGCAACATTCTTATTTTCTATTGGATGAAAATGTAATAAATTTGTTTTAATTTATATTAAAAGAATAATAATTAAGATATAAATTTCATACATTTTAATTTTATCGACCATTTTATTAAACGATATGATCTTCTGATGATAAATGAAACACATCGCTTCGTGGAGGTGGTAATCCCCATATACACATGAGAAATGTATTTATTTATAATAGGGTGAAAATGAGATAATAAATAATTTTGTAATGAAAATAATAAAATTTTAGTATATTTAATATATTTTTTATATTATGATTTTAAAATTAGAAATTATTGAGGTAGAAGAATAGATAAAATGAAACATTTGGTCAATAATTATACCACTTCTTTCGAAATTATTTATTGGATTACACCTTAAGACTTCTTATTTTGTACTTTTAGTGTAGCATGGAAAAATATGAATTGCGTAAGAGAGTTGTGAAGGGATTAGGGTATGATTTGATGACCTAAAACTCACAAATAGTATGAATATGTGATTAGAAGGGGTTCCCTTTTATAAGTGAAGGGAGTGACACTCTTATAAATAATTTTAACTCATAAATATAATATATGTCTTTCAAATTGATAAATGAACCCAAATGGACATAATTCAAGTAAAATATAGTGTATTTTATAAATATACACAAAAGTCATATTTATATAAATTTTAGTGACATACGATACCTTATATCTTAATTTAACAGTCTGTCAACCCTTTTAACCCTTGTTGGCGGGATAATGTATTACCATGAACACTATTTATTATGAAAAAATTAAGATTAAAAAATTACAAAATATTATCCTCTTGACTCAAAAAAGGAAATACATTTTTTTAAAATTTTAAGTTTTTATAAGTGGATGAAAATAATTTTAATGTAGAAAATTAAAACAACAATGAATCTAATTTTTCAAAAAATTCCATTTTAAAGTATTTAAATGAATTTTATAAAAAATAAATTTTAATGTTGATTAATACATAATTTATTGGATTATGGCTATTAAAAGGGAACAAATTTACCATTATAACCATCCAAAAAAGTATAATTTTAAATATATAAAAAATGATTTTTTTTATAAAAATTGGTATTTTCATTATTCAACTGAAACTCAATAATTTCAGGAAAATATCAAAACATATATTTAAGATAAATGGGGTATTATAAATCATAAAATAAATTTATTTTTATTATATAATATTTATAGAATTTATAAATTTATATTTTAATTAAAACCATGTAATATATGGAAAATAATTTATTTAAATAAAACAATTTTTAGTTCGATTGAAAAATTATATAAAATCATTTAATTTTTTTGGTGATTGTGAATCCATTAAAGTAAATGATTAAAAATCACATTATTGACTTATTTATTGAACTAAAATGGTTTTCCCATCTGAGTCTAAATCAAATGATGCAACCACAGATGATTCATGTAGCAGTTAATCAGAAATAGAAATTTATGAGGAGATGGATCATAGATCTATATGATTTACGTAATTCTACAGGAATATAATATTTTCATGAACAAAAAATTATAATGAAAAAAATTAAATTAAATTAAACTTGAATAAAAAACATCTGGAGAAGTATTGTGATATGAACATAAAATAAAAGGTTACTTTAAGACATAATATATAATGAACAAATATTTAAAGTACTTTTATGATAAAGAAAAAAACCTAAGAATGATGAAATATAACTAAAATTATTAATTGGGTGAAAATATTGATTCAGACATTGATGATGAAAGTGAAAATATAATATATACTTATGTTCTATTACATTTAAGGTATACACAATAATTACTACATATAATAATATTTGAGATAAATATAAACAATCCAATGAATAATTATTTGAATAATATTCTATTTATAAAGATACTACAATTATACTAAAAGATAAAAATGATAATCTGAATAAAATTTATTCTTTATCTAATAATGATAAAAATTATATTTTCGTTGAAAAGAAAAATAATTATAAAATATTAATAGAAAATATGGATTTGAAATTAAAAAATGAACAACCAAGAAAATATGTAGGGAAACATACAAAAAAAGTTAATATTAGGGATATTATATTAGGTGATGGATAAAATCTAAAAATCACAACTGGTATATGACATATATAGAGACAAAAAAATATTTTTTTCCAAAATATTTTTCTTACGACTTCCAAAAATAAGACATTAATTTATAAGGCTAATGAAAGTAATAGTTAAGGAAAAAATTCAAAATATTTTGTACCTAAGAATACATGGTTATTAATGTGTTTAAATTTTACTTTTAGTGAGAAAATAAAGTAAGTGTCGATCCCTAAATCACTATTTTCTAACTTTTTTCGATCTAATAAATTTTCAGTACCAAAATCATTTTTTGATTAATTATATTGGTAAAATTATTTAAGAGTTGTACTATAATATTATGATATGTGGGTGGAGTATTTTCTAGATGTGTAGTTTTATAATACTAAATAATCAAGTATTTGATAAATTTTTATTATGTAAATTACATATTTAATGATAGTGAAAAATGAAAAATAATTGAACATGTATAAATCAATAACCCTAAAACTATTCAAATTTTTAAATTTTTATCAGTTTATGGATTAAAATATAATATTATTAGTTACTATAAATTGTTTGATGATATTTATAAGGATAAATTTGAGAATATTTCTTGTAGATATATGATTCCATGAATTATATAGTGTTTACTGTGTTCAGAAATGATAATGTATATAATATAGATATAAATTCCCTATTTTTTTAAAATGTATCTTTTTTGAGTGGATTTAATATGGAATAATTATTTTGGATTAGTACCCAAGGTCATTTTAAGGTGAAATAATTTAATATGGTAAGAATAAAAGTATTATAAAAGGATCTTCCCAATCATAATTTCACAAAATTCAAAGTGTTAAATCCCTATCAATAGGGAAAGAAACATAAAATTTCATTTAATAAAAACAATGAGGTGTATACCATTAAACCACTAGAGTTGGATAAAATATATTTTTTATAAATTGTTGAGTTTCTAGTCTATGTGTAAAAAATTATTATAATGTGATTGTTAATAACTATACAAAATTAACAAGGGTTATTTTATTTTCTTATAAGAGTGAAACATCTTCAAGTTTTTTATAATATAAAAAAATGTAGAAAACCTTGGAATTCATTCCATTAAAAGCTTGAGCTATAATAATGGTTTTGTATTTTAGAATCAAAAAATTGGAATTTTATATCCACAAGATGCATATAGTCAAAATTTCTCGACCCCTTCAAACACCTCAACAAAACAGCATTGTTGAATGAAGAAATAGAAATATTTATGTCTTTGACTGGATTACACTTATTGAATATAACATTCCTATTTAATTTTTAGATGAAGTTGTGAATATATTTTTTTATTTATTAAATTTATTTTATATAAGAACTATTATAAATATATCTTCCTTTGAATTAAGTAATACTATAAAATTAAAGGTAAATTAAATTAATGTTTTTTTAATGTAAATCCTTTATTCTAAATACAAAAGAGAATTTTTAAAATTTTGAACCAAATAGAATGAAGTAATTTTTATAGGTTATTCAAATAATATAAAATTATAATTATTCTTTATTTATAAAACTATGATTATGGGAGAATCTTTTCTTTTCATTTTTTTGAGATAGATCCACATTCAGTAAACATTTCCTTAGGATACCTTAACGATGACATGTAAAATAGGAATATCAATAATGAATATATGTCCTCTAACCATGTTATTTATTTATATAAAAATTATATCATGAAATGATAATATGAATGAATTGACATTAATTAATACATGGAATAACAAATAAATTGAATTCCCAGAACTGTGTGGACCAATATATACAATCCCTTTGAGGTGATTGTATATGATGTTGATATAGACACTCACAATATATGGTATATAAAAAGACCTGTTGAAAATCAAGCTTACTTATCTTAACTATAACTAAATAAAATTACAAATTCAATTATTTATTAATAATAGATTATATCTACACATGTATAGTTGAATCCATTTAAATAAAACGATGTATAAGAATTAGATGGGAGTCCCATATACTACTTTACTGTCAGTAAAATATGAGTGTTTAGAAACAAGGTTGATAAATTTTGTTAAATATTTAGAAATAAATCAATATTGGTTAGAGAACTATCTATTTGATAATTAGGTATTGATGATAAATAAACCATTTGATTAATATATTAAAAAGAGGCCATTAGAATACTTCTACCATATGTAGATCATATCAATTTCAAACTATATACAATTTCTGTTAATAGTCTTTTTATAAATGGTTATATTATAGAGAACATTTTTTAACAAACCCCTATGTTTTCAAATAAATATTTTCCAATACATAATTTTAATCACACAATAGATATTTATTGTTTTAAATAGGATTCTTCAAGAAGGTATGATATGCAGAACTATTTCATGATTTCAAAGGTTTTTTTGAATGGTGTAGCTGCCCCACCCTAATATATAAAAATATTTTCAGAACAATTTGTTGTAGTAAAAATCTATGATGATGATATTATTATTGTATATTTTGAAAAAAAAAATATTTTTTAAAATATCTAAATTTATGAAAAAATAATTTGAAATGTGTGTTATGAGTGAGTTGGAATTCATTAATAGTTTTGAGAATTTTCAATAAAATGAATTAATTTTTTAAATCAAAGTAAATTCATATGAGATCATTTAACATGATTTTTCATGGATATTAATAAATTATGTGATAATTTTTTGAGAACTATATAAATATATATTTGTATGAAACTAAGAAACTAGTAGACCAAACTGTTCAAAAAGGTATGATTGAGAGTTTATAGTAAAAAATGTTATCCAGCCTAATATTATTTTTTGTGTTTTTATGTGTGATCATTTTTATGAAAAATACATTGAATAACCTATAAATTATGATGACATAGTATTTAAATTCCCAATAAATTCAACTATGTTTGGTTAATTCCACTATAGAGGACATGAATTTGAATTACTTAGTCATTCTAACGTAGATTTATTCACTATAAGTCAAATAGAATTATCACAACAAGAACATGTCATGTTGTGGGAAAGTCTCATATATCTTGGTGCAATAAAAATTTAGAATTTATTTTTATTTTACATAGCTGAAGTTGAGTATATAGTTGAAAACTCTTTATGTTCAATGATAATGTCGAAAAAAAAAACTTCGCTACACTATAGATATAAACTCAAACTTATCTCTATAAAATGGTAATAAAATTGTGAATGACATTCCTATGAATAATGTGGCTTTTTATAAGACAAAACATATTAATAAAAGACCCCACTTTTGGAGAGATAATTTAAAAAAATAAGGTGGCATGCTTGAATTTACAGGCACTGAACAATAACATGATGATATTTTAACAAATACATTGAATATATCTAGAATATGTTATATTTGACCAGAATTAGGTATGATTAATTATTCCAGAATATTATTTTCATTTATAATATTAATATAGTAGTAATATTTTCATATTAATCGTAATAGAATATAAGGAATATTCTATCATGAGAAGTAGTGATTCATTAGGTCCACTATAACGATTTTCCAAGATACCAATTTTTTCAGGTTGTGGGTCAACCGACTACTATCATCTGGTGTAATCAAAAGAAAACTCACATGGTAATTTGAGCTATTATTACTCATTATCATAATATTTATGTAGTATTGTATTATTATTTTAACCATATATATTTTTATCTCATTTTCATTACTTGAATATCATAAAATTTCCTAAATCAAACTCAAATTTTTGAATCTGAATTTTTTCCCCAGCAATCATTTATCATCTCCTTTGAAAAAACCATTAATTCACCAGAACCTCTTGGTAATGATGGTGTGTGAAAATTGAGAATTGGTTTTGGATGATGTTTTTGATATGAATAATCTTGTATAGAATGGAAAATCTAACTCAAGTGCATCTGATAAGATTTATAACCTACATCTTTCAAACCACGTGGTAATAATAAAGAATGATGTTTATGGAATGTGGTTCAAATTGCATTGAGCATCAATATGTAATAAAATTAAACACCAACAATGGAATTAAGGGTTTACTAAGAATTTAAGAACATTATATCTTATAATGATTGAGTATTTATATCATAATACTCTATTCAAAACTATTGAGTAGAAGGATTATATCTAAACTCTAGTTAATAGAGAAGAAATGGTGTTCTATTTGATGAAATGGGAAAAGTGTTTTCCTATTCCATATAATGTGAATTCGATGATTTAAAAATATAGTATAATGTTTATAAATTGCGATTTGAGTTTAAAAAACGCTTTTAGAGATGAATAAATATAGTGACCAAAGGATTTTAAATTTGATGGAAAATGATATGAAGTTTAGACTATTTGTCAAGTTCACTCATGATATAGTCATTCTATGGAATGGAAAAATTATAATTTTTTAGTTTCAGGAATTATTTATTATATATCTATTGAAGAATGGTGTACTGATAAGTTTGACCAGATTACCAATGACACGCATGGAAGCGTTTTTTATTCCCACTTAAGTGTTATAATCTATACAATATCTTTAATTTATCTCATCCCTCCTTTTTTTCATGGGGAATGTTCTTAAGTGGGATACTAATTTTGAATCTTAAGGTTTTATGCGATAAATTCATATTATCTACAAAAAAAATATTATATTAATAGAATGCATGGAAAGCGATATAGGTGAATGATAGGGTAAAACATTATAACTATAATAATAATTTTATGAAAGATTTTCTGTCTAAGGACAATTCCAATCTATGTGTTGAACCTAACAAACATGTCAGAATATTTATTTAAGGAATATTACATAGATGTCCATAATACAAAAGTTAAAATAAAATCAATTTATAAGGATGTGGATATTTAATGTGTATATTTTTTAAAAAATACTAAGACTTTGTATGTATCATTGAAATTTTACTCATGTTGAGGTAATTTCACAAATCCCTATAAAACAAAATGTTTTATATGGCCCTCAATAGACTTTTGAATTTCTACCATTAGTTAAAGAAGAATTTGATTTTGAGGTGGAACTTACTAAAAAATCTTATAATAACCATAATGATACAATTTTGTTTTGAATTAGATGAAGACAACCCTAATGATGTGTCATTTCCATCATTCTATGAAATTGAAGACAATGAATATAAGGATGGGTTTATTGAAGAAGTTATTCTTTTAGTAGATTAACGTGGGGAAGTATCTACTCATTTGAATTATAGAGGTAGAGAACCCATATTTGATAAACATTAATAAAATGGGAAGAAGTGCCACGTAAATATGATTTGTTATAAACCTCTATGGATCTAATGATAATCATCATCATGTTGAAGGTAGTCCACTATAAAATGGTTGAAAATATTTTTTGGTTACACAAACATATATTTAATGAACCTTAGTAGATAAAACTTATGTAGATAATTGGATTGAGGTACTATATTCAATATCAAGTAGACCTATTTAAGTGGAGGTTTATGATCCAACTACGGAACAAGTTATAGATGATATATTTGGAACAACTCATGTGAATCTAGTTGAAGTAAGATAATCCAAATCTGAACTATAAATATTGGACCAATGTTTTTCATTTTTTTTAAAAGTATAAAAATAAATTTTTAAGAGTTAAAAAATGTTGGAAAATTAAAATCAAGTATAATTTTACCACCTGAGCTAGTTGTACCTTCAATTCCTCTATTAACTTTTTCAATTATGTGTGATGACTAAAATGAGTTTATGGTACATATTAAGTGTATTATGAATCATATATTTCTATATTTTTGAAATAACAATATGTGAATATAATAATTATTAATGTAATTGGCCATTTAATATATTTTTGTGAACATCCATCCATGGATATTTTGAAAAATGAATCTAAGGGATAAATTTATTCAATTTGTGAATGAAAAAATCAAATTAATTAAATATATTTTTCATATTTTATTAGGGCTAAAGATCATATAGTCCAATTTTGTTTTCAAAGGCCATTAAATGTAGATAATATCATTTTGACTCTATGTCATTTTCACCTCCTTCAGCTACATTATTTGATGACAATTTAATAATAAATATTATTATAGATGAATTTAATATAATGATGGATGTTTTTTACAAGCCCAAGACATGATTTAATCAATATATAAATCATTGGAAAAAGATATATTTTATTTAATAAAGGTTAAAAGGATGGAAAATGAATCAAAATGGCCACTAAGTGTTACTTCACATGGATTAAAAAAAGAATATTTGAAATCATTGTTTTATAATTTGGTTAGTGATATTAAAATTTCTCTGATAACTAAATATTTCAAAACTCAAGTGGATCAGTAGAATTTTCTTCTAACAATGTTTTATATATTTTTGAATGAATATAAGTAGTTTATTGAATTTATGGAGCATGAATATTGTGCCTTTAGTGACTTTATTAATATAAAAAACTATATTACTTGATTCCTAATACCACTCTTATGATTCCATATATCATTATTTCAAGAAATTATGCCCAAAAATAATATTCATTATCTATTTAACCTAATCCTACCAAAAATACCTTAGAACCATTAATATATAAATGAGTTCTGGATATACACTATCTCAGAACTATTTATAATTTTATTATCATTGGTCAAACATCTACCTCGGCTCCCAATCGTACTACCAAATATTCTCATAAAAAAGAACAATAGATTATTGATCCCAAATTTTCTAGAGAGGTTGATTTTTTATTTTATTGGGATACCAAATAGAACAATTTATATGTCTGACATTGGTTTAAATTTTTATGCATGAGTGTTTTCTAATTTTTTGTCTAGAATGCTTTATTATATTAAATTTTATTCATTTTTTTATTTATTTCCTTATTATTATTAATCTAATTCAAATGTTCATAATTTATATAGTAATTTATGTACCATTATGATAATCCTAAAATGGGTGGAAATTTTTTATCATATTTAATGAATTTGTTCAAGATATTAATTGATTATGTTGATCTTATAAAGAAATTGATTTATGTTATAGGTTTTTTTAATTTTGATTTCTAATAAAATTATTCCTATAATTATTTATGATCATAAAAAAGGTGGATATTTTTGTATTATTATAGAAATTTATTTTTTAAATGATAAAAAATCAAAATTACTATAATTATAAATAGTTTTTTGTTTTATAAAAGTACACCATTTTTTTTTGAAAAATAAACCAAGTGTATGATTTAATGTGTGTTTTACTGGATCGACCATATGAAATAGTGATTGGTCATAGATAAAAAATTCTCATGTAATAAATTAATCACATATGTAGTTGATTTAATATGTGATGAAATTTTCTAACAGTATGGGAATGGAATCAACATTATAAAGTATCTAACTATTGATGGCATGATCCAATCAAGAAATCATGCAACATGCAATTGACTTTGAACACGATAGATAATATTTATTATTTTTTGTCGTGATAGAATGGAGAAACTAAATTGATAGTGCTGGTTTACTAACCATTTCTGAATATTTGATGAATTGTTGGAGTAGAATCAAGTTAACACCAAGGTACCACACACTGTAGACAACCGACTGTGTGATGAAATTACCACATAGAATAATTCATGTATGAAAAAAAAATATAATTAACCAAAAGAGTTTATCTTCTTCATAAAATTAAACATTACTAACTACAAGTTAAAGACACCAAATTCATCGAATGTGAGTATTGAAAGCAACAATGTCTTTCTAAAAATCATTAATGACTATATTTCAGAGCATTGAATGATTGTATCAGAGTAGTTGAGATGTATTAGTCAGAGGAAATCCATTATTATTATCATTTAGTTTCTATATAGAGTAGTGTGTTCTTAAAATACACTCATTTATATAGGGCACCCTTTACTATTCTCATATACTATTCACTCTATGATATTATGTTTTTCAATATTACACAACAAAATCTAAGAGGATGCTTCACATAGTCCATCATATACTATCTAATATTTGGAAGATAATACAAGGATAATATAACTTTGTTGATCAACCTAATTGAACGAGAGATTGTACTCCCTAAATTTTTTTATATTACTTTTCTCTCTCAATTTCTATTACTTATCATGTTTTGAAAGTCATTAATGTACATTTGTTTAGAAAAATCTCATATATTGTAATGTAGAGCACTATATTACAATTTCATTTCTTTATTTTAATTTCTATTCCATGAATAACCATGAAAGAGGGTTGTTTTGGGAAACATAGACCTACATATAGTTTTCTATTTGTAACATGTCCATGCTTTTGGATCAATACACCTGATCTATATTTTAGATCAATTTATTAGTTTTCATAAACATTCTTAATAGTGTATTACTATTATATAGAGAGGATTAAGTTCATGTGTAGTGAACCTAACCCCAATTGATTGAATATAGTTTCTTAATAAAATTAACTGGCATAATATACAATGAATACCATCTCAATAGACTGAATAGTTTATAAATATTGTTAATCTAGATACAAAATTGAGTCTAGTATTACATTAGATTACAACAATTACAACATTGTTTTTCAAGAATAACATTATTCACTCTATGATATACATTCATGACAATCATACTACACTTCATGGATTCTTAATAAAGGAAGAAAACTATGTGTGAGCTCAAATGATCAGTAAGGGTTACAAATAGTGGAATCTATTATGAATCAATAAGTTTATTCAACATGGAAATTTAAATAACTCATAAAACATTCCATTTAAATAAACTCATATGGAATAATCAATATTAAAATGCAAATAACTAAAAAACATGTCATTCAATAAATAAACTAAAATTGAAATGAATCCAAAGATAATATCATTGTGAAAATATTATAGATAATAATAATCGAACACTTAATTAAAGATATAAATTAATTATTGGACATCATGTCACATGCACTTGATATCTGTATCATCAAGACCATTCACAAGGTTGTTTAAACTATAAGTAAAAAACCATTTTAATTCTAGATTAATTGATTTGTCACTTGAAACCTTCTGATGCATTGAGGGGATATATTATGTTGAGCCCACCATAACTAAAGGTCTAATTAATTCCTTATACATCTTATAATTTACATAATTTATAAATAATGTATCTCACTAAATATACATAATGAGTAAACAATATGGATTTTTAAAAATTTCACATGATAAAAGAATAACATTCAAATTAAACACCATATGTAGAATTGATATACAGTTTAAGATATAAAAATACCATTATAAATCATATGTATATTTATGGTAAATTTAATGTCCATAAGAAATAGAATAATTCAAGGGAATGTTAATGACTAAAAAATGAATCAATGAAGTGAATAATCCATCCAAATGATGAATGGGGATCGTATCAACATAGAGACATTAGATAAATAATAAAGGGTATTCATTATTGATGAATAATAATAACATAAATATATCTTCAAAAAATTGTTATGGAAAATATCCATTTAATTTTAAAAATCATTTTGAAAACCATTTATTTGAAAATTAATTTTAAAAATGTTTTCATTGAAAATACTCATAAACATGTAAATGAATTGTTAATTAAATGGTGATAATTATAGAAAGTAAATCGTTAAACTTTTTAAAAGTTCAAAATAAAATTCCATTTTCACTATAATAATATTTGGAACACTCTTTATGTAGAAATTGATATGAAGATTACATTCACATTTTCGGTAAAATCCAAATGAGAAAAATTCTAAAAAAGGCACAATATTCCTTTGAAAAAAAAATTTAAAAGTGTAGAAATTGGTGAAAATGATATTGAAAAATAATTTTAAAAATGTTAAAAAATAGTTTTGATTTTTTTGAAAATATTTTTTTTGGATAAAACATATTCTGACCCAAGAGATAAATGATTTCACATTATCTAAAAACTATTTATAAAACATTTTAAGTAACAAAGAGTGTAAAAATGTCACCATTACCTGAAAGGGGTCATTAATAACTAAAGGATAAAAAAATAGATTCTTTATTAAATAATTATAAAGAATTTTTCTTCTATTTAAATTAAAGAATGAACAATCTCGAATAAAATGAGATTGTGAAGTAAACCTTTGTAGTGAACATAACATTGAAATGATAATTAATAAACGAATCAATTTTTTATATGAACTATAAATACAAATAATTAAATATGAAATAAAATATATGGTAATAAAAACTAATTATGCACATAATCTTACAATGTAAAAATCAATAGAGTAGAAGATTAACCCAGTGAATTGAAATTGAGTTAATAAATCACTTAACACTTGGTAACTATAAGTTTAAATCTTCTAAGATGAAATAATTCATATTGAAACATAAAATGATATTAATAATAATTTTTTCTTGATATTACATGTCAAATAATTTAATATATAAAGTATATTATAGAAATTAGGTGCATAACATTACAGAATTCCTCAATGGAAATTAATTGAAATGAAATCCCTTACACTATGATTCCTATTTTTTGTGTTTTAAGATCTTATATAGTAGTTATGAACATGTAATTATTTTATAAAATAACCATTTTAATATTTATAATAACAAATATAATCCTATTATAACATCTTAATACCCATTCATTAATAGTATTTCATTATTTTTATTATTATATGTGTTAATTGTCTTATTTTCCCATGAGTTTTTCATAAGGAACGATTTAGTTCATACACATATTATATATTTATACCATGTACATAATAAAGATCATGAATTATTTATCATATGTTTACATCAAATTTTTTTAAAACTAATCTTGACTGATTGCTATGAAAAATTAAGTACATTACCTTTATAAGGATGGTAGACCATATGTACGCATGAGTAATGTTTACAATTTTCAATGATTATTATAGAAAGGAAGTAAGTAATAGTTTACCTTAAAATAATTATAATAATTACATATATAAAATATTATATACTTATATATATTCCATATGGTGTGTTGATGAACAGAGAGTCGCATTACTTCATGAAGGCAACAATCATCACTTACACGAACGATGTTATGGTATTTTTATTGAGTGAAAATAAAGTAAATAAATGTATATTTTATTTAAATAATGAATAATATCTCATTTATATCAAATAAAATAATTCAAATTATTTTTATCACCTTTCATGTGATGTTTTAGTAAAAGACGAATCACAAGTCTTTGTGAGCCGGTGGTCCTCCATACACACAAACGGCAATATCTTATCTTCTACAGAATGAAGGGTTTCAAGATATGTATGATATAATGACTCCATATGTTTAAATATATTATAATTATCATATATATATATATTAAATCCAACATAATAATTAAATGTGAATGGTGGTAATAGAAGAAAGAACGACATCAGTTCGTGAGGAGGTAGTCTACTGTACCCACGAATGGTGATTTCACAAACAATTTGATAGAAGTGGATATGGTTTGAAGTCATTAAATTATTATAAAAACATCAATGTATTTTGATGATACTATGTTTACTATACCACCATGTTTTAAAAAAATAAAGCGGTGAATGAAGATATAAAATAAATGTTCTTATTGAAATATGTAATATCTTCTACGGGTATTCTCTATCCGTTTTCACTAAAGCATGTAGAGGCTGAATTTAAAAAAAAAGATGCATAGAGGATAGTAGGGATTTTTTGAAGTAATATAGGTAATTATTGGTTGATTAAAAGGGGGTTTTATTGTTTCATGATGTGGGGTAACGAGTTCCCTATTATAATTGATGGGTTGTGGAATTCTTGTAAATACCCCTAATGTATTATAAATGGAGAGTTATCCCTTGCCTCATATTATTCTAAAATTGATAAATAATAGAGGGTAGGTTTTATGCTGTTGATAAACACCTCCAACACAAAAAAATAAATAAATTTTTATCATATTATTCCATATTCATTATGTTTACTCAATTTTACCCATTCAATTTTTTCCATAGTAACTTGTATATTTTTAGTTGCTAAGTTAATATAAAAATTGTGAATAATATTTAAATGATATTTTTTATATAATATAGAAATAATTATTCTAAATATTTAATCTAATTTTTTATATAAAAATCTTATGTTTGGAAAAATTATTTTTAATACAAACACATGTAATATGCAAAAAATCATATTAACCTTAAACACAGTAATTAATTTAAACACTTTTTAGTAATAATTTTGGTAGTAAATAATTTGAACATACAATATAATATAAATAAATCTTATTTAAAATATATAATAAATTATTCCAAATTCTATTCACATAAGTGGTAGAATTTAATTTCAAATCAATCTTGTAGATGCAATGAGAGTAAAGGAATTTAAATTGAATATATTCCTATGTTTATAATGTTTTTATATAAAAAATAAGCATAAAAGTATTACAATGACATTAATGGGATTTATTTATATAATGTTTAAATAATTATACTTAAGAAAAAATTCAAAATATAATTAAGTGTTAAAATTTATTTAACCAAAACGAATGTTTTCAATTAAAATCAAATATTTTCCACTATTCATAAAAAACGAAACTACTCAGAACAATCCCAAAACATCACCCAAAGATAAGTTTGATATTATGTTTTGAAAAAATAATTATAAATTATGTGCTCAAGGTGTGACAAATCTATCTTCTATAAAAAATACAATTTTTAAGAAATTATTTCTCTTTATTTTAGATGGTAATTATTTTATTTATAATAAATAGATATATAATTATAATGTTTAAACTATATATTTTCATATTTTATTTAATAATGTACTTACCCTCTATTCCAATGGCTAGGTGATGAAAATTATATTAATTATTGTTGTTATTATTATTATTATTATTATTATTATTATTGTTATATTGTTGTTTGGTAAAACCTAGTCTTGCATGTAAATTGATGATATCAAAGAAACTCATCATTGTGTGTAATTAATGCTATTGATGTGATATAATTCATTTAAAAACAAATACATGTTAAATTATCATGATGTTATATTCCTTTTCATTCTTAATTTTTCATACCATAAAAGCTATTAAATATGACATCATTATTTTAAAAATTTTGGGTGCTACATTTTCCCCACCTTAAATAAATTATGTCCTCCCAAATTCCTAATGACATTAGAAATCAAGGGTTTATATTTTAAACTTCCATTTTTTTTAAAAACATATAGTTAAAGAGATAATAATAATTCATCTTAATATGATAGACAAGGAACTACTAAATTCAACTGGAAAAAAACATAACTATGTTTACATGTAAATGATCATCGTTAGAAAATCAATATATAAACATTGAGGAAAAGTGTAAACATTTATAAAGAGTGACTGCGGTGACAGATCCCCAAAAAAGTGAATGATCAATTGAAAGTAAAGGTCTTAAAACCATAAATCAAATAGGTGTTAAAATGTTAATTGATATTATCGAAAATGATGGTAATATCATAACATATTATTTCAAGATCCTTTTACCTATATTTAGGGACATGTTTTATTATCCAAGAATATAAGTAAATATACTAACATGATTTATTTCCATTTCCTAAAAAAAGGCATCTTTCAGTTATAATTTGTTAAATTTACAAGTCATCACATACTCCATGAAATTAATATCCAAAAATGAATTTTAGTATTTCTTATGTACTAAAATTCACTTTTAAATGATTATATGATCTAAAATAGTGTGAAAAGTCATTCTAGTGGTCTCTAAATATTTTCCAGAACCAATATGGTTTACACAAGCTGTTAAATAAATTAATCTCTAAACCTCAAAATTAATACTATTGGTGTATCATTAATATTAATTAAATAATTTTTTTAGCTAAAAATAATGACATATTAAACATGTCCTCACATAGGCTAGTAGTATGTGTGAAACCCTTATTATCATTCAGTAATGGGTTCAAGCCCCAGAACCTTGATGGATGTGTCGGGTTTCCAGCCGACATATGGTTTATCCTTTTTCTAAACTGTATTTATAGATTTCTTATTGCATTCCCATGTAAATAATATTTACATCCTTTAAACAAAATAAATCATTAAATAAAATTTTTTACAAGGGTTTTCAATAAAATTTGTTTTGAAAAAGTATAATACTATTACTTTATAATTATTATAATGTCATTAATGATTATATTAACCCTAAAGGTTATAAAATCCTTTGAACTTATGTGTTTAAAATTTAATTTCATTATTCATCAAATAAATTTTCCACTAAACTATATGATTTCTATAAAATTATCCTGAAACATCTTCTATCTTAGTATAATTCCATTACATAAAACCTAAAAAAAGGAGTTAATATTTTTTAACTTATAATAAATATTAATATCATAAACCCATCATGATATTCATAACTCTTATACTTATTAAGAAACATTTTCTTCTTAAATTTAATAGAACACTTGTTGTTTCATGATACTTATAACCAAAATAAAATTGGTAAAATACTTCAACAATTTTATTCTTAAGTCTAAATAAATAAATACATCATCCATTTTAATTTCACATATTTCCCTCCCTGGTATAGGGTTTAACCAATGTCATTAATTTTCATTATCTATTTAAATAAACCATAATGACTTACAATGAAAATTTTAATTATAATAATTATTTCCCCCTTGAGTATCAAACATGGTTCACAATAAAGCCCATTTTTTCAGGAAATATGTGATGATTAGTTAATGCCCAATGCACCCTTTTCATATATATTACCCCTAAGTACATTTTTTCTAGAAACACATCCACTTTTATTATCCATAAATGTATGTGTTGTAAAGAAACACCACATAATCTCTAGATTACTAAATCAGTAGGTTGTTCTTATATACATATCCACAAATAAAAACATAAGATTATGTTCCCCAATATATTATTACTAAATCTTGTTTCCAAAATTTATAAAAAATTTCCTCTGATATCAACTATAGAGATGCAGACACCAACAATCTATAACCAGTGTTTTACTACATTACATTGGCCAAAGATACAAGGAATCAAATATTCAAGGACCAAATAGTTTATCAAAATTGGTAAACTAGATACATTCATGAGTATTGTTTCCCCTTTGAATACAAAAATTAAAATATTTGTTTTCTAAATAACATTGTTCCCTCCAGAATATCCTTAGATAACAATCAAAGTACACTTCATGAATTCTTAGGGTGAGCATAAATGCTCAGTGAGGGTTAAGTACAATGGAAAATATCTTCAATAAAGAATTATAATCAACAAGTAAAGGTAAATAACTAAGAAACAATTATTTTTAAATAACATTATAAGACAATATCATTATGGAAAAGAAGATAACAAAATAAATTTTCTATTTATTAAAAAAATAAAAAATAAATTCATTAAGAGATAATATCCCTATGAAAATACCATGGATAATATAATATAAACACAAAGTGAATGAAATTATTAATTATTTTACATCATATATCATAAAAATTATACCTCTACGTTCATAACCATCAAAAATATTATTTATCCAAAAGGTAAAAAAAATATTTTTTAGTTATGATTAAATGATTCATCTCATGAGTCCTACTGATTTATCAAAGGGATATATTATATCATCCCCCACCAATCATTGTAGGTCTAAATAATTCCTCACATATTGAATAATCAATATAATTCATAAAAAAGGTCTTTATCAAATATCTGTATTGACTAAGGAATACAGATTTATCAATATTTATCCATATAAAAACATTAAAATTAAACACTATATGTAGAAATTTTATAAGTTTTAAATAATAAAAATATAAATTACATGAATATGAATATTTAGGGGAAATTTAATTTCCCTGGAAAAGTGAATAATTTAAGGGAATGTTAATGACTAAGAAAATGATTCAAGGAAGTGAATAACCCTTCCCTTTGGGGAACAAAGATCTGATCATCATATACCCATTGGACTAATAATAAAGGGTTTCGATCATTTATGAATATAAATACAATTAAAAAATTAAAATTTATATTATGGAATTTATCCTTTTTATTTCAAAAAACATTTTTAAACCTTTTCTTTTAAAACATATTTTAAAACAATTATTAAAAAAATCTCATATACTTGTTAGGGGTGCTTCAAAGAAATCATGGTTATGACAATAGGTAATTCTCTATGTTCCATAAAAGTTTAAAATAAAGTTTATTTTCCCTGTAATAATATTTGTATTATTAGTTGTTCATAAAATAATAAGAATATTCATTTCACATTTTTGATAAAACCAAAATGGGTATTGTTTGAAAAATGACATAAGATTCCATTGAATTTTTCTGTAAATAGTTAAAATGGGTGAAAATTACTTTGATAAATAATTTTTAAAAGGATAAAAAATAATTTTATATAATATTTTCTAAAAAACATGGTTTCGGATGAAAATAGATTTCTGACTAAGGAGAGAAGTAAAGTAATATTTTCTAAAAATCATTTTATAAAACATTTTATGTTTGAATGATTGTAAAAAAGGTAATATTACTTGAAATGGGTAATTAATAACTATAGGGGAATAAAAAAAATGGTTTATTAAAAAATGATCAAATAATTTCCTTCAAATGAAATTCATGAATGTTCAATCTCGATTAAAATTATATTGTGATGTAAACGCTTAAAAACATCATAACATTGAAGTGAGAATAAACAAATGAATAAATTATATGTATAAACTATAAATACCCATAAATGAATTGGAAATAAAATATAAGGTAATGAAAAGTCATTATACATGTAATCTTATAACGTAAAAATCTATAAGGTAGAAGACTAACCTAATGAACCTAAATTGAGTAAATAAATCACATACCACTTGGTAACCAATAATTAAAATACCCTTTGGTGAACTAATTCAAATAAAAACTCCAAATACCTTGAATAATTATTTTTTCAAGATATTATCCATCAAAGTGATAGTATATACATCATATAAAAGAAATTAGGTGCATAATATTAGTATATGCCTCAATGAAAAGAAATAGAGGCGAAATACCTTACCTTATACTTCATTTTGTCTGAATATTCTCTAACCTATTTTTTAGAGATATTTAAAATTTTCATTACTAATTATAGAACCATATTAATAGTTAAATTATCATATATGATCATTTTATAATATCTTATTACCCATTCAATATTAATAGTTCATTATTTTCATTATTTTGGGTTTTAATTATCTTGTTTTCTCATGCATGTTTTGTCTTGAAATAATTGGGTCTTGAACATATTATATAGTTCTATCATCTATATCATAGTAATATTGAAATAATTATCATATTTTTAAACCAATAGTACTTATAAAACCAATGATTACTGATGGTTATAAAAATGAATTATGTTATGATCATAGAGACGATAGGCCATACATATGCATGAGTAACGTTTCCATTTTAGAATAATCATTATTAAAAGGTGGTAAGTAATATTTATTATTAAATTACTATAGTAATATCATATATACCATATTATATAATTATATATATATATCATCCTTGTGTTTTCATGATTAAAAGAGTCTCAAATCTCTTCGAAAAGGCTGTAATAAACATGTACATGAACGACATTATCGTCTATCAATGAATGAACATTTAAGAAAATAAATTGATATATTATTTTTATATAAAGATAAATATTTCATGAATATCATAATAATGTAAGGTATATCACATAAAATCATTATAATTTTATTTATCATCATTAATGGGAAGTGTTAGTGAAAGATGAATCACATAACTTCGTGAGGCAGTACGCCGTCGTACACACGAGCTACACTACCATATCTCATTCAGAAAGGAAGGTAACAATATTTAATGATATAATGGAAAAATATGTATAATTATTTTATAAATATCATATATATACTTTATATCCACTATTATACCCAATCGTTAAAGGTGTTAACCGAATAAAAAAATGACGTCAGTTCCTGGGGCGGTATTACTTCGTACACACAAATGGTGATTTCATAACCCATTTTATCAATGTGGAGACGGTTTTAGGTCAATAAAATATTATAAATACATAAAATATATGTATTATACTAATTTTATTATATCATCATTGTTAAATAATAATTTATTGGGGTGGAGAATGAAATTAAATAAAAATACTCATTGAAGAACATTATATATTCTTCAGTTATTCATCATTGGTTTTCACTAAAGCCTTCAAAGGTAGTATTATTAAGAAAATAAGGATTATATGATTAGTATATTTAATTTGGGAAGTTATTTTGTCCAGTATTTTCTTAAACAAAGTGTTTTGAATGTGTGAACATGTGATGAGAGTAAGATACCTTTTATAATCGAGGAGGAGTGATATTATTGTAAATACCCAAAACTATTCACTATTGGTAAGTCTCTCTTACCACGTGTGCCAAATTAGAACCATAATACATGGTAGGGCTTGTTGGTCTATTAAAACCTCCAACAAATGAAAATAAATACATTTTTATCATATTATTCTTCTTTCATTAAGTTTACCCAATTTTAACCTTTTTGTTTTTACTATGATAACTTGTATATTTTAATTTACCTAGGTTATTTACCATTTAAGTGTGAAATTTAAATTAATATATTTACATAATTTAGACCTAATAAATCTAAATATAGAATCCAGTATATTAAATAAATACCCTTTACGTTTTTAAACTAATTTTATTACAAACACTTGAAATTCACAAACCATTGTTTTAACCATATTCTAGGTAATTGATTTTAACTGTGTTCAATAATAATTATTGTAAAAAATTATTATTTTCTAATTAGATAATTTTAATTATTATAACTCATAATATGTTATACATTTTACAAAAATCCATTAATATAAGTTTTATAATTTAATTTCACATGAATTCTGCAGACGCATCGAGAAAGCATGTTTTTAATGTATAAAGGTTCAAAAGTTTACAATGTTTTAATATAATCATTCAACTTGAAAATTATTAAAAAAAATAAATAGGTTTAATGGATATAAATTTTAACTAAATTTAATTTCAAACTCTTTTGAAATATAATTCAACATTATTAATTACTAAAAAAATGGCATCTCTCGCTTCAAATCTAGTAGTTTTCCCTATTCATAAAAAATTTAATTTCATAGAATAATACCAAAAATTCACTATAATGTAATTTTGGTATTCATATTTAAAAAATTGAATTTTATTTTTTAATAATTTATTTTTATAATTTGGTAAATATTCATTATTAATTATGTTCTCAAAGCATGACTATTTAGCAATTTAGAAAAAATTTAGTTTTATATAAACATTTCTTCTTCATTTAAATGATTATTATTTTATTTATAATAAATAGATAGCTAATAAAAAATTTTAATGTGTATATTTTAATAATTTAGTTAGTATTATTCTTACCCGACAATCCAACGGTTAGGTGATAACTGATATATTGAATAATAATAATAGTACAAATATATTATTGTTCAAAAAAACCTAGTATTACATGTAGCTCGAGTTATAGAAGAAAATATTAATTGTGTGTAATGAAAGATATTGAAGTGATATAATTTACTTACAAATAAATCAATCATAAAGTCTCAGGGTGTTACATTCTCTTTAATACATAGTTTTATGTGTCATGCACTATATAAAATACAACATACATATTTTCCAATTTATATTTGTTACATATATATTGGAATCATACCTATATTTTTTAAAACAATTATAGTGACATGGTTTTATTACATTCACTACCTAATTTAAAATCACTTCAAAACACATTTATTACTTTTTATTTTCACAAGAAAAAATAAATGTATTTTTTTATTATAAAAATTGATATTTAGTATTTATAATTGATACATATACTACTTTTTGTGAGATTTGAATAATATCTATGAAAAAGTAATTTTATTTATTTAATCTTAGTTTTGATCATCTCTTTTAGAAATTATTTTATGGTATGAAATTATATATAACTATTGTATTGGAAAAATAGGTTGTATTTTAATTGAAGGGATTTTAATTTAACTTTTCAAAATATAAATACTTTATTAGGAAAATATATTCACCCCACCCTGTCTTGATATTTCCACTGATATGAACATTTTGTATCAAAGTAATATATATTTTAAGATATTTTTTACCCATTTATTTTTTTAATTTTCTCTTTACCATGATCTTGTCATTTGGTAAAGGTCGTTATTTCAATTAAGTTTTATATTTACTAATTATGGATTCTTATAGATCATAACTCCATGCTACCAATTGACCAATATTATTTTATGGTAAAAAAAATTGTACAATGGAAAATAAAAATGAAATATTATCTTTAAATAAAATTATTTTGTATTTTGGATATAATTAAAAAACGTGAAAACAAAAATTTCATTGAAAAGACTACAATTTAGAATTTATGGTGATGTATGAATCAATTTTCAATGTTTTATAATATTTAATCAATTCATTAGGATAATATGTGTTTAACATTGTTTTTTCATGTTTTAATTAAATGTACCAAAAACATTATTTTTATTTATTTACAATAATCCCCATTTCAAGGGTTGAGGGGGAACCCTTAAAAAGATCATATGATTAGTGGATTACATGACCAGAATTCCATAAATGAATTAATCCCTGACATGACTACTTGGAAATTCCATCCACAACATTTATATTATAAATCCACCTTCCCACCTTTGCATTACCTTTTTCAGCAAGAAATATCTATCTAGAGGTGAACAGTTTTAGACCCGATGGAAATTTCCAAACCCTATCAATCTTCCAAATTCAGATAGCTTTGTTATAGTGAAAACGACTATTGTGAGTCTGTATATGAGTCTAGTTTGTTTGGTCTGACTGGTTATATCTACAACTCATTATATGAAAGAGGTGGACCAAAGTTCATAAGGTGGATCGATGTCCTGGAGATGGCCTGAAATCCTTAGCTGGCCCGAAGGTGTTGGGTGTCCTGAAGGACTTAAGGTTTATATGCCCAAACTGGCAGCATGAAGGTGAATATTTCAGGCTACAATAATACCGAAAAATACCTTCTACGTTACTGCTTGATTAAATTATAAATATGCCCCCACCTAGATTCAAACCTAGGCCTCGTGGATGCACTTGAAGAGTCCTCAGTAATCGGACTGAGGATCATGTTCTATTTACGCTTGTGTTACTGCATTTAAAATATGGGATAAAATAGTTGTTTCTCATGATGAAACACCAAATGATAATCGAAATTGGATCAATCCTTACACTATTAAATATGACAGTTTCATAATGAATCATTATGAATCCAATTTAAAAATTTTATTTTTGTTTCAATAAGAGTGTTGAAACTATTATTTCACTTAGATAATCTGTAGATGGAAAAAATTAATTGTAGTGAATTCGACAATGTATACCTAAAAAATAGAGAATAAAAACTATTTCCATTATAGTATCATGCAACAGAAAAAAAGTGTATATCCATTATCTAATCGCATAATATATTATGTATGAAGAATAAGATGAACCAAATAATTAGGATGTTGAACTTTATAATAAATTAGTATCACTAAATACATAAACATCTAAATTAGTTGAATATGTATTCAATGATTTAGGAATAAGTGAATCTGACACTAAAATTGATGATTGGTTTGATTACCTTGATATAATGTTTAAGAAATTCTATAAGAATAATATTTTATTCATTTGATCAAATTATTAGGGAAAATATGTCAAGAAGAAATATTATAAGAAGGAAAAAACATGTTGAGAAGTAAAATGTTACGAATGTAAAATAAATAAGAAATAAAATATGACAACCCAAAAAATAAATAATAATTGAATTATATTGATACTCAAAGAAAACTAAACAAGTCTATAAAGTAAACCTGAAGTGATTCATTTGATAGCTCTAGTGATTTATATTGGTATGATAAAAATAAAAAAAACTAATCTATGATTCATGGATACTACATATAAGGTGCTCACTACTTCTACATCTTCATATAGTAATTTTATAGATGAATTTTAAATGTATATTAAATAATTATTTCAATAATTATTAGTACATTAAGATATTTTGAATTACCATAAAGAAAAAATATATAAATTGGAAAAATGTTCGAATTTGTTTTCTAATGATAAAAGTGAATTTTCTTTTGAAAAGGGAATGAATTGCCAACTATTAAAAGAAAGAGTGTAATTGAAATTAAAATTGAACATATTCAGAAATATTTGAGGATGTTTAATAAAGGAAATGATTGATTGTATATGATATTGTGTAATCAGTGAACACATAAACTGAAAACTGTTATAGAGAAACAATATACATAAAAAATAAATTTTATAAAAAATACTTTGTTCTTAATTTAAAAAACGGTATTGTAATTTTTCACGGATAATGGATATTATAGTTATAGAACTAATTCTCAAACATTTATACATAATAATTAGATTTTATAAAAATATTTTAATTATACTCCTACTAAAAATCTAAAACAAATTTTGATTATTATTGCTTCATTTTCAAAGATTTCTAAACCCATGAAATGTTTTTTACAAAAGTGATCTCTTGGTTGAGTATTTGGGTGAAATGATTGAAAAGACATAGTGAATGTTTATTAAATCTAGATAGTTAATGTTTAAAAACTATTGATAGAGTAGAATCCAATGTAAATAATTAGTTAATATTTGATGAAAAACATGTCACTTTCAGTAGAAATTAATAAAATAAAAATAACTGGACATAGAAGAATAAAAAATTCATAAAATTTTCTAATATAAATTGTTTTAAATGATAATAGATTAAAATAAAATCTTCATAGTATCTACTATTTCTTTAATCATGGTTATCAAAAAAAATTAGAATATTTATTTTAGGATAATTTATTTTATGCATGAATTAGTTTCTACTTCTTTGAGAAATTAAAATGTTTATGCAATAGATTAAAAATCTATATTTTTTAAAAAACTTCTTGTTTAAGATCATTTTATAATGAATCTTGGTTGTGGAATAGGAGACAATGTCCCTAAAATATTAAAAAACCTAAGAATCTAACTAAAAAAGGATTATAAAATAATCTACACAAAATTTAATTCCAAAAATACATAGTGTGGAACCCCTTTGAAAAGGTAAAAAAATTTATTAATCTAATCAAAAGAAAGAGGTGTCCAATAATCAATCAGATGAGGTGGATCAAATTTTTTTAGACATTCTTGAGTTTCTAGTCTGGGTATAAATCACAATTCTTATATGAGTATAAATTACTATTCACAATTCACATGGAATGTTTTCTCATCTCACAAGTGTAAAGCTTCTTCCTATTTTGAAAAATATGAATAATATTTTAAAAACATAGTAGTATGATCATTAAATCCCGGATACATTTTGATGGTTGAGAATTTCATAACTAATACATTGATTATGTTCACAATATCGATATACGATTATTTTTTCAACCATGAACCCCTAAAAAAAGGGTTTGTTGAAAAAAGAATCAGAAAACCTCAAGAAATTCCACGAACTACTCTTAGTGATAATAAATTGCCTATATATTTTAAAGAATAAGATATGAAAAAACTTTTTATATTTCTTAATAGAGTTACAATAAGACCAATTTTAAATAATAATACCAAGAAATTATGAAACATTATAAAATTGAAGGTAAATTAAATAAATATTTTTAGATTTAATATATTTATTCTTGAAAAAATAGAATCCAATGAAATTTTCACCAATTATTAATAAATGATTTTTTCTAGGAAATTTAACCTCAAGTAAATAATTTCATGTCTTTAATAAAAAAATCATTATTATGGAAGAATATGTTAATGTATATTTTGATGACATAGATGAAATATTACATAATGTTTCATTATAAGAACCTAATAATGATATAGTAAATATAACTATCAGTAATTTACCTATTACCTTCAAAAGTAAACTGATATATCTAAAACATCCCCAAGAATATACCAATATGAATATCCTGACCTCGAAGAAAACATGGAATAACCGAGACATAATTTACCCGAACTAAATGTGACATTAAGTACCATCCATTATATGTGGGTATAGGTTTTTGAGATAATATCACTCAAACTATAATATCTCTTTAAAACAGGTTTGAATCTCAATATAAGGCCCCGACCTTAAACCTTACTTAATATTGAATTAAATGAATAATTCACATTGAGGATCTTTTTAGGTTTAGAGTTTTAGAGAATTAAGACATAACTATTACATCTCAAAAGATTACAAAGTAGACACTTCTACTAAGTTTCCATAGAATAAAAACTCTTAAAAAGAAATATGTCTAGTTCCATGTTTTATATAGCATGACTTTCCCTTGATCACATCCGTGACCCTTTTCCACATTAAGTCCTGTGAAAAACATTTCAAAAAACTTGTGGTGAGCATAAAAAGCTCAGTAAGGGATACACAAAGAATGCAAACTATTAGTTTATCAAAACAAAAAGTAAACCATGTATACTTTATCAAAGTAATACTTTTCACCTTTATGAAGTAGTAATAACTCTTTACTGAATAAAAGATCATTACATACCCTTTTGTAACCAAAATATTACCATAAAACCCATATAAAGATCACATAACATATAAAGGTAACTTGGGACATAAACATACTTAAATGGAATAACCATACGGTCGACTTCTACACATATCACTTAATGGAATAGCCATACGGCCGACTTCCATACCCAATGCATTGGAGGTTATAATGTAACCACCCATCCTGGTATTCACGGCACCACCTGTTATATGGTTTATCACGTAACCACCTGTCAAATTCCCAAGTACCATTATAAAATCATAAGACATAAATCAAATATAATGGAAAGAAAACATTTCCACACTTTGATCACAATATATCACTAAAATATATTGACATAAAAAATCCATTATAAAAACCATTTTCAATACCAAAATACATAAAAGAGTATATGGTATTTATTTCATTTTAAAAACATTATGGCTTGTTGAGGAATCCAAAGACCAAAAAATACTCGCGGCGGCGGAAAAGGTCGTTGTCACCGCGTACGTTAAAAGAAACATTCCTTTTTGTCATTTATTAAAACTCTTCATAGAAAAATATGTATAAAAGTTAAAGTCAAATGGGTTTATACATCATATAAAATAAAGTTGTGTATAAAACTAAATATGCCTCAATGAAAGAAGATTGAGACGAAGTCCTTTACCTCGGGTCCGACTTGACTCGATCGTTCTTTAACGTCCTGAATAATAAACTTGTGTTAATGTATAATTGTTTAAGAACCTTTTTCATGTTCATTATTAATTTTATATCACTTATTACCATGTTAGAAACATTATTTAATCATTTATGTTAATAATGTTTGTTTTTTCGATATTTAGCTCTTAAGTCGAAAGTGGACTTCTTACAATTACATGTTGTCCGTGTGGTCAAAGGTTCATTATATCCAGAATGATATTCATGATTGGATATCATATATATCATATATATCCAGAATATACATGTATTTATAATATTACATAATCATTTAGAGGTAAGAAATGAAATGCACCGTTCATGGAGATGGTAAGCCGTACGTACGCATGAACGCTACTTTCATTTCTATGTCATATTAATGGAATTAAAACTATATGAGAGGTATGTATATTTTAATTACAGAATTACATTAATCATTTAGATGTAAAATAAATCATATATAATAACTTTAAATTCATCCTTTATACTTCCCACATATGGCATTAACGAATCAAATCACTTTGAGGGGGCGGTAGTCTGCACTTCCTAAAATGAAGATATCGTGTGTACCCATAATGGAAGCCATAAAGGTATACAACAAATGAAAATTACAGATGCATAAGGAAACCATAAACATAATATATATCATATATAAATGTAGTGACATCTTAATGGCCACCATTAAAGGTGTTAAAAGAAGATTGGACAATCATCGTTTCGTGAGGAAGAAATTCGCCATCCACAGAAACAATATGTTCATTAACCATTAGATGTAGGTGTGTGTAAGTATATCACGAATTATTATTATAACAAAATCCAAGTATATTGATGATACTGTATTTGTTACAAAAGAAATGAATAAAAAGATTTTAGGGTGTTGGAGAAGCAAAATAAAACAAAAGAACACAAGTGAAGACATTACCTTAAAATCGGGTAACTCTCTTAGATTTGAGCTCAAAGGCTTCCTTGGAAAGACTTATACAAAAATTGAGGTGTCTAGGAGTAAGATAGGGATGTGGAGATATAAAATGGACAGGGTTTGGCCAAGCTAAAGGCTTTGTATGTGTGGGTATGGTGGTAGAGGTGGGGGCCTTTTATAAGATAAGAGGAGGGGCACTCTTGGAAAGTTATAAGCGTTTACTTTATTATAAAATGATTTTTGGATATTAAAGGTCTGAAATTGATATAATTATAGGAGAAGGTGATAAGGGTTCGAAATATACTCATCCAATAGGTCTTTGACAAGTGTAAGTCTTAGATTTTACATTATCTTTTTATTTTATTTAAATTGTTAAAAAATGAGGTAATCGCTGCATCATCATGTTGTCATAAATAATTTAATTTATTTAATGTCTAAAAATTATAAAAAAAATATCATGATGTAGGAAATATTTCTATATTTCTAATTAATATTTATAGTCAATAATATTACTTCTATAACCGCATTTCAAAATTGTTTTAGTAAAATAACTCATGTTTGTAACATTTTTATTTTAACTTTAAATAAAAAGATATTAATGTCATTTTCCTACCAAAGTGGCTCCATGTGGTCCCCAAGTTGACCCATGGATTGTCTTGGTCGGGAATGACACATCAAATAAGGGTAGTACATGTGTCTAGGTCCTTTCATATTATTAAAACATAATTTTTACCTTAAACTACACTAATTACCTCTAATCGCGATTAAAAACATAAAAGTTACTATTCAACAAAAAATTATTTTAATCCCATTGAACCACATTTTACTTCTTAATGAAAACCATGTATGTTGGATTTTTGAAATTAAAAACATAGAAGTGGTAAAGTTTCATTTAAACGAAAAATCAGTTTTTAAGTACGGCTTAGTGGTTTCACTATTCATCAAAAATTGACGTTTTTTAGAAAAATACCAAAAATTTACCCTAAGCTATTTTTGATATTTCGAATTCAAAAATGATGTCTATTTTTCAAAATTCAAAACATAAAAGTCTCATTAATTAATTTAATAATTAATTCCCACTGTCAAAACAAAGAGCGTGTTTTTATGAAACAAAAAGTATCAAAAGATTAACACTAGTTTAAGCCCGATTTCAAAGTGAAATTAATTCCAACGGCCACAATTGGATTAAATGGTAAAAATATATTCTAATTGAACTTTAAAACCAATTCAAAAGATAATCTAATCATATAAATAAATTAGATTAAAAATAGGTTTTGAATTAAAATACAACATTTTTCACTATTCATTAAAAAATGGACATTATCGGAAAAATACCAAAAATTTACAGCAAGTAAATTTGGATACCACGATTCTAAAGAAGAATTTTATTTGGTCCAATAGTATGTATAAGAGTGACCAAAACTATATTTAATGAAGGTTCACCATCAAAAGGTGATAAGTGGACCTTTAGTGAATATTAGAGAATCTATAAAATTGAATTCTTTTCTTATTTTAAGCCTTTATCCATTATTGGATAAATGTTAAAACATTTAACAAACATATATAATCATATTTTAGTTATTTATATTCATTCCCGCCAATACAACGGCTACGTGTTAACTACCATTTAAAATAATATTATTTTATTACTAGTGTGCAACGTAAGAATTGAAAGAAACTCTTTGTTGCGTATCGGGTACGCTATCGAACATAGAAACCCCTTTAAAGTAAAATTAATTTTTAATTCGTAAATGTTAATAAATATGAAAATGTATTATTCTTTATTTACCTGGGATGTTACATCCTTCCCTCCTTTTGGGAATTGTGTCCTCGCAATTTTATTCACTTATCAAAATAAGTGGGGGTATTTATCCCTCATAGAATTTTCAGATTCCCACGTTGCCTCTTCAACCATATGGTTTTTCCACAAAACCTTTACCTGGTGAATTACCTTATTTCGCAACACTTGCTCTCTTCGGTCAAGAATATGGACTAGTTGTTCTTTATAAGAGACATTCTCTTCCAACTAAACTACCCATGGGCTCAAAACATGAGATGGATCTGTCATATACTTTCTCAACATCGAAACATGAAAAACATTGTGTACTTGAGATAAACTCGGAGGTAATTCCACTCTGTATGAAACTGATCCAACTGTCTCCAGAATTTCATATGGTCCAATGAACCTTGGACTCAGCTTTCCTTTCTTACCAAATCACATCACACTTTTCCATGGAGAAACCTTGACAAAAACATGATCACCTACCTCAAAAGATAGATCCTTCCTCCGGTTATCTACATAACTTTTTTGTCTTCTCTGAGCTGATCTCATGTGTTTCGGAATCAACTGAACTTTTTCTGCCATCTCTTCTACCAATTCTGGTCCCATCAGCTTCCTTTCACCTAATTCATCCCAAAAAGATGGACTTCGACACCGCTTCCCATATAATGCCTCAAACGGTTCCATATGTATAATAGAATGAAAACTATTATTATATGAAAACTCAACCAAAGAAAGATGTTGGTCCCGAATTCCCTGATAATCCATAGATCAAGATTGTAGCATATCCTCCAAGGTCTGAATTGTTCGTTCTGACTTCCCATCTGATTGCGGATGAAAAGCTGTACTAAAATTTAATTCAGTACCCAATGATTTCTGAAGGCCTTTCCAAAAGTTATAAGTAAACATGGGATCACAATAATATACAATGGAGAGGGGAACTCCATGCAACCTAACTATCTCTTTAAGATACAATCTAGAAAGTTGATCTAGAGAGAATATATCTCGAATAGGAAGGAAATGAGAAGATTTAGTCAATCGATCAACAATAACCCAGATTGCATTATTACCTCGAGATGTCCTCAGTAATCCCACAAAAGAGTCCATGGATATATTTTCCCATTTCCACTCTGGCACTGGTAATGGATGAAACACCCCTTTCAGTAACTGTCGCTCTGCTTTAACCTGTTGACAAGTCAAACATTTCACAGTAAAATCAGTAATATCTCTTTTCATTCCATCCCACCAGTAATACTCCCGCAGATCTTTATACATCTTAGTACTGCCAGGATGAACTGAATACGGGGAATTATGAGCCTCACATAACAACTCATTCTTCAATTGGGAATCACAAGGCACACACAATCACTTCCCAAATCTCAAAACACAATTATTATCAATTTTGAATTCAGTAAACATACCATTCTGAACCAGCTCTACCTTTTTCTGCAACTCACTTTCTTGCTTCTGTGCTTGCTTAATTCTGTCTGATAGAGAAGATTTCACTGATACCTGAAACAAAATAGAAGGACATCCTGCACAAACAACTTCCATTCCAACGTTCATCAAATCCTTAACCAAATGATCACATTCCAAATGAAACATTGTTAATGAAGAATTACTTTTTCGACTCAAAGCATTAGCCACTTTATTTGCTTTTCCTAGATGGTAATGAATTGTACAATCATAATCCTTGATTAATTCTAGTCATCTCCTATGTCTCATGTTCAATTATTTCTAAGTGAATATATACTTTAAACTTTTGTGATCGGTATATATTTCACACTTTACTCCATACAAATGATGCCTCTAAATTTTTAAGGCAAAAACAACAGCAGCTAGTTCCAAGTCATGTGTAGGGTAATTTACCTCATGAGTTTTCAACTGACGTGAAGAATAAGCAGTTACCTGATCATTCTGCATAAGGACACAACCATGTCCTTTCAATTAAGCATCACTGTAAATAACAAACTCACCATTCCTGGAAGGAAGTGCCAAAATTGGATCATTAACCAATCTTCTTTTCAACTCCGGAAAACAATCATCACATTCTTTTATCCAGATAAATTTAACACCCTTCCGAGTTAGCTTAGTCATTGGACTAGATAACCGTGAAAAATTTTCAACAAACCTTCGGTAGTAACCTGCCAAACCAAGGAAACTACAGATATCGGTTACATTTGTGGGTCTTGGCCATTTTTCAACAACTTTTGTTTTATTAGGATCAACAGTTATGCCATCTTTTGAAATAATGTGACCAAGGAAATAAATTTGTTGTAACCAAAACTCACATGTTCTAAATTTTCCATACAGTTTCTTTTCTTTTAAGGTTTGCAGGATAACCCTTAAATGACTTTCATGCTCCTATTTACTTTTAGAAAACACCAAAATATCATCGATGAAAACAACCACAAACTTATCCAAGAACTCATGGAAAATTCTATTCATAAGGTCCATGAATAAAACAGCTGCATTGGTTAACCCAAAAGGCATAACTACAAATTCATAATGGCCATATCTAGTATAGAACGCAGTCTTCGGAACGTCTGCTTCTTTTACTTTCAACTGATGGTACCCCGACCTCAAGTCAATCTTTGAAAAATACTGAGATCCCTGATGCTGATCAAACAAATCATCGATATGGGAAAAATGATACTTGTTATTAAGAGTGATATTATTCAAGGCTCTATAATCAATGCAAAGTCTTATTGAGCCATCTTTATTTTTAACAAACAAGACAGGATCACCCCATGGTGATGTGCTAGGTTGAATGAAACCTTTATCTAATAACTCCTGTAATTTCTTCTTTAACTCTAAAAGTTCAACTTGAGCCATTCGATAAGGGGGTTTTGAAATTGGATTAGAATCAGGAACTAAGTCAACAGTAAATTCAACTTCCCGATCATGATTAATACAGGAAAATCATAAGGAAAACATCAAGATACTCAATTACCACTGGCACATCCTTAATCTGAACAGTTCCTTTATTTTCAACAATATGTGCAAGGTAACATTCACTTCCATCTTTTACTAGTTTCTCAACTTCCGGATATGTTATCAAAATCAAGGGTTCATTCTTGTACACAAACTGAAAATATTTCTGAAAAGAAACCATTTTAGCTCTGCAGTCAATCTTAGCATGATAAACAGAAAGACAATTCATTCCCAAAATAACATCAAACTCTACTAGAGGAAAAACAATAAGGTTTGCAGGTAGATTATTTCCCCACACAAGGATAGGAAGGTTCTTATAATTTCTTTTTGTCTCAATGTTTCCTATGGGTGTTTTTACAATAAGTTCAGGATTCATATCTTGAGATGGAATTTCTAATTTACTAGAAATATTCTCAGAAATGAAAGAATGTGTAGACCCTGAATCAAACAACACATTGGCATAATCTAATCAAACAAACAGTGTACCTGATACTACTTCATTCGACGGCCCAACATCTACTAATGTAGTTGCAAAGTATTTCACCACCCCTTTCTGCTTGTAGTATGGCTGCTTTTCCCCAGATGAGTTTTTCTTTAGACACTCATTTGCATAATGACCCATTTCCTTACACTTAAAGCATATTACTGCTGGCTTTTCATTGCCTACTTGATCATCTTCCTTACAGTTACGAGCAATATGACCAGACTTACCACACTGAAAGCACTTTCCAGACATGGATAAACATTATCTAGGATGCATTTTACCACACTTCTCACAAGATGGATATTTTGTTTCTTACCTCCTCACTTCTTTGATGAATTATTCCCCTTTTCCTTCCAACTAGAACTCTTATTCTGTTGTTTGTCAAAGAACACCTGATCATCGGCAAACTCCATTTCCACCTTCTCCGCACATCAAACAAGTTTTTCATAGCTTTTGAACTCACGAGAAGTTAAAGCTCTTCGATACTTTGGCTTTAACCCTGAGTAAAAATGGTTGATTTTACTATCAAGATCTCGTATGAAGTTTGGAGCATACCTTGCCAGTCGAGTGAACTTTGCTTCATAAGCAGACACTGAGTCATCCTCCTACCTCAATTCTAGGAACTGTTTTTCCATCCTAAGACGAACCACCTTAGGAAAATATTTCTCAAGAAACATACCTTGAATTCATCCCAGGGAAGATCATCAATCTCATCACTATCCCTGATATTTTTCACCATCGACCACCACTGGTCAGCTTCTCCTTCAAAACGGTAAACAGCAAGACTAACCTTTTGATTTTCTAAACACCCCATGACATCAAAAATCTTATCCAGTTCTTTAATCCACCCTTCATCTTGCATGGGGTCAGATGATACTATGAATGATGGGGGATGTTGCCTCATGAAATGTTCCACCACTGACATGTTCCTCTGTGGTTGATCTGGCTGATCTCGTGCATGGATACCACCACCATTTATAGCCTGAGTCAACTGTGCCATCATTGCAACAAACTGTTCAGTTCCAATTCCGACCATCTCATGTTGCTGATTTGGAAGGTTTTCTTCCTCTTGATGTCGTCCCAACATAGCTGCTTTGTTTCCTCTGCGAAAAACCATTCTGAACACAGAAATATCTTAGGCGAAGCAACATGGTAATCATTAAATGCTATATCACTTCAATCATACCATAAATTAACTTATAATTTAACACTTTTCTAACTCATAAAGTTGTCTAAAGCGACCTATGATACCAACTATAAGGCCCCGACCTTAAACCTTACTTAATATTGAATTAAATGAATAATTCACATTGTGGATCTTTTCAGGTTTAGAGTTGTAGAGAATTAGGACATAACTATTACATCTCAAAAGATTACAAAGTAGACACTTCTACTAATTATCCATAGAATAAAAACTCTTAAAAAGAAACATGTCTAGTTCCATGTTTTATATAGCATGACTTTCCCTTGATCTCATCCATGACCCTATTCCACATTAAGTCCCGTGAAAAACATTTCAAAAAACTTGGCGTGAGCATAAAAAGCTCAGTAAGGGATACACAAAGAATGAAAACTGTTAGTTTATCAAAACAACAAGTAAACCATGTATACTTTATCAATGTAATACTTTTCACCTTTATGAAGTAGTAAAAACTCATCACTGAATAAAAGATCATTACTTACCCTTTTGTAACCAAAAGATTACCATAAAACCCATATAAAGATTACATAACATATAAAGGTAATGTGGGACATAAACATACTTAAATGGAATAACCATACGGTCAACTTCCACACATATCACTTAATAGAATAGTCATACGGCCGACTTCCATACCCAATGAATTGGAGGTTATAACGTAACCACCCGTCCTGGTATTCACGGCACCACCCGTCATATGGTTTATCACGTAACCACCTGTCAAATGTCCAACTACCATTATAAAATTATAAGACATAAAAGAAATATAATGGAAAGAAAACATTTCCACACTTTGATCACAATATATCACTCAAATATATTGACATAAAAAATCCATTTTAAAAACCATTTTCAATACCAAAATACATAAAAGAGTATATGGTATTTATTTCATTTTAAAAACATTACGGCTTCTTGAGGAAGCCAAAGGCCAAATAATACTCGCGGCGGTGGAAAAGGTCGTTATCACTGCGTACGTTAACAGAAACATTCCTTTTTGTAATTTTTTAAAACGCTTCATAGAAAAAGATTCCTTTTGTATAAAAGTAAATGTCAAATGGGGTTATACACTGTATAAAACAAAATATGCCTCAATGAAAGGAGATTGAGACGAAGTCCCTTACCTCAGGTCCGACTTGACTCGATCGTTCTTTAACATCCTGAATAATAAACTTGAGTTAATTTATACATTCTTAAGAACCTTTTTCAAGTTTATTGTTACTTTTATATCACTTATTACCATGTTATAAACATTATGTAATCATTTAAGTTAATAATGTTTGTTTTGTCGATATTTGGTTCTTAAGTAGAAGGTGGACTTCTTACAATTACATGTTGTTCGTGTGGTCAAAGGTTCATTATATCCAGAATGATATTCATGATTTGGATATCATATATATCATATATATCTAGAATATACATGAATTTATAATATTACATAATCATTTAGAGGTAATAAATGAAATGCACCGTTCATGGAGACGGTAAGCCGTACGTACACATGAACGCTACATTCATTTCTATGTCATATTAATGGAATTAAAACTAAATGAGAGGTATGAATATTTTAATTCCAGAATTATATTCATCATTTAGATGTAACATAAATATTATATAATAACTTTAAATCCATCCTTTATACGTCCCACATATGTAATTAACGAATCAAATCACATTGAGGGGGCGGTAGTCTGCACTTCCTAAAATGAAGATATCGCGTATACCCATAATTGAAGCCATAAAGGTATACCACAAATGAAAAATACAGAAGCATAATGAAAACCTAAACATAATATATATCATATATAAATATAGTGACATCTTATTGGCCACCATTAAAGGTGTTAAAATAATATTGTACAATCATCATTTCGTGAGGCAGAAATTCTCCATCCACGGAAACACTATGTTCATTAACCATTAGATGTTGGTGTGTGTAAGTGTAGCTCGAAAACTTATTATAAAAACATCATAGTATATTGAATATACTTTAGTTGTTACAAAAGAAATGAAAAAAAATAGTTTAGGGGGTTCGAGAAGCAAAATAAAACAAAAGAACACAAGTGAAGACATTACCTTAAAATTGGGTAACTCTCTTAGATTTGAGCTCAAAGGCTTCCTTGGGACGACTATTCCCAAAGTGAGGCTTCTAGGAGTAATAGAGGGATGTGGAGTGACAAAATTGACAGGGTTTGGCCGATCCAAAGGCTTTGGAAGTGTGGGTAAGGTGGTAGAGGTGTGGGCCTTTTATAAGAGGAGAGGAGGGGCACTCTTGGAATGTTATAAGAGTTTACTTTATTATAAAATGATTTTCGGATTTTAAAGGTCCCACATTGATATAATTCAAGGATAAGGTGATAAGGGTTAGAAATATACTCATCCAATACGTCTTTGACAAGTGTAAGTCTTAGATGTTACATTATCTTTTCATTTTATTTATATCGTTAAATAATGAGGAAATCGCTACATAATCATGGTGTCATAAATAATTTAATTTATTTAATGTCTAAAAATTATAAAAAAAATATCATGATGTAGGGAAAGCTTTTTATCTTTCTAATGAATATTTATAGTAAAAAATATGACTTGTATAACTCCATTTAAAAATTGTTTTAGTAAAACAACTCATGTTTGTGTCATTTTTATTTTAACTTTAAATAAAAAGATATTAATGTCATTTTCCTACCAAAGTGGCTCCATGGGGTCCCCAAGTTGACCCATGGATTTTCCTGGTCAGCCATGACACATCCAATAAGGGTAGTACTTGTGTCTAGGTCATTTAATATTATTAAAACATAATTTTTACCTTAAACTACACTAATTACCTCTAATCGCGATTAAAAACTTAAAAGTTACTATTCACCAAAAAAATTATTTTAATCCCATTGAACCACATTTTACTTCTTAGTGACAAACATGTATGTAAGATTTTTGAAATTCAAAACACAGAAGTGGTAAAGTATCATTTAAACAAAAAATCAGTTTTTAAGTACCACTTAGTGGTTTCACTATTCATCAAAAATTGAAGATTTTCAGAAAAATACCAAAACTTCACCCTAAGCTATATTTGATATTCCAAATTCAAAAATGATGTCTATTTTAAAAAATTCAAAACATAAAAGTTGCATTGATTATTTTAATAATTAATTCCTGCTTTCAAAACAAATAGCGTGTTTTTATGAAACAAAAAGTATCAAAAGATTGACACTAGTTTATGTCCGATTTCAAAGTGAAATTAATTCCAACGACCAAAATTGGATTAAATGGTAAAAATATATTCTAATTACACTTTAAAACCAATTCAAAAGATAATATAATCATATAAATAAATTAGATTAAAAAGTGATATTGAATTAAAATACAACATTTTTCACTATTCATTAAAAAATAAACATTATCAGAAAAATACCAAAAATTTACAAAAAGTAAATTTTGATGTCCCGATTCTAAAGAAGAATTTTATTTAGTCCAATAGAATGTATAATATTGACCAAAACTATATTTAATGAAGGTTCACCATCAAAAGGTGATAAGTGGACATTTAGTGAATATTAGAGCATTTATGCCTAAAATTGAATTCTTTTCTTATTTTAAGCCTTTATCCATTATTGGATAAATGTTAAAACATTTAGCAAACATATATAATAATATTTTAGTTATTTCTATTCATTCCCTCCAATACAATGGCTACATGTTAACTACCATTTAAAATAATATTATTTTATTACTAGTGTGCAACGTAAGATTTCAAAGAAACTCTTTGTTGCGTATCGGGTACGCTATCGAACATATCAACCGATTTAAAGTAAAATTAATTTTTAAATCGTAAATGTTAATAAATATGAAAATGTATTATTCTTTATTTACCTGGGATGTTACACTCGAGATTTATTTTCTCATCTATAATGTAATCACTTTACTAATGCAAATAGTGATGAAAACTATGAAATAGTTGTGTTAGAAGTGAAGAATAAATTTTAATGAAACAAATTGTGGGAAATAGTTAAGAGTCCAAAATATAAAATTACAATTATAAATATATGGTTGTTTTGAAAAACTATTATGAATCATGAAAAATGGTTACAAATAATATTTTTTGGTTGTAAAAGTTCATAGATTTAAAGAAGCCATTGATTATGAAGAAACCTCTACACTAGTACCTAGGCCAGAATATATTAAAATTATAATAGCATAGACAACTCAACATAATTTCAAACTATATTAATAGGATCTTAATAGTTCATTCTTAAATTTTTATATTATTGTATGTTTTTAACAATCTCTAACTTCTGAAACACTCAATTTTCTAATCGTGGTTTTAAACATTCCAAAGATCCGTGTGGTTATAATGGGATCCTAGTGCTTAGTATGATAAGGTTCTATATTGATTGATTTCAAATTAATTTTGGTTGTAAAATAATTATGATATGAATTTATAAATATGATTTATTTATACAAATCTATAATGATGATATTATATTTTTATGATCTAAAATCACTTAGGAAATTAGTTTTTCTAAAATATTGAAAAACATTTGTAGTGAGTTTATTGTGTGATGAAATTAATTTTTTTTAAATGTTTTTCAAATTAATGATGGAATTTTTTAAAATAAATTTAATCCAATAAGTATATTTTAAAACATTTTTCCTTGAAGATTACTAACAGTTGTGATACTATTATGTGTACTACCAATAAATTTTATTTGCATAAAAATGGGAAACTATTTGACCATGATTTTTATAGAGGTATAACAGGGTGTTTACTACAGTTAACATTTTGTCAGCATAAAATTATGTTTAATTTTTACCAGTGTTCTAATTTTAATGAAATATCTATGGAATCACAATTAAATATCATGCTATGATGTTTTAAATAATTAAAAAATATGACTAATCTAATATTATTATTATATAATGGAAATGAATTTTTATTAGTTAGTTATTTTGATGAATAATTTTTTTTGTAATAGGATATATATAAGAAAATATGCAACTTCAAAAATTTTACGCAATTTTCAAGCACCTTGGTGTAGTAAAAAAAATAATTCAATTTATATTTCTATTATTGAAGTTCGGTATAATTCTATAGGTAGTTATGGTGAAAATAATAAATAGATGAATCGCACTATAGAAAAAAATGGATATAAGTTCATATATGTCACTATAATCTATGGTTAAAAATTGTGTTTAATATCTATAAGAATCATGTATCACACTCAAGAATAAAAAAAATTGATATAATATGTCTCTTTTTAACAGATCATTTTCAAAAAAGGTGATATCACTCTCGAATTAATTTCCATTGATTAAATGATTTTTTATCATTTCAAAGTTCCATTGAATATAGAGTGACTCGGTTATATCATACAGAAATTATGTATTATTAGTTATTCTTGATTGATATTTTGAATTTTAAAATTAATCAAGTAGTAATTCTATCAATATGTACATAAGTGACTGCAAAACCATATGTTCCCATGATGAATTGTCACGTGGTATTTCAAGCCATCATAACATTCCAAGATACCTTAAAGATTAGTCATGAGGTGGTTTAACATACCACAACCTTCTAAACTTACTATAAGATATGCTAAATGTTAAATCAATCTACTGTAACTGTCTTTTGAAATATTTTCATAGTACTATTTTAATATATGCTTCTCATTTATTTTTTTCCCTATTTAAATTATATAAATAAATTAAAATCATTGGATTTCAAATTAATTTATCTTATTTATAAATATTAATCTTTAGAAATCCTTAAACATGTTCATATATCAAACAATTATTTTTCACGAAACTCTTTAATAATTCTATAAATAAGATATGTTAAGGATTATATTATTCATGAATATTATAAAACATTTTATTAATAAAGTAAAATATATATCAACTTCATCTGATTAGTTGTGAAATATAAAAACTTAAAACCGCAACATAATGATATATAATGAAGTGAGTGTTGAGTTTTAGATATATAGAATGTCCTGGGTTTGCAATGAATTCAAAAACATTGATGGAATAAATTGTTCAATAAGATAGAAGACCTTTATATCTGATATTTATTAACTAATTTTAAATAAATAATAATTTATAAACTTGAGTTAATACAGATTATATATAAAACATAGTTAATGAATAATAACTTGGGATTTCTTCAATTAAATGGGAAAAAAAATTCAGGTTCAACAAGAAGATGAATTAAAAAAAATTTAAAGATACTTTACAATAAATCATTAATGTTTTGAGTTTCAGAAATCTCTTGAGGAGCTAATTAGAGTTAGAAAACTAGGGATAAATAATGTCAATGTATTTTATAGAGTGTAATGGAAATTGGTTAAGTTTATTTGACATCTAATATACACAAGGAAATGAGACTTGTGTATTATATGGCGCTAAGACTAATTATATCTAAATATATTATAGAATAATGTAAAAACATAACTAACTAGACTTTTAGTTGATCACATGTTTGAATTTGCCACTCCCTCTTCTAAGATAAAAATTCTTCCATATCTAAAATTCATCACATCCTTGATTTATTTTATATGAATTTTTATTATGGAGGATGAAAAGTCTAATTATTTAAGTTGTATGTTATATAGACACACTATATACAAGAGAATATAAGATTACTGGATCATATGGAAAATGATCTAGGTGACTGAAATTAAAATGTTGTATGAAAATTTTAATACTGTAAATAATGTTATGAGGCTGAAGTAAAAATATTATACAAGTCTTCAAATTTAAAAATTTGTGGAAAATATATATGAATAATAAAATAGATATTTTCAAGATTTAGAATCAATATTAATATCTATGGAAGGGTATGTGAATATTTAATGTGATAATGTTATAAAAATACAAAAAGAAGTTAGCCTTCCTGAGGAAGATAAGAGTTGTACTAAATGGATTATAGTTTCATAAATCATTTCATAAAAAATAATCCATATTAACATTACAAAGAAAATGAATCTAACCCTTTACCTGAAGAAGAAATTGATTTTTTTGCAGATTAGACTAATGAGTCTATGATTTCCAATAAGGAACCAAAAATTTCCAAATCAAATTATATTGATTCCGATGAAGAATTTATTCCCTCATTTGAAGAAAAATAATACATTAAAGAAGGGGATGAGTCTAGTGAGTAGGTTATTCATTCAGTGGATAAATTTGGGAAGGTTTCATCTCTGGTAAATTAGTGATGTGGAGAATCATAATTGATACTCAACTCCATACAGTGGAGAATTACCATATATAATTGATTAACAAAGATTAATGTGACTCAGATGAAGATGATAATTAGGATGGATGAACTCCATCGGAACATGGTGTACTTTCCATCTCATTTTCACTAACTCTTTTTGAAGGATCCTTGGCTGATCATATTGATCAAAAGATTTGTATTGAGGTACCTTATCCTAGAGTTAGAATGCTTTATGAATAATAATTTAAGGATTAAACATAGAAGTAGTATCATTTACCTCTCTTGTATGGTGAATTGTTTCCCCCATTATCCCTTTATAGAAATTGATATGAAATTAAATGATATGTTTGGACTAAATGTTTTTAATATAGTTTTAGTAACAAAATATAAATATGAACCAACAACTATTGGACTAGTGTTAGACTATTTCTTAAAAGATAAATAATACCTTTATTGGGGTTAGTTGAACTTGGTGAATTAAAATTGATAATAACATGACCACATGATCAAGTTATATCTTTACTCATCCTTTATCTTATTATATTTCTAGTGATGACTTGAATGATTTTTAGGTAAATCCAAAAAGTAATATGTGGCATACATTTTTGGATTTTATAAAAAGTTTTAATTATTCTAAGGAAGAAAGAATATCATTGGATATTTCATACATTTTCCAGTACATCCATCTATTGTTGACTTGGATGATGTATCTAATGGATAAGTAGATTAAAAGGATAAATGAAAAAAATTTGATTTATTCAATCATATTTTAAGAAATATGATAAAGGATCAAGAAAATACTGACCATAGTTTGTTTTCCTAGGACAATAAGATTATATAACATCCCATTTACTCATCACCACATCATGATGCAACATATTTTGATAATGGTTTAATAAGGTATATGGTCAATATGAATTGAATTATTCATTGAATGTATTTTAAGAAACTCATGAAATTATTCAATATGAATATGGAATTCATTTATAAAATATATTTTATATAATACTTTATGATGCTAAGATGACTAGAAAATATAGAGAAACCATAAAAATAAAATTATGTAGTAATTGTCTAGGATTTCTGTGAACTATGATTTCAAATCATTGTTTCACAATTTGACTAGTAATTATAAAATTCATCATGTGAGTAAAATATTCAACTCCCTTGTGGATTAGTGGAATGTTTTAGTATATCTGTTAGAAATATTTATAATATAATGAAGTAGTTCTTTGAAATAAATAGGAAAGTACCACATGGATTAAGAAACATCACCAAGTTGAGGGGACCATATAATTATGTTTCCAATATTAATCTTCTTTTTTCAGTTACCATTATTATTATACCTCTTGCATAGCCTTTATTTTCATTTATTTTACCACATACACCTACGGAACCCACCCTAGCACATTTAGATTATACATAGGTTCCAGATTTATAATATCACAAAACATTTCTCATTATTTTATTTTTGGATAAACTTATTCCCCTTCTACCTTTCCTACTTCTCAACCTTCTTAAACAATTGAAAAATAAAATGCAGATCCAAAATTATTAAGAGAGGATAATTCTTATTATGATGGAGATTATTATTAAGAAGTTTCCTAATTATTATGTGATAAATTTTTTTACAAGAATATATTCAGATAATATTCAAGAATGATTTATCTAATTAATTTTTCATCATTTATAGATATATTGACTTATAATTTTTATTCATTTTGGTTATTTTTAAATTTTTAATTATTTTTTTATCTTTTTTAAAATATAAAAATGGAAAAATGTTACGATTAATAATGATAATATTCTGGCTGTTAATAAATTTCCATCAACATAAAAGAAAACTTATTAATGTTTTATTATAGTTTTGTGTAATACAATTTTATTAGTATGAAATTATTATAGTGATTTTTTATAATAAAAATGGTGATATTTTTGGAATAATCCAAAACAAGTCCTTATTTTCATGATCCCATATCAAGTTTAATGTAATTATATATATTTATTTGTTTTATGATGGAACAATTTTTTTAATGGATAATATGTTAATTTTTGGGCCGATCATGTTTTGTAATTGATTGAACTCATGAAAGAGTGATCTACCAAAAGGGAAATACTTTAAAATTACCCAATTGGATACATTTATAGTGTATTGACTATTCAATGAAATGGATAAAATAAATGTACATCAGATCGACTATAAAAAGTACCTGGTGATCAAATATGTGAAAAAGAGTACATCAAGTGACAATAAATCTACCTTTAGAAATAAATTCAGGATTTTTCTATGTGTAAGGAAATGAAAATAATCCATCTACTATGGAAATAAAATAATCATTGATTAAATATTAAGTACATATTAGAGCTATCTTATATAGAATCCAAGATATTGACCACTTGATGAAGATACCTCATAAAGTATTTCTTGCATAATATTCTAGTTTTGATTCATCATAATGGATTATCTACCACATCAATCATGACATATGACTGACCCTAAGTTAGAATTACCAACGAGATCAGCTATTATTATTCAAATCAATCAAGTCTAAGTATATTGTCTCAATGGTAACATTTCAACGAATTAAATATTGTTGTCAAAAAATTTGAAATGTTTCATTTTTAGGATATGTATTATGATTCAATTTAAACTTTTATATATAGAATGGTGTTTTTCAAATACGATAAATCCTTACATCAATATGGAACCTTTTTCTAATTAAATATTTTATACTTTAATTCATCATACGATACACTTTTTTTGTAATCCACTGAAAAAATGAGAGTAATCATTATTGGTTTCATAATACTCTCTTGAACATTAGTAATATAATCTATGAAGAAAACATGATATCCAACAAAAATTCTATCAAATATTGAGCTCCATCACACCTTCTCATCTAAATTCATTTCTCTTTGTTCTTATTACTTTTTGATTGGGGTATGTTTTTGTTGTGATTTTATTTATCACAGTCATTTACACTATATAGAAGAGTAATTCAAGACTATTTATTTTTTTATTGACATTTTATATCCCATGAATAACTATGGAAGAGTGTTATTTTATCAAGGATATCCATGCGTGGAGTTTTCATATTATATCCCAATTTTAGATGTGGATCAATACATCCAATATTAGTTGTAGGTTAGTATATTAGTTTTTATAAATTATCTTAGTAATAGATTACTATCATGTGGAGAGGATTATGTTCGTTATTAGAACTAGTCCTATTATTTTAAAATCTGTGTTTTTTTATATTTTGTTTAAATTTCATAATTTAATATCTTGGAAAACACATTTTATACTTGTAATTTTCATTCTATGTCATCTATTCTATTTTTGAAAAATAATATATCATAATAAGAATTAATAATTGATATATAAATATTTTTTTTGGTGTGAGTAGAGTAATTTAAAAATCTAATGTAATTTCAATTATTAAAACATGGTATTGATCTTCCATTGAGAAAATATTTTAATGTATAAAATTTTATACAGATACATAATTTTTTAACATGTTCATTTATAAATAGGGGTGATTTTAATTTAAGTTTTCAATCTCGAAATATTCTTTTTGGAATATAAAATCATCCATATATTGATCATTCCACTGGTATCAATATTTGGTATCATAATATTATTTATTTTAGGCTCTCTTTTTATACAATTTAATATTTTTTTACATTGATAAAGTACTGAGGTATACATATGTAACACTATTTATTTAATCTTCGTACATTATAGATAATTATAAACCAAAATTTCATGCTTCCAATAAACCATCTATATTTAATTCTAAAAAACTATGATCAATATAACATAACAAAATTATCTTGAAAGCATGGGATTTAATATTTAGGGTACAACTGAAGAAAAATATGAAAATCCCAAAATGACTAGAAAATATTTGAATGATGAAACTAACTATATGTATGATTTTCTTTTCAAATAACTGAATTCATTATTCTATGAATTATGTGAATATAAATTTAAGTATGTTTTTACATGTTTCTCTACATTTTAAACTTGGGTTAATTTTTCTTTTTCTCTTGAAGGAGCAGAAAATGTTAAAACAATTCATAAATACTTATACTTTGAAATATGATCCTTTTTATATGAATCCTATTGAAACCATTTCATAAATTAATTTTATGTAAAATGAGGTCATTATCACTGTTATTTCACTTATACATCCTATGGATGAAAACATTAGGTGATAAGAATATTGGGATGTATACTTGATAGGTGGAAAAGAATATATTATTTCATTAATGAATACTATAAAATATGATAGCTAAAATACCTATAAGTAATTGGAATATAAAGTATGTAAGAATAATTAAAAAAATATAAAATTATAAAGTCATAGTCATAAATAAAACCAAATCATTCATAATATTTGCATCTAAATCAAAGGAAGTAATCAAGGATAGTTCATGTAGAAGAGAATATGATACAAAACATGATAAAGATATGGATAAAAAAGAATAATTTTTTTCAATATGAATTTATTGGATAAAATGTTTTATTTTATAAACGAGAAGCTAAATAACATAAGTAAATGATTCATTCTTATGGTGGATGTTGAATTTTAAAAACATTACACCATATATAAGCACCATGATACAATTGGTAAACTATAATATTGATCAGATAATAGAAGGAGGACCACATCATAGAGGAGTTGATAAGGGAAATTTATATGTCCATATATTATTTTAGGTTTCTATTCCATAATTGGTATCAACACTATATCTAGTTGACATCATGTTGGACAACCCCATAACACATGTGTTCTCCTGAAGATCGTTGTTTTCAATAATTATGAATTTTTTTAGAGTTTGAGTCCATCACACCATAAAAAAATATTAGACCCTTGAGGAGGGTGGTTTCAAATTTTAATCACTATACTACGTGATACAACTATTCCACATACATCTATCACATCCATTTAATTCCATTAAGTTAAAAAACGATATGAACAATCATACTTTGTCGCAAATCAGGAGTCTACGTCATGATGAGTGTTTTTCTGAGAAATACCTAGTATATTAAAAAATATCTGATGATATTCATTCATCCAAGTGATTGGGTGGATATTCAAATATTTTATATCATCAAATTTAAATTAGATTAGAGGATTTATTATGATATAAAACAAATGGTTTAGATTCAAATTTATATATAATGAAGTTGAAGGTTTTAATTTGAATTTCGAAATCCAATTTAAAATAAAGTAATTTGACGGAAGATAAGCATTATATTGATCAAGTGTATATTAACTATATATGTGAAGATAATGAAAAAATAACAATTTTAGTGAGTGAAGAATAAGATGTTATAGATATGTGTATCATAGTGAGTATTATGTGATTATCCAAAAATAATAAATTTATAAGAATAATAAAATTAAATTGGTTATATTCATTTGATGGCTATAAAAAGGGATGAAGATAATTTTTCATATTAAATGTTGAAGTATAATTTCTTATTTCATATAGTGAAATTATATTGGAACTAGAATAATTCAACACAGTCAATATTATAGAGGAAATATATTTAATTGATGAATCTACAATTGTGATCAGCATTTATGTTTGTAAAGTGAGGTGTGTACTTGAGTATATGATAAACCAAAGAATTATTTTAAGAAATGTAAGAATTATATTCTAATATATACTATATAAACTAATACATATATATTACTTATTTTTTAGGAATATTCATTACATTACATAAACACGTTCCTGAAGATATTATTGTTTTAGAGCATCTAGAGACTAGGTAAAAAAAATTATTTTGTGAAATATATTTACAAAAACCATTTAAATATCATCCTAGTTTTTTACTCTCAATAATTATAACCTACAAAAAACCTTTATTCATAACATGGGAAGGGAATATAAGAAAGGGTGATCTCATAGCCTCAATAAGGGTATTCCTATGAAATATATAAACATAACATGAGCATAAGGGTATGAGAACATAATAATAACATATAAAAACCACAACCTCCACCTAAAAGGTAAAACTATTTCATCATTGAATACTTATTGGCTATTGATAATACATGAATCATAATAAAACAAAAAAAATGAGCAATCATATCATAACATTGGAATAGGACCTATATATTGGTAATATACATAAACATTTAAAATATAATGTCAAGGATTCCCATAAAGACATTCATAACATGTTAGGATTGGCGTAAACACCAATACGACTTCATTATTATTGGGACAACCTCATGTATACCTTATTTTGGGATTGGGGTGACCTCCCATATACCCCCTTTTCTACTTTGGATAAACTCAAATGTACCATTTGAGATTATAAATCATTAATCATTACACAATTCATTGTTGAGAGATATAGGTTCCACTATCCTACTTATAACATAACACCAATACTTGGTTGTAAAGTAACTACTGTCATATAATAAAAATATATTTTTTTGTGCCATAAGAACATAAATCAATAATCATATTAGAACCCCTGAAATTAAATGGGTTCCATAATAATGACCTAAAAACCTAACCCATAGAAAAGAAATTTATTTCATATACATTTCATATTTTCATCATTTCATAACCCATGGAAAAAGAATCCGGTTTAATAATCATATCAGCATTTTATAACTCATGAAAAAATAATAAGGTTTCATAAACATGTTTTATGGAATAACACATAAAAATAAATAGGTTTTATAAACATCATTTCATCATAAACATAAACCATTTAGGTAAAGAGAAAACAGTATATCAATAGATCATTTACCAAGTAAAACTTAAGTAATATCAATAGATTTCATCATAGATGTAATATAATTTTGAATATATAAATGGAATAGTTCTTGATGGTAAACATTAATTTATAAATAACCTTTTAAAACCAAATAAATTATATTTTTTTCATGTCCTTTTCATTAAAAATAATTTTTAAACACATGATGTAATACTTAAAAATAATTATTTGGTCAAAATGGTTGAAAATAATATTCATGCCATACATGCTAAAACAAAATTTCCTTCACATTCTTAATAAAATCAAAATTGGAATTAAGTAGAAATCAACATTAAGTTTTATTTCAAAAAAATTAAAAAAATAAAACATGCGTCAAAATTTATTTAATTGAACATTCAAATAATGGTTATTTTTTTGATTTTTTAGAAAACATGGTTTTCGAATAAAAAGTGGTTTTCGATCGAAGGTAGAAATAAATGTGATTTTTGTTAAAACAATTATTGTGAAGTATTTAGTAAATAAATAAGTGAAAATTTAGTGAAAATTTTTATTCCTTTTAAATATCCAAAGGAGAAGGAAATAAATGAGTTTTTTGAGATATAAAACATAATATTTCTTTATTGTAAGAATATTCATGACTATTCCCGACAAAAGACGAGATTATAACACAAAAACCATGCCACTTTGGTAATATTGAATCATAAAACCCATTAAATAATATAATTAAATGAGATCTATAATATTATAATAATAAATAAATTCATTTTATTAGAATTCAAAGTGTTTGTATATACACCACATGAAATAAGATTAGCGTATATCATAATATTTGTCTCAAAGAAAGAAAATTCATAAAATAACCCCTTTCTAAATTTGTAATTTTGAAACTGCAAATCCCCATGAATGAGAGATCCTAAATGGATATTTAAATAACCATAATTCTCAGTATTATAATTATAAACAAAATTCATGGGTGGGATATACACTACATTGTTGAAACACGTTGGGCATAACTCATTTGTCTCATAGAAAATAAATGTGAGGTAGAGATCACTTACCAGAAGTTTTCAATTCCTTATTAAACATTAAAGAATCATTTTAAATAAATATAATGTTATTATAAATATATTAATGAAACAAACAAATATAAACCATTCCATATATTATTCAATTTTGAATATTTATGACTTGGTTATTAACATTTCCATGTTAAAGTCATGTTTTGGGAAACGTGTGCTTTTTTTTCTTGTATGTTTTGATTTGGTATTTAAAGTAATCTTACTTTATCTTAGTTACATAATATCAATAATGATAACCATTGTAAAAATATTATATATATTAATTAAATATTTATTTATATTAATCCATAAAAGGTAGAGATAGAAAATGAAATACACTATTTATAGAGACGGTAGACGGTACACATGCATGGATGTTGTTTCCATTTTATTAAAGGATTGAATGAAAAGAATTTAAATAATATATAAAATTTATATATTCATTTTTATGACCAATATATATTTCACATATATTTAAAACATATATAATTATTATCATCCATACAATGTGTTACTGTAAAATGAATCACATCAATTCATGAGGTGATAGTCCGCCGTACACATGAATGATATTATCGTTTAACCCACAAAATGAAATTTAAGATGTAAAATTTTATAAATTTATTAAAAATGTGTAATTATGTATCAAATATAAAATATATTAATTTAATATTACCTTATTACCATCCATTTAAAATGGAAATGGAAAAAACACATCAGATAGATTCATGAGGCGGTAGTCCTCCATACTCATGAGCGAAATTATTATTTTCCAAGGGGTTGGAATGAAATAAGTTATATGTGATATTATAAATACCAATATATAATAATATTATTAATATAAAATATAAATTTTAAATCTATCATTATATATATCTGTGAGATGTTTTGATGGAGAATAAATAACATCAGTTCGCGAGGTGGTTGTTAGTTGTAACACGAATGATAATTTCAAAGCAGATTTAATGTAAGAAGAGATGGAAAAAATTAATCACCATAACATAACAAAAGATAATTATATTTAATATATGGTGGTTATAATATCATAATGTTTTAATATTATTTGAAATAGGTTTAGGAATAAATAAAATAAAACTATTGGTTTGGGATGTTGCATCTTCTTTAAACAACTCCTTGTGGTTTACCCCACAAGAGTTCCTATGATGGATTTATGACTAAATTATTGATTCTTGGACAATAGTAGAGAATAAATAAATTTATTTTTGGTAGGTATTGGAGGAAAAATTTCATTTGTTATGTGTTAAGAGGATAGTAGAAGCGGTGGCCTTTTATTAATGAGGGGAATGAGACACTTACTGTTTTAGAAATGAAAAGGGCGTACCTAGATTTTTCACATGTAAAAATATACTAAATGGTACATTAGAGAACCTTATATGTGATAATGTGAAAATATTTACATATAATTGATTTTGTACAAGTTTTTAGGTTATTTTACCACTTATCTATTTTCTTTAACCACCATTGAACCCATTTTTTACCATAACCATGATAAATAATATTTACTCCATTTACTACCCATAATGGTCAAATAAATTAAGTAAAAATTACTAAATAATATTAATTATTCTTATTAAAAAAATAATACATTTTTCCAAAATAAAATAATATAAGTGTATAAATTGGATTTAAAATTAATTACACCAATATAATAAAAAAGTGGTTTTCTAAAGAATAATGTTTTATATGTTTAAAACCTTTTTAAATAAAAAGTAAATATTAAATTGATTCCAATATAATAGATTGGATTAATATATATATATATAATTTAACTAATTTTATTTTTAAATCCATAATAAAACTAAATTTATTTTATAAAATCCTTGGTTTAAACGGTAGGTCTTTAATAAAAACCAGTATATTTCATTGTTCACTGAAAAATTATCTTTTCATAAAATTATCAAAATATCACTAGAAATTAATTATAGATGATAATTTGATAAATGATGTTAAATTTTTCAAATAAATTTTATAAAATATTATAAAATAAATTTAAAATTCAGTTTTCCAAATGTGAAAAAATATATTTTTATAAAAATACAGTTTTAAACTTAGATTTGGAGTTATTCTTACCACATGTAAAAAACACATAACATGATTATTATGAATTTTAATATATATATCTAATATATATATATATTTATTTATTTAATTATAACTTTTCACTAAAATTTATTTTTTTAATTTATTATGGGAAAACATGTAAAGACATGGAATTTCCTTGTAAACATTTTTTAATTAAATGGGAATTTGACGAGTCTGTGAATTTTTTTACGGTGTATGATTCGGAGGCCCGGAGTTCCCATAATCAATTTCTGAAGTTTTGTTCGGGTAGGTTCAGTAAAAATACGAGCGGGTTTTTATAACTTTTGAACCGATTCTCCGAATTAAAATCCAATGGAACCGTTGAACTCGCAGCGCCGATATTCCCTTAAGAAGACTTTCACCTCGACGACAGTTAGTCGAGATTAAAAGTTAGTTTTTGGGTTTTTAGTGAAAGAATTAAATAAAAATAAAGGTGTGTAACATTATTTTTATTTAGTTGGCTAAAGCATCCATGTGGAAGTTGGAGGTGGGGACCACCACACCTTAACCTCCCATGAGAGGTTATTGTGGTGGGGCCCACCCAAACCTAACCTTCTCTTCATGTTAATTGAGGTGGGGACCACCCGGGTTTTAAAACCCCTTGAAACTCCCCATTAATGGGGAGAAACCCTCAATTTTTCCATTAATTGTAGGGGAGCCTCTTCAACTCCACTAACACTTAATGTGACAAATCCTTCTCAATTAATTAACCCACCTATTTTGAATTTTGTTCCAATAATTAAATAATATATTAACTTAATATATTATAATTGTTGGCATTTTTCTTTTGGTGGAAGTTGGGGGAAGAGAGAGAGATTAGGGAGAAAAGCTCTCGCCAATGAAGAATGCATTCTTCCAATGAAGAACTCCTTCGGCTAAAAAGAAAGATCTCCTTTGACCTTCATCTATCAACTTCTACCAACATGGTATGCCTTCGAACGACCTTCCCTCCTCATCGTCGTCAATGAACCAACCCACGAGCTCGAGATTGGAAGTGTGCGGCGGACGTGACGAAGGACGACAACACCATCTTCTTCCCCATGACTCCGTCAACGAACAATGATCAAAGATAGGGGTTTGAGCTTTTTAAATTGTTTCATGTTCTTAGTTTCCCATCAAGGATTAAGAACCAAAGCCGCATGCTATCACTCTAACATGGAGGGTGCGGGCCAAACGAACACGGCCCGACCCCCTCCGCTTTACTTTATGGATTTTAATGCTAATCATGGCACGAGTTCAGGTTGAGTGATTTTCTTCAATGATGGTTGAATATTGAAGGCGACATCACGAGTAGTGCGCGGAAACTTCCGGATCGAGAATCGGGCCACCGGAACTTGTCTAGTGACCCGCGGAAGGGTCGTCAGCGATCGGAACTAGCGAACGTCACTGGCGACGAAGGGAAGGGTGGCCAACACTTCGGTCGGCCGTGTGGATGGCGGTGGCAGAACAATGCTGTCAGAGGAGTAGGCCGCACCCGATGGGCCGCGACTATGCAGCGGCAGCCAGCACAATGTCGGCCGCAAGAAGAACAGGCGGCTCGAGTCGCCAGGTTGCCGGGGAAGGCGTGGCGCAGCGTGCGTCGTGCTGTGGACCAAGGGGCCGCGGCCTTGGCCTTGGTGGCGTGGGATGAGCGGCTGACTCTTCCAGTCTCCGGAGGAGGCACGGCGCAACCGCACCATGCCGGAGGCGGCTCGCCGCTTGGCTAGTCGGGAGGAGCGGGACCTACCGCATGCGTCCCGCGTGACCTAGACTGGCGCCATGTGGCGCCGGTTTTGAACCCCCTTCCCCCTCAACGGCTAAGCCATTCAGGATTCCAAGGGGTGTGGCCTCCCCCTTGGATGCGAATAGGGTGGACCCCATGGGCCGCTATCCGTGGCCCTCGCACGGGCCGAGCTTAGCATGGGCTGAACCCAGTGCGGGCTGGGCCGCCCTCGCGGGCCATGCTGCCCCCGTAGTCTGGGTCGGACCCATGGACCGGGTCGAAACCAGGGACCGAATTAGACCCGCAGACCGAATCAGACCCATGGACCAGGTCTGACCTGTGGATTGGGTCTGACCCCAATCCGGACCTGGGTCAGGCTGGGTCGGGCGGGGTTAGTCCGACTGGGCCGGACCTGACCTAGACCCTCTTAACATGTTTCTACTATTTTTCCCGTAACTTGATCTAAGGGCGCCTGATTGATGAACTATCTATAGAGACGGAAACCATGGAGGGGGAAGGTTATTTTGGTATACCCCACTCAAGGTTTGGACATATTTGGGGTATGGATGGGTTGGATCGAATGTAAATCCAACAGGGCCCTCGGAACAAAAATGCCAAAAACTCGTAGACGGGGCGTTCAATTGACGCACCGTCTATCGCGTTGGCTTTCCATTGGAAATATGGATCCATTGGATACATCAACATGGGAAATTGTGGTAGTTGATGTATAGACACTAGGAATGAGAAGTGGACCCTCTTGGAATCAAGCATGCTTTGTGCGGAACCCTGTGGCTGGCTGCACTTTGACTACTGTTCCGGGATCCTATGTGGGTTCGACAACTCTGACTACTGTTTCTGGATCCTACATGGGTTTGATAGCTCTAACTACTATTCTTAGATCCTACGTGGGTTTGACAGATCTGACTACTATTCCTGGGTCCTACGTGGGTTCAACAGCTCTAACTACTATTCCTGGATCCTACGTGGGTTCAACAACTCTGACTACTGTTCTTGGATCCTACGTAGGTTCGACAGCTCTGACTATTGTTCCTGGATCCTATGTGGGATTGACATAATAGATGATTTAGTTTCTACATCTAATCATCTCTAACTCTCTACATATTTTGCATACCTGTGTGAGATGAGTCAGAAAATTTGTGTTTTTATCATGATTGAGATGTATTATTTGATAACTTAGGTATATGTATGGGCATATACCTAAGTGGGTTATCTATTTATTTCATACATTGTGGTTTATCCTTGTTGGATTTTGTGAGACCTTGAGGGTATCAAGGTCCCTTCTGAGTATCATTATACTCACCCCTGCATGGGGTATGCCTGCACCTCGTTGTGTTGGATGCAGATGACGGACAGCGCTGACCGAGGCTAAGAGTACTAGGACTGGATGGTACCCAGAGGTGGACCATACTGTGTGACAGTACACGGAGGAGACTGATAGACGTGGAGTTTTATGGAATCTATTTGTACCTACCCTTCTGGTAGGAATCCTGGAGGATGACCCAACAGTTGTTTTACCTTTCTCCCGTTCCTTTTACTTTATAGTTGGGCTTGTATTTTCAGCCCCTTAACTTTCATCACTCCTTTGTTATACAGTTTACTTAGTGTTTTGTATCCAGCTGTATGCTCTATTGTGTGTGATTACATGTTATAAAGGAAATTCCTTCCCAGTTATAGGGAATTATGCCTTTGGTGCTGGTCTCTAACCCCTTGCCTATGGAAGGCGGGCTTGGGGTAGTAATGGCACGGGCCTCGGGGTATGGATCAGTACAAAACATGTATATGTTCATAAGAATAATTTTTTAGAAACTTATTTTGTCAAATGGGTTTTATTTTCATATATAATTAATTGGTAACTAATGAATTCATATATAAACTTGTCTAATTAATATAGTTTAGTAATTTAGTCAATCCTATTATTACCTTCCATTCCAACACCTAAAAGATAACTATGATATGAAATTATAATATTCTAATAGTAGGTCATTATTCCTTTAATCTCGATGTTTCATATAACACAATATACATTCAATTTTTCAGGTAATGTAATATAAACCCAGTGTATCATGTAATAAAAGATAAAGCAGTGTTTTACCTGACAAAATATATCAAAAATATTAAATTTAGTTTAAATAAATATTCCAAAAAATGATAGGGTGTTATATTCTACCCCCATAAATAAATTGTGTCATCACGCATAAAACAATTTCTCAATAAAAAAGGGTTTAACAATTGAAAATCCCTTTGTGTGAAAACCACATCAAAAAAATGGTTAATATAACTTCCTAATTAAAATAGGTACTTTTATATTCGACATTCTTCTAGAATAACAAATACTGGGATCATAAATAGAATAATATATGTGGGAAGTGAAAACATGGACATGAAAGAGAAAAATAACAACAAAATACCAATAAAGAGTGATAGAGAACGTGGTCAGAATAATAATTACAACCACAATTCCATAAATCTATGACATTTGAAAATATCATTCATTCATCATAAATGATGGCCACACCTAGTTTTTTATGTCTTGGTTATGATCTGTTTCATTTGAAATACCGATCATTTTTCTGGGTTTTTGGGTGAGTTGAAGTTTGAGTTTTAAAATGTCATGTTTTTATAATCATCCTACCATGGGACCCCATAGCTTGTTTGGGAATTTTTGGAGAAAGGGTGGTTATTTCAAGATTTGGTCCAACCCTGAGGCCATTTATAGATTAAAAAATATCATTCATATCTCAATATTTTTATATATTTTTCTATGATTTCACCCCTCACCTATGCCCAGGAACCCTAGGCACACCCCCATGTTCTGTTTTACCTCTTTGGAGCTCATATTGGTCGTCTATTAGAGTGAAATTTCTCAATGTTTCTCAAATTGTCCAGATTTTAGAATTTAATTTTTTTTTATTCATATCTCATTAATTTATTAATCTTTCCCTCAAAATCTCCTTTCCTAGGTTCTTGAAAACCTAAGGATCCTCTCCATGATGTTCCAAGCCATTCCTTTTACTTAAAGGGTGTAGATCTAAGGGAATATGAATAGTTCTCTAGTTTCCAAGGCGAGATTCCTTCTCCTTTCATCTCCCTCTTCCTTCTCCTTCTACATTCATTTGGTTACCACTTCTCCCCTGGTCATTAATTACCAAGGGTTATATTATCTAATAATTTTTATGGGGTTTTTGTTTGTTTAGGTCTGGTCTTCATAGATCTAGAGTGTTGTGAACCTTGACGGGTGATATTGGGTGTGCGTTTTTCTTTCCACCTTGCTTTTGAGGTAGGATATCCCATGAAAATTTATTTATCATTTATTTTTAATAATTATCTATTTGTTACCATATTATATATTAGTTTATTATTGTTTTTCATCTATGAGATAATTTTCAAGGTGTGCAAAAAGATTGTTTAGGCCTTATTTTGTGAAAAGTAGTGCTGTTTTGTTGTAAATGTGTACACCACTTGCCTAATTAAAAATTCAATTATCTTAAGCACCTGATTTCAAGTATTTTGAACATGTTTCATTATATTGAATAAATTTATGCCATGAAAATGATATTTTATCCTTTTTCATGTTCATAGAATTAGTTGTTTTTTTTAAAAGTGCATGCCATGTGTTTAGAAAATTTCTCGGTTGGCTTTTATATGATTAGTGTGATTTAAAATGATTTATTTAGATTTATAAATACATTTGTATCATGAAAAATGGTATTTTTAGGCCCCATTTTATGGTTTTCCAATGATTTTTTGGTTTTATAAACAAATGGGTTTTTGGTGGTAAACATGTTTTGGCCCGAGTTGCAGGAAAATAGCACGTTTGGAATTCTTATAAAAATGTCCATGCTTTGTATGTGTAACTAGAATGTTTTATGGGATTAATGAAATTATTTTTCTCATATACATGGTTTTTACACACCTCTGTATTAAAAGTTAAAAATTTTACTATAGGAAAATGTTAGTTTTGAGAAATGCTTAGAGGACTGTTTGGCATTTTTCTTGGAAAAATGGTTTCCATGTGTATTTCTTGTTGCATAATTTGGTTCCAATTTATGGTCCATGAAATTTATTTATTAAATGGGTTTTGGGATTATGAATTTGTTTTGATATGGTATTTCTGTGTGTTTTGCTGAAAAAGAGTGGTTTTGAATGGATTTTATGTGCAAGGCCTTTTTATACTTCTTGAAATCGTTTAATTAAAATTTAGGTGGTTTATTGATCAATGAAATAAATGTGAGACTAGTTTATGGGATCTTTGTTGTTTTTATGATATTTAAATGTAATATTAACAATAAAATGGTATTTTATAGATGTGTAACATGTTTGATCACAAAAAAGGAAAACAAGGGTATCTAGGTGGGCGGACGTGTACTAGTATGCTTGTGATCTAGAGAGGTTTTTTTCCCTATTTTACATTATAATTTTGACGATGAGAAAACGAACTAAACATTGATTATGATGATGTTGAGGAACACTAGTTTATGTATTATTCTTCTACTAGTGTCTCATTTGGACAAGAACAAATATTGATTATGGTAACTTCCACCGAGATACGAGGTACCTGGGGGTCACAACTAACTAGTGCCTAGGGGTGCTCTTGTGAATTTTTCTCATTGGCTATTTGGTACTCATTGTCTTCATGCAATGTCTTTAGTGGAAAAATTCAGAATCATGTGTTTTTCATTTAAAATTTTTCATTCTTTAAAGCACCCATCTTGAAAACTATTTTTATTTAGATGTTTCACCTCTTTGAAAAATTATTACAAAAATTCTTGTTTAGAAAAGATGCATGATTTTTTGGTAATTTCTTTAGAATTGAACCTCATTTAGAAGAAATATTATTATATATTATATCTCAAAAATGGAATTTATGTTTATTTTATTTTAATGGATATGAATTTGGAATAGAATATTGGGCTAACCTACTGAGTTTTAATACTCACGCCTATAGTTTTCTTCAATTTTTATCCCTTGTGTAGGTTTCAACTTGAGTTCAGTCACTTTTGATGATTAGTTTTCATTATATTGGATAGTGAATAGTGGGGTCACATTATGTTAGTTTGGTCACCATGTTTGGTCAGTTGGTTTTATTTTTTATTTGTACATTCAACTTCTTGTTTAAATAATGTTTAGTTTATTTTTATATAAATGTATGTTGGGATGTTTATTTATTTCCACTAATTATTTCTTCATTATATTTGTGAAAAATAGTTCCCATTTCACTATAACTAATTCCCTCAGTGCTTGTCATTATCCAGGGAGTATCGGGAATTCCTCATGGTAGTTGTCGCGGAGAGGGTCGGGTGACCTGTTCAGGGTCGACCCAGACTAGTTTGTGGAAAAATGGTATCCAACGGAGGATGGATCCTTATATTCCTTTATTTTTAGAGTCAACTTTATTATATGGTGATGTCAAGGTTGATATAGTAGGATTTTTGGGACTTGAGGGGTTGATTCGGGAAGAGCGTCATGAACTCTTGCTCGTTCCGACCCTCAGGTGTCTATGAGAACTTCAGTTTTATTAGTGTCTTTGGTTCTTATTGATTATTTAGAGTTAGTATTTGACAAGGGGATTTGGACTAATGGCCTATGTGAGGTCACAAATCCTGGAATCTATGTGGAGTCGGGTCATGGTCCTAATAAAGCTCTCTGTGTTGATGTTGGGTTTGACATGTGGCTGCCAACCATATGGTCTAGTCCGCCACTGAAACTAGTTCTCTTTTGTGGGTCTCTTGTTCCTTTCTTGAATTTTGATTTTTGTTTTAAAAATTCTCTTGTGAGAAATGTGAGAATGGGATTCAAAGAAATTGTTGGATGTCAAAAATTGGAAAATGGATTTTCAAAAATTAATATGAGAAACATTTTGGACTATTGGGTTTTGTGAATAAAATCTTGCGGATATAGAGGAAATGATTTAGCGGGATTTAATTTTCCATAAACTAAACTTATGGTTTTTTTTAATGAAATTTTTGGAAATGAATCACTATTTTAAATTGATTAAGAAAAATTGTTTTAAATGTGGTGTTTTGGAATGTTGAAAAGTGTTTGAATCAGATTAATTGATGGGGGAAATTTTTTTTTGAGCGACTTGTGTTTTTATGGAAATGGGTTTTGGCCTTTGTAGTTGTCGAATTTTAAAAATATACCTTTCTGAATTTTCTGAAAATGGGAAAGTGCTATTTGGAATATAATGTTTTTTGGATTTTATATTTAATGAAATGGATTGGATTTTTAATCAAATGGTTCTTGATGAAAAGTCGTATGTTTTGTGGAATCTGAAAATGGTTTTTGATTTGGTGGTTAATGTGCCTTTAGAAGGTACATGATTATTTTTGAAGTGATGATTGTTTTATTTTTATCAGTTGGGGTTTACATGGGTGATCACATGCATGTTTTTATGGATATATGGATGAATGGTCGATATAGAATGATGGTTGGGTGCCCAGGGTGGCACATAAACCTACATATGGGTGAGATTTAATGAAACACCATTCGTGATTGAGAAAATACACCAAGGTAAATTGTCTTTAAAAAGTTTTTTAGCTTAAAAATTGCAGTGTTTGTTATAAACTGATTGTTATGTGACTGTTTCATCTTATATCATAGGAGCTTTGTTTATTCAATATGATTACTTACGATATGGTAGTGATACTCTTGTTTTGTCTTGATATGGGATATCGTTGGTGGCTTGGTTTTGGAGATATGTTCAGTGGGTTTCTAAATATGTGTTAGATGTTGTGATATGCCCATATATGGTTCATCATTTTCATGATTTCCAGATGATCAACCAAAGGATTCATTCCAAATGTTAAATCCATGTCTTCAAATCGTGCATCATCCCATTTGTTGGAATAGAGAGATTTTCGGGAATGATTTAAAGTTACTTTCCATTATGTCCCTCTCGGTTAGGGGTATTTGTGCTCTGTGATGTTTATGTGTTTTTCCATAAAACTTTTCTATTACACTCCTCATTTTTATTGATAGAAAATAGTTTTGTGTACCTCCATATTCTTGATTGGGTAAAAGCGTGTTGTTTGGGGAAGAGAGTTTCATGGTGTCCCTTGATCTATTGTTTTGGTCAGGGAGTGTTATGTGTCACCATGTGGAACTCAGGGGAAGAGTTCAAGTTACGTATTATCAAAGCCTGACTACAAGGAAGGAGATGATTTATCCATCAGAGCACTAGCCATAGGTCTCGGAGTGAATCTGGTCCATAGTTAGGAGTCCAAGGACTATGGGTAGTATTTTAATCTCGTGTCTCTACCATTGTAGTGAGGTAGTTCCTTTATTTATTTTGTGGCTTCAGTGGTCCAATTATTGGGTCCCGTCCCCCCCCCCCCAAGTGGTGGTGGTTTGGATCCATGCAAAGAGTGTTGGACCAGTTCTTTCCCCCTCCTTTTGGGAGTGGGTGGTTTAAATATTCATGTTATGTTCATCATAACTTGGGTGGGTAGGTTTTTGTGAAAGATATTTGGTGGGCCTTTTTCAGAGAGACCCCTTCCTAGTGCATTTTTAATTCCTGTTTGGTCATTGATCATTGGTTCTTAATAGTGGGGAGACCAAGAATGGGTCTCATAGAGTTTCCACCTAAGAATTTGCAAGTGGAAGTTGTTTCTTAATGTTGGCGAGTCTATTCCAGACTCCTGTGGAATATTTGGTTTTCCTGAGTTCTCTTTTGTTTGGGTGATCATTGGGTTCATTAGGAGAAGGCCTAACAATCTAGTTCTTTGTTTGGTTGAGGAGGAAGTGACTCGATCTTTCATGTGATTCTCGGGAAGTTTTTGGGAGTTAGTGTATTGGTAGGGTTAAGAGGATTATGTTATATTAAAGGTGGATAAGGTGTCATTAGATTCTGATATTAGACCATATTGACAAGTAATACTTATTTTTTTATTAATCATCTAGAATTTGTTATGGATTTTTGGGGGGAAATCTTTAATGGTGGTGAGAATTATCACACTAGATTTTTCATGTCTTGGTTGTGATCCATTTAATTGGAAATCCCAATAATTTTTCATGGTTTTTTGGTGAGATTCATGTTGAGTTTTTCACTTCCATATATCTTTAATTACACTACCATGGGTGCCTCAAATCTTGTTTGGGAATTTTTTTGGAGAAAAGGGTGGTTACATAAATATTTGGGCAACCATGATCCCATTTACAAATTTAAAAACAAATCTTTTTTATCTCATATCTCATTATTGTTTTTATTTTTTTGGTGATCTCACCACTCAACTGAGCCTATGAACACTAGGTTCACCCCCATGTTCTATATTCTCTATTTTGAGCTCATATTGGCGGTGGAATAGGGAGAAATTTCTCAAGGTTTCTTAAATCGTCCAAATTTGAGAATGTAAATTTATTCTTTCATATCCCATTAATTTATTACTATTTTTCCTCAAAATTATCTTTATATAGTTTTCCAGACCTAAGTATCCTCTCCAAGAAATTCCAATCCATTCCCTTTCCTCTAAGGGTGGAGATATAAGGGGAGATGAAGAGTTCTATTGTTTCTAAGGAGAAATTCCTTCTCATTTCTTTGCTCTATTCCTTCTCCTTCCAATTTAATTTGATTTCATCTTCTCCCATAGTAATGAAATACCTAGGTTTATGTTATCCCCTTTTTTTATGGGGTTTTGGTTTGTTTAGGTCTGGTATTCATAGATTTAGAGTGTCCAGGACTGTGGCAGTTGATATCGGGTGTGCGTTTTTATTTCCATCATGGTTTTAATGTAAGATAACCCTTGAACATGACTTTATAATTTATGTTACATCATTATAATTATTTTATTTTCTTCTATATATGTTTGTTATTGTTTTTCATCCATTTTATAATTTTCTTGGTGTTCAAAACGGTTGTTGGAGCCCTGTTTTGTGAAAAGTTGTGTTATTTTGTAATAAACCTATACATCGCTTTCTTACTTACATGTTCTATTAGATTATGTATCTAATTTATGTTTTTATGAACATGGATAAGTAGATTGAATAAATTTATGGAATTAAAATGGTATTTTAACCCTTTTCAAGTTCTTAAAATATGTTTTTTGATAAAAACTGCATTCCATGTTTTCGGTAAATTGTGTGGTTGGTTTTATCAGCTTAGTGCAATTTAAAATAATTTTTTAATGTATAAATACATTTTCATCATCAAAAATTGTATTTTTGGGTTTTTTATTGATTTCAAAATCATTTTTGGTTTTATAAATAAATGGGTTTTTGGTGGTAAACATGTTTTGGCCCGCATTGCCGGAAAATGGTCTATTTGGCATCCTTATAAAAATGATTATGCTTTAGATGTGTGACCTGAATGTTTTAACGGATTCATGAATGTGTTTTCCTACTATACTTAGTGTGTATACACAAATTTTTTAAAAGTGAAATTTTTACCTTTGTAAAATGTTAGTTTTGAGAAATGCTTGAAGGCCCATCTGACATTTTTCTAGTAAAAAATGGTTTCCATCTATATTTTATGTTGTATCATTTGGGGCCATTTTTTGTTCCATGAAATTGATTTATTAAATGGTTTTGGAGATTCAAAATTGGGTTTTATATGGTTTTTTTGGTTGTTTGGCCTTAAATTTTCATTTTGAATGGGTTTTATGTGTAAGGCCTCGTTATACTTCAAGAAATTATTTTATGACAATTTAGGCGGTTTATTGATCCGTGAAATAAATGAGAGAAATGTGTGTGGGATGTTTTATGTGTATATGATTTGTTAATAGAATATTTATTATAAAATGGTATTTTATAGATGTTTAACTTTTTTGAGCACAAATTAGGAAACCTGGGTAGCTGGTTGGGCGGACGCGTACTAGTATGCTAGTGATCCTGAGGGGTTTAGTCCATATTACACATAAAATATTTGATGATGAAAACACTAACTAAACCATGATGATGAAGATAATGTTTTTATTGGAGACCACTGGGTTATGAATGATTCTATTAATAGTGGCTCATGTTCATGAGAATGAATATTTATTGTGGTTACTTTCACTGAGATATGGGGTACCTACTGCTCACAACTAACTAATGCCTAGGGGTGTTCTAGTGACTTTTGCTCATTGGATATTTTGTAATCTCCATCAGCAAAAGGTGTTTTTAGTTGTTAAATTCACCAGTATTTGTTTTTGATTTAAAACATTACATTATTTAAATCGTACCTCATGTAAACTATTTTCATTTTTAAGTTTCACCTCTTTGAAAAATTGTTACTATAATTCTTGTTTATAATAATTTCATATTTTTATATGGTATTTTTTTGGCACGGAACATCATTTGAAAAAAAAAACTATTTTTATTTATTTTATCTCAAACTTTAAATTTATTTTTTCTTTTATTTTAATGTATGTTCATTGTGAATCTAGTATCGGGCTAATCTACTGAGTTTTAATACTCACACCTATATTTTTATTCTGTTTTTATCCCTTCTGCATGTTTTAGTTTGAGTTCAGTCACTTTTTGCGATGATTATTCATTTTGTTAGAGAGTGACTAGTGGGATAACATGGTGTTAGTTTGGTCATCATTTTTGGTTAGTTGGTTGTATTTTTTAGTAGTACTTTCGGTTTCTTTTATAAATAATGTTCAGTTCAATTTTATATAAATGTATGTTAGGATGTCCATTTCTTTTTTCTACTTAGTTCTTGATTATATTTAGGAGAAATTGTTCCCTTATCACTATAATTGATTCCCTTAGTGCTTGTTTCCATCCAGGGAGGATTGGGAATGCCTATTGGGACTTGTCGCGAAGTGGTCCGGTTGACAGCTTCAATGTCGACCTTGACTTGTTCGTGACAATGATGTTAAATTTATTACATTTAATTTCAAGATAATCTTCTTCAATTTGAATAATTTTCAAAAGATGATATAATTACTTAATTTCATTTTATTTCATAAGAACAATCTCATCATTTGGAAGTTACTTGATCAATTTCTACATCATTAATTACTCTATGAGACATATTTTTCATATCGGAAGAACTTATCTGATAATAATATCTATATAATAATAAAATCTCATTCCTTTTATCTCTATTTATCATAAAAAAATGGTGATCGATGGTTATCCAATATGCATAAATATTCACATGGTTATGTAAAAAATTTATCCCTAAAACATAATCCAATGACCAACTAAAACCATTCTATAAATTGTTAACATTATAAACCATCCAAAATATAAAATTCATAAATAAGGTCACTAAAATTCTAAAAATCAACTTAACATTATTCATCTAAAAAGCATAAGGTAGATCTTAATTTCCACATACCAAATATGTTAATAAATTGGTCATATATTTTCATGAAAAATCATAATGAATATAATTACCATAAAACCATAATAAGAAAATATGTAATTTCTCATTTCTTAAATAACCGCATATATTTATGAATATATTCCATAAAACCAAAAATTCTATAAACTCCATCAATGATAATATAAACAAATTTTTCATAAAATCAATAATAAGTTCTAAGGTCATCTATACTATCCAATTTACTTTATATGTTAAAATTATATCTTTATCAAAAAAACTTTATATTGATAGTAGTAACATATTTAGTGGTATATTCCTTTAATCATATTTTTTCCATATAATATCACCTTACCATAAAATAACTTTTTTGTTCATCAGTACCATTGGACATTTTCTTTCATAGCCTTAATGTGAAACTTCTAAATGGAAATTTGTATATTTTACAATTAATAAAAATTAATCATTAATTCAAATACATAAACAATTCTACCATCCCACTTGATTCTTAAACCATTAAATAGGCTTCATAATCTTATTCTTTATTAACTATTTTATACAACAGAAAATATAAACCATTTTGTAACATAAATAAACCACACATCAACCATTATTCATACATTTATCATAACAAATAACATTAGAACATGACATTTCTTTTATATGTAATTATATGCTTCTTCGTCATCAATAGTATAACTATTAATATTATAACCTTATTGATTTTCATCATAATATTTCCCCCAAGGATATAGATTTTCATAATAACTATATTTTCCAAATTTAAAATTATATCATTGATGATACCTTACAGAGACCATTATTCTCATCCATTTTATTAACTAAACAATTTTCATTATAAATTACTTTCTTTATGCCATTCCTTTCCACACTCGAAACATCTTCTTGTTCCTTTGATACATTCAGTTGGGTTCTTCATCACCCATTATCCATATATAAGATACTAAATCATCATTCCTCCATAGTCTCTTACCCTTGAGACTTAGTGAACTATATCTTTTTCTTCTTTTGGGAGCCCAATAGTTGGTAAGCATGAATAAAGATAATTATATATCATTATAAAAGGTTATGATTAGTCACAATAACCTTCACTCCATTCATCATCTAATTTGATTTTCCATCAACACATTTTCTATCAAATTAAATGTTAATCTAGTTATTTTTCATTCCCTCTATTGTGTAAAATCAAAAAATAGTGAAAGTAAAAATATTAATAGTGGGAAAACAAATAATCATGAAAAAGAACTTATAGGATATCTAAATCAAAAAATTTATTTTTAATATATGAATCCTTGGTATTAACCTAGTAAATTCATTGTCATTATTCATATAATTCATGATGGTTCTCAAAGTGTTTGTGAATATCCAAAAAATATCCCCTTGGAGGGTCAAACTAGCTTTCTAGAAAGGATAATTGTTGTGCACAAGGTGATAATCGATTCCGGCTCAATACAACCTTTTCAATGATAAAATGGTACGATGCCTTTGTAATGACTCCAAAACCTACTTATATTATCTTGGTAGGGATATAGTTTCATAGAAACCATATGCTTTATCCTTTACCAAAATTCCAGGATATTTTTAAATACTTTGACTAATCCTTAGACTTATCCTTAGGCATATTCCTAGAAAAAAATTTAAAAATATATCTACGGATCCCACTTAAGTTTTATCAATATATATTATTAATTTTAGCTAAACCATTCCTATGATACCAACATTAGATACCCAAACATCACATACATAGATATTTCATCTTTCAGTTGAATATTTATTTCATTAAAAACACACGCCTTAGGATTATAGTAGTTTAGTTCACTATGCAACCTGGTAAAAAAATTTCTAGGAAAATTTATTCTATATATTCCATAAATATCTTTCCCTTTTACATTCTTCATAAACATAACATACATAAAAACATTCTTCTTAAACTGGGAAGAAAAAATAAAAAAAGGGTGATCTTAGATTATTAGTAAGTATAGTTATAGGAAATAAATTAATATAATGTGATCATAACGGTATCAAAACAACATCATAACAAATTAAAACCACACCATATATATCAAATATCAAAATCATGTATCATGGTATAAATATTGGAAGTCCATAAGACATGTGTCATAATAGAATCAAATAACATAATCCCTAGGAACAAAACATTATCATAAAACATAGTTTTCTTTAATATACGTATGCATAGAAAATTTTACACCAAGGATACCCAACCCGAAAGTGATATAATTTTAGGCTTGGGATAAACAACTCTGTACCTTATTTGATCTTGAGATAGACAGTTTTGTAGACTCTTTTATTCTTGGTATAACCTCTCGTGTTCCCCATTTTGGGATTTCAGTAAACTCACATGAACCCTCTGAGAAAATATAAAATTATTCATTAAATACTACATTGCAGTGAGATATAAATCCCAAACATATTGGTTATAATGTTACAACCATACATAGTTATGATATAAGCATCCCCACATAATTAAAATCATACATGTGTGCAGCATAAGGTCATAAAACATCTATCATATCAGGACACATGAAAATAAATGTGTTTCAAAATAAATAAATCATACCCCAACCCAAGAAAAATAAATGAGTCTTATATATTTCATCATTCCATTATATCATAATCTTTAAAAATATATATAGTTTTTATAATTATTTTATAATGGTATAACCTATGTAAAATGATGCATGTTTCATAAACGTTTTATAATTGAACAACCCATGGAGGGAAATATACTAAATTAACCTATTTTTATCATAAAACTAATCCATTGTAAAAAAGAATAAAAATGGTATCATTGGACTATATTCCTATTATTTAAAATGTATCCTCAAATAATTTCATCTTATATTAATTTTTTTGATTAAAAGGCAGTTAGAAAATATTTTGAGGATTTTTTTTATGACCACTTTTTAGATCACAAAAAATTACTAATTATTAAAATGTCATTTTTTTAAAGTAATATCATAAAATATAAATTAATCATTAACAACCATTATTTTTTATGATATTTTAATATACCATACAAGTCATATATGTTAATTTTTCTATCTTTCACATTTTTGATAAAAGAAAATCTGGAATTGATTAGAGAATGAAATGAAGATTCTATATTAAAAATAAAATCATGGATTAAAAAGACATTAATAAATAATTCATAGAATTTGAAAAAAATTTAAAAAATATTTTTGATAGAACATGGTTTTTTAAGAAAATTGATTATTCAACAGATGAGAGAAATAAAGACGATTCTTCATAAAAAGATTATTTATAACTATTGAGAACATAATGAAATAAAAATGAAGGGAAAAAATTATTATATATAAATAATCATAGTAGAAAAAAGGAAATTAATTATTTAAGATATATATCATACTATTTATTTACTTGATTCTTAATTATGAAAAATACTGACAAACAATGAGACTGTAAAATAAACCCCTTACCACATTAGTAACATTGAATTGAAATCCTCGTTAAATAATAAAATAAAATTAAATATATAATATCATGAGTATAAATAAATTAATGATATTACCTATAAAATGGATACATATAAACCTAAAAAGGATATAGGTGTATAACATAACATATGTCGCATTGAAGGAAAAGTGAGACAAAAATCTATTGCCTCATTGGTAACAAGGAAACCATAAACCCAATAAAATGGATACCATAAAATGGATATTTAAATCAAATTAATTTTTATTATATATATCATAAAATGAATTAATTTCTAGTATGTAAACAACATAAAAGTGACATGTGGGGAATGTGGCATTTTTCTCACATAAAATAAAAGTGAGATGGAAATCACTTACCATAAGTCTCGAATTCATTTTCACATGTTCAAAAATCCGATATATATTGTGTAATTTTTTATAAATATATTAAAGAAAAATAATTCTATATATAATACCATATATTTTCTACTTATAACATTTTATCATCTGTTTATTATCAATTCCATATTAAAGACATGTTTTAGGAAAAAATGATTTTTTGTGTTTTGATTTCGTATTTTCAGTCCTATTAATTATATCATCGTTTCAACATATATATAATTTTAAAAATCATTTTAATATAATATATATTCATTATATATATATATAGTAATCCATAAAATACAAAGATCAAAAATGAAATCTACTATTCATGGAGATTGTAGGTCATACGTATGCATGAATGTTGTTTAAATGTTATAAATGGATTAAAAGAAAGAAAGGTAAATACTATTTAACTATTTTAGAGTCCTTTTTATGTCATATATATAAAATATATTCATTAAATATACCATTAATACCTTATTTTAAAATCCTTAGTTAAAAATGAACCACATCGCTTCATGAGGCAATAAGTCGTCATACCCATAAATAATGTTATAATATCCCCATAGAATATAATGTAATTAGGTATATATTATATAAATATAATGGAGGTATAATTATGTTAAAATTATAAACTATATTCATTTAATGTATCTTTATTAACATTCATGAAATATTTTGATGGGAAAACACATTACATTGATTAATGAGGCAGTAATCTGGTGTACACACGGGCGACATTATTATTTTCCAACAAGTTGGAAATTAAGAATATATATTTGGTATTATAATTACATATGCATAATAATATCATTAATATAATTTATTTTCATTAAAACAACATTTTATCTAATAGTGTGCGGTGGTAATGGAAAATGAATAACATTGGTTCGAGAGGAGGTAGTATGTCGTACACTAAAATAATGATTTTGTAAACCATTTAGTTAAAGAGGAGACATATATAAGTCACTGAAATTATATAAAATAATATTATTATATTAAATATAATTATTTTATTATATAATAATGATTTATTAAAAATTTAAGGATGTGGACGATGAAATAAATTAAAATGATCGGTTAAGGATGTTACCTCTTCTTCAGACAACTTGTTTTGCTTTTCACTAAAAAAATAACAAAATGGGCATAAAATAAAATAAATATTCTTATGTAATATGAGGGAATTAAGTAAGTTATATGGGTAATTATTGGTGGAAAATGATTTTTTTATGTTTAAATAGGAGATGAAAGGGGGTGGACTTTTACAAGTGAGGTGAGTTAGATGCTTGTAATTTTTGAAATGAAAAAGCTTCACATACATTTTTCACATGACAAATTGTTAAAATATGATCTATTATAGATAATTATATATGATGGTGTTAAACTATGGTCATAAAATGGGTTTTTAAGAGTTTATGGGTGATTTTAGGACTTATCATTTTAGTTTAACCCTTGATAAACTAATTTTTTACATTAACCAGGGTAAATAATTTTTTAGATCTTTTAGTATTCATAGTTTAAAAAAAATTAAGTTGGAATTAATAGATTATATAAATTATTATGTCTAAAAATACATAATCCATCTTTCAAAATTAAACTCATTGAAGAGGAAAATTTTAATTTAAAATTAATTACGCATATGTAACAAAAAAAGAATTTCCAAATAAAAAAGGGTCAAATGTAAGAAAACATTTTATGTAAAAATTCAATATTAAATTTATTCCAAGTAAATAAATTATGCTAATGTATTTATAATTTAATTAATAATAATTTTTAGAACCATAAACAAATAAAATTTTCAAATAAATTCTTTGAATGAGAAAAAAACTTTTTTAAATAAAAATCATGATTTTTTAGTATTCAATAAAAAATTTATATTTTTAAAAAATTATCTGAAAATAAGTGAAAGATAATTTTCAAAATATGTTTTCATAAATGAAATTAATATTTTCAAATAAATTTTTTAAAAGTTAAAAAAATTAAATTTGAAATTATTAAGACAAATGCGACAAAACCAATTTTTATGAAAATAGAGTTTTTATTAAAAAAAGTATATTTATTATTATATCTCATCTAAAAAAAATTAGATAAATGTTAAAATTTTAATGAATATATTATAAGTAAATTTCATTAAAACTCTAAATATTGTGTTGTGCGTAATGTGAAATTTCAAAAGATTATATTCTTTTTGAAAAAAAAAATTTCACAATATCTTGGGGTGTTAATATAACCTCGTTTTTTATATTCAAGTGATTATTTTAGTTGGTATTGTTATATTTGAGGAATATATATCACATAATATAATCTCCTTTTAACATTTAGTTTTTAACGTTATTAATTTTTTGTGTTCCCCTACATTGGTGTGTTAAAAGGGTTTTGAAGATATACATAATAACAACATATTAACAAGGGGATAAAGATATTTTCAAAGGAACATAAATGAATTTTATGTTCATTGACTCACCCCCAGTTATCTCCCACATAAATGGTGAGTAAATTCTCAAGTGGTATTTGATTGAAAGGTTACCATCATTTTTTGTATTTTTTTTTAAATTCTATCTTGAGAAAAATATTTATTCTTCATTTTCTCTTAAAATTTATGGATAATTTGAATTTTATTAATAAAACTATAATTCAAACATTTTATGTAAAATTAGGTCATGTTTTTAAATACAAAATGTTTTTATATCTACTTTCAACAAATTATGAAATTTAGGGAGCTATAACTAATGGATTTCTCTTATTCGGTGAAGGTAATTGTAAGATCCCATGTAATTATAGAATAATTATTTCTCGTATTTATTAAATATTTAAGAATTAGATAGTAGTTTTACTTTAATGGGTAAACTATCTTAGATACTTTAATCGACACTCAACAATGGGTTTCTCTGAAATCTTACGTTGCACATAAGACTGAGTTATACAAAAAATAATAATACAATATTATTATTATTTTTTAAATGGTAGTTATCTCCTAGACGTAGTATTGGAAGGAATAAAAATAACTAACTAAATTTTGATTACACTTGTTTTTTAAGATGTTTTTACATTATTATAATTAATTTTAGAGGCCTAAATTGAGGAGAAAATCCACTTTTAAGCATAAAATACTCTAATATTTTTAAAAGGTATTTTTACCAACTTTTGATAGAGAACCCTTTTTAATATAATTTTGTAACTTTTATATTTTATATTTGAAAACTTAAAATTATCCTACATAATAGGGACATCAAAATTTAATTTTGATTTTTTTCTGATTTTTTTATAAAGTTCATTTTTAATGAATAGTGAAAAATACTGTATTTTATGTCTAAAATGACTTTTAATCTAATTTATTTATAAAGTTGGATTATCTTTTTTATTAGTTTTAAAGAAAAATTGGATTATTTTACATGATTTAATGTAATTTTGGTCAATAGATGTAATTTCACTTTTAAATTTCACACAAACACATGTTAATCTTTTGGTAGTTTTTATTTATAAAAAACACCCTTTCTGGTTTTCACCAGAGGATTTAATTTTAAATTAATTTATTCCAATTCTATGTTTTGAATTTTAAAAAAATGTATTACATATTTCTAATCACAATGTCTAAATTCTGTAAATAGGTCCCTTTTTTCTGGACATTATGAATAGTAACTTTAACTATTATTTTTATTAACCCTAGTTAAAGGGTAAATTCGGTAAATGAGGGTAACAAAATAATATAATATTAATATAAAACTACCCTAACATGTGTCCAAAAAATATTTTATGACATATGGATGACTATGTACATCCTTGGGACGATTTTAGGACCCTGTGGAGCCAGTTGGATGTGATAATGACATGCTATAATAATTAATTTAATGTAAAGTTAAATATAAAATAAATATGCATCTTTTACTAAAACAAGTTTAATATATGGTAATATAATTGATCTCTATAACTATAAATATTAATTATAAATGAGTTTTTTCAAAAAAAAATTATTTTCTCTAGTGATATAATTGACCCAAAAATATAATATTCAGCCAAAAACCTAATATAATGTTTAAAATGTCATTATTTATCCATTTTGGTTTCTCATGGAATTCTATAGTGACTATAGTAACCATAAATTTTTGAAAATACAAGAAGACATGGTATAAGTTAATGTTTTTAACAAAGGGTTAATGCTATAAGATATGGTTAATTTTGTGACATAAGCTTGTTTAAAACCTATTTTATGAGATTATATTGACCCATTATCATCATATACTCGAAATATATAACTTTTTAGATCTTATAATTCCAAAATCCATTTATAATGAAATAATATTTCAATGTGTTCCTAAAGTGCCCCTCCTCCCTCTTATAAATGGACACCACCTCAACCCACTTACTCACACCTCTCAATCACCTTGAATCATTCAAATTATGGTCAAATAATCTCCCAAAATCCCTAACATACTCCTAGAAGACATATATTGGTTAGAAGGTATTTCATTAAATCCTTTTGGCTAAAATAAGATGTAGTTTCCTGATTTAGAGGTAACATTTTCTCTCAAACTCTATTCATTTATTTTCCTCATCCAACCCCCATACATATCTTTATTCCATTATTTTATAAAGAAAGTATCCTTATTGTACTATGATGTTTTTAAGCTAAGGTTTCCACCTACACTTACACACACCTCCATCTAATAGATATTGAACAGATTGTTTGTGTGTACGGAAAACTACGGCCTCACAAAATAATGATTGCTCAATTTTCTCATACCCCCTTTCATGGTGTCCATTATTATATATCTTTATTTATATACAATATATATTATATTTATATTTTCTATATGATTTTGTAATTTTTATTTAAAACATTCATTTATGATTTCCATAATGTGAAAATACGATAATTTCCTTTAAGGAAGTGTAGACTACCGCCCCCTCAAAGTGATATGATGCGTTCATGCCATAAATGGAACATATAAAATATGGTGTTAATGAACTCATGTTAAATATATAAGATATATATTATAATTAAATTATAATATAACCATGAATCATTTTTTTCATTCCTTTAATATGATAAAGAAATGAAAGTAGTGTTCATGCGTACGTACAACCCACCGTCTCAATGAACTGGGAATTTAATTTCTAAGCTCAATATGTTATGTAATTTTATAAATACATATATATATTTTATATATGTTTTTTATATCAATAATATTATTCTATAGATAATGGACTAATGGTTGCATGACAATTTTCATCAAAACATTTTCATTTTTGACTCAAGTACCGAACATCGAAAAAATGTCTGATATGAACTCAAATAATTAACTAATTGTGAAAACATGGTAAGAAGTCATATAGAATTAATTATAACATGAAAAAGGATATGAAGAAACTATAAATTAACCTATGTTTATTATATAGTAAATTAATGAACGAACGAGACAAGTCGGACTCATGGTAAGGAAAATCTTAACTCAATCTCCTTACATTGAGTTAAATATCACTGTCATTGGTTTTTTTTTTCCAAGAATATATGTGAATTACCTATTGTTGTTTTACATAGAATATAAAATTATATTGGGTGTATTTATATTTTTACACATTATTGTGTCATTGATTTATCCTTAATCTAATGATATGTTCTTTATAAGAAATTCGGTATCAATCTCCATTCATTAAGGAGTATCTTGATGTCATCAACCTTTATTATCCTATAAGGTGTATATACAACCCCTTTTGACACTTTATATCATGAATTAGTATATTTACATGATATTTAATGTTTTATTAAATTTTATACCATACGAATTTTTATTCAAGTGTTTCTCTAGTGGTAAGTGACTATTTATCTAAAACATAGTTTTAAATGTTTTAAAGATTTATTATTCTAAACCTTATATTTTATGTCCATGTTTTCAAAATGGTTTTTATGAATTTATTTATATGGAAATGAGTTTTTTTAATGTTAATTACTTTAAAAAATTTCAAAGTGGTATGTGACACTTTTATTCAAATTTATCTTATTAAAAGTTTTAAATGTATTTGGAAATGGGTTGAATATCTCTATATCATAAATTGATATCTTGAGGTTGTAGTGTGGAATTGCTATTTTTCCTTTATTCTTATTTTATGTGTTAGCATTATTAAATGGTACTTGGAAATTTGATGGGTGGTTATGTGATAATCCAAGATGGGTGTTTACATGATAAACCAAGATGGGTGGTTACATGATAAATAAAATGATGAGTGGTTCTATGATAAACCAAAGATTAGTGGTTATGTTATAACCTCCAATGAATTGGTTATGGAATTAAATCATATAAATATTCCATTTAGTGATATGCATGGAATTAGACCATATGGTTATCCCTTTTATGTATTTTTATGTCCCAAGTTACCTTTATATGTTATATGTTTCTTTCTAGGGGCTTTGTGATAATATTTTGGTTACATAAAGGGTAACCAATGAGATTATTTTCAGTGAAGTGTTTTTGGTACTTCTTAAAGGTTAAAAGTTTTAAATTATTATAAAGTATTCATTTTTTATATGTTTTCTCAAGACTAACATTTTTCATTCTTTATGTATCCTTTATAGATATTTTTATGCTCATCCCATGTTCTAAAATGTTTTTCATGCGACTTAAAGAAGAATAGAGTCATGGATGTGATCCAATAAAAGTAATTCTATTTAAACATTAAATGATACCATGTTTCTTTTTAAAAAGTTTCTATTTTATGAAATAAATGGACTATGAGTAGAAGTTTATAATTTTAATATTTATGTTTTTATGTATGATTTATGACCTAATTATCTAAATCTATAAACCTAAAAAGATCCTCAATGTAATTAAAAGTCAAATTTTGACCATAACCCAAGAATATGTAATGTTTAAGGACAAGGCCCTATAGTTGGTATCAGAGGTTGATTTAGATAACTATAGAGGTTAGGGTGTTACTTAAGCATAATCAACAAGTTATATATAACTAAAATGGTTAGAATATGTGAAAGAGTCCTTGTTATTTTAGATAATTTGAATCAATTTAAGATAACATGGATGCATATATCTTAGTGTTTCTATTGCTCATATGATACTATATGATGATTTTACTGATACTGACACTAACATTTTATTGTTTCAGTAAATTTCTGGATCTAGCATGAACCAACGTAACAATGGATGTGAAGGAAATGGTGGTGGAATTCTGAAAAAGAAACTGAATTAAATGAGAGATGCAATGAAAATTCTTATTGTTATTATAAACCAACTATCTGGAGTCATAATTGACCACTTGAACCTCTGTGGTTTTTCTAAGGCACCATATATGTAGGAAATAAATCCACGTGGATGTTCAGGCAATAATCATTAAGGTAAGTATAGTAAAAAAACCTATGTGTCAAGGATGTGGAAGGAAACAACTATTAAAATGATTTAAATGGATGAGAAGATGTTATAGATGTGGAAATGATGGTTATAGAGAAATATCCTACCAAGGAAAAAAGTAATCATTCAATGGACTCCAGGAAATGAAATGAAGTTCTATTCAAGTTATCTGTTGAATGTTTTAAATGTGGGTAGTATGTTAATTATGCAAAAAAAATCCTAAGAAGAATGTAGAAGAATGGGATCAGAATAACCATAAAAATATATGTTTACCAATACCTAATTCCATTCCAATTGAAGATGAGGGATCTCAAAATGACCAATAAAATTTTTGAATTATTTCCTTGCTTATGATTTGAAATTATTGAATCTTAGGACATGATTCGTGATTTTTTTTGTAGGAAATAAGTAATAAGGAATAATATTTAAAATCCTTGTTTCATTATCATGAAAAACACTAAATGATTAAGAAGTCTACATATAATGGATTCTAGAGTTATGGTAGATTGTGGGATGATGAAATATTTAAAAGTATAAATTTTCTTTTCATGATGGGATTACTTTGTAATACTTTTTCTAGTATGTTTAACCCTATAGTTTGTTATATAAAAATTCTACTTAAGGAAGAATTAACTTTTATTTTTTGGAATAATTGTAAATAATATTTAGGGTTCATATGATCCTTGATTTTGAGGTAATTAGGGATTATTTCATTTTGAGATGAAAAATGAATGTCCAGAGGTAAACTTGAGATGAAATTATGATATGGTTATTTTTAATGATTTATCTCATTTTAGGAATCTTTTTTGAATTATATAGTTTAAGAAAATGGGAAACCCACATGAAGGGTTATAACCTATCGTGTTAGACATGGTCATGGGGATCAAACCCACAACTGAAGTGCGACAAGGCTTTATCACCTGCCACTAGCATACGGGAAGTCCCTGGTTACTATGGATTTTAATTTTTAGTTTAATGAGATTATGGATCCAGAATAAATTGATTTTGGGAGCTTATGATTTATCAAATGGATATACTTGGTATTAGAAAAATGATTTTTGGATTAAGTGATAAATGTTATTTTGAAAGATGTTCACTATTTTGGGGTGTTTATAGGATTATGTTAAATATAATAGTATGAGATTTAATTGTGGAGTAATGTCTGAATTTGTAAAGACCCGTAATTTATATGTGAATTTTTTTTATTAAATACAAGGGAATTTTGCGAGTCCGTGAAAATTTACGGTGCTTGATTCCATGGCCCGATGTGCCCGAAATCAATTTCTGAAGTTTTGTTCGGGTACGTTCAGTAAATGTATGAGCGGGATTTTATAAATTTTGAACCGGTTCTCGGAATTGAAATCTGAGGGCACCGTTGAACTCGCAGCATCAGTGATTTCTTAGTGAGACCTTCATCATAGTTGCATTTTATCGAAAATGAAAGTTAGATTTTCCATTTTTTAAAAAAGTTAAATAAAATTAAGTGTAGCTTATTTTTATTTTTTGGTGGTTAAAAACTCCAACTGCAGGTTAGTGGTGGGGGCCACCACACCATAACCTCCCATGAGAGGTTATGGTGGTGGGTCCCACCTACACAGAACCTCCCTTGGGAGGATATCCTTGGTAGGGCCCATGAGGGCTTTAAACCCCCTTTAACCGCCCCATTTATGTGGGAGAAAACTCTTCACCTTTCCCCATTAATTTAATGTGTCAACCATCAAAATTAATTAATTGAACTCTTTCATTTAATTAATTGGCGCCTTTTTAATTATTTTGAATTCATGTCAATAATTAAATAATAGACGAAGCCATTATTTTATCTTTGTTGGCATCTATTCATTTGGTGGAGATTTGACAGAGAACATGGAGAACCCTTGGAGAATTATCTCTCAATGAAGAATGTTTAGAACGCCTCTTCATCCACCACCAAATAATGAAGAACTCTTTCTTTGATCTTTGACCGAGCCAAAAGAAAAGGAGCCGACCATGAAGAATGCCGATGATGTTTCTTCCTCGGTCTCCTACCCCATACGTTTCCCAATGTCGATTGAACGACGTCCGTCTTTCTACAACTTTTTCAAAGATTATCATCATACGAGGTAGGGGTTGGATTTTGAGTATGAATATATTCCCAAGTTCTTCTTTTTTTTAAACAAAGAATTCGGATGTTTTCTTTTTCAGGTTGGGAATAATCTTTGTAGGAGGTCAGGGTTTGATGATCTTCTTTTTATGTTATTTTTGTGTCTCATGTTACCGCTCTAATGATGAGGGTGTAGGAAAAACTAACAAGGCCCGACCCCTCCATCGTTCTTCTTGAATGGTGTGTTCATCGTGATGGAAGTGGCCGGCTTTGTGTTGCGGTGAAGAATGGAGAACCCCCTTCAATCCACCAAGAAACCTCTTTGATGTGCCTCTAAAATAAGATAAGGAGATTCCCCAACCTCTAAAAAACCAGAAATCCCACATGAGGCATGAGTGGGAGGAAGAACGGGGGAAGGATGGGAAATATCGAGTGGCCCGAGATATAAAACCCTAATTTTAAGCGGCTGCACGGCTTGGCCGCAAGGTCTGTCAATCCGTGTGCCAACTATGTGGTTGCTACTGTCACACCCAGAGACTTCGTACGGCTTGGCCACACGGTTTTTCAAACCGTGCAACAACTGTTCGGTTTCTACTATCTCATCCAGAGAATTTTCATGGCCTGGCCACACGGTTTGTTTAGACCATGTGCACACCATGCGCCCCTGCACAAACCTCAATAACTTTGGCACCAGGTGTCACTTTGACGAACCGTCAGTGGCGCTGGAATCCTTGGAGTGAGAGTGTTCCTTGAGTATACCCCAATAGATATTTGGGTTTAGATGGAGTATGGTCAGGTTGGATTGACCACGAATCCAATTGGACCCCGGAACAAAAATGCCAATAACTCACAGACCGGGCGTCCGATTGACACGCCGTCAGTTGCGCTGAGACCTCTTAGACATGGAGGACATTTGAGATAATTCTACGTGGGAATTCATGGCAGTTGGAGTATCGATTAGTAGCTTCTGGAGTAGATCTTCAAGCGACAAGAAGACATTTCTGTGGGAACCTAGTAGCTGGTTGAGACTTGACGACTGCTGATCGATTCAACTCGGAGTGATTCGACTAGCCTAGTGGGGAGCGCCTCTGTGTGAGCGTGGCAGACCCATGGTGGGGAGCGCCTCTGTGTGAGCGTGGCAGACCCATGGTGGGGAGCGCCTCTATGTGAGCGAGGCAGACCCTTGGTACTCGACACGTGGAGTACCTCAGTAAGCTACTCGGGGGAGCGCCTCTGTGTGAGCGCAACAGACCCATGGTGGGGAGCTCCTCTGTGTGAGCGCAGTAGATCCACAGTACTCGACAGGAGTACTGCAGTGGTCCAAGTTAGTGGGAATCTCCTATGTGTGATGCGGAAGGCCCACTATACTCAATATAGAAGGAGTTCTCCAGCATTCGAGGGTTCATATTGATACTACCCCTAGAATAAAATCTTGGTTGAGCTAATTTAGCGACTTTCGTATTTACCTCATGATTGAGATGAGTTACTAGATAACATACATATATGTATCTGCATATACCTAAGTAAGGGTTATCCGATTTTTCTTTACTTTGTGGTTATCCTTGTTGGATATTGTGATACCTTGAGGGTCTCGGGGTCCTTACTGAGTATCATTATACTCACCCCTGCATGGGCTATGCCCGCACCTCATTGTGATGGATGCAGACAATGGAAAACGCTGACGGAGGTCGAGAGCCCTAGGACTGGACTGTACCCAGAGGTGGACCTTATGACGACTCGGTACATAGAGGAGTTTGATGGATGTGGAGTGATGAGGTGGTCATCTATACCTACCCTTTAGGTAGGAACCCTGGAGAACGATCCAAGAGCTTCCCTTTACCTTTCTGATGTTTGTCCCTTTTCAGTTGTACGTTTACTTTACATTTGGGATTGTATTTCCAGCCCCTTTTACTTTCCAGCACACATTTTTTATAAAACTTTTCTTAGTGTTTTTCTTCCAGTTGTGTTCTCTGATTGTGTGTGTTTCATTTTATAAAGGCAATGACTTCCCATATTAGGGATTTATGCCTTTGGTACGAGTTGTCAGCCCCTGGCCTATCAAATGTGGGCTTGGGGTAGTCACGACACGGGTCTCGAGGATGGGTCGTGACAGAATTAGATTTTGGGAATAATCTATAATTTTAATTGGGGACTTATGGGGAATTATAGTATTTAAAGAGATGATTAACCTATATTGTAGAATATGTTATTAGGTTAATTACTTTTTGGTATGGGACATTAAGAATGATTTATGTTATTTAGAGATAACTGTTAAAATTTATCTTGGAAGAATATGTGATTAAATCTATCTAATTTTGGATTTCAATCCTAGTTTGGATTATTTTGAATACTTTTTTGGAAAATTATATGTTGAATGGTCTTTGTTGAAATTTAGGCATTACAATTGAATCATGGAGATTAAAATTAGTCATTCTTCTTATAAAGGATTACTCTTTTTTAGAATTATCTTTTCAAGTACTAACCAATTTGGTTTTGGTCAATGTTTCAAGACCATAGAAATAGATAGTAAATATTATTTGGATTTTGTGATTTTCTATAAGTAGATTTGAGTCCTTCAGGTGTGACAATTTCATCTTGAATACTGATCTTTTGGAGAAAAGATTACTTTGTGTTGGAAATTGATTAATGTATGAGACTCCGATTTCCATGTAAGTATATATCCTTATGATCATATTCTAAGAAGTCATATAATTACTCAGTTATATGAACATTATCCAAAAAAACTATATATGATAATAATACATAACGGGAAAACAACTACCTTTTAATCAGTCACATATTTATGGTTTTGTGATTGCTAACTTTCTCCTCTATATGTTTTCTATCACCCTCCATCAGAAAATCATAGTTCATTTTCTATCCTATATCCATGTATTCCTACATGGAACCCTAGAATGTTTTATCTCATGTAACATTTTTACATCACATTAATTATTTTAAAGTGGATGTTTTATTGAATCTTTTTCCAATGTGGGATTTCAAGGTATTTATCGAGCCCAATTTTAAAATTGTGAGTACACAATTTTCAAAAGAAGGAATAATGTAACATCCCAGGTAATTATAGAACAAGAAATTTTCATATCTATTAAATATTTTTTAATTGGATAGTAGTATTACCATAATGGGAATTTTATCTTCGATAGCGTAATCGACACGTAAAAATGAGTTTCTCATAAATGTTAGTCAAACACAATACTGAGTTATACCAAAAAATAATGTAATGTTAGTATTAGTATTTTTAAATGGTAGTTATCTACTAGCTGTTTTATTAGATGGAATGAACATAACTAACTATATAATGATTAAAAATGTTTTTTAAATGTTTTAAAATTATTCTAATTAATTTTAAAGGATTAAAATGAGGATAAAGCCACTTTTAAGTATAAAATACTCTAATATTTTTAAAATGTAGTTTTACCACCATTTGATGAAGAACCCTTTTTCAATCTAGTTTTTTTTTTAAAATATGTTATATTTGAATAAATAAACTTCTGATATATAAGGTAAACATCAACATTTACTATGGCTGAATTTTGGTAATTTTCTGAAAAAGTTTATTTTTAAATGAATAGTGAGAAATACTGAATTTTATGTCAAAATGCATTTTTTTATAATTTTTTTATATAGTTATATTATTATTTTTTGTTTGTTATAAAGTGTAATTGGATTATATTTTTTTAATTTAATCCAATTTTGGTCATTAGAATAATTTTCATGTTTAAATTTCATATAAAAACAATTAATGTTTTTCATAGTTTTTATTTTTTTAAAACCACTTTCTAGTTTTGAAAAAAGGAATTAATATTAAATTAATTTCTACAAATTATGTCTCTTGAATTTAAAAAAATATATATCATAATTGGATTCAAAAGGTCCGAAGTATGTAAATAGGTCCCTTTTTTCTTTAATCATTATGAATAGTATCTTCAGAATTTATTTTTATTTGTCATAATTAAATCAGGTAAATAAGGGTAAAAATATTATAATAATATAAAAATACCTTAACACATGTTCTAATTCTATTTAATGACATATGGCTGACCATGTTCATACTTGGGTAGATTTTGAGGCCACATGGAGCCACTTGGATGTGAGAATAACATGTTATAATAATTAATTTAATGTAGAAAAATGTAATATAAACATGTATCATTTAATAAAACAATTTTAATATAGAGTTATATAACTGATATCTATGACTATAAATAGTAATTAGAAAGATAATAATATTTTCTACATCAATGTATTATATTTATTATTTTTAGACATTAAATATATAAATTTATTTATGACACAATGATGAGCAGTGATTACCTTATTAATGAAAGATTCAAATAAATGATACTATATATATTAAAAAATGTAATTCTAACATTCTAATGCCATAAATTTTTTTTGGATGATTATGAAATGTTATATCTAATTTAATTCCTTTTTTTCAATGGAATAAAGTTTTTATGACTTCAAAAAAAATCAACTTCTAAATAGTATCAAAATTGACATAAATGAATTTTTTAAACAAATATTGTTTTCTTAAATTATATAGTAAACCTAAAAATATATGATTAGGACAAAAGAAGAAAAAAATGGTTCAAATGTCATTAATTATCCACTTTTGGTTTGAGTGTAATTTTATATTAACTATAGTAACCATATATTATGACAATACAAGAATACATTATAAGAGTTAATGTTTTTATCTAAGGGTTAATGTTAAAAGATAAGGTTAATTTTGTGACCTAAACTTGTCTAAAACAAATTGGTTGATAGGATTTAGACACATAATCATCTTATCATAGAAATATATAACTTTGGAGATCATATAATTCTAAAATCAGTTTATAATAAAATAATATTTCAATACCTTCCTAATGTCACCCTCCCTCTTATAAAAGGCCACCATCTCTACCCACTTAATCACATCTCTCAAGCCCCTCAGATCATCCAAGATTTGCTCAAATAATCTCCCAACATCCCTCCATTCCTCCTAGAATCATTACCTTGGGAATGAATCAATTCAAGGAAGACTTTTGTATAAAATAAAATGGAGTTACCTTATTTAGAGGTAACGTATTCTCTCAAGGTCCTTTCTTTTGTTTTCCCCATGCCACCCCCAAAACTATATTTATTCCATTATTTTATAAAAACAACAATATCCTCATTATACTTGGATGTTTTTAATCTAGTAATTTTAACTAAACTTATACAAACTTACATCTAATGGATATAGAACATATTGTTTCTATGTATGGAGAAACACTACTTCACAAAATGACGATTGTTGAATTTTCTCCTACCACCGCTAATAGTGTCTATTATGATGGAACTGTATTTATAAATGATATATATTATATTTATATTTTATATATATTTATTTAATTTTTAATTAAAATAATCCTTTATGATTTCCATAATGTGTAGATACGATAATTTCATTTGAGGAAGTTTGGACTACTACCCCCTCAAAATGATATGACTAGTTCATTCTAGACACGGAATGTATAAAGGATGGTGTTAATAAACTTATGTAACATATATAACCAAGATATTATATTAGTAATATAATATACTTATGAATCATTTATATTCCATTTCTTTAATATGAAATTTATATGAAATATGTGTTCATGCGTACATACGACCTACCGTCTCCATAAATGATAAACTTGTAAAAAGGTTCTGAAGCATGTAGAAATTAACCAAAGTTTATTATTCCCAAAATTAATGAATGAATGGTACAAGCAGAACTCAAGGTAAGTTAAATATTTACTCAATCTCTATTCACAGAGTTATATATCCGTGTCATAGGTTTTCTTTTTCCATGAGTATATGTGAATGACTTATGATTGTTTACACTAAATATCCAATTATATTGGGTGTATTTATATTTTTCACACATAATTATGTCATTGATTTATCCTTAATCTATGGATACATTCTTTTTAAAAGATTTCATCTCAATCTTCTTTCATTGAGGCATATCATGATGTTTTGTACCTTTATTATCCTATAAGGTGTATATACAACCCCTTTTGACATGTTATATCATGAATTAGTATATTATCATGATATTTAAAGTTTTTTTTAATATTATTCCTTAATTATTTTTAATCAAGTATTTCTCTAGTAGTAAGGGACTCGTTAACTAAAACATCATTTTAAACGTTTGAAAGATTTATTCTTGTAAACCTTCTATTTAATGTCGATGTTTTCAAAATGGTTTTTATGACATTATTTATATATACATGAATATTTCAAAATATTAAATTATTTCAGTAGATTAAAAGTTGTATGAGACAATTTGATTAAAATATTTCATTATTAAAAGTTTTAAATGGTTTTGGAAATGGGTTGAATATTTAAATACATTAAAATTATATCCTATGGTTGTAGTGTGGATTTTTTTTCCTTTTTGCTTATTTTATGTGTTATTACTATTAAATGGTACCTAGAAATTTTACAGTTGGTCCACTGATAATTCAATATGGGTGGTTACGTGATAAACCATGACTGGTGGTTACGTGATAAACAAAATGATGGGTGGTTCTGTGATAAACAAAGGATGGGTGGTTACCTTATAACCTTCAATGCATTGGGCATGGAAGTCAGTCATATTGTTATTCCATTTATTGATATATGTGTGGAAGTTGACTTTATGGTTATTCCATTTAAGTATGATTATGTCTCATGTAGCCTTTACATGTTATATATTGCTTTCTTTAGGCTTTATGGTAATATTTTGGTTACAAATAGGGTAAGCAATGAGCTTATTTTTAGGGAAGTGTTTTTACCAATTCTTAAAGGTGAAAAGTATTACATTATTAAAAAGTATACACGGTTTACATGTTCTCTCAAGACTAATTTTTTTAATTATTTATGTATCCCATATTAATATTTTTATGATCATTCCATGTTTTGAAATGTTTTTCACAATATATAAATAAGAATAGAGTCAAGAATGGGATCAAGGAAAAGTAATTTTTTAACCTGAAATGACACCATGTTTTTTAGAGAGTTTATATTTTATAAAAAATGGATAGTGAGTATAAGTGTCTAATTTTAATACTTATGTTTTTATCTATGAGTTATGACATAATTTTCTAAATCTCTAAACCTAAAAATACCCTCGATATGATTAAAAGTCAAATTATTGACTTAACCCAAGATTTTGTAATTTTTAAGGATGGGGTCGTATATAAATTCTATGAAATCAGATGAAAAAAGATTATGTGTAATTATGGTAATTCTAGAAATTCAATTTTATATTCCATTTTAAAAAAATAAGTTTTTGAATATGAACGGAATCAAATTAGAAAAAATGTAATTATGATAATTTGGATAATATTCATGAGGGGGAAACCAAACTGAATTCATAAAAGTATCTGTTTTGAAGAAATCAATATAAAAATTTCTAGATTTATGATGATGATAGAATTTATAGCTTCTTAACATCAGTAAATGAATTTTTTCGCAATATCTAGGGTTATGGTGTGAATTTGAAGGATTTTATCTTTGTATTTAATATCTTTTATACGATACAAGAAATTTTTGATGCTAAAGTATCCACTGTAGTAGAAAAATACCCATATTAAATCTCTCTTTATGATTATATATTACTAATAACTACTATGAAAAGAGGAAGGATAATATTTTCAAGAATAATGGTAAAGAAAAAATGAGACTTCCTTTAATGACTAGATATTTGAGAAAAGTAAGATGACTACTTGTGAAAATAATGAATATCGATTTTTAAATTCAATTTAAGATGTGGATAAAAAGTTAGATAAATTTATATTAATTATATTAAAAAATATATATTTATAGAGGATAGGTAAAATTCATAGGGAAACTACCATAAAAATGTTTCACTTGTTGGGTTGTTTTAAATCATGCATTGAACTACCCAAAACTCACATAATATGTATCAAGTGATGAAGAAAATATAAAGAATAGAATATTCTCAAATAATATGTCACTGAATTCAAAATAATGTTCTATAATAATGGATATTAATATATAAATGAACAAAAATTGTAATGTTATATTTATGTTTGAAGAAGGTGAAAAAATAGTGGAGATGAAGGAGAGGATGATACAAAAATACATATTGGTGAAGAATAACTCATTGAAAAATAGTGTGATGAACATTTCACATGTGATTAGGGTTGTGATTTCTTAATTAGAGATAAAGTGACACAAAAGTAGTTTATGTTAAAGATATAGTTGATACAAGGACTCAAGAAATATGATTTTTTTTAAATTCAATAGAAAATTGAAGAAATTTTATTAGTATTTCCTCAAAAAAAAATTATTTTGATGAAGATAAATCTACGTTATTAAAGGATATTTTTATTTTGAATAAGTTTCATGGTTATTATAAGATCATTAATATCAATATTTAGAAAAATGATAAAAATTCATAGAAGAATATTGATCTTTTCCAACAAAAACTGATCAAATATTAATAATAATTAATCATATATATCCTCATTTTTCAAAATTCTATTCATGAAACCATGGATTTATCAATGAAAAAATAATAAAAATATGATAAATAATATAATTACAAGTTTATTTTTACATCAATAATGCTGAGAAATAGTCAAAGATAAAGACTCATGTAGGAGCAATCAAGTTCATGGATAAAAATAATGGATATCATAAATATAGATTTTGATTCAAAATCATCTATAACTGTAGTATCTATAATAGTTTAGAATAATTTTTATATGAGGAAAAAGATTCATGGAGTTTAAAAATATATATATAAAAAAGTATTCAAAACATATGATTAAAAATGTATTGGAATTCGGGAACATGGTTCATAAAACTATTCATTTTTCAGAAGAAAATATGTTTTTATAGCTATTGTCGGTACAATTGTGGTTTTAGGCATATGATAAAATGTGTTTATTCAGATACCAAAATCATAATATTCCAATAAGTATTGTGAAACATGGTTTTCAGGGTAGAAAAACTTCTCAAAATAATTATATTCTTAAACATTTTAAATAATATAAATAGAAGAAGTAGAAGTGGTTTGATTTAATTGAATTACTTTCTAGAAGGTGTGACCATCATAGACACCATGAAAATTAATTTAGAATCCTTATACCATATAAAAAATTATTTTTAATACTCAAAATACTTAGAAGATGGAGAAAAAATGGAATGGGAAATCTTTATTCGTGGAAGTTTCACATAAAGATTCAAATGCGAAAATTACATAGATCTTAAATAGTAGAATATCATATTATTGGACATGACATTTTATTCTTTTGCCTGTTATTTAAATGCCAAGTTGAAGATTTTTGACATTCTCATATGATTTGACACTAAAATATAATGGATTTGATAAACTTGTATTGGAAAAAATAAAAATTACAAAAACAATGTATGTATTGATATATTAACACACAATATACTATTAACTACACTCTTCAAACATAATATATTATATCTTAATAAATTAATTTTCTATTTATTTTGTAAATAAATTCTCAAGGACCATAAAATATTAGTGTCTCTGGACACTATTCATACAATATTCTTTTTTATTGAAGCATCATAAACATATAGAATAATAATTATCTCACATAGTAAACTTCTTAGACATACACTACATAAAAACATCTTTTTAAACTGGGGAATGGAAACATAGTAAATCATGAGCTGAAATGCTCTGTAAGTTAAAACATGGAATATACCAATGATTAACTTAAGCATAATATGAGTATAAGTTTATGAGAACGTAATATTACCATATGAATACCATACCCTCTATAAAATAGATTAATGTGATAAGTAATGGAATAAATCAAGTCTATTCATAATATGTGATGAATAAATTAATCAAAAAATATTATCCCTGAGATTCTTACATAGAGATAGTAATATGGAAAAAACATAAGTTTTTTAAATTGTGGACATGTTTAAATAGAAATAGTTTCCCTCATTATGTTAAGGATAAGAAATTAAAAACTCACATAAAATTTTTTACATGAAATATAGGTCCATTGCTAATCTTATGTATATGAAATCAATGATAAGAATAAACTTCTAAACCATAAACTAGGTCCATGAATAGGCTTATGGACATGAATACCAGATCCACTCATAAAGTGGCTCCCATGAAATCATGTTCACACCTAAAAAATTTATCTCATGTTTTATCTATCTTTAACTAATGTATTTAAGGGATATAAAAAAACCACCCATCACATAATCATAATCCATTAAAATATACAACACAGGATCATGAAATCAATTAACATTTCATCATAACATAACCAATAGAAAATTGAAAATTTTAAAGAAAATATCAAAATCATAAAACGTCAAAATATAACATAAATTTGGTACCATAGATTCATAAACCCAATGAAATATAAACAACATCAATGGATGTCCTCAGAGATGAAAATCTATTTAATAAATTCATTATTATATATCTAGTGTATAATTACATTTTCATTTTGAAAAAACTTATTTAAAATCAAAATATTTCGAAAACATTGATGAAGTAATCTTTATAAAAAATTATTGTAACTTAAAAAATAAATCTCAAATAATTGAGTGGCTATGAAATTAGGATATTCAATCCATGATCTATATGTCAAATAAAATTCCTTTCACATTTTCATAAAAATAAAAAATTACCATTTTTGAAAAATGATAAGAATAATCCTTTTAAACCGTTAGTTAAAAATTCAAACAAGTGTAAAAAGGAAATTAAAAATCATTTGAAAGATTTCAAATAATTTGGTTAAATATTTATGAAAGCATGGCCCCTAGAGAAAATTATTCTCAAACAAAAAATAGTTTTTTTCATAATAAATATTCCTATTTTTTTAAGTTACAAAGAGAGGAAAATATTACTATTACCCGAAAATTCCATGAATGCCCCGAGGGGAAAACATTTATGAGATTCCTAAGAACTATATCATAAAATTTCATCATCTGAGACTTAATCATAAATAATATTTATAAATAGTGAGATTGTAGTGTAAATCCCTAAATTTTTTGGTAACATTAATTCATAAGCCTCATGAAATAGTTGCTTAATATAAATCATTAAATGTCATGACCATAAAGTGATTCATTATATAAATTTTCAAAGGTGGTATATAAACACCTCGTAAAGAATATAGGTTTTTAACATAAAATATCTCATATAGAAGACAATTTTAGATGATAAACTATTACTTCATGTTTTTCTTGCTTCGAAAGTGATCTTAACCACCTCTTCTCGTGTTGGCCTCCTTTAGATCCCTTCTTAATGAACCTTTCAATTTTACATTAATAAGTATACCACCATAACATAGTCTATGTATAGTTTAATAATATAAATTGATACAGTTTTTTTGAGCTAGATGGCTTAATGGGTTGTAGAGAAGATTATGGCAGGGTGTCATTTTATAAGGGTGAAAGACACATATGAAATTAGTAAAACTAATTAAATATAATAAATTCATTTTCAAGTTAATTATGCACCGTGTGGCCATAATCTAGAATCTATGATGGGATATAGTAATAATCACTTTATCATATGAAATTCAAATAGGTTTATTTGGTATTTTAACACTTTTCATTTTCTATAACCACTTAGTTTAGAAATTTTAATCATAATCACATGAATGAATTTGTTAACATAAAAGGGTTGTAATATTACTTATTAGGAGTAAATTGGCCAATAAATGGGGGAAGTATGACATTTTGGACTATATCTATCCCATCTTATCCATGATTAGTGTCTTTATAATTTTTAATTAATTTATTAAAAAAATTCATAAAATGTCATTAATTTCATTTCTGAAACAATTCATTTAATTATTCATAGAAAGAATCATTACTAATATTATATTAAAATGTAATAATTTGCATTGTGAAAAATATAATATTTTCACATATAAAAATATTGGGTAACTACAAATCACCCAAAAAATATTACTTTATGTGTTTTCATAATAATTTAGATAATTTTTATATTTCTTCTGCAAGCTCTATGTCGGTGTTGTGTAATAATTTAAGGTAATTATTTTATCAATAAAAATTAAATATGATAAGATAAATTAATTAATATTTCATATAAAAATTTAAAAACAAATTTATCCTCTTTTATCCTTATGTTAATATTTTATTGATATTAAAATCAAAAGAGTGAAATTTTTGTTGGAGTAGATGGTGGAGAAATAATGAAAAAGGGACAATCCCAACCCTAGGGAATCTGATGATCAAACACATCCTGATTATCAAATTCCTCTTGACACATATTTTAATATTGACCATGTTTTCCATAAATACATGTTCCATTTCATTGCAACAGGCAAATAAAATACATTTCTTCATTCCCCCACAAAATCGCATAGAGTGAGAAAGAAATTTTTGGAGGTTCTTAAATCAGATATGAATATTTATTTCTATGGCATTGATATTCCTTCCCCTATTAGGGTTATTAAGTAAGGCCATATTACTTTTGTATTATCCAATATAGATGAAATTGAAGAAATAGTGAACTTGTGAAAGTTCTCAATCATTTCATGCATTATGTTCTTGAAAGGAGAACAATGTTAGAAATTTGGTGATCTCACCCAAAGGATCATAGAGGTCTAAGGATTTGATTATTAGTGAATTATTTCAATTGTTAGGGGATTAAATCATGGATTCTTCCCCTCTTATGATTGTAATAGGTGATCTTGGATCTTCAGATCAATACCTATGAAGCCTATTCTATTGAGAATATAGGAATGGGATCAAAACATTATTCCCATTAATGTTATGAACTATCATGCAATGGTATGGATGTGAATTTTTAAATTGTTTTGGTTATATAGGCACCCATGAATCCTCAATAATATTTCATCCTCAGTTAGTGATCGGATCTGAATGGATACACAGACTAACCATACAAGGTTTTGAAACATAGTGAGAATTCTTGTTGATGTTGATATGGACTCCACCATGGTTGAATAGGTTTTTATAACAATAAGAGATGATATCATAAATCTAGAAATACAATATGAAATGAAACCAAGGTTCTATCTAAATTTTGGGTTTATTGAAAATTTAAATTTTTAATGTCAAAGGGATGTGATACATTCTTTTTCTAAGTTTATGGTACATGAGGAGGCTAATTGAAGAAAGAGGAAAGGGAAACAACTTGTTGTCACTGCCCATTCTGTGGTAGATTCATCCATATATGGTGGTGGTGGAAATTTCAGTGAGGCTAGGAATGATAATGTTAATCCTATTAAAGGTCCATGTGGTTCTGTTATCATTGATTAGTTACAATTACTATTAGAGTTTAACAATCTTATTGGTGATACTGATATGGAGGGGCTCTCTCAAAAGGTATAATTTCCAACTTTGATGATAAATGATGATATTAATAAGGATAGGATGATCTAGTGATGCATGTTATCCCACCATAAGGACCTAGTGCCAGTGACCCTATTATAGTGGGATATCCTACTACTGCAGGTTCCGAGGATCATTCTGAACTTTCTGAAATGGAGAAGACTATCAATGCTTTTGACACTATTGTGAATCTGGATGATCTATTCATTCTAGTCCTTTTCTCCACGGTTGCAAATACAATGGTAAATGGTCACAGTCCTTTGGATCTTCTTAGTTATTTCAACCACTTCTCACCACTACATGGTTTAACATGTGATGATACTATTAATCATCCCACTAAGTTTACTTTGATCACTTTTGAGAATTTAACTGAGGTTCCTCCTACCATTGTTGTTAAACAAACTAATGTGCCTCATACCAGTGATGTGCATACAACTACTAAATCAGTCCCCTCACGAACTGATCTATCTAAAACAATAAAGGGGTCCCAGGACCAGTTTGGGAAAACAAATTATGATAATATGGAATTGTTGGAGTATTCTATAAATTAAGAGATATTGATCTAAGGTAAATGGAAATTGAATAATGGAATGATAAATAATGAAGGGACTCAAAAAAGATAAAAAAATTTATAAAAAATGAAGTTATTATATTGGAATTTCCAAGGGTTGTGGAACTACCCCACAGGCACAGCACTTAGTAATTTTATTGTGAAACATAACCCTTTATAAAGGGGCTTTCTAAGTCTATGATTATTTCTAATAGGTGGAACTCTTTCAAGTGGGAAACGCATGGGTATATCATTGTCTCTCAAAATTCTCATAACAATGACATGGATAATTTATGGGTATTCAAGCATGATAATATTTAAATTCTCTCTAGTGATAGAGGGTCCCAATGTATGACAGTGTCCCTTATTTCATATGGAGCTACCTTATCTAAATCGTTTGTTTATTAAATTGTTTGACATATAAAATGAATAGATATATGGAGAGACGTTTGTTTGATATCTGAAAATATGAGTCACATGTAGATTCATATTGGGTATTTTAACATTATCTTGTAAACCAAATATAATATTGGATCCAATATTGATAGATTTTCCTCTCATGATATTTATTTATTCATTGATAAAAAATACATTGTTTATGTTCGAATTTTTGGGTGTGACTAAATGTGGACATGTTCACTCTTAATGGTAGACATGATTGTAAGCATGACATGTCTTTTTTTAGGTTAACAATGGAATTGATTATGATGGTATTTCTAGTTTTGTTCTTCCTAGAATCAACATGGACTAAAATCCTTTTCTTATTGATGATTTTACATAGATTTTATGGGGATACCCCCACTAATTAAAATTCCATAATGTATGGATGGTTATCCCTAGATGTAGTGAAATTTTACAAGAGGTTTGGGAAAAAATTTATCATGGTATTCCTCTTTAGGTATTAGCATGAAAATTGAAATCCATCAATGGAAAGGAATGATGGGGGAGAAAAAAATAATTCTATATACTTTATTTTGACATCAAAGCTCAAGGGAATATGGTTACAAGATATCATATTGCTAATAAAGACAACGATTGTCCTTATTAGTAATATGAATTGAATGAACTGTCCAATATAGATGATCTTATGATAATTAAGGAAAGGTTGAGTAGAAATCAATAAAATTTTATATGTCTATAAAGTGGGAAAATGAACAATAAAATTTTCTAGATAATGCATAAGGAGAAAAGAATCAGGGTTGGGGTCAATACCCTTAGCATCAATGAGTGTCTCTTTACATTTTCAAATGATATCTCTAGTGTAGTGGTTAGTTATATTCAAATTATCTATACTGATGATGGTTTTGATAGCTGATTTAAGAAGATTGACTGTATACCTGATTCTATTGGAGAGAATGAGAATCAGTATCTCGTATAGGTTCCATCTAAAGAGGTGGTCCGACCAATTTTCCTTTCTCTTAGAATTGACTGTATGTAGGATCCTGATGGGTTAACTAATATGTTCTTCAAGTTCAATTGTGATATTATGCTTACTAATGTGGTGAAAGTGGTGAATGATTTATTCACTCTTTCTCTCATACATTATAGACTTAAATCTAATTTCATTTCTCTTATAACCAAAAAATATAACTCCATAGATATTCAGGATTTTAGGCTAGTTTCAATTTGTAACTCGATTATAAAATTTATCAACCTGATTATAGCCATCAGGTTTGGGAAAGTGGTGATGATAACATTACTATGAACCAATTTGTGTTTGTACCCTATAAGATCATTCCAAATTTCATTTTTTACAACATAAATTTGTAATCTCATGAATAAGAAGACTAAGAATGGAATATTTTATTTTAATACTGACATTTCTAAATCTTTTTAGACATTAAAATGGATATCCATTTTTTCTGCTCTAAAAAACTCTCATTTTTACATGGATTTTATTTATATGATGAATAAAATTTTGAGTTCTTCAATCCTCTCCATTATTATCAATGGATCTCATAAAGGATTTTCCAATGCTCTTGGGGAGTTTGGATAGGTGATACCTTATTCGGTCTTCTCTTTTCCCATGCTGAAGAATATTTGAGAAGATATATTAATGACATTGTAAATATTGGATTCTTTAAATAGATACAGGCTGGTAGAGGTATGTTCACACCTTCACATTTTTTCCATGATGATGATAATCAACTACATGGAAACGATTCCAATTAAAAAACTCTCTTCCATCATCTTCATTTTTTTCATTATGAGGTGGAGGCTAGACAAGAAATTATATCTAAGAAACAGCATATTTTATTTGGCAATAGAATAACGGTGGCAATGAAGAATATGATTTCTAGAACTATTTTTGGGAAGACCAAATGTTTCCATATGAAAGACACTTTCTATGGAATTCTAAATTAGTTAGCTAAATGTAGAGGGAAAACAACGTCTCAAGAAGGAAGGGTGTTTTTGGTTAACTCCATGATCACTTAACAGTGTATATACATGTTTATTAACAATATAAGGCCATAAAAATTCTTAAAAATTCCCCAAGCTATGATTAGAATCATCATCTATACTATTTCAGTGATAAGTTTATTTCATGCATATATTTTAGAGTATTTTATTATGTCCATTTATGAATTTAATTTATTAATCCCTAAAATTTTGGAATGAGTTGATTTATTTTATGTTTTATAGAAAGAAACAATAGATTTATGTAAAATTAATGAACTGAGGAAAATTTATGAGGTAAAATACACATTGTACCATATTTTTAAACATGAAGAATGATAGAAAATGGAAGTAGAATGATTACACACCATGTAATTTAATTACATAACATGAAATTTTCAAAAGTAATTAGCTTGGAAGAAAAATTTGTGACTTAATTACATTCTGTGAAAGACCATTACACATCGTGTAACACGATTACATGACCTGACTTCTTTTGACAGATTTTGTTGGTAAATATTATGTATAGATTCACGATGCCTAAAAATCGATAGATTACATGCAGTGTAACCAAGTTTCACATCATTTCGATGGTAGTGATGAGAAAAATAAATGAAATGTGGTAGGGATTCGACAAAATTTTCAATAAATAGAACCCCTCAGCCACACCTTGAATAATTTATAGGACCAAAGGGAGTTGGAGTGGCACTAATGGAACTCCATACAATGTAGTGATTATCTAGATCCTTGCATCACCACAATTATTCACCACTATTCTTCTTTAGGTGCTCATGATGCTCATTCTCATCATGCTTAGAATGATCAAGTAGTTCTATTTATGTTTGGTGATGTGATTATTGATGGATGTGTTGTTTAGGGATTATTTATATTTTCTATTCATTTTTTTATTTTTGTAAATCATTTTATCAACTCCAAATAATTCTCTTTTTATAATTGCATGACCATTTATTTCATTATGAGGAATATTATTTTAATTGTATCAATTGATTAATCGATTTTGGGTATGAAAATTATGAAACATATGACAGTTATGTTTAAAAATTGTTTTGGGTTTCCTATTTCTGTGATTGAACCTAGAACATGACCATTCCAATGATGCATTCAGAGTATTAGGGGAGGGTACCCAGACTAGGGATCCCATGAAAACCCAATTCTGGCACCAAACATGAATAAATAAACAATGAATCTAATCCCAAGAACAAAAACCTAAAAATCATTGAACTTGGAATTCCTCTATCTTGGTATTAAAACCTAATCATCAATGTGGTATTTCTCATTCCTTCCTATAAAAAATAATTTTGATTTATTTATTTAATTTAAATCATATGACTATTCCTTGTGGTTTTGACACTCAGACTATCTAGATACAAAAAAAATTCAGGTTGTGTGAGATTAATATAGAATTAAATTTGTGTATCCCAGCATGAATTAATGACGCTTGGTGGGTTGTCAATATTTTTATGAGAGGAATCTCATCATGGTTTCCTTCAAGTATTTTGTAAAATCCTAGGATTTTGGAGGTCTTCGAATAATGGATCTCATAATCTTTAATGATTCCCTTCTTAAAAAATTTACTTCGATCCACTTTTCCTCGAATGGTCCTTCTCCTAATTTTATTTTTAGTATATTAAATTAAATGCAGATCAAAGGGTATTCTTATTATATATCCACATCCACAAGGTCTAACATTAATTTTTTTTTAAATTATATGTTGGTCAATTTAATTTGGATTGTTTCTAAGTATTCCAATCTCAATTGTTGGACAACCCAATGTCTTGACAAAACTATTGAGGAATAAATGATCATTCCACCCAATAAGAACCACCGTAATATTATTGATTTATTTTCTAATAGACATAGAAATGGCATGATTCTTACCAATCATGTGTCATTTTAAATTCATAATTATTCATTTGTGGACATGGTCATTATTGTTTGGACCAATAGAAAGAATGGGAATTTTAGAAAGAAGGATTTCTACAAGACTAACAGTGATGGAAGCCGCGATATTCTAGAATGGCTCACCTACTTCATGATATTTTTCATCCATCCATATAAATAAATCACCTTCTGGAAAATTTTGAAAAGAAGTAAACCTACTCCTAACCAATTGCAAAGTGTTAGTATTTAGATGGTTTCAGCCTTCAATCTATGGATGGGAACAGGGGAAGATATTCATTATGCCTTGGTTTCTTTCCCCTTTATTTTAAAGATATGTGAATATATTCAAAGTATTCTTGGTGTTCATATCGATGATTGGATCACCATGGAAATCTACAATCCAATGATATTTCTACTCGAAGACTTAATAAGAAGAAATGCAATGAGATTCCCACGGTTATATGCTTTTATGGTTTCTTTCACCTAGTTAGATAGAAATTTGTCTCTCTTTGAAAATATAAAGCCCTCCATTTATGATGGGAGGATGGCCATCCATAGGGATATATTTTCATTATATCATCTAAAGAAAATATATATGAATAATTTTGTGTTTGACCATAATACTCTTAGATTGCAAGGTGTGAATCAAATGGTTAAAAGACTATTTTCCTCAATTACGTTTGATGGATTCCTCCAATAGGTCCATGGATTATGGTTAATGTGGATAGGGAATCATTCATTGTTCAAGGTCATTTGGTATGTGTTGGGGTATTTTCCACCCATCATGGTTTTTTGAAAGAATGTTTCTTCAATTATATTGGTTTAGATACTTCAAATGAGGAGGAGTTGTGGTCCTTGATATGTGTCGTTAAACATGTTGTTCATCATAATTGAAGTCATTTATAAATTGAATATTATTCTAATATGGTTCTCAATGCTATAAGGGAACATACCAGTAATGTACCCTGCAGAGTTCTACCTCAATTGATTGAATGTATTCATGACATTAATCAAATAAATTTGATGGTTTCACAAGAATATAGGTTATCCAACTCTGTTTTGGATCTATTGTCAATGAGGGAGAATAAATGGAGGATCTCGATGTACTCATATAGAGTTCCTGGTACATTTAATATTTTCTTCAATCGGATATGTGGGGTGTTATACATTCCTGAATCTGTAACAACACCTTGTAATGATGGATTATTCTCATTGATATTTTTTAATAAAATTTTTAGGAATGGGGTGTCCTATGTAACACCCCAATCTTACACGGTACGCTTCTCTTTCAATAATAAAGTAGTGTGTGTTGTACGCAACATCGAGTTCTAACACACACCACAACCAATCAAACTAGTCGTTATGAATAGTAATACCCTCTTTTTAAAATTTTATAAATTTTATTATTCAAAATGGACTTCATTTTTGGATTCGAAATATTGAAATTATCCTAGGGTGAATTTTTGGTATTTTTCTGAAACGTTCAATTTTTTATGAATAGTGAAAAAACCCTGAGTAATAGTTTAAAACCGATTTTTTTTTGAAATAATTATTAATTTTATTCAAATTTATTTTAGGTCAAAAGAGATACATAATACCTATATAAGATCAATGTAATCAATTGGAGTCAGTTTATAATAATTTTAGATATATAAAAATGTTATTGAACTTTTGACCGTCTATTACCCATCTCCTAGGAGAATTTAAAAATTCACATGAAACTTAATTTTACCGCTTCTATGAGTTGAATTTAAAAATTACAAAAGACATGGTAAATATCAAAAATTAAAATGTGGTTCAATAAGATAAAAATATTTTCTGGTGAATAGTAACTTTTTACTTTTATTTACCACGGTTAAAATTAAATAGGGTAATTAATGCTAAAAATGATATTATTATTACCCTAACACATGTCATAATTCTATTTGATAAGTATAATTAGACCAAATAAAACATTAGGAATTAAATATGAACCTCTTTGGTCCACTTAGATTAGATTAGGACATTTATTATTATTTAATTCAAAGAAGAGTTAAAAGAATTAGAATCAATGTTTAATAACTAAAACATTTTTAATATAGGGTTATAAATAATATAAATTCGATTATAAATATTAATTATAAAGATAAAAATATTTCCTACATAATGGTATTTTATTTATAATTTTTTGACATTAAATAATTTAATTTATTTATGACACAATGGTGATACAGTAATTACCTAATTAATGAAATATTAAAATGATTGATATTATAAATATCAAAATAAATGTAATTTTAGACTTTTTATGAATTAAACTACTTTTCTAGGTTAATATGACACATTAGGGTTGGTTATATTAATTTGTTTCGAAGTAATAATGCTGTTATGAATCTAGAAGAAACAAAATACCAAATATTGTCAAAATCGGCATAAAAGAGACTTTAAATCTAATATTATATTATTAATTGATATTATATTCCTAAAAATCTAGGGTTTGGCCAAAGAACATATATAATGGTAGGTGTATTATTAATGAACCACTTTTGGTTCTCTTGGAAGTATATAATGTGTTTATTAATAATATAAAATAAAAAAAAGAGATATGGTAAATGTCAAACTATTTAACAAAGATTTAAATATAAAATTTAAGGTTAATATAGTGACCCAAACCAGTATAAAACCTATTAGATGTGTGATTTTCGACCCATCCCAAGATTATCCTTTAAATAATCCACTTTGGATCCATTATAAACTGAAAAGGTTTTATTATAAAATAATATCTCTAACTTTTCCTAAGGTGCCCCTCACCCCTCTTATAAAATGGCACTCGCCCTTCTCTCTATTTTACACCTTAAAAGCCTTTTGGCTCGACCAAACACTACCCAAATATCCTCTAAACTTCCATAACTTCATCCTAGAGGCATTAATTTAGTCCGAAATCCAACTTAAGGAGCCCTTTTGATCAAATCCAAAGGAAGAACCCGAAGAAGAGGTAATAATTTCACCACCCTATTTCACGTTCTTTTCTTCTTCCACTTCTTCTTTATTTTTTATTTCCATTATAAAATAATAAATCCAGTATCTTCTATATACAGTGATGTTATTATAAATATGGTACAACCATATTCATTTTTCTATCCATCCTTTGAATAACATGTCACCATACGTGCGTATGTACGGATTACTGTCTCCACATCGTGGTGTAATTGTTATTCAATACATTATTATTTGGATGGGTATAATAATGATGTGTCATTCAGGAAAATAATAAAAATTAAATGATAATGATTATGTATATATGATATATCATTCAATTATATATTATTTTAATATCAAATAATGATATTGTCGCTCGTGCGTACGTACAGATTACCGTCTCCACGAACGCAATGAGATTCATTCCCCATCGTATCCATTCAAGAATAATTTTCATTAGATGATTAAAAATAATGTTTAAAGACTTTATATAATTATGTATGTGAATATGATACATCCCATTCATAACAAATATGACTCACATAACAAATAATATAAAGGAAAACGAATCCGTTAACACCCAAAACGACAATAATACTAAGATATTATTAACAAAAAAAATGTTTAAAGATCGTATATGATATCATATTTATGTATATGATTCTTGTATAATTTAATAAAAATTATTTCACCACTATAAAGGAGGTTAATCTACCATCGACCAAGTAAAAGTACAAGGTAAGGGTTTATTTCACAATCTCTTCATTATCCGAGGTTGTTTATACAAAATTATCTACTGGGACCTTTTTATCATCCACATCCATGTTTCTTAAAAAAACATTTTAAAAAAATTACTATTTAATAGAAAATGGGTTAAAGTCATTTATACCCTTTTTTGAATTTTTCTAAGATGTTTATAAAGGAATATTTCCGTCGTTTTTCAAAAAAGGTCATTTTTAACCTTTTCAACAAAATTAAGATAAGAATGTTTTGTTTAACTTATACGGTGAGTACGACTATATTACGTCATTATAACACCATCAAAGCTTCCCTTACAATCTTATAAGAACATTTTCAAAATAAATTTTTTCTTTAAAATTCTGTGACTCTTAAATGATTACAAATTAGAAAGAGATATTTCTCTAAAAATGGTTTTGATTTCATCTATGTCAATATCCTTTGATGGATTTTAAGTTTATTTGAAGTTGATTTATTATGATACAAAACATCCATATTGTATTGAAGTTTTTGTGATATGTTTGACTATGGATGTGCTATTTTTATACCATTCATGATTTATGGTTAAAGTATTGACATTTTGAATGCTAGTTTTAATGTGAATGTTTATGATATGTTTAAACCATTTCATATGAGGAATGTATTGGACTTAGTAAGTGATGGGTGGAGCCCTCTATAGCTCATTGATTCATTGGTAGGTCTCATGAGACAACTAAACGTTGAATTGGATGAGGCCTTTCCCAATTTTATATATGGTTTTGGCTAAGGCCTTAATTATTTTTAAATGTCTTGGTCGAGGCCTTGACAAAATGTTTAAGAATTTCCGGCATTATACATTCCCTGATTATGGAAATAATATTGATGGTTCATGTGTTGATTCAACTAGTAGAATACTCATGATTATGTTTTATTATGGAATTATTTACTAAGCTCATATTCCTTCCATAAAAGTATTCATGTTTATTATTGGTAAAGGCGTGAGGTTTCCATTATTCATCATGTTTAACAATTTTGTTATCCTCCACTATATTTCTTACCCATACTGAGTGTTTGAGATCACCCCTTTTGTATGTTTCATTTTACCAGGATATGAAGAAGTTAGTTATGATTTAATTTCAGGAATTATCTAGGAGGCTTGGATGTTTCCAATGGAATAAATTCGTGTTGTATTTATTTTAAAGTTGTAAAGTGGAACTTATATATGAATCTTGTTTCCAATACTACTAAACTGATCGGTCTTTCGAGACAATATTTCTTTGTGACCGTGATAATGTTATGTAATAATGCTCTAACTCCGGGTAACTGGGGTCGGGGCGTTACAGTTGGTATCATAGAAATTTTAGTATAAACCTTGGAAACTAGATTTAGATAAACTCTGATTAGAGAACAAAGCACTAATATAGAATTTGAGGATTAATATAGAAGAACTTCATAGAATTTTGATATTGTAGAGATTTTGTGAGTTTTTTGAGAAATACATCCTTCTCTGGGTATGAGCAGGTAGAGGCAGCTCTGGAACAGATGTACCTAGGGGTAAAACCCGAAAACACCGCTTTGATATAGACTCGAACGGGAACTGGTGCACGATAACGGGTCTTGCTGCACTCTTGGTTACCATACTCTTGGGGGATATGCTTTGGATAATTCTCATTTTATTTAAAAAACATTATGAAGGGTTTATGAGTATATACTTCCTTAAAGAAAACATTTTTTATGATTATGGATTATATCCATAAACTGTTCAATTTATGTTAAGTTTTTTAGAAGTTTAGAATTAAGTATTTAGATTCATAAACTAATCTACTTTATTCCATTGTTTAGAAATAGTGCCTAGTGGAAGGAATGGAAACTATATAAATGCATGCACTCCATGTAGTAATTTCCCTCCTGCTCAAGATAATTATAGTGGAGCTGGTGATACAACTGGTGATGATCATCTTATCACCATACTGGGACAACTCACTCAGGTTATGAATAATAACATTACCCATATGTAGCACCATGATCCGCAGTATGAAGGATTAATGTTAGATCGCTTCATGAGGAAACAACCACCAACATTAAATGTGAGTACAAATCCATTAGTGGTTCAACAATGGATAAATTCCTTAGAGAAAATATTCCATGCTTTGTGGAGTAGCGAAAGAGATAAGTTGTCATGGATGTTTACTGCCTCACTGGAGATGTTGATCAATGGTGGTCCTTGATTCAAAACACAAAGGATGACAAGGAAGTATCAAATATGGTATGGAGGGAATTTAATGAAAATTTCTTAGAAAAATACTTTCCTCATGACCATCGAGCAGATATGGAAAGACAATTTATGAGTCTGAGGAAAAAGTAGGATGAGAACGTCACAAAGTATGAAGAAAACTTTACAAGGTTAGCGAGGCATGAAAAAAATTATATACGTAACCCAATAAGTAATATTGATCATTTATTTTATGGGTTAAAACAATTTCTCCATAGATCAATAGTATCACAATCCTTCTCATCATATGAAGATATTTTCTCATGTGCTATCAAGACAAAAAAGAAATTATCTAAGTCTTATGACTTTAAATCAAAGCAAGAGAAGAAGAGATGTGTTGAACACTTTGGGAAAGGAAATAAGGAAATAGGGAAGAAGGGAATAATTTAATTTCCACCCAGTGATAATTATGGAAGGAAGCATTCGGGTGCCTATCTAAAAGGAAAAGGAGTATGGTACAAATGTGGACAGAAAGGCCATATTTATGGTGATTGAAAGGGATGGAAAGACACTACCAATGTTCAATGCTACAACTGCATGGAGATGGTACATTATGCAAATGAATGTCCTAAGTTTCAGGGAAACTTATCTCAGAAAAGGCCAAGGGATCAAGGAAACGCTTGTACAATCACTACTGCTGAGGTTGATGCTCCGAAAGATGTAGTGGCAGGTAATTTAATAGTTTCCTCAAGTTTATAAAATGCATTATTTGAATCTAAATCATTGCATTATTTCATATCATCTCATTATGCTATGAAAATTAGATATTTCTAATTTTATTTAACAAGTGAGTTTTCAGTCAAAACTCTTAAGGGAATTATCATTGCAACAATGTTTTGTGAATCGGTCCCCATTAGAGCACATAAATGTTCTTTATCTTATGATCTCATCGACATACGCATGATTGAATTTGATATAATCCTTGGTGTGGATTGGATTTCGGACCATGATGATAAAATTTATTGTAAGAAGAAGGATGTTACAATTTTCGATGATGATGATAAAGAACACCTTATCTTTAGGGAAGAATTTTCACCACCTGATTCTTATCTAGATCCACCCCCAGTAGCTCAACTAAATTCAATTATTGGGGAGGAAGAGAATGAAATAACTGTGGGTGAGGAAAGGAATGTTCAAATAGAGGATGTATCTATTGTGAAAGAATATTTTGATGTGTTTCCTGAAGATTTACCTGGACATCCTCTAGAATGATAAACTGAGTTTTCCATTGATTTAATTCATTGATCAAGGCTCATATCGAAGACACCATATAGAATGGCCACTGTGGAATTAGTGGAACTAAATAAACAACTAGAGGAATTGAGTAATAAGGGATTTATTCTCCCTAGTGTTTCTCCATGGGGAACCCCTGTCCTTTTTTTAAGAATAAAGATAGATCTATGAGGTTATATGTCAACTACAGGGAAATCAATGTTATAAAAATAAAATAACAAGTATCCCCTACCTTGCATTGATGATTTATTCAACCAACTTCATGGCGCTCAATAATTTTCAAATATTGAACTTCGATCTAGATATCATCAGTTGTGTGTAAAGAAGGATGACATTCCAAAGACAGTATTTCAAACCAGGTACGGGCATTATGAGTTTACAATAATTCTGTTTAGATTGACTAATGCACCCTCTGTCTTCATGGATCTAATGAGCAGAGTTTTCAAGGAATATCTCGATGATTTTATAGTGGTATTTGTTGATGATATCTTGGTATACTCCAAAAGCTATGAAGATCATGAAAATCACTTGTGTATTATCCTGAAGACTCTTAGAAGACATGAATAATATGGGAAGTTTAGCAAGTGTCAATTCTGGATTCAAGAGATTTTTTTTCTTGTCCATATTTTCTCAAAGGATGGAATTTCCGTTGATCCATCAAAGAACAAGGTAATCCAAGAATGGCCAACACCGATGAGTATAACTGATGTATGCAGTTTTATTGGTTTAGTAGGTTATTATCGATGTTTCATCCAGAATTTTTCCTAGTTGGCTAACCCATTATCAAAGTTCACACATAAAAGGGTTAAATTTTTTTGGAAAAAAGAGTTTGAAGAATTTTTTGAAGAACTGAAGTGAAGATTAGTCAATGCTCCTATTTTCAATCTACCATCGGGGAATGATGGGTTTGTTATTTATAGTGATGCATCGAAGAAAGGACTTGGTTGTTTCCTTATGCAGAATGATAGAGTTATTTCATATGCATCATGAAAACTGAAAATTCATGAGAAAAACTATCTTACTCATGATCTTGAGTTACCAGCTGTAATATTTTCTTTGATGATTTTGAGACACTATCTCTATGGTGAAAAATGCGAGATATATACCGATCATAAGAGTTTGAACTATATTTTCTCACAAAAATAACTCAACATGAGGAAAATTCGATGGCTTTAACTACTCAAGGATTATGATTGCACTATACACTACCACCCGGGGAAGGAAAATAAAGTAGCGGATGCTTTGAGTAGAGAGGATCATGTAGTTTTGAATAGGATGGGAGTTGAAAATGATCCTATATATATTGATCTAGTAAAGATGGATATGGGAATAATCATGGAAGGTGAAACATCAATACTTTTTCAAATGGTTGCCAAATCATCTTTATTAGAAAGGATAAAGAGGTCTTAGACCAGTGATAAAGAGTTTCAAAAGAATATTAAAGCTGTGAATGATGGGAGATTGAGTGAATTTGTATATGAAGATGGAATTTTGAAATTTGGGAAGAGGCTTTGTGTCCCTGATATACCTGATCTAAAAAGGTAATTTTTAGATGATGCTCATAGATCCAATTTCTCTATACACCATGTGAGAACCAAAATGTATAGAGATTTGAAGGAACATTTTTGGTGGGACAACATGAAGAGGGAGAGTGCTGATTTTGTGTCACGATGTATGGTTTTTCAACAAGTGAAAGTCGAAAGGAAATAGCAGGGAGGAGTCTTGAAACCTCTTCCCATACAAGAGTGTAAATGGGATAATATTACGATTAATTTGTCAAGGAACTACCAAAGACTCTTATAAGGAACGATGCAATATGGGTCATTGTTGATCGTCTTACCAATTCAGCACATTTTCTTACTATAAGGGATGATTTACCACTTGAAAGTCTAGTAATAATATATATTAATGAAGTTGTGAGACTTCATGGAGTACCCATATCGATTGTTTCTGATCGTGATCCACATTTTACATCAAGATTCTAGAGAAGTCTTCAGAAATCCATGGATACTAAACTTCGTTTGAGCACTACCTACCACACCCAAATTGATGGACAATCAAAATGGACTATTCAAACCTTAGAAGACATGTTGAGATCTTGCTCACTTGACTTTCAGGGTGTGTGGGATCAATATTTACCTCTGGAAAATTTTTCTATAACAATAGCTTCCATTCAAGTATTCAGATGGCACCAGATGAAGCGTTATATGGAAAGAAATGTTGCACACCAACTTGTTGGGATGATGTTGGTGAAAGAGAACTTGTAGTCTGTCATGACCCGTCCTCGGGGCCCGTGCCGTGACTACCCCAATCCCGCCTTCCATAGGCCAGGGGCTAGCGACTAGCACCAAGGCGTAAATCCCGGAAAAAGGGAAGGCATTGCCTTTGAAAAGTAAACAAACACCACAGAGTAAGCAAGAAGAAAAGTAAACACTAAGTAAAAACTGTAACAAGCTGTTCTGAAAGTAAAAAGGGGCCGGAAATACAAGCCCAACTGTAAAGTACAACTGAAAGTGAAAAACAGCAACTGAAAAGAAAAGCCGCAGCGTCGAGCTGTCCTCTGAAGGTCCCACCTGAAGGGTGGGTACAGATAGCCTCCACATCTCATCGGTCCAGCCGTCCGCTCCGAGTACGTCCCGCCTAGTTGTCCACCTCCAGGTACCATCCTGCTCCGCAAGCCTCCACCACGATCAGTGATGTCTGTCGTCTGCAACCAAGACAACGAAGTGCGGGTATATCCCGTGTAGCGGTGAGTATAAGCTACTCAGTAAGGACCCCGAGACCCCCGAAGGTCTCCCAGAATCCACAAAGGATAACCACAAGGGAAAGATACAATCACGAAGTAACATCTAACACTGCTTAGGTATTTGCCCATACATATACCTAAGTCATCAATTCCCGCTCGGCTCCAACGTCCAAGCTCAAGCACAACCCAGTCCACACAGGAAAGCAAAACGAATACCCACACAGGATAGCACAACACAATCCACAAAGGAGAGTAAACAGTAATCCACATAGGATAGCTCAACACAATCCACAAAGGAGAGTAAACAGTAAATCCACACAGGATAGGTCAACACAATCCACAAAGGAGAGTAAACAGTAAATCCACACAGGATAGCTCAACGCAATCCACAAAGGAGAGTAAACAGTAAATCCACACAGGATAGCTCAACACAATCCACAAAGGAGAGTAACACAGGATTCAGCTCACACAGGTATACTTCTTCAAATGACGATAGAGATGATCACTGATCCATCTAAGTCACCGGACCCACAATGGATCGATAGGTACTAACCCCCACAAAGACCCACATAGGATCGGGCCCACACTGGACCTGTAGGCGCTGGCTCACACAGAACCGCTGAGCGCTGACCCACACAGGATCGGACCCACACAGGATCGGGCCCACACAGGACCTGTAGCACTGACCCACAAGGGATCGCTGAGTGTTGTAGTCATCGCAGTCCACTGAGGATCTCTGCACAGTCGTCGGCGCAGTCCACTGAGGATCTCTGCACAGTCGTCGCTGCAGTCCACTGAGGATCTCTGCACAGTCGTTACTGTCGAAGTAGCAGTCGCAGCCAGCACTAGGGTTCCCGCACACAACAAGATCATTCGGGAGGGTCCGCTCGACGATCCGAGAGGCTGATACATCAACTGACACAAAGTCCGAAGTTGATGTATCCAAAAGTTCCGTATCGTCAATAGGAACTCAACGTCGCAGACGGCGCGTCAATCAGACGCCCGGTCTGAGAGTTATTGGCTTTTTCGTCCTAGGGGCCCGGTTGGTTTTTAAGGCAAAACCAACCCGACCGTACTCCACCTGCGTCCAAACCTTGGGCGGAGTATGCCAAAAGTTCCATCTCACATAGTGGAAAACAACAAAGCCGACGGCACGTCAATCGGACGTCCGTAGCTCAAGATATGAGCGTTTCCGCTCTGAAGGCCCGGTTGGTTTCGTGTACGAACCAACCCGACCGAACTCAAAGTATTCCAAAACCTTGAGTGCGATATACTGAAACGACCATCTCGATCCAAGGATCGTGTTTCCGCTGACAGCCTGTCGTTCGGAGGCACGTAGCTCAAGTTACGGGCAAAAGACCGAAAACGGTCCGAAGACGGGGGGTTCGGGCCCGGGCCGACCAGGCCCGACCCCCCCTGGGTCGGACGAAACGGGTCGAATCGACCCGGTCCAACCCGGACGGACCCGGTCCGGCCCGGCCGGTTAGACCAGCCTGGCTCAGCTCGGCCGAGCGGTCGAGCAGCTGGACGCCGTGGGGCGCCGCCCCCACGGTTTGGAGGTGTTGCGGCCCCGCGTGGGGCCGCGTTGGTTCAATAGAACGCGGAATGTCGCCGCGTCCCGTGCGGCCGAGCCGGACCCGTGCGGCCGCGGGTCCGCTGGCCGCCGCCTCCGGCTGTCGGCGCCGCCGGCCGGTTCCGCGGGCCACCAGAGTCGCTCCGGTGGTCCGTTTTCCTTCCCGTCTGCGCCGTTGCCCCTCCCGGATTCCGTTCTTCACTACGGGATCATCAAATCGCCTTTGCGCCACGTTTTTTCATCGCCCACCAAATCCTCACAACCACGAAGAACGACGGAGGGTTGTCGGGCCGTGTTCATTGGGCTCGCACCCTCCGCGTTAGAATAATAACCACGAGAGAATTATGCAACACATGAAACAGCAATTTTAATAAATTAAAATTTTTCATATGTATCCGGTTCTTTAATTTTAAAGAAACGTTCAAGGGAAAAAAAATAAAATATTCACAACAACCCCTACCTTGTCAAGTCGTCGTCCGCGGGTTCTTCGCAGAATTGGGGATCGTCGCGTCGTCGCGGTATCCGGCGTCGCGTCGTCGTGGAAGGGTGTCGCGTCGACGAACTCTGATGTTCAAGAACAAAAAGATTTAATTAATAATAATAATTAAATCCTTCTTGAGTTAAAAACCACAAAGGAAAAATTTAAAAGAAATATAAAACTCTCACCTCAACGGATGATCGAAGGTTTTTGTTGCGGATTAAGGAACGTCGCCGAAGAACGTCGCGGGAGAGGAAACGTCGGCGTCGCGGCACACGGCGTCACGTCGTCGATTTCCGCGGGTTCGGCGTTCTTCATCGGAGGCCGGCGTTCTTCGCGCTCTCCGTGTTCTTCGCATTCTTCGCGTTCTTCGCGAAGAAGGTTGAAGGCACAAGAACTTCTGTCAAAAACCTCTCAATGTGTCATCCTCCAAATGTCATGTTGGTCTTATTTTATTATTACGCCAACAAACGAAAAAGAGGTAAGTAACGACCCATTAATTCGTAGAATTAATTCAACGAAAGTAACAGCCCATTTAATTCAATAATAAAACCGCCCAATTAAATGGTGCGTTAAGAATTTAAGAAAACGTGTCAGTTGACTTTCATAATGACGGGTTTTCGCAGGTGCGTTACTTAGTGGAAAAGAAACGACGGGGCTCGTGCGGGCCCCACCTCGCAAATATCCTACCACGAGGGTAGGATATTTTTGGATAGTAACCTATCCGTTTCAACTCAGTTTAAGTGGCTTTCAAGTGGCTTCAAGTGTCTTAAGTGAAATAAAATAAAATTTGTCGAACAATTTATTTTATTTCATAACTTTAAGCCCAAAAATTAAAAACCACACCCGAGAAAACGCAACTCCGGAAGAGGCGTTTCTAAGCAAATACCGGCGCTGCGATTTCATCGGTGCCCTCAGAATTCAATTCCGGGAACCGGTTCAAAAGTTAGAAAAACCCGTTCATCCGTTCACTGAACGTACCCGAGCCAAACTTTGGAAAATGATTTCGGGCACACCGGGCCTCGGAATCAGGTGCCGTCAAAAACTGCGCTCTTGTAAAATCCAAAGAAAATTACGAAAAAAAATTTCCTTGAAATTTACGGGTCTTTACATTACTCCCACCTCAGGGCTTTACGTCCCCATAAATATACATCATAACTAGGGAAACAAATGTGGGTACTGAGCACGCATCTGAGCCTCCCGCTCCCAAGTGCTCTCCTGGAGGTTCCCGTGCTTCCATCTGATGCGCACAAGAGGAATCGATCGCCCATGTAGGACCCTCTCCTATCGATCCTCTATCTCCACCAGGACCTCCGTAAAAGTCACCCCATCATCCATGTCTAGCTCCCCATGGTCAATGATGTGTGTTGGGTTGTGCACGTATCTCCTCAACTGAGATACGTGGAAGACGTCGTGCACCCGGTGAAACTGAGGTGGTAGAGCCAGGCAATAAGCCACCTTGACAATCCTGCTGAGGACCTGGAAAGGTCCGATGAAGTGTGGAGACAACTTTCCGCCTCGGCCAAATCTCTGCAAACCACGTCGAGGTGAGACACGCAAGAAGACGTGTCCGTCATCCTCGAACTCTAGTGGCCTCTGCCTCCTGTCAGCATAAGACTTCTACTAGCTTTGAGCTGTCCTCATCCGCTCCTGGATGACCTGGACCTTCTCTGTCGTGGCCCGGACCATCTCTGGTCCCACAAGTGCTGACTCCCCAGGGTCGGTCCAGCACAAAGGAGATCTGCAAGGTCTGCCGTACAATGCCTCATATGGTGCCATCCCGATGGTGGAGTGGTAGCTGTTGTTGTACGCGAACTCCACCAAGGGTAGGTGGTCCTCCCAGCTGCGACCAAAGTCAAGGACACATGCACGGATCATGTCCTCGAGAGTCTGAATGGTCCTCTCCGTCTGACCATCCGTCTAAGGGTGAAAGGCTGTGATCATACGTAGCCGCGTCCCGAACGCCTCTTGCAACCCCTTCCAATGCCGGGAAGTAAAACTAGCGTCCCGATCTGAGACGATAGACGACGGCACACCGTGAAGCCGTACAATCTCCTGAACGTAGAGACGCCCCAAGCTCTCCATTGAGCCCTGCTCTCTGATGGGTAAGAAGTGTGCCGACTTGGTGAGTCGGTCAACAATCACCCAAATGGAGTCATGACCTCTGGAAGTGCGTGGAAGTATAGTCAAGAAGTACATAGATATCCCATCCCACTTCCACTCCGGGACCTCCAAGGGTTGTACCAAGCCTGCTGGTACCTGATGCTCTGCCTTCACCTGCTGGCAGGTGAGGCACCATGAAACGAACTCTGCCATAGCCTTCTTCATGCTCGGCCACCAGTGTTGTCGTCTGAGATCCTGGTACATCTTCCCCACTCCGGGATGTACCTCCAAAGGAGAAGTGTAAAACACTCTCAGCACCTCCTCTCGTAAAGCGACTGGTACCAAGGTACGTCCTCTGAAAAGGATGTTGTGCTCTACTCCAAGGGAGAAACCATCAGGTGTCTGTCCCGAGGATATCTGTGCATGTCGCGTCTCACAGTCGGCGTCCCCACGATGTGCCTCTCTGACCCGCTGCCGAAGTGAAGGAGAGACTGTGAGAGACTGAAGGAAGGCTGCTCTGTCCCTATCCACGAAGGATATCTACAAAGCGGCTAGCTGCTCTATCGCCTCCTCAAGTAGCTGGATGCCCGTCCACCTGCTGAGGGCATCGGCTACCAAGTTCCCCTTCCCAGGAGTATAGACTATCTCAAAGTCAAAGTCCTGGAGGAAATCAAGACATCGCCGCTGTCTTTGGTTCAGGTCCTTCTGCGAGAAGATGTACCTGAGGCTCTGGTGGTCAGAAAAGACTGTAAAGTGCTCGCCCATCAGATAGTGCTGCCATGTCTTCAGAGTGAAGACCACTGCTGCTAACTCCAGGTCATGGGTAGCGTAGTTCTGCTCATGCGGCCTCAACTGACGTGATCCATAAGAAATCACGTCCCGCTCCTGCATCAGGACACATCCGAGCCCGGTCCCTGATGCATCGCAGTAGACTACGTATCCAACTCCCTCCTCAGGCAACCTCAAGATAGGTGTGCTGGTCAATATCTGTCTTAGCTCTTGAAAGATCTGTTGACATCTGTCCAACCACACAAAGGGTTTCCCCTTCTTCGTCAAAGATGAGAGTGGCACCGCAACTCTAGAGAAGTCCAGCACAAACCTCCAATAGTATCCGTGTAGACCCAAGAAACTCTGCACCTCCATCACGCTCCTGGGTGGCTCCCAAGCTAGCACTGCCTCGATCTTCGCGGGATCCACTACAACTCCCGCCTCAGAAATGACGTGCCCCAAGAAGTGGACCACACGTAACCATAACAGGCACTTCAAGAGCTTTCCGTAAAGCTGGTGCTCTCGTAGTGTGTCTAGTACAACCCGCAAGTGGTAGGCATGCTCCTCCTCTGTGGTCGAGTACACCAAAATGTCGTCGATGAAGACCACGACAAATCGATCGAGGTATGGCTGGAAGATACTGTTCATGAGGCTCATGAACACTGATGGAGCGTTGGTTACGCCGAAAGGCATAACCAAGAACTCATAGTGGCCATACCGACACCTGAAGGCCGTCTTCTGCACGTCCTCGTCTCGAACTCTGAGCTGATGATAGCCTGACCTGAGGTCTATCTTCGAGAACCACCGTGCTCCCTTGAGCTGATCGAAGAGGTCATCAATCCTCGGTAGCGGATACTTGTTCCTCACTGTCACCTGGTTCAGGCGACGATAGTTGACACATAGTCGCAAGCTCCGGTCTGCCTTCTTGGAAAACAAAATCGGTGAAGCCTAGGGTGAAACACTGGGTCGCATGAACCCCTTGCCCTGCAAGTCCTCCAACTGTACCCGTAGCTCTCGAATCTCGGTGGGGGCCATCTGATATGCTGGACTGGATATTGGGGCTCTCCCAGGGTACAAATAAATATAAAATTCTACCTCTCTGCGGGGAGGTAGTCCTGGAACGTCGTCGGGGAAGACGTCCGCATACTGATCCACCACTGCAGGAAAACTAGGACTCCGCACGTCAACTGCTCCGAGGATGAGGCTAGCCAACTGATGAGTGATGGGCTGCCCTCTCCTCTCTGTGAGTCCATCCTGTGCTGCAAAGGCTCCCTTCTCGCCGGTGAAGGTGAGCCTGCTCCCATCGGTGCGTACACATCGCACCTTGCACCTAAAGCAGTCAATATGTGCATGGACTGTAGATAACCAATCCATGCCCAAGATGACGTTGTAAGGCCTCGACGCCAGAACAAGAAGATCACAGCCTAAGCTCTCACCTCTTAGAGTAAGCTCACAATGCCGGCACCAGTGCGTAATCGTCGAGTCTGCTCTCGTAGGGGTCTCTAGCCGTAAGGATCGAGCCAACGGCTCTGTCGGAATTTCCGAGCTCCGAACAAGGGCAGCGGCTATGAAAAAGTGACTCGCTCCTATGTCTATAAGAACTGCAGCAAGGGTGGAATAGACACAGATCGTACCTCGAATCATCTCTGGCGCGCCGTGGTCATAGGCCTCCGCTGCCTGGAGCTGTGCCTGTCTCTGCCCGCCAGCTCCCTGTGGTCGGGACGGACCTCCTGGTGGTGGTGGTGACAGAGCCTCAAAGCGTCACCCACCACCTGCTGCTCGGCCAGCTCCTCTGCCTCGTCCACCTCCTCCCTGCGGACCACCATGGTCGACCCTCTGCCTCTGCCTGGGTGGCCCCTCCACCGTCTGCTGCTCCTTGGTACGGCGGGTCGGGCAGTCACAAGCCATGTGGCCCTGCCTGCCGCAGGCGTAGCACTGCCTGCCTCTCGGAAGACTGGTCCCGCACTCTGTGCCCCGAACTGCTGAGCCAATGTCCCGAGGTCGTCTGCCGGAAGGTCTGGTCTGCCTGGAACCCTCAGTCATCCATCGGCTACCTGCTGCCGAAGACTCTGCTACCTGTCGCCCTGGGGTAGGTCTCACTGTGGACTCAGCCAAAAAGCTCTCGATCAGAAGGGCTCGCTCCAGTACCCCTGCTTGGGTCGGGATGCTGAGGGAGATCAATGATGCCCTGATCTCGTGTCTCAAACCCTGCTCAAAGGTCTGGGCCCGGAAGAAGGGGTCCCGTAACATTTCGGTCGAGTAGCAAGAAAGATCGGTGAACCTCGCCGCGTACTGGGCGACCATCAAGCTGCCCTGCCACAGCTGAAGAAGCTCCTGGATGCGCACCGCACGGAGGGTGGCCAGAATGAACTCTGAGTGGAAGAGGCTCTCGAAGTCTGTCTAGAGAAGAGATGCCTCATCGTGTACCTGGAGCATCAAGCTCCACCATCGGCCCACTTCTGCGTGCAGTAGGCTCGCCGCGAGGATCACCATGAGGTCTGCTAGTGTCCTCACTAGCCTGAAAACTCGGACGACCACCTCCAGCCAGTCCTTGGCTGCCTGGGGGTCCGTCTCCCCACGAAACCTGGGTGGTCACTGGCGCTGGAACTCATGCAGAGCTTCGAGGCGACGTGCATCGTCAGCGGTCGGTGCTGGTAGCATCGGGGGCTCGGCGGGTAAAGGTACCACAGTGCCTCTGCTGTCAACGGTTCCTGTACCGAGGCCTCGTCGCTCGGCGGGCTGTCGTCGCGCTCTACTCTCAGAAACCTTGCTTGCTGCCGTCGTGGGGCCATCCTGAAAAGGAAACAAGTGCGCCACGGTCAGAACAGTATACCTGGTGAGCTGACACAAGTAATCACAAAGAAAACTTGAAACACGCATGCAATCAATGTTTTTGTGCATTAAGTCGGAAATTAGAAGTCAGGGTCCTGGTGTACGGATACGTCGGCCGCCGCACCAACACTGGACTCCCTGGACTGATAACCACACCCAATACGCCAAACACTATTGCTTCACATAGAATAAAGATCAGAGTCTGCGGTACAACCGACCACCTCTGACACCAATTTGTCACGACCCGTCCTCGGGGCCCGTACCGTGACTACCCCAAGCCCTCCTTCCATAGGCCAGGGGCTGGCGAGTAGCACCAAGGCATAAATCCTGGAAAAAGGGAAGGCATTGCCTTTGAAAAGTAAACAAGACCCACAGAGTAAGCAAGCGAAAAAGTAAACACTAAGTAAAAACTGTAACAAGCTGTGCTGAAAGTAAAAAGGGGCCGGAAATACAAGCCCAACTATAAAGTACAACTGAAAGGGAAAAACAGCAACTGAAAAGAAAAGCCGCAGCGTCGAGCCGTCCTCTGAAGGTCCCACCTGAAGGGTGGGTACAGATAGCCTCCACAGCTCCTCGGTCTAGCCGTCCGCTCCGAGTACGTCCCGCCTAGTGGTCCACCTCCAGGTACTGTCCTGCTCCGCAAGCCTCCACCACGATCAGTGATGTCAGTCGTCTGTAGCCAACACAACGAAGTGCGGGTATAGCTCGTGCAGGGGTGAGTATAAGCTACTTAGTAAGGACCCCGAGACCCTCGAAGGTCTCCCAGAATCCACAAAGGATAACCACAAGGTAAAGATACAATCACGAAGTAACATCCGACACTGCTTAGGTATATGCCCATACATATACCTAAGTCATCAATTCCCGCTCGGCTCCAACGTCCGAGCTCAATCACAACCCAGTCCACACAAGAAAGCAAAACGTATACCCACACAGGATAGCACAACACAATCCACAAAGGAGAGTAAATAGTAATCCACATAGGATAGCTCAACACAATCCACAAAGGAGAGTAAACAATAAATCCACACAGGATAGCTCAACACAATCCACAAAGGAGAGTAAACAGTAAATCCACACAGGATAGCTCAATGCAATCCACAAAGGAGAGTAAACAGTAAATCCACAGAGGATAGCTCAACATAATCCACAAAGGAGAGTAACACAGGATTCAGCTCACACAGGTATACTTCTTCAAATGATGATAGAGATGATCACTGATCCATCTAAGTCATCGGACCCACAAAGGATCGATAGGTACTAACCCCCGCAAAGACCCACACAGGATCGGGCCCACACAGGACCTGTAGGCGCTGGCTCACACAGAACCGCTGAGCACTGACCCACACAGGATCGGACCCACACAGGATCGGGCCCACACAGGACCTGTAGCACTGACCCGCAAGGGATCGCTGAGTGCTATAGTCATCGCAGTCCACTGAGGATCTCTGTACAGTCGTCATCGCAGTCCACTGAGGATCTCTGCACAGTCGTCGCTGCAGTCCACTGAGGATCTCTGCACAGTCGTCGTTGTCGAAGTAGTTGTCACAGCCAGCACTAGGGTTCACGCACACAGCAAGATCATTCGGGAGGGTCCGCTCCACGAGCCGAGAGGCTGATACATCAACTGACACAAAGTCCGAAGTTTATGTATCCAAAAGTTTTGTATCGTCAACAGGAACTCAACGTCGCAGACGGCACGTCAATCGGACGCCCGGTCTGAGAGTTATTGGCTTTTTCGTCCTAGGGGCCCGGTTGGTTTTTAAGGCAAAACCAACCCGACCATACTCCATCTGCGTCCAAACCTCGGGCGGAGTATCCCAAAAGATCCGTCTCACATAGAGGAAAACAACAAAGCTGAAGGCACATCAATCGGACGTCCGTAGCTCAAGATATGAGCGTTTCCGCTCCGAAAGCCCGGTTGGTTTCATGTACGAACCAACCCGGCCGAACTCAAAGTATTCTGAAACCTTGAGTGCGATATACCGAAACGACTGTCTCGATCCAAGGATCATGTTTTCGCTAACGTCACGTCGTTCAGAGGCCCGTAGCTCAAGTTACTAGCAAAAGACCGAAAACGGTCCGAAGACGGGGGGTCCGGGCCCGGGCCGACCCGGCCCGACCCCCCCCCCCCCCCCCCTGGGTCGGCCGAACCGGGTCGACCCGACCTGGTCCAACCTGGCCGGACCCGGTCCGGCCCGGCCATGGCACGACCCGGCCGGTCGAACTGGCCAGGCTCGGCTCGGCCGCCGTGGGGCGCCGCCCCCGCGGTTTGGAGGTGTCGCGGCCCCGCGTGGGGCCGCGTTGGTTCAATCGGACGCGGCATGTCACCGCGTCCCGTGCGGGCGAGCCGGACCCGCGCGGCCGCAGGTCTGCTAACAGCCGCCGCCGCGCCTTCAGCCGCGGTGGCTCTATCTGGCGAACCACGCCGCCGGCCGCTTCCGCGGGCCACCGGAGTTACTCCGGTGGTCCGTTTTCCTTCCCGTCTGCGCCGTTGCCCCTCCCGGGTTCCGTTCTTCACTGCGGGATCATCAAATTGCCCTTGCGCCACGTTTTTTTGTTGCCTGCCAAATCCGCACAACCATGAAGAACGGCGGAGGGTTGTCGGGCCGTGTTCGTTGGGCCCGCACCCCCCGCGTTAGAATAATAACCACGGGAGAATTATGCAACACATGAAACAACAATTTCAATAAATTAAAATTGTTCATATGTATCCGGTTCTTTAATTTTAAAGAAACGTTCACGGGAAAAAATAAAATATTCACAACAACCCCTACCTCGTCAAGTCGTCGTCCGTGGGTTCTTCGCGGAATTGGGGATCGTCGCATCGTCGCGGTATCCGGCGTCGCGTCGTCGCAGAAGGGTGTCGCGTCGACGAACTCTGAGGTTCAAGAACAAAAAGATTTAATTAATAATAATTAAATCCTTCTTGAGTTAAAAACCACAAAGGAAAAATTTAAAAGAAATCTGAAACTCTCACCTCAAGGGATGATCGAAGGTTTTTGTTGCGGATTAAGGAATGTCGCCGAAGAACGTCGCGGGAGATGAAACGTCGGCGTCGCGGCACACGGCGTCATGTTGTCGATTTCCGTGGGTTCGGCGTTCTTCGTCGGAGGCCCGAGTTCTTCGCGTTCTTCGTGTTCTTCACGTTCTTCGCGTTCTTCGCGAAAAAGGTTGAAGGCACAAGAACTTCTGTCAAAAACCTCTCAACGTGTCATCCTCCAAATGTCATGTTGGTCTTATTTTATTATTACGCCAACAAATGAATAAGAGGTAAGTAACGACCCATTAATTCATAGAATTAATTCAATGAAAGAAACCACCCATTTAATTCATGAATAAAACCTCCCAATTAAATGGTGTGTTAAGAATTTAAGAAAACGTGTCAGTTGACTTTCATAATGATGGGTTTTTGCGGGTGCGTTACTTAGCGGAAAAGAAACGGTGGGGCTCGTGCGGGCCCCACCTCACAAATATCCTACCAAGAGGGTAGGATATTTTTGGATAGTACCCTATCCGTTTCAACTCAGTTTAAGTGGCTTTCATGTGGCTTCAAGTGGCTTCAAGTGGCTTAAGTGAAATAAAATAAAATTTGTCGAACAATTTATTTTATTTCATAACTTTAAGCCCAAAAATTAAAAACCACACCCAAGCAAACGCAACTCCAGAAGAGGAGTTTCTAAGAAAATACTGGCACTGCGATTTCATCAGTGCCCTCAGAATTCGATTCTGGGCATCGGTTCAAAAGTTAGAAAAACCCGCTCGTCCGTTCACTGAACGTACCCGAGCCAAACTTCGGAAAATGATTCCGGGCACACCGGGCCTCGGAATCAGGTGCCGTCAGAAACTGCGCTCTTGTAAAATTCCAAAGAAAATTAAGAAAAAAAAATTCCTTGAAATTTACGGGTCTTTACATAGTCCCTGAACTTGTTGAGGAAATGATGGAAAAGGTGAATTTAATCCAAACCCACATCAAAGAAGCTCAAAGTAGACAGAAGAGCTATGTCGATAACCGAAGGAAGAATTTGGAATTTCAGGTAGGAGATCATTTTTTTCTAGAAGGTATCTCCATGGAAGAGTGTTATACGTTTCGATAAGAAGGGAAAATTGAGTCCCAAGTACATCAGACCTTTCGAAATTCTAGAACGAATTGGGGCTATAGCTTGCCATCTGGCAATGCCGCTAAGTCTTTCCAAACTTCACGATGCGTTCCAGGTATCACTATTGAGAAAATACTTTCCAGACTCAATGAATGTACTAACATATGAGAAATTAGAACTGGAACCCGATTGGTCTTATTGCGAAGATCCTGTCAAGGTTCTTGATACAAGAGATCAAGTGCTGAGAAACCAGACAACTCATCTAGTAAAAGTTCTATAGAGAAACCATAAGATGGAAGAGGCAACATGGGAACCCGAGGAACTTATTATGAAGAACCACCCAAGTCTTTTTATGTAGTAATATTATAGAAATTTAGAGGAAAAAATTATTTTAATGAGGGGAGAATGTAACACCCCAAGTTTCCATGATACGCTTCTCATTGAATAATACATTAGCATGTGTTGTACGCAACTTCGAGTTCTAACACACACCACAACAAATCAAACTAGCCTTTATGAATAGTAATACCCACTTTTTGAAATTTTATAAATTTTATCTTTCAAAATGGACTTCATTTTTGGATTTGGAATATCGAAATTAGCCAAGGGTGAATTTTTTGTATTTTTATGAAAACGTTCAATTTTTGATAGATAATGAAAAAAATATTAAGTTATAGTTTAAAACCAAATTTTTACATAAATAATTATTTATTTTATTGTAATTTATTTTAGGTCAAAATAGATATATAATACCTATATAAGTTCAATTTAATTAATTGGAGTCAGTTTATAATGATTTTTGGTATATATAAATTTTATTGAACTTTTCACCGTCTTTACCCATCTCCTGGGAGAATTTGCAAATTCACATAAAACATAATTTTACCACTTCTATGAGTTGAATTTCTAAAATCTAATATACACTGTTAATATCAAGGAGTAAAATGTGGTTAAATAAGATAAAAATAATTATTGGTGGATAATAACTTTTTACTTTTATTTACCACGGTTAAAAGTAAATAGGGTAATTAAGGGTAAAATGATATTATTATTACCCTAACACTTGTCCTAATTCTATTGTCTAAGTATAATTCAACCATAAACAAGCTGAGGAATAAAATATGAACCTCTTTGGTCAACTTAGATTAGATTAGGACATTTATTAGTATTTAATTCAAAGAAGAGTTAAAAGAGTTAAAATAAAAGATTAATAACTAAATCATTTTTAATATATTGTTATACATAACATAAAATCAATTATAAATATTCATTAGAAATATAAAAAAATTTACTAAATAATTTTATTTTATTTATAATTTTTAAACATTAAATAATTTATTTTATTTATAACACGATAGTGATACAGTAACTACCTAATTAATGAAATATTAAAATAATTGATATTATAAATATGCAAATAAATGTAATTTGAGAATTTTTATGAATTTCATTAATTTTCTAGGTTAATATGAAATATTATGGTTGGTTAGATGAATTGTTTTCGAATTAATAATGCTATTATGAATTTATAAAAAACATAATACCAAATAGTATCAAAATTGAGAAAAAAGAGTTTTTAAATCAAATATTATATTATTAATTGATATTCTATTCCTAAAAATTTAAGGATATTAAAAAGGAATTATATAATGATACGTATATTATTAATGAACCGCTTTTGGTTCTCTTAGATGTATATAGTATGTTTATTAACCATATAATATAAATATACAAAGAGACATGGTAAATGTCAAAATATTTAACTAAGAGATAAATATAAAAGTTAAGGTTAATATAGTGACCCAAACCTGTATAAAACCTATTGGTTGAATGGTTTGCGACCCATCCACACCTTATCCTTTAAATAATACACTTTGGATCCATTCAAAACCAAAACTGATTTTATTATAAAATATTATTTCTAGCTTTTCCTAAGGTTCCCCTCACCCCTCTTATAAAAGGGCACTCAACCTTCTCTCTATTTCACACCTTAAAAGCCTTTTGGCTCGGCCAAACCCTACCCAAATATCCTCTCAACTTTTCTAACTTCATCCTAGAGGCCTTACTTTAGTCAAAAATCCAACATAAGGATCCCTTTTTATCAAATCAAAAGGAAGAACCCAAAGAAGAGGTAATAATTTCACTTCCCTCTTTCAAGTTCTTTTCTTCTTCCACTTCTTCTGTATTTGTTATTTCCATTCTAAAATAATAAATACAGTATTTTCTATATACTGTGATGTTATTATAAATATGGTACAACTATATTCATTATTCTATCCATCCTTTGAATGACATGTCACCATACGTGCGTACGTATGGCTTACCATCTCCACGTCGTCGTGCAATTGTTATTCAATACATTATTATTTGGATGGGTATAATAATGATGTTTAATTCATGTAAATAATAAATATAACATGATAATGATTCTTTATATATGATATACCATCCAATTATATATTATTTTAATATCAAAGAATGATATTGTCGGCAGTGCGTACGTACGGATTACCATCTCCACGAACGCAATGAGATTCCTTCCCCATTGTATCCATTCAAAATTAATTTTCATTAGATGATTAAAACTAATGTTTAAATACTTGATATAATTCTTTATATGAATATGATACATCCCATCCATAACAAATATGACTCACATAACAAAGGATATAAAGTAAAACAAATCTGTTAACACCCGAAACGACGATAATACTGAGATATTATTAACAAAACAATGTTAAAAGATCATATATGATATCATATTAATTTATATGATTCTTTTATATTTTAATGAAAATTATTTCACCATTATACATGAGTTTAACCTACCCTCTACCATAGAAAATTACAAGTTAAGGATTTATTTCACAATCTCTTCATTATCCGAGGTTGTTTATACGTAATTATCTACTGGGACCTCTTTATCATCCACATCAATGTTTCTTAAAAATATATTTTAAAACATTTTTTAGTATTTAATAGACAATGGGTTAAGGTCATTTATACCCTTGTTTTACTTTTTATAAGATGTTTATAAAGGAATATTTCTGTCATTTTCCAAACAAGGTCCTTTTTAACATTTTCGACAAAATTAAGGTAAGAATAATTTCATTAACTTATATGGAGGGTACGACTATATTATGTCATTATAAAATCATCAAATCTTCCCTTACAAGCTTATAAGAACATTTTAAAAATAATTTTTTCTTTATAATTATGTGACTCTTAAATTATTTCAAAATACAAAGAGATATTTCTCTAAAAAGGGTTTTGATTTCATCTATTTCGACATCCTATTATGGATTTTAAGTTTATTTGAAGTTGATTTATTATGAAACAAAACATCCATATTTTATTGAAGGTTTTTTGATATGTTTGACTTTGGATGGGATATTTTTATACCATTCATGGTTTATGGTTAATGTATTGACATTTTGTATGCTAGTTTTAATATGAATGTTTATGATATGTTTAAACCATTTCATATGAGGAATGTATTGGACTTAGTAAGTGATGGGTGGAGCCCGTTATAGATCCTCGATGCGTCGGTATGTCTCACAAGAAAAATATATGTGGAATTGGCCGAGGCCTTTCCCAATTTGATATATGGTTTTGGATGAGGCCTTAATCATTTTTATATGTATTGGCTGAGGCCTTGAACAAATGTTTTAGAATGTACGACATTATACATTCCCTCATTATGGAAATAATATTGATGGTTTATGTGGTCATTCGACTAATATAATACCCATGATTATGTTTTTTATAGCATTATTTACTCAGCTTATATTCCTACTATTAAAGTATTCATGTTTATTATTGGTAAAGGCATGAGGTTTCAATTATTCATCATGCTTAACATGTTTGTTATCTTCTGCTATATTACTTACCCTTACTGAGCATTTGATCTCAACCCTTTCGTATGTTTCATTTTCCCAGGATATGAAGAAGTTAGTTATGATTGAATTTCTGGCATTATCTAGGAGGCTAGGATGTTTACAATAGAATAATTTCATGTTGATTTATCAAAAGGTATAAAACATTTAAGTTTTTTTTCTAATTCCTTTGACTGGCCTTAAATTTCGATCCTTGGATGTTAAAGGAAGTCACAAGTGCGTTTGGGGATCATTTGATTCCCCTAACATTGAAATGAAGGAAACCATAATGGGATACATGGTTTTCCTGCAACAGTGTGACATGTGGAGCATGGCTGTGAGGCATTTTTTAGGATTCAGATATTTATCAAGTTAATGGGTTTCACACTTTTAGTCAAACCATGTATCTTACTTGTGTGATGTGCCTAGTGAAGAAAAACCTTGCACATGGTTGGCGGGTATTTTGGTCAAATCGAGTTGCCAAACTGCACACAACACAAAAAATGGATAAAATGAAAACTTTTCCCATAATTAATTTGGAGCGTCTACATTCTTTTCCTCCACCCTCCAGTGGGTTATTCTTCCTCCAGGTGTGCATGGTTTCTTCCTCCTCCCTCATGGGGTTTTAATACTTCTCCTGCATTTCTTATCTGATCTCATATCCGTCAAAAATAACATAATTATCTTGGCAAGAAATATCATCTCCACACCTTTATTTATGATTTTATCGACTATATGTTGTTCTATTTAGTGTAATGGATTTATTCCCAATTTTATAGATTTTATTAAATTTTCTGATTTTATCCATTCTATATTGAATCAATTCATGTTACCATACATGTGGAATAATACAACTATGATGTACTAAGTCTACTATTTTTTCTTTCATTTCATCACATTGGTGTAACACAATATTGTTCTACGACCCATATCCATCCGTTAAAGTTTTTATCTTGTATATTAAATGGAAAGGGTTAGTTTTCATTATCTTTGGTGACCCTAGCATGCGATAAACCCATATGAGGGTGCTCTCCTTGTATTTGGACACCCCATTGGGTGTGGCATGCTAAATTTCCTAGGTTGTCATATGCATTTAGTGGGGTTTTACTTTAGGATAATATTTTAAATTGATTAATTAATTTATTATGGGTGACGAACAATCAATTGGATCCTTTTAAAATGCATTTGTCAAATTCTTATTGACTGGGACCCATGTATAATGCCTTATGCATTATATTCAATTTCACATATCAAGATACATGAATAATTTATTTTATGTTTGATGCCTTGCTCTATTTATTTTATTCCATGTGACTTACCCAATTAAATACACTTTTCGTACCCCTCGTGATTATTTTAAGGAAATTTGATACATGGTCATGCATGATGGGTTTAGTTATTGATACGTCATTTGTGACATGTGTTTAGTTACATGTTAATTCCAAATGTATAATTCATATGTCATGTTTTATTGGATTGAATTATATGTAAATACTTAGTAATATTGATAACTTGTGATATTGTAATGAATGTGATGAAATGTAATTGTTTAAATTTGAGGCTTTTTTTTATGCCTCATCACCAAGCTTTGTAATTATTTAATGCCTTATGCCTATCCATGTGAATTATACCATTATTGTATGGCTATATTTGTAATCATGTGGTTTTATATGGATACATGTTGGCGTGTCATTTTTTATATATATATGTTTTCCAGTTGATTTTCCTTTGTTACATTGTTCACTTGACAATAGCGAAGAGAAAACATGGGTTTCGTATATAGAATTTATCAATAGACTAGATTTTATCATTTTTTTATGAATCAATGTGTCGGGATTGATGCATTGTCTTTCATTGAAAGGGCTTATGAGGTGGTTTGTTAAAATCATAAGTGATATCAGTTCCCTTTGAGAGAAACCGTCGATGGAACCATTGGAAATATGGCTACACCTTGCTATAGGTGATACTTGGTCCCCTGTGTGAGATACCTAGGATAGACTCATATTCACCATGTCGTAAGTGATAAAAGGGATGCCATGTGGATCCCCTTGGACATAATCGGTGGTATTGAATTATATCTTAGGTTCCTATAATGAATTTGGGGAGTATGTTTATATCTCCATGGATGGGCTTGAGACTACACAACTAGATTTGATTGGTTGTTTGATTCATTTTCTTATGATATGCACCATCTAATATTATTATGAGAATTGATTATGCACTTTTGATGCATCACCATGCTTTATTAGCTTACATTGATGATCAAATGTGAACTCTACCTAAAGACAAAGAACATTCTTGGGGGTATGAATTCTCTTTTTCCTTGTTTACTATTGGCCCTTATATACATATTATTCTTTCTAAGGAATATATTTTCAATCTACTAGCCTAGAATGATGCAGGTGGTATGGGACATGTGTCAATTTATGAACGTGTACCACGATTTACATGAATATTTATTTTTTTCTTAGGATTATTATATATAGAACATTATCTCTCATTTACAGCATGAAATGGAATGGTCTAGATGTGCTGGGTTCCAACCTTCTAAGATTTTTGTCTCAAACCTTTCTTGGGTTTTGGTTGGTACCTGAGTAGAATTTATGATCATGGGTATGGATAAATGGAAGTGTGTTTATTTATGATGGATTTTTGTTTCCATATGATGGATCTTTGGGGGTAGCGGTCCAGCCCCATGCTCAAGATGATGTGTAACATTTTTTGCATCTTTTGTAGTTTTGTATAGCATGCAGTATATGCTTGTACCACTATTCCCTTGAATTTATATTTTTATATAGACTCATGAAATACCATGACCAGCATTTTTATCTATTATATATATATATATTTCTTCCACTAGTTATCAAATTCATCTACTTCTCTCATCCCATATTTTCAATTCTCCTATGATTATTATTATGTTTATGATGATTCTTATGTATTATTTACTATTATACATACTTGGATATATGATGGAATAATCTACCAATGGACACACCATAGGCCATCACTTCTATTAAAAAGACCCTAAAATTCAAGTAGATGTAGTTAATGTCTTGCGGATCACAACCCTGGGGCATAATTCAGTGGAACTCGGGGCGGGACACTATATAGTTGTATTAGAGCACGTTTTCCTTTTGTCTTAATGTTTGGGATTGGAAAGAAACTTTGATATTAGGATTTAGATCTTACCCACTTCTTAGACATAGCTAACACAAGTACATGGGAAACCCAAATTTCATTGTATGAGAGTTATAGTTATTGATTATTCTATTTACACTTGATATGACTTCACCATTGGGTGATTCACTTGTCGTGTGATGCTATTTCTACTGGTATTATTGAGAAGATTATTTGAATTACTTCTACCTGATTAAAGGAGGGTGTTTAATTAATTACATCATACTAGACACTACAAGGATTAAAATTTCATGAATTATTCCATGCCATGTTTACTATCAGTGTGAATCTTATTGGTTTCAAGTGATTTCTATTGTTGGTTGTTCTATTATTATTTATTGTGCTTATTTTGTTATAAATATTGAGATTTGACAAGTTAAATTTTATAGATATTTTAGAAATTAGATTAAATGGAAATTCATTTTTAAATTATAGAGTGTATGGGGCCATATAAATTGGAGTGATAATCCACCTAATGCAATAATTGAATAAATGATTAATGCATAAATGAAATATAAAGAATAGCACATTTTAAAATGAAATGGACACCTTAGTTTGAAATGTGAGAAGTTAAATTTCACTTTACCCTCACTAGGGGATATGTTCCATGTCCCTTGTGATTTTTCTAAGGTTTTCCTTTTTATCAAGACCCAACACATGGAGTAGGATCTCAGTAGTGTTATGCACATAGGAAGGACATGTACCTATCCTCTCAACTGGGTTCTTTAACTATTATGTAATGTTTCAGGGATGCCTTTCCCATTCCCTTTCTTAATTTTTTCTTAACTTATTTCTCTACTATAATAAAAAATCTATCTGAAGGGCATGGTTGAAAATTTTAGAGCTATGCTACGATGACTTCCTCATGTTGTATTCCATGAGAGTGGTGATGAGAACACTCCACAGGTTGTGGGCCCTAATCCACTTGATAAATCTCATGTAATACCTCCCAGAGAACCATCCATAGGATCTTCCATTGGTAACCAATGATTAGTTCATGGATAGGTTTCTCTAGTTCATGCAGCCAGTTCAGGTTGTTCCCATAACTGCCCCGATTAAGGCAGAGTTGACAGGGGACTTTCAGAAGCTGCATCATCCCACCTTCTTAGGGGATGATGGTCCTCATGCAACAGAGTCATGGATAGAGATTATGACATCCAACTTTGACCATCTTTAGATGCCTCTAGAGAGGAGGTTCAAGCTATGCACCTACATGTTGTATGTTTCTACCAACCATTATTGGGATGTATTTTATCAGCCAGTTTATTCATGAGGTATGGTATTTGAATACTTATAGATGAATTTATATGATCAATTAAATTCAAATACCTTGATATCGGATCGAGCAAGGGAGTTCATTTATCGTTAGTATGGGTCCATGACTTGGCTCGTGTATTCTTATCACTTCCCCGAACTTCAATATTTAAATTCATCTCTCACCAGGGATGAATTGAAAACTATGAGGCATTTTAAGGATGGGATTGGGCATGTCGTATCCTCATAGGTGAATATGTTCCATTTTACTACCATGAAATAGATAGTTAATGGGGTTATAATTATATAGAGAAATAATAGAGAAGCATGAACTGTAATCCATGGTTGTTCTATTTTTCATTGAGGAAATGGTTCTTCTAGCATTAGAAAGTTACGATTAGAGTGTGCACATGGGGGTGTTACCAGTCAGGTTAATCATACAAGAAGATCTATAGTGTGTAATTAGTGTTAAAAAATAGTTCATAAGAATCCCCAGTCCCTGATAATTTAATGGAATTATGATACTTTTACATGATGGTTCATATTCAATTCTTATCTCATTATTTTCTTCTGGTATCATATAGAAGGGGATCCATAATAGCATAAAAATAATGTACGAGATATAAGACTCCATGTTAGGCTAGGAGTTGGTCTTCAAATGGATGATCAGGTTGAGGGAGTAGTGGTCATGGATAAGGTAGCCAGGGATGAGATCTTCTGTGTTAGTAGAGTGGATCTGTTTAGGCTAGTGAGGAAACATATCAGGGTCATGGTCTAGGCCACATGTATGTTGTTCAGTCAGTTCTAGAGGAGTAGACAAAACAAACATCTATATTTAGATGTACTATCCTAGAAACTAGAACCTTAGTTTCTTCCTTTTTTGATATAGGTTATTCATACTATTTTATATCTGTTGAATGTGTTGATATCCTTGACCTTTTTTTTGTGTACTTCTATAATTTTATTTCTATTGACACTCATATAGAGGAATGAAAATATGGTATATTCTACTATCAGATTTTCCCCCTTGAAATGGGTGGGTTTAATTTCTTCTAGTGTTTATTCTTCCTTGAGATGATAGGATTCGATTTCATTTTAAGTATAGACTAGATTGTGTCTTATAATTATCATGTGTATTGATATTGTGATCGAGTGACCTTCACATAACCTAATTTCAACCCATATATAAATAAGGGCAAATGGTATATCTATGAAGATCAAGCAGGACCAAAGTGTTTTGGGCTAGGCAGATTGATAGATTATTAAGCGAGTCTATTTATGAGAGATAAGGGAATGTGGTTGGAATAATTACCAATAGTTGTTTATTAGTTTTGGGAAATACACCCAGATAATTTCTATAGATTTACTTTGGTGAGATTGGTTGAGTTCTCTATAGAGCTAGTGTGTGGTTCGGCACTAGTGTCCATTCATCCTTATAGGATGAAACCTACCGAGCTATAGGAACTCAAAAATCAACATGAAGACTTAGAGTATAGCGATTTATCATACTCAGTACATCACCATGGGTTTTAATGTTTCTTTTCACCAATAATGTGGATGATACCATCATATTTTTCATGGATTATATGTGGTTTTATCCAGGTTACAGTGAATAGTCGTCATCCTTTGATACATATCGATTACCTCTCTATATGACTCTATCGAGTAATTGTTCTCACTGTGAATGATTTGTGGTCTATCTATCATCAATTTCATGTGTGATAATCATACAAACTATATAAAAAATTTCAGAGTAGGTAATTCTTGTACATGTATTTTGTTATTTCATTTTGTTTGATGAACACGTCAGCATTTTTCATGGTTCTGATGAATCGGGTTCTCCACCCATATCATGATTACATTGTGGTTGTCTTCATAGATGATATATTAGTGTATTTTTCTCTTGAAAAAATTACCATGTTAGTCATCATGAGATCATTATGTGTATAATAAGAGATAACTTGATATATGTGATGCTCTATAAATTCAATTTATATAGTATTAAGGTTTACTTCACGATTCATATCATATATAAGGAAGGTGTATTAGTTAACCTAGAGAAGGTGACTATTGTGGTTTCCTTGGAGAAACCCATGAATTTTTTTGATATATGCAGCTTCATTGGACATTATGGCTATAAAATTACATTCATTAAAGACTTCACTCAGTTAGGAAAGCCTCTTAAGGCCTTGACTAAGATGTGTGTGTAGTTCCTATGGTCTAAATATTGTGAGAAGGCTTTTGAGGAGTTAAAAAGAAGACTCAATTAATCTCTAATTATGAATCTTCCTAAGCCATAAAGAAATTATATAATCTATTATGATGATTCATGAGTCAGATTGGGTGCAATTATGGTTCAAGTTGATCAAGTCATGGATTATGCATCTCAGTAGGTGAGGCCACATTAGGGAAATTATCCTATAAAATACCTTTTGTTTGCAGTCTTGGTTCATGTTTTTCACTTTTGGAGGAACTATCCATTATGAAAGATATTCTTGGTTTACATGCATCATTAAAGAGAGAAATATATCTCCACATATTGGGACATGATCTTGAGGCAACGTAGGTTGGTAGAAAAACTGAATTCATTTGATTTTCAGATTCCATACACACCTGGTAAGGGTAATGTCCTGGCTGATTCTTGGAGCTAGATAAACATAGATGAAACCCATAAAAGTTTCTAGCAATGAGTGGAAGATGATGGATATGTTTTCTGATTTTCACATAGAGGTTCTGAAATAACATGTCCATCTAATCATAACATATCTAGTAGTGACATATTCTATTATAAAATGGGTTTGAATGAATTAGTTATCAGATTATGAGGGCCTCATTTTGAGGGAGAGTTTTACAGGAGTTAACCCACCTCCTTGTTGATTTTTTTACAATAGTGAGAATATTCTCTTCCATGGTTGTGTATGGGTTCCTTCAGATACTCAAGAGGAGACGATGATGGAATATAATTCTTTTATATGGGATTCTAATACTAGGAATACAATGATGTACTGATACATTCATCGTTATTATTGGTAGATATGTATCAAGAGGCAAAAATAAGGCTTTATCACTTATTACTCCACCCATATGCAGGTTATGGAAGAGAACCAGTGCCCTACGAGAGTTCTACAACCTCTATAAATTCATGAGTGAAAATAGAATGACATCTCCCAGGATTTCGAGACATGATTTATGAGATATATTTGATGAAAAAATGCAGCATGGAAGATCATCGATAGATTGACCAAAATCGAAAAACTACTATTTATATAAGAGACGTTATCAATTGATGATTTATTAAGGATTTACATCCATGTGATAGTGTGACTTTAGGGTGTTCCCTATTCCATCATTCCAGATTGAGATGCATGTTTCACATCATGTTTCTAGAAAGGGTTGTAAAAGGCTCTGCGTTTACAGGTACTCTTGATTACTACATATCACCATCAGACTGATGGGATGTCCAATTAGATGGTTTAAGGGTTATAGGATATTCTACAGGACAATATCATTAATTTTGGGGGTTCTTGAGAGAATCATAGTGCTCTGTTTGAGTTTTCCTACAACAACAGATTTTAGAAAATAGTATATATGGAATTATATGATGCCCTCTATGGTATACCATTTCATTTACCTCAATGATGGCTTGAGGTATGGCATGCAACTCTTCTAGGTCTATGTATAATTCAAGATACTTGAGAGAAAGTCTAAATGATTCAACATTGTATGGATATCAGTCAATCTTGGTAGAAGTCATATACCAGTAATCTTTACAGACCTCTGGAATCCGATGTGGGACATCTAGTCATTCTTCATGTATCACGTAGCATGGGTCATAAGTAAATCCTGAGACATGGAAAGTTTTTGCCTATGTAGGTCAGGACCTTCTAGATAGTGGGTAGGTTTGGGCCGAAATCATATCTATTTTTTATCATAGAGGAACCATTCCATGGACAATATCTTCTACATATCTTATCATTGATAGTATCATCCATATCCATCTCATTTGTTTGATCCCAACGATATCGAGTTGGAGGAGGATGCATCATTCGAGTGGAGTATGATATAAATCATTGATCATAGCATGAAGGTTCTCTGAGGTGGGTTGGTTCTTTTGGTCTGGGTACTATGGAAGAGTGGACGTGTTCAAGATGAGACTATGGGGCAGGAGGTTGATGTATGTGCGTAGTGGCTGGAACCTTCATCAGATAACGTTCTTTAAAACTTAGAAAGGAAATTCATGTATGATTTATCCTAATGTGGGGAGTTTTTTACGTCCATGGTTTATCCAAAGGTATATACCATTTAATTTTGGATGAATTACTTTAAATTGAAAACAATTGATATCTAACAGGTTATGTAAATTCTCAGGTGCGTCCGGGGATCGTTTGAATCCTAGAGCACTAAAAAGGTGGAAGGAATAATAGGCTGCATTATTTTTCTATAACCATGTGACCTAGGGAACACATTCATTGAAAAGATTCTATTTTCAGATAGTGACAAAATTCACTATTTGTGTATAGCTAATCGAACTATGCCCAGTGATCATGTGATGTTCTCAGTGAATGAGAACATTGAACATAATTGGCACACAGGTTAGAAACACTATAGGGACAAACCATGCACTATGGACAAATAGGTGAAATGAAAGAACCTCCCTTAATGAATGTTTCAAGCTTCTATTATCTTTTCATCCACCCTCAGTGGGTTATTCTTCCTCTAGGAATGTGTGGTGGCATCCACCTCCCTCATGGGGTCATAGATTTCTCCATCATTTATCATCTAATTTAATCACCCTCAGAAGAAAAGAAATCATCTTGGTATTCTATAAAATTCGCACTCGTTGACTTATGAGTTTCTCCACTATCTATTCCGCTATTTTGGAGAAACAAATTTATGCCCTATTTTTGGGTTTTTGTTAAATCGTTCTATTTTATCCATTATATATTGAATCAAAACTTTTTAGAGAACATGTGGAGTAATATGACTACTTGGTAGGGAGTCTACACATTTTCCTATTGTTTCATTACTTTTTGGTTGACCCTCCATTGTACCATTAGCTGGATCCTTCTAGTGAAGCTTTGATATTGAATATTAAATTAAAAGGGTTGCTTTTTTGTTTCTTTGGGGACTCTAGAATGTAGAGAAAACCATCTGAGTTTTCCATCCATTTCTTTTCATACACCTCTGGGCGTTCCATCCTAAATGTACTATGTTTCTTTATGCCGTGAGTGGGGTTTTACTTTTGGTTAATGTTTAAAATTGATTAATTAATTTATGATGGGTGATGAACCATGAATTGGATCCTTTTTAAATAGATATGTGTAATTATTATTGATTTATCCCCCATGTATAATCTCTTAATCATTATATTCAATTTCAAATTTAATGTTACATGAATTCATTGTATCATGTATGATACATTTCTCACATTATGTTATGCCATGTGTGTTACCTTGGTAAATTCTCTTTTCTTAATCCCTTGATTAGTTGAAGGAAATTTGATACTTGGTCAAACATGATGGATTTTGTTATTCATATGTGATTTATGACATGTGTTTCATTACATGATAATTCTAAATAGTTAATGATTATTCCTTATTTCACTAACTTTAATTATATTAGAAGCCTTGGTATGTATGATGGATTGTGATATTGAAATGACAGTGATGACATGTAATTATTTAAATTCCATTATTTATTTCTAATGAATCATAACCATGCTTTCCAATTATGTAATCATTCATTCCTTAAAATGTGAATTATGATATATTTGTTTGCCTATGGTTGTAAGAATATGGGTTGAGATGAATACTCTTCAGCATGTAATTATATATATATATATGCATGCCTTTTGATGTTCCTTGGTAACTTGGTCCACTTAATATGTGTTGGGAGATAACATGGGTTATGTATTAAAGACTCATGGATGGACACTCCATGATCATTTCATTACGTCTGAACATGCCAGGAGGGATAGATTGGATTTCCAAACAAGGGTTTCCTAGGTGGTTTCTTATACTATTGAGTAATACCAGTTACCTGGGGGGAATTATGGATGAAACCATTGGAAATATGAAAATGTCGTGACAGGGGTGATACTTAGTCCCCTATTTGTGATACCTGGGATAGACTCAGAGCCATCATGCCTCAAGTGATATAAGGGATATTGTATGGGTTACCTTGGAAAGACTTAGTGTTATTAGATTATATAAAATGTTCCCACAGGTACTCTTGGGATTCTATTTAGATAACCTTGGATCATCGTGAGAATCCTCCATTATATTTGATAGATTATTTGATTCCTTGTCATATGAGATGCACCCATTAATATTTTTATGAGAATTTCTTATGTAGTTGTGATACCTCTCTATGTTTTACTAGCTTAGATTAATGATCACATATGAACTAGACCCAGATCTAAAGCACAAGATTGGGGGTATGCCTTCTTTGTTTCCCTTGTGAAATATTGTCCCTTGTATACATACTTGTCTTGCACATGTATCTACATTATAACTTTTGTCTTAAAAATATGCATTTCGTATGGGACAGGTCTACATTTAGGAACTCAGACCAAGATTTACATGGTTATTTATTTATTTATCACCATTTATTATATATGGAACACTATCTGTCATTTATAACAAGAAATGGAAAGGTCTAGCATTGTGGGTGTTGGCCTATTGAGATTTATATCCCATACCCTACTCAGGAACCGGTTGGTACATGAGTAGACTTTATAATTGATGGTATGGTTAAATGGAAGCATGTTGCTTCTGATTCTTGATTGTTTCTACATTCTGATAGAGTTTTGGGGTTATATGAATGAGCATATTCTCATGATGTTGTATATCAGTTTTAATATCTTTTTTAGTTTTTTATATCATGTAACATATTCTTGAACCCTTGATCCCCTACAGTTCTATTTTTTTGTATAGACTCATGACAGGCCACGATCCTCTTTTGTACCTATTATATATATATATATATATATATATATTTACTTGTTTATATTTACTTCTACATGTTATCATATTATTCATCATGTATGTTCCCATATTTTCCCTTGTTTCCTGATTATTATTATCTTTTCATTATTTCTTATGTATTTCTCACCGATGTGCATACTCTGATTATGATGGAATAGTTAGCCAAAGGACACACCCTTGGTCATTGATACAAGTCAGTATCCTCTAGTGTTTGGGGAGATGTGCTTGAGGCCTTTTATCTCACCACCTTGGGTCACAATTTAGTGGCACTCATGGAAGAGATGCTACATTTTATTTACATTAAAATATAAATTACATAATAATGGTAAAATGAAACCACAACTCCATATATTAAATTTTTGGATGTATATGGTCAAATTTATCAAATCAAATGAGATAAATGATTCTATTGGGTTGATTTTGAATGCATAGTCAAATTATTTTTTAATTTAATCACCTGATTAACCCCATATCGATGTGATATATTTTACAACAACTACTATTAAAAATGCCTTAAAATTAAAGGGAACTACTTAAAAATCTGAATATCATGATAAAAAAATATGGAATAAATTTTTTGTAATTCAATTTTTATATTTTCTAAAATATAATTTCATTATCAACCCAGAAAAATGATATGAAAAATGATTTTTCAAAAAAGTGTGTTGTTAAGAAAAAAATTGGTGTGTAAAAATCATGTAAGAAGATGATTATTGTGGAATTAATTATATTATTTAAAACCATGTTAATATTATATCACATTAACAAAAAGTAGAATGAGTCTTTAAAGTAATTTTTCTAAAGTAAAGAAATGTCAGTTTTACAATAAAATGCAATTTTAAACTAATCACTGAAAAGTAAATCTTTATAGGTATAGAAAAAAACAAAGATAATATTGATATGTTGATTTCCAAAATTATGGTCAGTTAATAATGTTAAATTTATTAAATTGGAATAAATTAATCATACTAAATACATTTGTATTAATTAAGAAAATTATATATTAATTTCATAATGTTTGAACTCATATTCATAACCTCAAATTCAATTGATACATTATAATAATATTTTTTTAATATATCACATTTTGGTTATAGCTTAGTGTTTCATGTTATGCAAGATATCAATATTTTTAAAGATTTTATCAAAATTTTCATGTTTTTACATTGTACCCCATCAAATAAATTACGTCCTCACGTTTTTATCACAATCATCAAAGGATCAATATTTGAAATTGCATTTTTTTCTAACCCACATCACATAGAGGGATAATAAATCCTTCTTTGAAAAGTGGATGTGGGAAAGAAAAATGTCACATGAAATTACACATAATTATGATCCCATGTGAGAATAAAAATTATGGGAAGCTCAATTATATACATGGATGAGAAAAATAATATACCAAGAATAATATAGAGTGATAGATATATTGGTCATGAGAGAATTATCAACCAAAAATCCAAAAATCAATGAGGTGTTAAAATAACATCAATTCATTAGAAATGATTTTAAAATTATAATTGTTTTATTTAAAGATTATTTTTCTATGGTTGAGGTATTCCTTTTTTATTTTGATATTAAACATGAAAAAAAATATATAAATAATTTATTTCAATTTTATAAGAAAATTTTAATATGTCGGTTGTACTTTTATTATTTTGCATTAAATCTCTTAATCTAAGAAATGAAGATTCCTGGTGACTTTTTTTATTCCAAAAGAAATAAAATCATGTTTTCACAGATCATAAGTTCCCAAAAATAGTGATATGTAATTACTTCTATTTCTAGTTATAATCAAAACCATAATGGTTCATTGAATTCAAACAATATAGGTGATCCATTATTTGATGAAGCTTGTATGTTTTCATTCACATTATTTAGTGATTTTATTTATAATATTATTTTAGTAGAATATATGATCAAGGTATTCACATACATGTTATGTGACATTAAGAGTCACTTTATATTGTCTGGGGGATTATTGTTTAATTTAATATTGTACATTTATTATTTTACATTAAATCTCTTAATCTAAGAAATGAATATTCCTGGTGCCTTTTTTTATTCCAAAAGAAATAAAATCATGTTTTCACAGATCATAAGATCCCGAAAATAGTGATATGTAATTACTTCTATTTCTAGTTATAATCAAAACCAAAATGGTTCATTGAATTCAAACAATATAGGTGATCCATTATTTGATGAAACAAAACATTAATATATAAATCCATAAAAATAAAACCACTAGTTGAAATTATGATATTTCATTAGTATTTAACCCTAAAACCATTTAAAATATGTCTGAACAAATTAAATTTCTAAAAATATAGAATTAAGGTCATTAAAGTTCAATATTAAATTAAACAATAACCCCCAGACAATATAAAGTGACTCTTAATGTCACATAACATGTATGTGAATACCTTGATCATATATTCTACTAAAATAATATTATAAATAAAATCACTAAATAATGTGAATGAAAACATACAACCTTCCAAATTATAAATCTACCCTTGTTATTTAAATAAAAGAAACTAATATTTACTATTTTTTAGAAATATTGTAATCAAATAAAATTCATTAAACATGACCTAAATCATTTTATCATCAAATCAAGAATCAATTTAAAGGTCCCAAATACTATCATATTTAATTAATGAAAATAAATCATCCATTTATCCCAAATAAACATTATTATCTCAATACAATGTACATATTACGTTTTATATTTTTTTTAATCGTGTGTTCTTTAAAAATATAACCTTGCCACTGAATAGGTTTTCTTACCTATAAGTACTAGTAAATATTTTATTGATAATCCTTAATGAGATTCTTTTATAGAATAATCCTTATATGTTTCATGATTTTATTAAAAGTAATATCCTTTATAATAAATTCTTCTAAAATATAAATATCAAATTCTATTACAAAAAAACATAAATCATTCAACTTCCTTTATAATCTACCTATTAGTATTCAACTTCAAATTCCTAAATACATCTATACATTCATATTTCATTCATATTATCTTTATCATAAATAGTAAAAAATTAACTTGAACAACATTTTATATCCAATCGTGATCTTCCTCCATAGAAAATTGATTTTTACAATGACTAAAATTTTTAATATGAAAAAATTAATATATTGATGATACACTAGGGAAAAAATCATTATAATACATTGTGTTAAGTGAACAATTTATTTTTAATTTAAAGTTACTTTCACTATGGACTTATTTTCACACATAAAACATCTCCATATAAATATAATACATTTCCCGGATTCGATTTACCAATATACTCATAAAGTAGGAATTTGAATCTTATTCCCTCTACAGACTTCCCAAAACAGCATTTTAACTTATTATTTTTGTCAAGAAACTCACCCAAGTTGATATTGTTAATCATATAACAATATATATGATTAGGAATAATCAAAATATTTAGTATTCCTAAAATAGTTTAATATGGTTTCTCATAAGTAAAATCATTCCATTTTTTATCAAATTTAGTGATAATAGAATTCCTATTGGTTCTATTTATTGAATAAAATCAAAAAATATTGAATGAGAAACAATAACTATAGTGGGAAGCCACTTGATCATGAAAAATAATTTATAGGACGTCTAAATCCTTACAGTTTTTTTAATCTATGTAACAGAATTTTTAAAATACTTTACACATGGACAATATGTTTTTCAAATCCTTAACAATTGATATTAAAGAAAATGGAATTATACTAAGAATTTATAGCAGTAATTAAAAATTGTGTGCATATTAAGGAAATACACAATATGCACTTGAATTATGGTTGATATATATATGACCAACCATTTTCATGGTTGGTACTTATATATGTTTATGTTTAAAAAACTACATCAACTTATATTATCTAAATGATGATTTATAACTTGGAAAATCACATAATCTATTTAATTCCAAGTATTTTTAAGATGTTATCATAATATTATACTTATCCCTAGTGTTTTCACTAATGATATATAATCCAAATATTCAATTATTTACTAAATAAATCCTCTTATACCAAATATAGTGACTCATTATTCTTATATATAGATATCACATCTTAATTGTGGAATATTTTGTATATTTTACAAATACATGCTCAAGGACCATAATGGTTTAGTGTATTTAGAGAAAAAACACATAATATTTGAATTTATTTTAAGATCTTCAAAATCCCCACCAAATATGAACCCTCATTTCACTGTTCTATAACATTCCCTTCTTAACACTGATTTTAATAATCTGGGAAAAGAAATCATATGAATGGGTAAACTAAAATTCTTGTTAAGGGTAAATAAGGGATATATCTACATATAAATAAATAAAAACATTATAAATAGAGTATGATATCATCTAATTAATATTTTAAAACCATAACTTTATATCAAATATCAAAATCCCATTTTGTGGAATAAATCATTGTAGTATATAATGCCTGAATCAAAAAAGGGGATCAAATTTCATGATCCATGAGACATAACATATACATATGAATGTGGAAAAAATATAAGCTCATAACATTTTGAACAAATATAAATAGAAACACATTCAATAATTGAGTTCATGACATGAAATTTGAACCAAACATAAACTTAGAGATATGAAAACTAGGTCCACACAAAATCTTATGGGCATGAGAGCTAGTAAGATATGTAAAATCATGGGTATTAAAACAAGGTCTATACACAATCTTATGGAAATGAAAACTAGGTTCATACATTACATTGTGAACATGAAATCAGGTTCACACATAACATATATATCTCTTATCTTATCCACATTTACCCATTTCATTTTATGGATATATTGAAACCACCAACTACATAACTATAATCCAAGCATATATACACCATAAGACCGTGAAAACAATTAATATTTCACCAAAACTTATCTTATATAAAATAAAAAGAGTTTTAAAAACCTATCAACATCATAAACTATCTATATAAATTATAAGGAGGGTTTCATGTAATCATATCCCTAATGAAACATAAATTATATCAAAGGATGTCACCATACATGAAAATTAGCTTAAAAGATCACATGTAATATTTCTTGAGGAAAATATCATTTCATATCGAAACCACTTATTTGAAAACATTAAATGTTCATGATGGTAAAATTTATTTGTAAACTAATATATAAAATTTTAAAATAATATTTAGATAATTAAATGTTCATGATGGTAATAAAATCTATTCATACTATATAAGTTAAAAAATGAGTTGTTTTACATTTTGTTAAAATTATAAAAATTACATTGTTTGGAAAATAACAGGAGGGTTCTTTTTAAAATAAATTAAGAAGTCAAACATGGGTGAAAATTACTTTAAACAATAATATGATAGTATTGGTAACATAATTGAGAACACATAAAAAAGCATGGTCAAATAATAAAAATATTACGGACAGAAGAGGAAATATTGTCCATTTTTACAAAAATAATTTTCTCAATATTTTTATATTCTAAATAAAGTAAAATGACACTATTAAATGGAAAATCCATGAATAAATAGAGGAGAATAAAATTAATGAGTTTAATGAGAGTAAGATCATGAAATTATACCATCTATGGCCTAATAAGAAACAATCCTTATAATGAATGAGGTTGTAGCAGAAATCCCAAGTCAATTTTCTAACTTTTTTATCTTAAACCTCATAACAAAATAACTTAAAATGAAACATTAAATGTAATGATAATGTGATGAATCATGATATAACATATAAAGGTTGTTTTTAAACACAGAATAACGATTATAGTTTCAAAATAAAACATATCCCTAAGAAATAAATTTGATAGGGTAAACCCTTATATTAAGTTAAACTAGACACATATGCACTTTTAAAATCAACTTCTTCAGTTTCCCTCAATTAGATACAATCTTATAAACCCATAGAATGGTATTTTCAGAATACCAGAAATTATAAATCATGAAATGGAAATTTTAGAAGATAATTTTGATGGATTAGGTTGACATAGATGGCTCAATAAGGTGTAAAGAAGTGAAGGCAGGGTGTCCTTTTATAAGGGAGTTAAAGGAAACATAAAGACATAATAAAAAATATTTAATTATAATAAATTCATTTTCATTTAAATTTAGAGATGAATTTCCATAATTTAAATTATAAGATATCATATTGTTTAAATCCATTCAAAAAATAAAATTTGGATTTGTTTATGTGCTATTTTAAGCATTATCGTTTTGTTTAACCCCTTAGTCATATATTTTTAACAGCAACCATGATAATGACTTATTAAATATTAAAGGGTTTTAATTTTACTTATAAGATGAATATTGGATTTTAAATGGAATTGTTTTTATATTTTCAACCATATATTATCCAAAATTTTCTTATTTAAATGTGTTTATGATTTTTAAATAATGTATAAAAAAATTATTTTCATAAAATATCAATAATATCATGTTTGAAACTATTAATTTAATTTTAAATATATATATGAAGAAAATTAAATAATTCAAATAAAATTTTATGATATATTAATAATATGTTATTTTTATCTATAAAATTTTGTGTGGAACTATAAATCACTAATAAATATTAGAGTTCTAGTTTTTAAAATCATTTATATGTTTTTTTGTTGGTTACACAAGCACTTTGTTGTTATTGTGTAATAATTTAAAGATATTATTTATAAAAAATAAAAATAAATTACTATGATAAAAAATAATTCTTATTTATGATGATTATTTATAAATTAATTTATTCTCTTATTATATTATAGAAAATTTATAAATATTTAGATCAATATGTTGATATTTTAGAATTTTTAATACATATAATAATATAAATATCCTTATCATGGAAAAATGGAATGAAACGTTTATATATTATAAATTTGGATTTCCATGGAATAATTTATCCCATAAAATGAGAAAAATAAATGTTTTGGGTTGTGTATTAATGCCTTAAGACATTATATTTAACCTTAATTACCAGATTTATCCATTATTGAGGTGATAGATTTTATCGATGTTATTATTCAAAATGACTAAAACTAAAAGAGTCATATTTACCAATATTTAAATTCCTAATTCCAAATATGGAATACATTTATAAAATTCAATTCATATATGTTTTTCCAATTAATTTCATAATAACCATGGAGAAAATGACCTAACAGTATTCTCCAAAAAAATATAGGAATAAAAATTAACTTGTATTAAAATCATGATAAAACTTTTTTATAATATAATTAATTAGGTTGTGGTAAATAAAATTGATCTTATCTTACTTTAACATAAAATGCAATGTTTCATTTGAGTTACATTATTTAACAAAGAGAAATTAATATTTTACTAAAAATGTATCTTTTAGTATTCCCTAAAATATAATTATTTTTAGAAGAATAAAATAAATTAAACCTAAAAAATTAATGAAATGATGACTTAATTTTTTTTCAATTTATAAAATATAATTTCTATATGTGGTTGAAAATAATTATAATTATCACAAAAAAAATAACATTTCATATCTTCTAATTAAATATCGAGGTTATAATAATATTTTAAAATTATATCAAACTCATCTTAATGTTCAGGACTGTGTGTCAAGAAAGATATTGAGATTTTTTATTCTTCTATCTAAATATTAGGGGAGTTACATAATCTTTTAGTAATATAAAATATTTTCGATGAAGGAATTGGTGTTTTTTGGAGTGGTATGTGTTATTGGTTATGAACCAAGGAGATAAATGTATAGTGAAAATACTACAGCCAACCAAAGGCAATTTATTCCAAGTAGAAGATGCTAAAAATTCATGTTATGTAATCTTGAAAGAAGAAAATAAATTATAGGATAAAAATATTTGAAATAATGATTAAAAGGTTAGGAACTTTATTTATTAAAGAAATAATTTCCATTATTTTTCCTTTATTGAATAGAGAAAGGGACTTAATGTCATCAACATGCCAAAATTGTATTATTTTTAATTCCTCCCATATGAAGGATGATATTAAATCTACTCATCCTATATAGATCATTCATTCAGATAAGTTTGGTTCCCTGAGGAAGCACTAAAACAATGCATAGAAGTACTTTATTATTATTTTTGATGTCTTAACTCATATTAAATCATTCAGGTATATGTATCATAAGTTTTATTCTATATAATTTTTTAAATATTTTCCAAGAATTGTAGAAAATGGGTGTGTTTTTTATCCTGATAAGATATTAATAGATAATAGAGAAAAGTTTAAAAATTATCAATTTGATGCTTATTTTGGTGAATCATGGAATTTTACATGAACTAGGTAATCCACACACACCACCCAAAAATTGTGTGACTAAGAGGAAGGAAATATTCTTAGTGGAGATGGATTAGACAATGTTGGATCAACATGATACTTCTCATTATTTTTTGTTAATTAATTAGTGCATTCATTCATATAAAAACCCATTGTTTAAATCTATCAATTTCATATATGACACCTAATAATATGTATTTTATAAAATCACTATAATTCTAGTATCATTTTATATTAGTAATACCTTTTTTCATCAAGGTGAAATGTTTAGATCATTGATCATATTAATATTGAGGTCATACTGGGATATTTATAGGATATTCTTAGAATATAAGAATATATTGTAGTCTTAATGAATATTTTGTAATTTTAATTTATTCTATTGATGTGAATGTTATTGAGAAATATAATAAAGAATATTAACATGATAAAGGAAGATCTAGAAGTCACAATGATATTATTTTAATTAAACAGACAAAAGAAATTTTAGAAAGAGATAAAAGAATTGAATTTATAATCGACTGTGAATAATATTTATCCATTTCATGTCATGAGGAGGAGTCTCATTCTTATCATCCAAGTCATATATAGAGTGTTCAGTATCAAAACATCATTGGGGGTTGTATATAGCACATGAAAACTAGGATAACAATGAGTACTAGAACTCATACCATATTGTACTCTCAAGTAAAACTTGTAGATATTGAATAATAAAAGGATAATGAAGAATTTTTTGATTTAATGAATATATAATTGGATTAGATTGGTATTAATGAAATATAGTAGTTGGTACCCAATATTAATGAAAGTATTATCTTCTAGATAAAGTTGGAGTTATAAAAAAATTTATGTAAAAGGGATATGTGGCCAGAAATAAATGAATTCCAGGGTGAAAATTATATTCAAAAGTTAAAGAGTTAACATGGATCATAAATTGGTCCCAATATCGAGGATTTAAAAAATTAGAATAATTCTTGTTATTGAAATTAAAATTCAATCCTATATATTATAAATTTATTTCAAATATTAATATCTTAATGTTGAATTGGAATAATAGGTATATATTGAGAAACCATTTGGTTTCATTCATTGTAAATTTTAGAATCATATTTATGGGTTTTATAAGCCTTTATATGGGTTGGAATAATATCTAGGATCTCAGTAATATATGTTTCATACTTTTTTCCCAGATGTTGAATTTCATAAGTGGAACAGTGGACATCAATCTCTACAACAATGATGAAAAATAAGTATTTATTAATAATTTTAATTATAGATGCGAACATATTTTTTGAAAATGATAATAAATTCTGAGATTTTTTTGAATGAAATGATGGAGTTATTTAAAATGTATATGCATAAGGATATTAAAGAAATTCATGACATACAAGTCTCTAAAAATAAAAGAGTATATTTTCCAATAATAAAATATGTATACTTACTAACTCTCGAAAAGGCTTGGCATAGATGATTTGAACCCTCTTTGATAACTCAACATAGTGGGAACACATTTGTAAAAATATTACGATTGAATGGTTATTAATCCTAGAGAAATTAAGATGTTAATTATAAGCTTGTTATATATCAACTCTTCATGTATAGATTTAGTTTTTATTGTTACACTTTGATATAAGTATCAAAGTGAAACCAAAAAATATTAATTTATAGTTCCAAAAAGTGTTATGAGGTATATTAAATGTTAAATTGATTTCAGTTTGAAATACGATAACACATGAAAAAATTATCTCTTTGGTTATAGAAATTCTGATTGGATATCTTTTTTAATGATAGAAGATACCCATCATGGGGAGCTCTCTTATTGTTTGAAAGGTGTGTGTGATGGCACACTAGGAATAAGAGTTCAGTGACATCTATTATAAGTCCACGACCTTAAACCATACATAATATTGAATTAAATGAATAATTCACATTGAGGATCTTTTCAGGTTTATAGTTTTAGAGAATTAGGACATAACTATTACATCTCAAAAGATTACAAAGTAGACACTTCTACTAAGTTTCCATAAAATAAAAACTCTTAAAAAGAAACATGTTTAGTTCCATGTTTTAGATAGCATGAATTTTCCTTGATCCTATCCTTGACCCTATTCCACATTAAGTCCTGTGAAAAAATTTTCAAAAACATGGGATGAGCATAAAAAGCTCAGTAAAGGATATAAAAGTACGAAATGAAAACATTAGTCCATGTATGAATTCATACTTACTCATAAAACATACAAATTTTAACATACCTCATCAAATAATGAATAAATCATAGAAATGATAAGACATAAAGGTAACTTGAGGCATTTATAACATTCTTACGTAGGGAGCAACCCTCATGGTTACATTTGGAATACCCATCACAGTATATTCTTTAAGTCTCTTCGGAGAAACCTTAATGTTTAACTCCATTGCATTACCCAATGAATTGTAGAGCTATATCGGGCTCACCCGCCTTTAGTTTATCACGGAACCACTCGTCTTCATAACAATGCCCAAGAACCATAACATAATCACATCAAGTAAAACATGCATAAAGGAAACATAACATTTCCACATTTTAATCACAAGATATCAATACAACACCTTGATATAATAAAAACATTATGAAAACCATTTTAAATACCAAAATAAAATAAAATTAATACATGGTATTTATTTTTCATTTAAAAAAAAAGTTAGGTTATAGCTTGTAGAGGAAGCCGAAACTCAAATAATGGTCACGGCGGTGGAGAAGTCGTTGTCGCCGCATACGTACGACAAAAAAACATTCCTTTTTTCCTTTAGAAAAATTCTTATTATAAAAAAATATTCCTTTTGAATAAGCATAAAATTCAAAGGGGTTTATACACCATATAAAAGAAAGTTGTGTATAAAACAAAATATGCCTCAATGAATGGAGATTGAGACGAAGTCCCTTAACTCGGGTCCGACTTGACTTGATCGTTCTTTAACCTCCTAAATAATAAACTTGAGTTAATTTATACATTCTTAAGAACCCTTTTCGAGTTCATTATTCCTTTTATATCACTTATTACCATGTTATGAACACTATGTAATTATTTAAGTTAATAGCAGTAGTTTTGTCGATCATTGGTACTTGAGTCAAAAATGGACTTCTTATAATTACATGTTGTTCATGGGGTAAAATATCCATTATATACAGAACTATATTCATGATTTAGATATCATATATATCATATATATCCAGTATATACTTGCATTTACAATATTACATAACATTTAGAGGTAAGAAATGAAATGCACCGTTCATGGAGACGGTAAGCCATACGTACGCATGAACGCTACTTTCATTTCTATTTCGTATTTTATGGAATGTAATCATAATTAAATAAAGGTATATTATAATTCCAGTATAATTTCATATATAATATCATTAACTCCATCCTTTATAAATCCCACATATGGCATTAACAAATCAAATCACTTTGAGGGGGCAGTAGTCCGCACTTCCTAAAATGAAGATATCGGGTATACCCATAATGGAAGCCATAAAGGTATGACATAAATGAAAAATACATAAGCTTAAGGAAAACATAAACATATTATATATCATAAATAAATATAGTGTCATCTTAATGGCCACCTTTTAAGGTGTTAGAAGAATATTGAACAATCATCGTTTCGTGAGCCAGAAATTCACCATCAACGGAAACAGTATGCTCTTTAACCATTAGATGAAGGTGTGTGTAAGTGTAGCTTTAATACTTATCATAAAAAAATCCTAGAATATTGAAGATACTAGTGTTTTTACAAAATAAAGGAATAAAAATAGTTTAGGGGGTTGGAGAAGCAATATAAAACATAAGAACACAAGAGGAGACACTTCCTTTAAAATGGGTAACTCTTTTTGATTTGAGCTCAAAGGCATCCTTGGAAAGACGTCTTCCAAAATTGGGGATTATAGGAGTAAGATAGGGATTTGGAGAGACAAAATGGGCAGGTATTGGCCAAGACAAAGGCTTGAGAGGTGTGGGTAAGGTGGTAGAGGTGGGGGCCTTTTATGAGAGGAGAGGAGGGGCACTCTTGGAAAGTTAAAAAAGGTTACTTTATTATTAAATTCTTTTCGGATTTTAAAGGTCCCAAAATTATATATTTCTAGGATAAGGTGATAAGAGTTCGAAATCCACCCATCCAATAGGTTTTTGACAAGTGTAGGTCTTATATTTTACATTATCTTTTCATTTTATTTAAATCGTTAAATAATGAGGTAATCGCTGCATCATCATGGTGTCATAAATAATTTAATTTATTTAATGTCTAAAAATTATAAAAAAATATCATGATGTATTAAATTTTTTTAGATTTCTAATCAAAATTTATAGTCAAAACTATGACTTGTATAACCCCATTTAAAAATTTGTTTAGTAAAACAACACATGTTTGTGATATTTTAATTTTAACATTAAATAAAAAGTTATTAATGTCATTTTCCTACCAAAGTGGCTCCATGGGGTCCCCAAGTTGACCCATGGATTGTCTTGGTCATCCATGGCACATAAAATAAGGGTAGGACACGTGTAAAGGTCATTTCATGTTATTAAAACATTATTTTTACCTTAAACTACACTAATTACCTCTAATCGCGATTAAAAACTTAAAAGTTACTATTCACCAAAAAAATTATTTTAATCCCATTAAACCACATTTTACTTCTTAATGAAAACAATGTATGTCGGATTTTTGAAATTCAAAACACAGAGGTGGTAAAATTCCATCTAAACGGAAAATCAGTTTTTTTAAGTACCACTTAGTGGTTTCACTATTCATCAAAAATTGACGTTTTTCAGAAAAATACCAAATCTTCACCCTAATCTATATTTGATATTCCGAATTCAAAAATGATGTCTATTTTACAAAATTCAAATAATATAAGTTACATTAATTAATTTAATAATTAATTCCCGCTATAATGACAAATAGCGTGTTTTTATGAAACAATATATATAAAAAGATTGACACTAGTTTTAGTCCAATTTCAAAGTGAAATTAATTCCAACAACCACTATTGGATTAAATGGTAAAAATATATTCTAATTTCAATTTGAAACCAATTAAAAAGATAATCTAATCATATTAATAAATTAGATTAAAAAGAGGTTTTGAATTAAAATACAACATTTTTCAGTATTCATTAAAAAATGAATTTTATCCGAAAAATACCAAAAAATTACACATAGTAAATTTTGATGTCCCGATTCTGAAGAAGAAATTTTTTTTGGTCCAAAATTTTTTGTAAGAGTGACCAAAACAATATGTAAAGAGGGTTCTCCATCAAAAGGCGATAAGTGGACCTTTAGTGAAAATTAGAGTATATATGCCTAAAATTGAATTCTTTTCTTATTTTAATCATTTATCCTTTATTGGATAAATGTAAAAACATTTAACAAACATATAAAATAATATTTTATTTATTTCTTTTCATTCCCGCCAATACAATGGCTACGTGTTAACTACCATTTAAAATAATATTATTTTATTACTAGTGTGCAACGTAAGATTTCAAAGAAACTCTTTGTTGCATATCGGGTACGCTATCGAACATAGAAACCCCTTTAAAGTAAAATTAATATTTAATTCATAAATATTAATAAATATGAAAATGTTTTATTCTTTATTTACCTGGGATGTTACATCCTTCTCCCTTTTGGGAATTGTGTCCTCGCAATTTTATTCACTTATCAAAATAAGTGGGGGTATTTATCCCTCATAGCATTTTCAGATTCCCATGTTTCCTCTTCAACCATATGGTTTTTCCACAAAACCTTTACCTGGTGAATTACCTTATTCCGCAACACTTATTCCCTATAGTCAAGAATCTGGACTGGTTTTTCTTCATAAGAGGGATTCTCTTCCAACTGAACTACCTCTGGGATCAAAACATGAGATGGATCTGGCATATACATTCTCAACATAGAAACATGAAAAACATTATGTACCTAAGATAAAAATGGAGGTAAAGCCACTCGGTAAATAACTGATCCAACTCTCTCTAGAATTTCATATGGTCTAATGAACCTTGGACTCAGCTTTCCTTTCTTACCAAATCGCATCATACTTTTACACGGTGAAACTTTGAGAAAAACATGATCACCTACCTCGAATGATAGATCCTTCCTCCTGTTGTCTGTATAACTTTTCTATCTTATCTGAGCTGTTCTCATGTGTTTCTAAATCAACTGAACTTTTTCTGCCATCTCTTCTACCAATTCTGGTCCCATCAGCTTCCTTTCACCCACTTCATCCCAAAAAACCTGGAGTTCGACACCGATTCCCATATAATTCCTCAAACGGTGCCATCTGTATACTGGAATGAAAATTATTATTATATGAAAATTCAACCAAAGAAAGATGTTGGTCCCAACTTCCCTGATAATCCATCGAACAAGCACGTAGCATATCCTCTAAAATCTGAATTGTTCATTCTGACTGCCCATCTAATTGAGGATGAAAAGCTGTACTAAAATTTAATTCAGTACCCAATGACTTCCGAAGGCCTTTCCAAAAGTTATAAGTAGACCTGTGATCACGATCATATACAATGGATAGGGGAACTCCATGCAACCTGACTATCTCTTTAAGATACAATCGAGAAAGTTGATCTAGAGAGAAAGTATCTCGAATAGGAAGTAAATGAGCAGATTTAGTCAAGCGATCAACAATAAAACAGATTGCATTATTACCTTGAGATGTCTTTAATAATCCCACAAAAAAGTCCATGGATATATTTTCCCATTTCCACTCTGGTACTAGTCAAGGCTGAAGCATCCCTTTCGGTAACTGCCGATCTGCTTTAACTTGCTGACAAGTCAAACACTTCATAGTAAAATTAACAATATCTCTTTTCATTCCATCCCACCAGTAATACTCCCACAGATCTCTGTACATCTTAGTACTACCATGATGAACTGAAAACGGAGAACTATGAGCTTCACATAACAACTCTCTCTTCAACTGTGAATCACAAGTCACACACAATCTCTTCCCAAATCTCAAAACACAATCATTATCAATGTTGAATTCAGGCAACATACCCTTCTGAACCAGCTCTACCTTTTTCTACAACTCACTGTCTTGCTTCTGTGTTTGCTTGATTCTGTATGATAGAGAAGATTTCACTGATACCTGAAACAAAATAGAAGTACATCCTGCACCAACAACTTTTATGCCAAAGTTCATCAAATCAAAAACCACAGGATCTCGTTCCAAACGTAGCATTGTTAATGAAGCATTACTTTTTCCACTCAAAGAATCAGCCACATTATTTTCTTTTCTCGGATGGTAATGAATTGTAAAATCATAATCCTTGATTAATTATAGCAATCTCCCCTTTCTCATGTTCAATTTTTTCTGAGTCAATATATACTTTAAACGTTTCTGATCAGTATATATTTCACACTTTATTCCATACAAATGATGCCTCCAAATCTTTAGAGCAAAAACAACAGCAGCTAATTCCAAGTCATGTGTAGGGTAATTTACCTCATGAGTTTTCAATTGAAGTGAATCATATGCAATTACCTGATCATTCTGCATAAGTACACAACCAAGTCCTTTCAATGAAGCATCACTGTAGATAACAAACTCACCATTCCTAGAAGATAGTGCCAAAACTGGAGCATTCACCAATCTTGTTTTCAATTCCTAAAAACAATCATCACATTCTTTTGTCCAGATAAATTTAACACCCTTCCGAGTTAGCTTATTCATTGGATTAGATAACTGTGAAAAAAATTCAACAAACCTTCGGTAGTAACCTGCAAAAGCAAGAAAACTACGGATCTTGGTTACATTTTTGGGTGTTGTCCATTCTTCAACAACTTTTCTTTTTGTAGAATCCATAGTTATTCCATCTTTAGAAACAATATGACCATGGAAAGAAATTTGTTTCAACCAAAACACATTCTTGATGAATTTCCCATACAATTTCTTTTCTTTTAAGGTTTGCAAAATAACCCTTAAATGTCTTTCATGCTCTTATTTACTTTTAGAAAACACCAAAATATCATCAATGAAAACAACCACAAACTTATCCAAGAACTCATGGAAAATTATATTCATAAGGTCCATGAATACAGCAGGTGCATTGTTTAGCCCAAAACTCATTACTACAAATTCATAATGGCCATATCTTGTACAAAACACAGTCTTCGGAATATCTGATTCTTTTACCTTCAACTGATGGTACCCCAATCTCAAGTCAATCTATGAAAAAAATTGAGCTCCCTGGAGCTGGTCAAACAAATCATCGATATGAGGTCAAGGATATTTATTCTTAACAGTGATGTTATTCAAGGCTCTATACTCAATGCAAAGTCTCATTGAACCATCTTTCTTTTTAACAAATAAAACAATAACCCCCCATGGTGATGTGCTAGGTCGAATGAAACCTTTCTCTAATAAATCTTGCAATTTCTCCTTCAACTCTAAAAGTTCAGTTTGAGCCATTCGATAAGGGGGTTTTGAAATTGTCTTAGCATCAGGAACTAAATAAACAGTACATTCAACTTCCCGATCTGGTATTATTACAGGAAACTCATCTAGGAAAAACATCAGGATACTCATTTACCACTAGCACATCATTAATCTAAACAGTTCCCTTGCTTTCAACAATATGTGAAAGGTAACATTTATTTCCATATTTTAGAAGTTTCTCAGCCTCTTGGTATGTTATCAATAGTAAGGGTTCATTATTGTACACAAACTGAAAGTATTTTTGAAAAGAAACTTCTTTAGCTCTACAGCCAATATTAGCATGGTAAATAGAGAGCCAATCCATACCCAGGATAACATCAAACTCTGCTACAGGTAAAATAATAAGGTTTGCAAGTAGGTTCTTTCCACAGATAAGGATAGGAAGATTCTTATAAATTCATTTTGCCTTAACATTTCCCCTAGGTGTTTTTACCACAAGTTCAGGAGTCATTTCTTGAGATGGTATTCCCATTTTACTAGAAAAGTTTTCAGAGATGAAAGAATGTGTAGACCCCGAATCAAACAACACACTGGCATAATATGAAAAAACAAACAAAGTACCCGATACAACTTCATTTGATGGCCCGACATCTGATGAAGTAGTTTTAAAGGATTTCACCACCCCTTTATGCTTGTAGTCTAACTGCTTCCCATCACTCAAGCTCTTTGTTGGACACTCGTTTGCATAGTGACCCATCTCATTGCACTTAAAACATTTCACTAACTGTAAATCAAATTTGGACTTACCATCACCTTGATCTTTTTCAGTGCAATCACGAGCCTTATGTCCCATCTTACCACATTGGTAGCACTTTCCATAATTCAGAAGACATTCCCCAGCATGCCTTTTACCACATTTATCACAAACTGGAAACTTAGTTTTCTTACCGTCAGATCTTTTTGAAGAATTCTTTCCTTTCTCCTGCCACCTCGGTCTCTTCTTCTGCCGGTTGTAATAGAACACTTGATCATCAGCAAACTCCATTTCCACCTTCTCATCACATCGAACCAGCTTTTCATAACTTTTGAACTCATTTGAAGTTAAATCCCTTTGATATTTTGGCTTTAATCCTGAGTAAAAATGATTGATTTTACTATCAAGGTCTCGGATAAAATTTGGAGCATACCTTTCCAATTGAGTGAACCTTTCTTCATAGGCAGCCATTAAGTCTTCCTCTTGCCTCAATTCCAGGAATTTTTTTTCCATCCTAAGTCGAACAGCCTTAGGAAAATACTTCTCAAGAAACATACCTTTGAATTCATCCTAGTCGAGAGAATCAATCTCATCAGCGTACCTGATATTTTTAACCATCGACCACCACTGATATTCCTCACCCTCCAAACGTTAAATAGCAAGACTAACCTTTTGATTGTCTGAAGACCCCATGACATCAAAAATCTTCTCCAGTGCTTTAATCCACCCTTCAGCTAGCATAGGGTCAGATGATCCTCTAAATGATGGGGGATGTTGCCTCATGAAATGTTCCACCACTAACATGTTCCTCTGTGGTTGGTCTGGATGATCTCGTGCATGGATACTGCCACCATTTATCGCTTGAGTCAACTACGCCATTACTGCAACAAATAGTTCAGTTCCAATTCCGACCATCCTAGGATGCTGATTCAGATGGTTATTTCCTTATGTATGACTTCCTAGCACTACTTCCATGTTTCCTCTGTGGAAAACCATTCTGAACAAACATGTCTTAGATAAGGCAACATGGTAATCTTCAAATGCTATATCATTTCAATTTGACCATAAAAAAAATATTTTTGGATAATCATTTAATAGAATTCTAACTCCTAAATTTATCTAAACCGACCTCTGATACCAACTATAAGGCCCTGACCTTAAACCTTACTTAATATTGAATTAAATTAATAATTCACATTGAGGATCTTTCCAGGTTTAGAGTTTTAGAGAATTAGGACATAACTATTACATCTCAGAAGATTACAAAGTAGACACTTCTACTATGTTTCCATAAAATAAAAACCCTTAAAAAGAAACATGTCTACTTCCATGTTTTAGATAGCATGACTTTTCCTTGATCCCATCCTTGACCCTATTCCACATTAAGTCCTGTGAAAAACATTTCAAAAACATGGGATGAGCATAAAAAGCTCAGCAAGGGATATAAAAGTACGAAATAAAAACATTAGTCCATGTATAAAATCATACTTACTCATAAAACATAAGCATTTTAACATACCTCATCAAATCATGAATAAATCATAGAAATCATAATACATAAAGGTAACTTGAGGCATTCATAACATTCTTACGTAGGGAGTAACCCTCAGGGTTACGTTTGGAATACCCATCACAGTATATTCCCTAAATCTCTTCGGAGAAACCTTAACATTTAACTCCTTTGTGTTACCCAATACATTGGAGAGATATATCAGGCTCACCTGCCCTTAGTTTATCATGGAACCACTCATCTTCATAACAATGTCCAAGAAGCATAAAATAATCGTATCACGTAAAACATGCATAAAGGAAACAAAACATTTCCACATTTCAATCACAAGATATCAATACAACACATTGATATAATAAAAACATTATGAAAACCATTTTCAATACCAAAATAAAAGAAAAGTAATAAATGGTATTTATTTTTCATTTTTAAAAAAAAAAAGGTTATTGCTTGTAGAGGAAGTCGAAACTCAAATAATGGTTACAACGGCGGAGAAGTCGTTGTCGCTACATACGTACGACAAAAAACATTCCTTTTTCATTTTGTAAAACGCTTCATATAAAAAAGATTCCTTTTGAATACAAGTAAAAGTCAAAGGGTTTTATACACCGTATAAAAGAAAGTTGTGTATAAAACAATATATGTCTCAATGAATGGAGATTGAGACGAAGTCCCTTACCTCGGGTCCTACATGACTTGATCTTTCTTTAACCTCCTGAATAATAAACTTGAGTTAATTTCTACTTGATTAAGAACCTTTTTCAAGTTCATTGTTCCTTTTATATCACTTATTACCATGTTATGGACACTATGTAATTATTTAAGTTAATAACAGCCGTTTTGTCATTCATTGGTACTGGAGTCAAAAATGGACTTCTTATAATTACATGTTGTTCATGGGGTAAAATGTACATTATATCCAGAACTATATTCATGAGTTGGATATCATATATATCATATATATCCAGTATATACATTCATTTACAATATTACATAACATTTAGAGGTAAGAAATGAAATGCACCGTTCATGGAGATGGTAAGCCGTACGTACGCATGAATGCTACTTTCATTTCTATTTTGTATTTTATGGAATGGAATCATAATGACATATAGGTATATTATAATTCCAGTATAATTTCATATATAATATCATTAACTCCATCCTTTATACGTCCCACATATGGCATTGACGAATCAAATCACTTTGAGGGGGCGGTAGTCCGCACTTCCTAAAATGAAGATATCGGGTATACCCATAATGGAAGCCATAAAGGTATGACCTAAATGAAAAATACAGAAGCTTCTGGAAAACATAATAATATTATATATCATATATAAGTATAGTGTCATCTTAATGGCCACCTTTGGAGGTGTTAGAAGAATATTGAACAATCATCATTTCGTGAGGTAGAAATTCGCCATCCACGGAAACAGTGTGCTCTTTAACCATTAGATGGAGGTATGTGTAAGTTTAGCTCTAATAATTCTCATAACAACATCCTAGTATATTGAATATACTATTTTTGTTACAAAAGAATGTAATAAAAATATTTTAGGGGGTTGGAGAAGCAAAATAAAACAAAAGAACACAATAGAAGACACTACCTTTAAAACAGGTAACACTTTTTGATTTGAGCTCAAAGGCTTCCTTGGAAATACTTCTGCCCAAAGTGAGGCTTCTAGGAGTAATAGAGGGATTTTTAGAGTCAAAATGGTCAGGTTTTGGCCGATCCAAAGGCTTGAGAAGTGTGGGTAAGGTGGTAGAGGTGGGGGCCTTTTATAATAGGAGAGGAGGGGCACTCTTGGAAAGTTATAAAAGGTTACTTTATTATAATTTTTTTTTTGGATTTTAAAGGTCCCAAAATTATATATTTAAGGGATAAGGTGATAAGAGTTCTAAATCCACTCATCCAATAGGTTTTTGACAATTTTAGGTCTTAGATTTTACATTATCTTTTCATTTTATTTAAATCGTTAAATAATGAGGTAATCGCTGCATCATCATGGTGTCATAAATAATTTAATTTATTTAATGTCTAAAAATTATAAAAAGAAATTATGATGTAGGAAATCTTTTTATATTTCTAATGAATATTTATAGTCAAAAATATGGCAGGTATAACCCCATTTAAAATTTTTTTTCGTAAAACAACACATTTTTGTGACATTTTAATTTTAACATTAAATAAAAAGTTATTAATGTCATTTTCCTACCAAAGTGGCTCCATGGGGTCCCCAAGTTTACCCATGGATTTTCTTGGTCGGCCATTACACATCCAATAAGGGTAGAACATGTTTCAAGGTCATTTCATATTATTAAAACATTATTTTTACCTTAAATTACACTAATTACCTCTAATCGCGATTAAAAACTTAAAAGTTACTATTCACCAAAAAATTATTTTAATCCCATTGAACCACATTTTACTTCTTAATTAAAACCATGTATGGCGGATTTTTTAAATTCAAAACACAGAGGTGGTAAAATTTCATTTAAACGAAAAATCAGTTTTTCTAAGTACCACTTAGTGGTTTCACTATTCATCAAAAATCGAAGTTTTTTAGAAAAATACCAAAACTTCACCCTAACCTATATTTGATATTACGAATTAAAAAATGATGTATATTTTACAAAATTCAAATCATATAATTTACATTAATTAATTTAATAATTAATTCTCGATGTCATGACAAATAACGTGTTTTTATGAAACAATATATATCAAAAGATTGACACTAGTTTATGTCCAATTTCAAAGTGAAATTAATTCGAACGAGCACTATTGGATTAAATGGTAGAAATATATTCTAATTTCACTTTAAAACCAATTCAAAAGATAATATAATAATATTAATAAATTGTATTAAAAAGAGGTTTTGAATTAAAATACAACATTTTCACTATTCATTAAAAAAATAAACTTTATTGGAAAAATACCAAAAATTTACAAAAAGTAAATTTTGATGTCCTGATTCTAAAGAAGAATTTTATTTGGTCCAAAAAATGTATAAGAGTGACCAAAACTACATTTAACGAGGGTTCACCATCAAAAGGCGATAAGTGGACCTTTAGTGAAAATTAGAGTATATATGCCTAAAATTGAATTCTTTTCATATTTTAATCCTTTATCCTTTATTGGATAGATGTAAAAATATTTAACAAACATATACAATCATATTTTAGTTATTTCTATTCATTCCCTCCAATACAACGTCTACGTGTTAACTACCATTTAAAATAATATTATTGTATTACTAGTGTGCAATGTAAGATTTGAAAGAAACTCTTTTTTGCGTATTGGGTACGCTATCGAACATAGAAACCCCTTTAAAGTAAAATTAATATTTAATTTGTAAATATTACTAAATATGAAAAATGTTTTATTCTTTATTTACCTGGGATGTTGCATCGATCATTGTTGAGGAAAAATGTGTGGATGGAACTCATTCTAAAACATAGTTATTGCGGATGAAGATGTAATTTGAATACCTGAATATCATAGTGATATCACTATATATTCATGGATGTGATAATAATAGTTCTATAAATTTGTTGAATAATTGTTTTTACAATCCCTCTGAAATAACATTGATATTAAATATCACCTTTACAAAGATCTAATCAAGATTAATGAATTAATGATTGTTTTTTTCCAAAAAAATGATTTATTTTTTATGTTCTCATAAAGATATTTTCTAATGAATTATTATTTAGTCTGAATTTAATTTTATGAGTTCATCCTTCTTTATTAAATAGTTAATGTATGGTGGTATTTTCTTCTCCCTCTTCTTGTATATTAATATTATTGAAAATCGGGGCCAAAAATAACATCATGAATCTTTATTTATATTTATATGCTTGACTTTTCAATAATGGGGAAAATATATATTAGGGGAATCCATTGATATATATTTCTTCTAAGAAGGAGAATATATTTTTGAGAGTGTACTTAATAGGAGAATGTTTTGATTTCATCATAGTGCGTATGTGTAAGGTTTTAAAATAGTTTCTCAATGTGAATACATGATTTTTTATAGATAATATTTTTTTTTTGATTTATATGATGATAATAATTTATTGATTATGATATGGTGGGTTTAATTTAGAGTGGTATCACATCACCATGAATGTTTTATGCATTCAGGTTTAAAGTTTTTATATCACTATTATTTTATGGATGAAATGGTATTATTTTTTAAATATTTTAATTTCCAATACTGATTTCACTCACATAGTCATAGAGATATAGAGTTATGATCCATTTTTAATAATTCTGAATTTTTCAATGATTTAGGTTTCTTGGATAATAAAAAATCCAATGGGGAGATCGTAAAGCCTAAGATGTGATGAGATGATTTTATGAGGAGTTAGAGAAAGAGGCTGGAGTGGATGTCATTTGTTGTATTGTATTTTTTTTCAATATATAAATATTATTCAAACTCACATTTCATGTGTATTGAAGAATTTTTCAGATTAATTCATATGATTCTTAATATAGTTTGTTAATTTTAAATATCATGAAAATAGTTTATAATGAAAGAAAATTTTTATCATAGCCAACTGTTTAAGAAACAATCCTCGTGTCATAAGGCTAGATATTGTGATATAGAAGTTAATATAAGAATATTTTCTATATAATAATCCAGAATATATTCCATATAGGAGAATCAATTAGTCATACGGTGGCCTCAGAAATTTGGGGAGCTTTATGCTCCAGTGAATCACCACTCCTCAATGGGGCGAATGGATAGTATATTAGGCTATATAAGCAGTAAATTATCATTGAGGAGTTGATAGGATATATTTTAATGGAATTAGATTTTATTTGGTGCATTTTACATAATTAATATTAACCTCATATCATGATGACCACAAGTTTACTACACCAAAACCATGGTGTTCGCACTAAATTAATCAATTTTATGGAATTTTGTATGTCTAGAGAAACTGAGACATACATGTGAGAAGAATATGATACACCATTAAAGAGGCTAGGTAAGTTTTTCCCTAAAATATTTGGGAGCTCCAAAATACAGAACTCTATCATGAATTTGAAATTTATAGTGGTTGATTTTAACTATTTTATTATTTAAAAAAAACTATCATAGTCCATGATGAGTGGTTCTCAATGAAGAATCAAGGAAGTTCAAACATCAAGGTGAACTAATATTCATCTAACTGATTTGGTTGTTATTTCTTGTTTTTCAAATATAAATTTCAATTTTATAGTGAGGATCTATTATTGTATAGATCCACAAACTAATATTAAAATTTTATTTGAAGGAGGATTAAGGATTATTTTGAATTAGAAATTCAAATTTTAAATATTGAAATTAGAGGGAAGATGTGTATTATACTAATAAATATAAAAAAGAATATATATGTGAAGACTGTCATGAAGAAATAATTCCATAGATTAAAGAATATAATATTCTTGACATGTGAAATAAAATTAATATTCTATGATTATCAAAAGATGAATATTTAATTTGTTGTGTTAATGTGATGACCAATCTCTAAATATGGTATATCTTCCTAAGAGCAAGGACTGAAATGGTCACTTATTGTTTTCAAAATGATGGATAGATCTTCCATGAAATTCAATGGTAGTGAGTAAATAATGGAACAAACCAATTTAGGGAACTATGTGGGTATATTTATATTTTAAATTATGGCTTTTAATTTAAGGTATTCTAAAGTTGTCCAAGAGGTAGCAGCCGAATGATAATTATTTTTCCTCCCTCAAATATGAGATTGAAAAAATGGAGGTTTCCCTTGAAGAAAAATGGAATTAAGACCTCTTTTATTCTATGGTCCAAAAATGAAATATATTAGTTGATCATCTTTTAGAATAGGAAAATGTAGTCAGTGAAAAATCCAAGGTTACGTGGGTGAAAGAAGGGGATAGAAACATGACCTACTTCCATGCATGCATCGAGGATAACAAGTGGACCTCCAATCCCAACAAACAAATAGAAAATGGGTCTTTAACCGACTATATTGAAGTGGTGGGAGGTATTTAAAATGATTTTATTAAATCAAATCTTTCTGATCATAACTTAAACATGTTTGAAGTGTACCTTTATGATAGGAGAATATTTTTTACTAAATCCCTTGAGTAATCTCGGACTCTGATAATTCAATAATTGGCATCATACCAGTAGAGGAAGAAATAATGGAGGTTTCTTTCCATTAATCAAGATATCTCCCACATGAAAAATTAGCTTCCATGATCATTTTATGTTGCCTCTTGGGATATGGTGATGGTCGAGCTCATATAGGTGATCCTATAATTTTTTAGCGGGACCGTCTTACCAAGGATTCGTGTACTACCTCCCTAGTTCTAATAATGAAGTTGAATGTCCCCTCTTAACTGATCCAACTTGGGACCACTATCATGTGAATCATTACCTATAAGTTATTATAATGTGTGATCAATATATGACATACCTCATTCCCGACACTGTGGATTTCAAGTGTGAAACATAGACTCATCCAACAATGGTCCATCCAAGGATCTATCTGTATTTCTCAAGAGACAATCTATGATATCAATAAGAAATATCATGGATCCATTATTTCTATTAGGATTGACATGGATAAGTCTTATGTATAATTGAATGATGGTTTATTCTAATGGTTTTGTCATGTATGGGATTCTCATCATAGAATTTTGACCTTATTTTAAGATGTCTTAGTTCTTCTTGGTTGTCTATAATTTTATTGGGAAGGAGTTGTAGCTTCTTTTAATCAGTCTAGGGGACTAGAAAAGGGGAGCCCATGTATCTAGGACTCTTTATCTTGTCTTAATATTTGTTTATCAGAATGATAAATAATAATTAAGATTGAGTCATTATCACCACTTATAAATTCAAGTCAAGTTCACAAAGGGCCGCATACCTCATGTTTGTAGATGATAAGATTATTTTCACTAATGGTAATAGGATAACTATCAGGGGTGTTAATGATACCATAAAATATTATTGAATGTGGTGTAGTAAATCTATCAACCACAATAAAAGTAGTATTTTATTACAAGTAATTATGTGGACACTACTGGAAAATGTATCTTTCCCAATGGTTTTATAAAAACTGTTCTTTTGAACCATTGGTAAAGGTGTGATTAGGGAATATTTCCCAATGGTTTGAAGAAACCGTTGGGAAAATGAAAGTTGGGAAGGCTTTCCCCAACGGTTAGAAGAAACTGTTGGGAAAAGAGTTGTCTTTCCCAACGGTTTGAAGAAACCGTTGGGAAAGCATAGTATTTCCATTCTTTCCCCAACGGTTTGATGAAACCATTGGGAAAATAATGGATTTCCAAACAGTTTTTAAAAACCATTGGGAAAATTCACTCCCAAATTCCCCTAAACTCTCCCGGACTCCCCCAGAACCTCCCAGACCACCCAGAATCAGATCCCCCACATCAGAAGCGGCCGGCCAGGTAAATCTTCCATCTCCAACTCCCCCATTCAGGTTAGATTCTTTCAAATTATTCTCATATTAGTTAAATATATCCTTTTATTCTCAACATTTATCCATTTATTTCACTATTTATACATTTATCATGTAGTTTTGCCCTATTTATAGGGATTTTGGAAAATTTTATGATTCATTATATTCCCTTGACGAATTGCGTACTCGAATCATTATATCAATGTAAAAAATATCCAATTAATGTTTTCATTAATTATTTTTTGGGTTTTTATTAATGGTTGCATTAATGTTTTATTTCAATTAATTTTTTCATTAATGTTTTCCTCATGTTTTCAGTAATTAAAGTTCTTTCTTGTGTGTATGAATTTTTTTCTATTTGATTTGGGTGTGGGGGGGTGTCCGAGGGGTGGGGGTTGTCTTGGATGAGTGGGGTTGTCCGAGGGGTGGGGGGTTGTCCGGGGTGAGTGGAGGGATGTATGAGGGGTGGCGGGGGATGTTCAGGGTGAGTGGGAGGTGTCTGAGGGGTGGGGGGTTTTCCGGGGTGAGTGGGGGGTTATCCGAGGGGTGAAGGGGGCTGTCCGGGGTGAGTGGTGGGTTGTCCGAGTGGTGGGGGGCTGTCCGAGGTGAGTGGGGGGATGTCTGAGGGGGGGGGGATGTCTGGGGTGAGTGGGGGGCATCCGAGGGGTGGGGGCTGTCCGGGGTGAGTGGGACGGTGATCGAGGGGTGGGGGGCTATCTGAGGGTTAGGGATGTCCGAGGTGAGTGTGGGGTTGTCTGAGGGGTAGGGGGTTGTCCGGGGTGAGTGGGGGGCTATCCGGGGTGAGTGGGGGGCTGTCTAGGGTAATTGTGTGTGGTGGAAATTTATCTCCCTAGGAAGAATGTTTTAAATAAAAAATTCCTTAATGGAATTAAAACATTATCGTGAGGACATTGATTTTTAAAATATAATCTAGGACAGTCGATTCATTGTAGAGATGTACACCTTAGGGATCCAAATAAAAATAAATTGATATAAGACTTTTGATAATGGAGTAAAATTGAAAATTGGGATCCAATGAGGAATATTTGAGATATTATGCATCATGTCCAAGAGTAAATCCATTTTTAAATATCCAATAACTTATTTTTCACAATTTTCACATATTAATTGTTGGTAAAAATGGAAAAACATTTATAAAGGTTCTAATATATAAAAATGAATCCATTTGTGGATGCAGCTTAACTAGAAATTTCTAGCTCGTCTGCCTCTTCCATGATCATCGATGTGCACGTCTCGTCTCCATATGACCTCGTACGACGGGTGACTCAACATCTGGCTGATGTCGAGCACCAGATTCTTTTACTTCTGCATCAGATTCACGGCCTCTACACTCCTGAAGTGATCAATCCCACTAAGCATCATCGTGAGCTTGATGACACGTCCACGAGTTCTTGTAAGAGGAAAAGGAATTCTGAGCTAATGGACCAAGGCGATTGACCAATTTCCATCTTTCTGGCTGAATATGTAAAACTTACCGCTTCCTGGGAGGAAACCCATGTTCTAGAGTTTCATCATTTTTCTTGTTTTACATTGTTTTAGGAAATAAACATGGCATGTATGCAATAATTTTTTAGCTGCTTCTGATTTGTATGTGCACTTGTCATTATTCTGCATGTCTAATTCTATTTTTTCTGATTCTTGGTGTTATTTTTTATGATATGATGCGGGTATGTTCCCTAGATAGCCCCCCGAACAGCCCCCCCCCCCCAGACAGCCCCCCACCCTCCTCCCTGGACCCTGGACCGCCCCCGGACAGCCCCCCGGACAGCCCACCCACCCTCCTCGTTGGTCCCCGGACAGCCCCCTCACCCTCCTCCCCGGACCATGGACAGCCCCCCGAACACCCCCCAGACAGCCCCCTCACCCTTCTCCCCGAACTCCGGACAGCCCCCCACCCTCCTCCTTGGTCCTTGGACAGCCCCCCAGACCCCCCCCCCCCCCCCGGACAGCCCCTCACCCTCCTACCTGGACCCCGGACAACCCCCCACCCCACCCTCCTCCTTGGTCCTTGGACAACCCCCCAGACAGCCGCCCCTCCCCCCCGGAGAGCCCCCTAACCCTCCTCCCCGGACCCCGGACATCCCCCCGGACATCCCCTCGAACACCCCCCGGACAGCCCCCTCACCCTTTTCCCCGAACCCCGGACAACCCTCCCCCCCCCCCTAGACTGCCCCCCTAGACAGCCCCCTCACCCTCCTCCTCGAACCCCGGACACCCCCCGAACACCCCCCGGACAGCCCCCCGGACAACCCCTCGAACACCCCCCGGACAGCCCCCTCACCCTCCTCCCCGAACCCCAGACAGCCCCCCGAACACCCCCCAGACAGCCCCCTGGACACCCCAGGACAGCCCCCCGAACACCCCCCGCCTCAATCTGAGGTGCGGTGTGGACGGTACCATTCAAACTGTCTCTCTTTTGTTCAAAATGACTTTAATTTTAAGTGAAAACACCAACTGGCATACGGAAAACTGACCAAACGCATTCTGAATCTGTTGAAACATTAGTACAACGATCCATGGGTTATATGTGATGTGTACAAGTCAACCCTGCCTCAATATGAGGCGCGGTGTGGCCGGCACCACCCAAATTGTCCCTCATTTGTTTAAAAGGGATAATATTTTACGTACATATTCCAAACTGGTCAAACAGTTTTTATTGTGTTGATACTTTTTCACAATGATTTATGACTCATATATGATGTGTACGAGTCAACTCCATCTCAATCTGAGGCCCGGTGTGGCTGACACCCCTCAAAGTGCCTCTTTCTTGTTAAAAATGGACTTAATTTTAAGTGAAATCAACAATTGACATACAGAAAACCAACCAAACGCATTCAGATTCTGTTGAAACTTAAGTACAATGATCTATGGGTCAAATGTGACGTGTACAAGTCAACTCTGCCTCAATCCGAGGCGCGGTGTGGTCGGGACCACTCAAAATGATCTCTCTTTTGTTCAAAATGGACTTATTTTTAAGTGAAAACACCAACTGACATACGGGAAACCAACCAATCACTTTCATATTGTGTTTAAACTTTATGAAAATGATCCATGTGTCATATGTGACGTGTAAGAGTCAACCCCGCCTCAATCTGAGACGCGTTATGTCCGCCACCACCCAAAATTTCCCTCTTTTGTTCAAAATGGACAACATTTTACGTACATACGCCAAACCGATCAAAAGATTTCTGATTGTGTTGATACTTTTTCACAACGATCCATGACTCATATTTGATGTGTATGAGTTAAACCCGCCTCAATCTGAGGCCTAGTGTGGCCGACACCACTCAAAGTGCCTCTGTTTTGTTAAAAATGGACTTAATTTTAAGTGAAATCAACAACTGATATACGGGAAACTGACCAAATGCATTCGTATTATGTTGAAACATAAGGACAACGATACATGGGTCAAATGTGATGTGTACGATTCAACTCTACCTCAATCTGAGGCACGGTGTGGCCGGGACCACTCAAACTGCCTCACTTTTGTTCAAAATGGACTTATTTTTAAGTGAAAACACCAACTGACATTCTGTAAACTGACCAAACGCATTCGTAATGTTTTGACACTTTAGGAAAATGATCCATGGGTCATATTTGATGTGTATGAGTCAACCCCTCTTCAATACGAGGTGCGGTGTGTCCGGAACCACCCAAAATGTCCCTCATTTGTTTAAAATGGACAATATTTTACGTACATACGCCAAACCGATCAAACGGATTCTGATTGTGTTGATACTCTTTCACAATGATGCATGAGTCATATGTGACATGTATGAGTCAACTTCGTCTCAATTTGTGGCTCATTGTGGCCGACACCACTCAAAGTTCCTCTGTTTTGTTAAAAATGGACTTAATTTTAAGTGAAATCAACAACTGACATATGGAAAATCGACCAAACGCATTCAAATTCTGTTGAAACTTAAATAAAACGATATATTGGTCAAATTTGACATGTACGACTCAACCCTTCCTAAATATGAGGCCCTTTGTGGCCAACACCACTAAAAGTGCCTCTGTTTTGTTAAAAATGGACTTAATTTTAAGTGAAATCAACAACTGACATACGGCAAACCGACTAAAAAAATTCGTATTCTATTGAAATTTAAGGACAATGATCCATGGGTAAAATGTGATGTGTACGAGCCTACTCCACCTCAATCCGAGGCACGGTGTGGCCGGGACCACTCAAACTGCCTCTCTTTTGTTCAAAATGGACTTATTTTTAAGTGAAAACACCAACTCACATACGGGAAACCGACCAAACGCTTTCAGAATATGTTGAAATTTTAGTACAACGATCCATGGGGCATATGTGACGTGTATGAGTCAACTCCGCCTCAATCCAAGGCGTGGTGTGGCCGGAACCACCCAAACTGTCCGTCATTTGTTTAAAATGGACAATATTTTACGTACATACGCCAAACCAATCAAATTGAATCTGATTGTGTTTATACTTTTCCACAATGATCCATGACTCATATGTGACGTGTATGAGTCAATCTCGTCTCAATCCAAGGCCTGATGTGGCCGAAACCACTCAAAGTGCCTCTTTTTTGTTAAAAATGGAGTTAATTTTAAGTGAAATCAACAACTGACATGCAGAAAACCAACCAAACGCATTAATATTCTATTTAAACTTAAGGAAAACGATCCATGGATCAAATTTGACGTTTACGAGTCAACTCTGCCTCAATCCGAGTTGCGGTGTGGCTGGGACCACTCAAACTGGTTCTCTTTTCTTCAAAACGGACTTATTTTTAAGTGAAATCAACAACTGACATACGGGAACCCGACCAAACGCCTTCGTAATGTGTTGAAACTTTAGGAAAACAATCCATGTGTCAAATTGGACGTGTAAGATTCAACCCCGCCTCAATCCGAGGCACGGTGTGTCCGGCACCACCCAAAGTGTCCATCTTTTGTTTAAAATGGACAATATTTTACGTACATACGCCAAACAAATCAAAAGGTTTCTGATTGTGTTCATACTTTTGCACAACGATCCATGACTCATATGTAATGTGTAAGAGTCAACCTTGCCTCAATATGAGGCCCGGCGTGGCTGGTACCACTCAAAGTGCCTCTGTTTTGTTAAAAATGGACTTAATTTTAAGTGAAATCAACAACTGACATACGGAAAACCGACCAAACGCATTCAGATTCTGTTTAAACATAAGGAAAACTATACATGGGTTAAATGTGATGTTTACGAGTCAACTCGGCCTCAATCCGAGGCGCGTTGTGGCTAGGACCACTCAAACTGCTTCACTTTTGTTCAAAATGGACTTATTTTTAAGTGAAAACACCAACTGATATATTAGAAACTGTCCAAATGCATTCAGATTGTGTTGACACTTTAGGAAAACGATCCATGGGTCAGTTATGATGAGTAAAAGTTAACCCTACCTCAATACAAGTTGTGGTGTGGTCGGCACCACCCAAAATGTCCCTCATTTGTTTAAAATGGACAATATTTTCTGTACATATGCCAAACCGATCAAACGAATTCTGATTGTGTTGATACTTTTTCACAATGATCCATGACTCATATGTGACGTGTATGAGTCAAATCTGTCTCAATCCAAAGCCCAATGTGGCCAACACCACTCAAAGTGCCTTTGTTTTGTTAAAAATGGACTTAATTTTAAGTGAAATCAACAACTGACATACGACAAACCGACCAAACGCATTCAGATTCTATTGAAACTTAAAATCAGAGATATATGGGTCAATTTTGATGTGTACGAGTCAACCCCACCCCAATATGAGGCCCGTTCTGGCTGAAACCACTGAAAGGGCCTCTGTTTTGTTAAAAATGGACTTAATTTTAAGTGAAAACAACAACTGACATACGGCAAACCGACCAAACGAATTCGGATTCTGTTGAAACATAAGGACAACGATCCATGGGTCAAATGTGACGTATAAGAGTCTACTCCACCTCAATCCGAGGCGTGGTGTGGCCAAGATCACTCAAACTGCCTCTCTTTTGTTCAAAATGGACTTATTTTTAAGTGAAAACACCAACTGACATACGGGAAACCGACCAAACGCATTCGGAATATGTTGACACTTTAGGACAAGAATATATGTGGATATTGTGACGTGTACAAGTGCGAGTCAACCCCGCCTCAATCCAAGTCACGGTGTGGCCCCCACCACTCTAAGTGGCTCACTTTTATTTGAATTGGAAACCATTTTAAGTGAAAATAACAAATGACATACGGAAAACTGACCAAACGCATTCATATTACATTGAAACTTTAGGACAATGATACATGGGTCTATTATGACGTTTATGAGTCAACCCCGTCTCAATCCGAGGTGCAGTGTGGCAGGGATCACTCTTAGTGTCTGTCTTTTGTTTAAAATGGTCAGAATTTTAAGTACATATGAAAAACTGACCAAACGGATTCTGATTGTGTTGACACTTTAGAACAACGATCAATGGGTCATATGCGGCGTTTATGAGTCAACCCAGCCTCAATTCAAGGAAAGGTGTGGTCGGAAGCACTCAAAATTTATCTCTTTTGTTTAAAATGAACAAGATTTTAAGTGAAAATAACAAATAGCATATGGAAAACCGACCAAACGCATTCAGATTCCGTTGAAACTTTAGGACAACGATCAATGGGTCTATTGTGACGTGTACGAGTGAACCAATCAATGTGGCTCACTTTTGTATATGTATGTTTATAATTATGTATGTTTATATTCTAAATAAAGTATGTATGTTTATATTTTTTTGTTTATGTATGTTTATAATTACGTTATGAATTATGTATGTGTTTGTCATCAAATTATGCATCATATGTTAAATGTGTATGAATTGAAATGAATTATGATTTAATTCTTGATGTGCATCAAATTATTGCAGGACACCTCCACCTCTGCCTGCTATGAAAATTGTAGGGATCCTGTGCAATTTGCACAACATAGGGTATGCCAATGATTTGAAACCGTTGGCATAGGTCTTGTAGGAAGCTTTTTACCAACAGTTCTCTTTGAACCTTTGGTAAAAAGATTTACCAACGGTTGTAGAACCATTGTGAAATCCCTCCTCCTTTGGTTTTGCCAACGGTTAAGCACAACCATTGGTAAAACCTTTCCCAACAGTTTTATGAGAACCGTTGGGAAAGGTTAACTTTCCTACCCCTACTCCAACGGTTCTATGTAAACCATTGGGAAAATATTTTCCCAATGGCTTACTTGCCTACGGTTTTCTGAACAATTGGTATAAATTATACCAACGGTTTAGCAGCCTTTACCAAGGGTTCTGAACCGTTGGTAAAACCCAAGTTTCCAGTAGTGGGAGAGCCAAATTCACAGGATTAAGATGACCATGTGAATTAGAAGGAGGAATATTCCCATGATTACTTAAGAGTTACCATATCCTCGGGTCATCTATGCATTCATCATTTTCATAAAGTCGTGAAAAAATTGTGAATCACATAAAAATTAGAATAATATATTCTTCTTATTCTATAGTTTTATTAATTTGGTTAATTATTTCTTATCCTCTATCCTGATTCATATTCTGTTTCTCCTCAAGGTGTGAAATTGTTTTATCAAGGATATTGAAGCCCTCATGTGATCCTTTATATAGGATTTCCACTTGGAGGGGAGGCTCCATTGGGAATCCTGGGAAAAAATTGTAAGCCCCTAGAATATTGGTGGTATCAACGTCAGATGTGTGAATGAAGTGTTGAGTAACTTGCAAGCAAGACTATATTGGGATCACATTCATGGAATGTACCTTTGGGATCCCTAAACAACTAATAGACATGTTCTCTACCATATTTTCTCCAAGGAAAATTCTACTATGTTGTGGACAATGATTTAAAATATCTTACAAATCTTGTGATTCCATATATAGTGGATTAAATATGATAGTGATATTAGCTTCTTGGAAGATAGTTGTCTTGGTTTTAGACATGGGTTTCCTAGATTCCCTACACCAAACATATCTTTTCATCAAGCATGCACATACCCTTTCCTTATGTAATCAATCATCAAAGGGGAACAATATTAGGGGTTCAATATTATTTCCCTTACTCCAAAACCAAATAGATGTACCTTCATAGATTGTCCATCTGGGGCTATAAAAAAATTCATATCACAGAACCCTATAATCCAAAAAACATATCGACCCATGGGGAGATGTCTTTGGTGAACGGAGGTACCAGTGAAGTAAATTTTTTTGATATAGTGGATGCTCAATAATGAAAATTCAACTAATGATGATATCTGATGCCTGATTATTTAAATGGATTCTAAATTCTACTGATACACCAACCACTAAGAAAAAACATGTATCTAATTATTTTTCACTGGTGACTAGGAAAAGGATAACTTTCACTCAGAAGGTGTTTTTTGTAAAAAAAATCAATTCCACTACTAACATTGAATTCCTCCCAAAATGGATGCAATAAAATGACAAAAACTTATAAGAAATAAAGGAAAGTATTATTATTCTCATTGGTGGGTTTTTGTGTTTATGGAATGCACGAAATATGTCCCTCTTGAATGGCCATATCTTTTCGAGTATAGATTTGGGTGGGGGAGGATCATGTGGTTGGTGGTAGAGCTTTCCACCCTCTTCAGTCAGGTGGACCCTGAACCATCACTCAGAAACCTTATATCCAACAATAAAAATGATTTTTTTATCATTAGTTCCTCTGAGGGTTTCTCAGTGTGTTTTCATCCTCCAAAAAATGTACTAAAGCATAACATGGATGGTTCTGTCAATAAAATTGATATAAAAGGTTGATGCCATATTCAGGATATGTATGGTTCTGTGATTTATTATTTCTCTACTGTATTTTGGAAAATTTTATTCTCTAAGGCTTGGGACATTTCAGATCATACGACACCATGGTGGAGGAAGTACGAACCAAATCTTTCATCCTCTATGGATCTCTCATGAGGAAGATCCTCCCTCCCAGGACTATCTTCTATCACCTTTTATAGTGAAAATGTATAAATAAATTGATGGAAATTATACAGACTTAGTGTAAAGGGAATCAATCATTGGACTATCTCACCTACATGGATTCTCAAAAAATATTATTCAAACAACTATTTTTAGAATGGGATATCCTCCTAGTGAGAATTAACATAGTGCTTCGTGATGTACTTGGACTTCCTTTTTATCATCCACCTTGATCGTTGTGACCCTTATTTTACATGAATTTTCTAGTTTTCATTCATCCTTCACGATGAAAAATAAACATATTTTTCTATACATTAATCATGAAGTTCAAGTGGAGTGTAAGTGGAATATTTCCACACAATCAATGGTATGGAGGAAGTATATTTGATTGATGACTCAGCAGTTATTACCAACATGTATCATTGGTTTTTGTTTGATACACTTTAGTGTGAGGTGAATCAATGTATTTCCAAGAGACTTGTAATCTTGATATTCAAGGATATACCCTACTCATTTTTACTCACATGATATTTCTAGTGAGTTTTCTGATCTTGGGGGAATCCATATCTCACAATGTACTATTCTTGTCACATTGAAATGTAGGCCTTAAATATTTAATATTATCCTTTGGGTTTGTGTGTGTTTGATTTAAAAAAACATAATAACTAGAATTTAAAAAGTTTCCAAGGTTGGTTTGTAAGAAATTAATAGAATATTTTGGCCACTTATTGACCCACTCTAAGTGATATAGCATAGAATATATTGGTGGATTCTCATATAGTGGAAATATTAAAGATACAATGGGTGAACTAAATGAAACATATAAGAATATGAAGAACCTAAATTCATTATATGAAAAGGAAAACTCCTTTTTCCAAAAATAAAACTTATTATTTTGGACATAATAATACCTTTTTTTTCTAAAAACATTTATTTATATTATTAGAAAACCTATAAAATAAATATTTATACCCAAATAATTTTATTCTAATATTTCATAACCCAAGAGTGTTTTGGTACAAAATTACTTTTTTGGTTAACTATAATAGGAATATCTTTTAAGAGACTTAGTAAAATATTATTATATCTAGAGAGTTAATGTTTCAAACCTATGACTAGAGATGATTAATTTTTCCATAATCTAATAAAAGGTGACAGTGGAAATGTAACTTTATATGAAAATAAAAAAGGAAAAATAATTGGATATTTATAATTTAGTAACTATGAAACTATTCTAATTTCAAATGTTTTTATTTATTCATTTCTAAAAATAATAATTTTCCTAATATCTCATATGATGGATATCTTGTTAAATTTTAGAATAAGTCTTATAAGTTTTTTGATTCTCTGTATGATTTAGTTTTTACATATTTTGGGAATGATAATGTTTATGATGACGATTTAAAATCAATGTTTTGATTAAATGTTTCTTGATTAAGTGCCTTTCATAATAAGTGATTGTTGTAGAATAGGACAACAGGCATCTATAATTATACTCACATGGGAATATAACTTGAAAATGATTATTCAAGGATCTTCCCATCCTGAATTCCTTAATGAAAATGTGTAAGATCACTATCAAAAAGGGAATAAACAAAAATAAATAAATCCAAATAATGATACATCTTCCAGTCAACCCCTAAAGTGGGTTCATATGGACTTCTATAGAGCTCTTATAATTACTAGTCTTGGTGGAAAACAATATTTTTATGTGATTATTAATAGAAGTTCAAGATTCACAAGGGTGATTTTATTGTCCCATATGAGTAAATATTCTTTCTATTTTCCAAAATATGTAAAAAAATTGAAACCTCAGTTGATATAGAATTAAATCCTAGAGAAATGATCATGGACATGAATTTTAGATTCATGAGTCTAAATATTTAGGTTCACAACATATATATGGTTATAATATCTCTACCCCCACCAACACCTCAAAATATGGGGTTGTCGAAAGGAGAAATAAAATAATTTATGAAATATCTCGAACTTTTCAGAGTGTATTTAACAGAACTATTTATTTTTAGGTTGTTGAAGTGAATATATATTGTTATATAATTATTATAGTTCTATTAAGTACATTATTTTTAAAATAAGTTCTTTTAAATATATAATTCCATAATCCCCATGGTTTAGTACATTAAAGTTTTTTGTGTGAGTTATTTATTTATAATACAAAATAAAATCCTCAAAAAAATCATGAAAGGGGGATGAAGAATTTTTCATGGCTATTCATGTAATGCCCCAACCATGGACTTGCACACCAGTCCCTCAAGGTGGTTGGTTACATGACCTCATGCATGCATCCCCATACACAAAAGGCTTCCAAATAGTATTAAGGGTCTAATAGAAAAAATGGGAAGACTATAACCTCTTAATGAGAGTAATAAAATTCTGGAAATAGAACAAGAATAAAAAAAGTATATAACCAACAACTAAAAAGACCAGTATCACATGACGACTAATATAGGAATACAATATCCAAAAAATATAAATTCTATGCTAAGAACATATCATGTGTCAAATAAAAAACCCAAATAAAGACACACTAACACTCACAAGAGGGTCCCGACAACATGTAAGGTTTCTTCATCCATGATTCATCCCAACTCATCCATCTAACATAGGTTTATTTCCCTTATCCTATCCTAAAAAAATAAATTCTATTTAGGTATCAATGAGGAATCCCAATTTTTGTGTGGGTACAACTTAGTAAGCCACCACCAATGGTATCAAAAACAATTTTCATTCCATATCATTGTTTTTTGTTGTATAAATAATAAATTACAACTCATAAAGTAAATAGTTTTCACATTTTATCATTCTTTTATTAATAACATAAATCCATGGGTTCATGATGATACCCATACAATCAATAAAAGATTCATCCTATTCTAGAGTCTTCCCAATTAGCCCGAAGGGCTTTTTTGAAATATTTTTGGATAATTCCACTTTTAATGGTTGAAGGGGACCCCTTACATGACCTATAGGCCCAAGGAACAAGGCTCATACATGACCCAATACTTGACATTAAAGGCCCGATACTTGACACACATGAAATATCCCCTCCCTAGCATCTTCATCTTGAAGGAGCCTAGCTCCCCACCTCACATGGCTAATTGGAGAGCATTACCTCATGCGGAGCTTCACGGTTCATGTCCCCTATAGCAGTTTTCTTACCCTTGAATGTTTTTAATATGGTTTTATATTCTTTGGTGGTTGGTATTTTTTTCTCTAAATCCTTATATGGGTTTTCTCTTCTGTGGTCTACCCTACTTCTTGATTTTTTAAATGGCCCAAAATATATGTGGATTGAAGGCCATTGGTGGACCAAAGTCCCTTATAGCCCGATGTCCATGTGGCCTGAATGAACTGAGACCCATAGTCCCAAACAAGTAGCCTGAAGGCCCAAAGTGGATGAATAGTGATGTATTCTATAGTACCAAAAAATACCCTCTACATTACTACTACATTACTACTACAGTACCCCCATAAATTTACCCTAACCCAAATTTGATCTTGAGTCTATTAGATTCTAATAAGTATCCTCTACCACTCGGGTACAGGCTCATTGGCTATATGCTAGAGACTGTGTTATCCCTAATGGATATCGTGTATCAAAAAACTATGAATATCATTCACCATTTCGTGCCAATTCATAACAAGGCCAATTGGATCCATAGTTCATTGCTAATTTTTGGGTATAAAACATCATGTATAACACCCGATGGGTTTTTTGAGCCTGTATCTCTATCCCACACCTCATTATCTATTAGTTATTTGGAGCCTCATCCTCCTTCCTTAACTCACTATCTCATATAGGTATTCGGATACTTAGTCCCAGTCCCACACCTCAGAATCACATAAGGGAATTTAGAGACTCGGTCCCTGTTTGACACTCACTATCTCATAATTTTATTTGGAGCCTCATTCCCTGTAATACAACTCAATATCAGATATATTGCAAATATCGTAAATATCACAATATCACAGAAATCACTATTTCATATAGGTCCATGTTATGTATCATTAATCCTCTCAGAAAACATTCCTATTTAAGTGAACCATTTAAATTTATCAGAAAAAACATAATTACTTATCTCTATCACATGGAATGATTTGAATAAATCACTATTAGAAATTTTACAACATTTAACAATATAATTTATTTTCCCATCAAGCTTAAGATAAAAATCCCACTCTTCTAATTAATCATCCAATTCAATATTTAATTAATTAATGAATTCCACAATTCCATATATTGACCAATTATATATTCCCAAGAATCAAATACTTTAATGTTCCATTGGTATCTAATTGCATAATCACAATTACCAAATTCAATTTTCCCAAGTTAAAATCATTTCTCAATCACATTGAAAATAAATTAATAAATTCCCAAAAATACATAAATTAATTACTCAATTAAGTTATTCAATTAAATATTAAATTACCAAACATTCCAACTAAAATTTCACAATTCATACTCTCAACTAGAATTCATGAAAATTTAAATTCAATTTAGATCACATACCTCAAGTATGTTGACAGATTCATACCAACCAAATTCTCAAATTGAAGTGGAATGATCAAGAAAAAGACGATGAATGAAATCTATAACGAAATCCTAGAAAAAATATTGAATGGATTGAGATCTATAATAAACCATATCTAACACCTTGAAAATGGATAATAAAATGATCCTCTTCATCTTGTAAGAGTGGTGAGAGGGAACAAAAATCACATAAGAAGAAAACACATACCAAGAAGGGTGAAGATCCGTTAATTGAATCTTTTATTTACAACAAAATAAGGGTGGAATTACTTGGTACATGTATGGAAGACTAAAAAATATATATGATTCATTATTGGATTGATTTGGGGTGACTAAGGATTAATATTTTGGTGTATAGTATTTTATTATATTTGTTTGGTTGTTTGATTTCCCAAATGGATGGTTAACTATAAGAGGCGCATAGTTTTCACTAACCATGTGAATAATTGTGAGCCTCCTCCATGGTGGTCACATAGTTACTACTATAAGTCTACAAGGTTTTAAAACTATTTTCCAACCATGCAAATCATTTCTATTTGGGTTTTCATGGTTATGGGATTGGGAACACGGTTTGGGGAAACCATGTGGTAACCGAGCACCAACCTTATTCCTTAAAAAAATCTACAATTTCATAGTATAACACCACAAAGTAAAACTCAACCAATATACACTAAAAAATGATAAAGTAGTACTTTTAAACAATCTTGAGAAATCAGCATAAATGGTTCGGATCTTATAACATCTACTCCTTATAACAAATCATCCTCAAGATATTCTCCCAAGAATCTCTATGATTCCAAGGTGAAATGACAGTCCACTAAGACCGCATTTATGTTTTTCTCCCACTGGTTTTCCATGGAACATTTCCATGTTTCCACAATACAAAAAATATCTGTATGTTCTTTACCCAAAATATTTTCTCACTACTATCCAATACACATAAAAGAGGATCCTAAATGGGCACATCAATATCAAACTCAACATTATTTACAAAAATCACATGAGAAGGTTCAGGGTGATACTGCTAAAGTGGTGACACATGAGAAGCATCATGCATAACACTATACCTCTTTGCAAGGGACAATTGGTTCGACACCAGAACAATTCTCTCCATAACCTTAATAGGTCCAACAAGCCTGGGCGCTAACTTGACCTATCTCTAAATCTTACTATGACCCAATCTAGGTGACACCCGAAGGAAACACAATCACCATATATAAACTATAGGGATCATCAACATCTATCAGTATTCTAAATTTTTCTACTATGGTCTACAGTCATATACATCCAAATCAGTCAAACCTGCTCTAATGTGTCATTCATGAGACTCAATCCCAAAATCTCTGACTCGACTACCTCTATCATATATATAGTGGATCTGCATGTCCTAACATAAATAGCCTCATGTGGTTCAATATGATTAGTTTCTTGATAACTAATTTTATTAATGAACTTCACAAGTTATAGGTGCTTCTACCGGGACCCACTAAAGTATCAAACATACTATCCTAGAATATCCTAAAGAACATGTGTATTCCATTATGACTACCCATATATATGTGGGTGGAATTCAATACTCAGTAAAACCTATGTATCAAGAATCTTATACAATACCTTCTAGAAGTAATAAGTAGAACAAAATTTCTAGTCTGAAACAATACTCTATGTCAACCTAGGTTGATGGAATAACTCTATAACATAAGAATCTCAATAGTTCCACTAAAAAAGTCATCCATATCAAAAATAAATGTTCTTCTTTCATCAATCGATCAACAACAACCCAAATGTAATCATTCTTCTAAGTAATATTTCAAAGACCCACCACAATGTCCATAGTATCATTATCCCACTTCAACTCTAGAATTGGAAATGACTGTTGCAAAACACCAAGTCATTGATGCTCAACCTTCACCTATTGATAGGTGTTTCATCATTTCACAAACACTAAAATATCTATTTTCATGCCCGACCACCAATACTAAGATTGTAGTTTATGGTATATATTGGTAAAACCTAGATGCATCACCCACTTCGACTCCTGAAATTCACGCATCATCTCCTCCCATGTATGCATAGGCACAACAACCTAATTCATGACTTAGATGATATCATCCTCATATTTAGACTAATCGATAGGTGATTCCACACCATCATGGGTTTCCCTTAAGGAAAACAATATGGATACTCATACTTCATCTCTCTGATATGGCTCAGATGTGTATATCTACTGAAACCAATAGAATGGCTATATTCTTAGTGCCCTCCTAAACCAAAAATACATTTCATCCATAAAATTTATTATCTTCCACTAATAACTATACTCCTAAACATAAAGAGACAGTGTTTTCCTTCATAGAGTGTCAAATAAATTATTCTATTTACATGGAATATATTCTATCTCAAAAATAAAATTAAAACATATACTCAACCCAACTTCACTAATGGAGAATTAAATTTCATAGTGAAAAGATATACTTTATGATCTTGTGATCAGTATAGATAATAAACTTTTTGCCATAATATAATGCTTCTAACACATTATAAAATAAAAAAAATGAAACTAGATCGAGGAGGCACATTGGGTAACTTGTTTCATGTGGCCTCAACTTCCAAGACTCATATTCCAAAATTCAATTTCATTGCAGTAACACCACTCCCTGATTAATCATAGAAAAATTTAAAAACACTTTATACTCCTCAAATGAATCAGGTAGGATCAATATTGGTGAAATATTCAAATTCATATTAATCACGTGGAATTCTATTATAACATGATCCATACCACTCAAACCTCGCACCCTTCCTGGTCAATATCAAAAGTGGTTCTTGTAATTGGGAAATGTCCAGAATAAACCTCCAATAATATCCTTTTAACCCTAAAAATGACATATTTGAGAGACATTCTTGGTATGATCCCATGAAACAACATAATATACCATCTCTAGGTCTTCTTAAACACCTTCCTCTAATATTACATGACCCAAAAATATAACTGATCAATATAGAATTGACATATTGATAGAATCACATATAGATGATTCACTCTTAGAATACTTGGGATGACATAAAGGTGTTGGGTGTGGTTTTCATGAGTCTTGGACAACCCCAAGATGTCATCAACAAAAAAATCACCAAATGATCTAGGTATGGGTGGAAGAATCAGTTAATCAGGTCCATAATCACTATTGGAACATTTGTTAACCCAAACAGAATCTCAACGAACTCTTATAAGAAATATCTTCTTCTAAAAACAGTATAAGGTATTTTAGAAGGCCTAACTATCAACAGATGAATCCTTGATATCAATTCGATCTTGGATAAAACAGAAGCTCCCCTCAAGTAGTAAAATAGATCACCAGTATGTTGAAGAGGATGTCAGTTCCTCTTATTCATCCCATTCAAATTTCAGCAATCAACACACAATCACAAAATCCCATTATCCTCCATTGAATAAAAGACTGGAGAACCCCAAGTTGATGTAATTGGATGGAAAAAACCATTATCAATCAACTCTTCTAGTATATTCATGATCTCTTTATAGCATGATGGGGGCATTATATAAGGTGTAATAGAAACTAGTTCATCTCCATTTATTATCTCAATAGAAAATTACAAATGTCTCTCGGGTGGATTCCCTGATAATTCCTCTAGAAAAAATGTCCTAGAACCTATCTAGCATGGCTAAAAAGATATCATCCTTTAATCCTCTACAATCTAGTAACAAAATATTAACTTGGGTAATGATCACCCCCAATTTCTAATGAACTAGCACTGTATGGCCCACCCTGGTATCTTATTCTCCATATTGAACGTAATTTTCCCCCTTAGGATACATAAATGTAACTCTCCTTTTATAACAATTAATATGGGATTGGAAAATTAATAAACACTCTATTCCAATAATTTGGTAAAATCCTAACATATCCAAAATGCCAGTATCCCAAAGAAAATGATACTCTCCAAAAACAAGAGAACACCCCTTCCATAAACAAATATCCCATGACGGTACTCCTAACCATGTATGGATCATCAAAACCATCCTCACAAACTCCACTTATAGAATCACACAATTTCAACGTTGTATATATATAAAATAATGAGAGTCACCATTATTAAATAAGGAATCGAATAATTTTATTTCTATGAGAATAGTATCTCTATGTATCAATCAATCAGCCTCACTATCAACCAGTATAAGCTGAGCGACATGAAATAGTCATACCACTCTCCCCTAGGATGTAGTTTGAGTCCTTTGAGCTGTAATAATATACTAATATGGGTAATTCATCCTAGAAATACCAAGTCCGCTGCCTCAACCAATATAAATAGTGGTACTCCAACTTTGAGATAGATAGAATGTAGAAGATCCTATTCTAGTACTCTGGTTCTGTCTCGCTGCCCCGTCACCACCAATCTATCATGGGTTTTTATAGAATCGATGTAGATGTCTCATCCTTCCAATTCTTTGATAATATATCTTTATATAGGGAAAATATCAACAAAATTGGCCCAAACTACTTCATAGGTGTCAGAGCACTCATGTAAGATCCTGAGTAACTGATATGTCCCCCAAACCACTCTTCATTCCACTTTATTAGTCAACATTGTCACAGTGATTCTTCCTTTTGTCAGAAGGCATACATTCTCATCGTTCACTTATAACATCATTTCATCCACTATATGTCTCATTAATGTCCCCCTCGGATATGAGAGACCAATCCAATACATCAATAAACTTATTTAATATAATTATATTAACATAGGAATTTATATCATACTTAAGTATATCCTAGAAACACCTTTTCATAGATTTCATATCCATTTCCAGCACTGGATAAAAATGTTGTAAGTCTATAAAGTGACCAGTGTATTCCATCATGAACCTAATCCCCGGGGTAAACCACAAAACTCAACTAGACTCTATATTCTATACATCTTTGGATAAAATTATTTCCAAAACAACTGTTGGAAGTCATTCCATACCATACAATCTTTATTCTCAGTATGTGCCTAGAAATATCACCATCTCTTCACTAATTATCATAACATATAAGCAACCAATATGACCCTCTACTTATTATGAGTCTCAAAATGATCCAGTAATGTCTATACAGACTCAATCTAGAATTCGACTTCATCAGGTCGACCCTCAATGGTGAAATTTGAGGGTGTTGTAACAGAAAATCCTGTGTCAAGTCAGATACACTCTTCATGACCCACTCTAGGTATTTATCCATAAACTAAATGATGTGAGAAAATTTCTCATGGAACTGTTCTATGTCTCCTTTAACCAGCAATACTGGTGCCTCAGGTTCTCCCATCAGATGATCATTTCCATCCATATCCTCTTGTTGTCTTTTTAATAAATGTATTCATATAGTCATATCTCTATAATTCCAAACACAAACCATATGACACAATTAACAACATTAAACAATTTAACAAGTGTAATTCACAAAAATCCATAACCAGTCTCCACCCATTCCTGCCACATGGTAAAAAATGAGGCACTATCACAACCCATAACCATCATACATCTGGGTCATGGTTTACAAGGGTAAACATATGATAATATTCTTGTTTTTCATTATACACTGAATAATTTACATTTATCATTATTTTACCACATTCAATTCGATATCAATATCCATTTTTAGTTTAATTACATAATAAAGGAAAACATTTGAATTTTAATAAAATACCCAATATCTATTTTCCCATCAATGAAAAAAATATGTGCATACCACAATAATTATTGAGTTCCAATAATGATGAATACATACTAAACTCTCATTCCATATTGGGAAATGTGTAAAATTGTAGAAACCCTTAGAAAAAATTCATATCACACTACAATTGTAGGGCCCATGATTAAATAACATTCAACTATAATAAAAAACAACAATGACAACAATCACACTCATGGTACATCGGTTGTCTCTCATACATGAGTTAGATACTCCCATGCATGAGCTCATTTCTAAGGCAAGAATATACCTAGTCTACTATCCACCTTTTTCAAATATTATGGAAAAAAGAAAAAAAATGAAAAAATTATTTGATACCACATTTTTACTTCCTCACAGAGGTCCCACATAGTGGTTTCCTAATCCTATCATTTACATGACAATATAAATTCCTCATGTACCCCATAGGATGCCGACAAGACAAGAGGGTGTAATATAAATAATGGGAAGACTATACCATATTTATCAGTGTAATACAATAGTAAAAATAGAAAAATTATAACCAAATTTTATGACAAATAACTAGACAAATCAATATCACATGATGACTAAAAAATGAATACAATATCCAAACCAAAATATTAGATGTTTCATGAAATTTACATGTCTTGTGTCAAATGTAAAACTAAAATAAAGACACACTAACACACCCAAGAGGGTCTCAACACCATGTTTGGTTCCCTCATCCATGCTCCATCCCAACTAATCCATATAATATAGGGCCCTTTCACTTATCTTGTCTTAAAAACCTAATGTATATTGGGGTACCAATCAGGAATCTGAACTATGGAGTTAGTAAAACATATAAGGTCACATCCAACGATGTGTAAAATAATATCCAATTAATAACAGTATATGATTTTGTATGGAAATAAATTAAAATTCCTAACGTAAATAGTTATCACATTTTATCATTCATTAATTAAACTCATAAATAATTGGGTTAATGATGATACCCATACTATCAATACATGATTTGTCCCTTTCTATAGTCTTATCTATCACCAAGGGATATCACATATCACAATACCATGATTATCATTCATCATTTCATTTCAATTCATAGCTAGAAAATTTTGATCTATAGTCTATGTCGATCTTATGGGTGTAGAAATTGTGTTTAACACCCCGTGGGTATTTGGATCCTTTATCCCTTTCCCAAAAATCAATATCACTTATTTTATTTAGAGCCTCATTACCTATCCTACAATCACTATCGCATACTTGTATTTGGAGCCTTGGTCCATGTCCCACACCTCAATATCATATATGGGTATTGGGAGCATCAGTACTTGTCCCACACTCAGTATCTCATATAGTTATTTTGATCCTCAATAAATATCCCACAACTCAATATCACATATATCAAAAATATCAAAAATATAACTACATCAAATAATTCACAATTTCATATATGTCCATGTTTTTCATATGAACCTTCTTATAAAACATTATCATTTAATTGAACCTTTTCAATTTATCACAACAATAATAACTCATTATCTCTATCACATGGAATAATATGAATAAATTGACATTAACCCAATTAATGACATTTTACTATATTATTCATTTTACCTTTATGGTTTAGTCAAACTTCTTATTCTCCCATTAATCAACTAACTCAACATTAACTCCATCGATTAATACCACAGACCCATCAATTGACTAATCATTCAATCCCATTAATCAATCAATTTAATGTACCATTTTTTACGAATAACATAATCATAATTACCAAATTTTATTTTCCAATGTTCAACTCATTTTTTAGTCATTTGAAAAACACCTAATAAATTCTCCAATTACATAAATTAATTAAGTAATTAATTGATTCAATTCAAAATTAAATTTTCAAACATTACTATTCAAATCTCACAATGCATATATGCAATTGGAATTCAAGATAATGGGAATTGAATTCCGATCACCCACCTCAAGATTATTGATGGATGCTCACCAACAGAATTCCTCAATTGAATTGCAATGATAAAAAACATGATAAATAATGAAATTTAGAACCAAATACTCAAAAAATATGCAACATAGCTAGATATATCATAACCTTGATCTAATACCTTTACAACTTATAACAAACACTCCACATTATATAGGGAGAGAGACGGGAGATATAGCGAACCATACTGGAAGAAAACATATACTAGGAGAAGTGCAGATCTTTCAATCAGATCTATTATTCACCAATAATATCTGTTTTAATTCCTTATAACTCATTCTGAAGATCTATAATTAATATTAATTTATCTATGTATGACTGGGGGTGCTTAGATATTAATATAGGGGGATTTTATTTCAATTTTTATGTGCCCAATTTTCTACGTATATAGTTTCCTATAAGGTTTGCATAGTTTTACTTAATCATGTTCCTAACAATAAGGAGACTCCCATGGGTTCACATGGTTACAATATGGTGGGATAAAGGTTTTACTAACCATGTGAAAACCATGTGAATCCCCTCTTTTTGGGCTCATAAGCTTTGTTGTACTGGGAAATCGGTTTGGAAAACCCTGTGCCAACCATGTATTTCCTCTATCCCTTCCAAAATTCTCTAATTTCACACCAAAAATACGAAAATTAAAACTCAGCCAAGATAAAATAATACAAGGGAAAAGGATTACAGATACAGAATCTTGATAAATCTCCAAAAAAAGTTGGTATCTTACAATTCAACATCTAGAAAAGATTATCTAGTCCTTAATTAAAGGATAGATATTTTGAAAGAATTTATTCAGTTTACTTTTTATGGGATGGGTCCAAATTACCTTGAGGTTTATATATAATACCTAAAGGATTATATGTCAAATATGAATATAAATAACAACCATAAAAAACCTCTAAAATTTGTGGTAATTACCTAAAAAACCTCTCAATAGAGACCAATATTAAAGTCACGACCATAAAGAAAACATTGAATAATTAAGCACTTAAATTATTTGAACTGTTAGGACCAATAAGATCCATCCATTGGATGATATTTTAGGTGATTTTGATAAATTAACTAAAACTATAATATATCTATGAAAGGGGGTCAAAATCAAGATTACTTATTTTATCTAGAACCTTAAAATATTACCAATGAAATTAGTGGTGAAAACTGGGTAATATATATTAAATTATTTTGAATTATTTTGAAAAAAATGAGGAAGGGAATTGGTTTAAAGACTCAAATTATACCTTACGAATGTTAATAAATTGGTTTTTATAAGCAATATAAATGAATCTAGAATAATTTTTACTAAAAAATATTGATTTTTCCACAATTCTACAGTCATGGGGAAGGGATTGATTATGAAGAAATAATTTCTCAATTATCTTTAATTATATACATTTAAATAACACTAGTATATGCATCTCATTTTAATATAAAACTATATCAAATAGACATTAAGATTTTATTCTGAAATGGTTATATAATAGAATATGTTTTTTTAACTTTATATCCTTTCAAATACCCATTTACCAAATCATTTTTGTAAATTTCAATAAAAACTAATTGGTTTAAAATAAAATCCTAGGGAATGGAATGATGGGATCATCTATTTGATTTTTCTAAATCATTTCTCAAATGGTATAGTTGTTCTTTCTCTATTTATAAAAATAATTTGAAATGTTATTTTGGTTGTAAAAATCCATATTGACGATATTACATTTGAATCATCTAAAAACTATTTATATATATAATTTTCTATACTTACATAGAATGAATTTCAAATGACTTTAATGGGTGATATAAAATTATTTCATGGTTTTTTAAATTATTAAAAATAAATAATAAGTTATTTTAAATCAAATTAAATATAAAGAGATATTATAAAAAAATTCTTAGATAACACTATAGGTTGTGATTATCATATGAGTACTACCAATAAATTTATTTGGATGAGAACCAAGAAACTTTGACCAAAATTTTCATAAAGGTGTGATTGAGATTTTACTATACTTAATTTAAAGTTGTACTATGATTACATTCAATGTGTTTATGTGTTCTCATTTTTGATGAAAATAATTTGGAATCACATTTAAATGTTGTTGACATAATATCATAATTTCTCAAAAAAATACAACAATTTTTTTATTATACTGTTGAGAGAAACAATTTGAATTAGTCAGTTATTATAATGCATATTTTGTGCATTAAAGTTATATTAACAAATAACAACTATAACATGTCAATTTTTTTGGATTATATCTTATATTATTGTGTAGTAAAAAAATTATAATTCAGTTTCATTATAAACTACTAAAATGGAGTATATAGTTGTAGGATGTTTTTGTTTGTAGATTATATAGTTTAAATACACTCAACTAGACTATTGATAATAATTTACACATGTCTCTATAATATTTGAAAATAAAAATATGAATAATGTTTCTAAGAATCCAATTTCTCACTCTTGATAAAAACATATTAATATAAGATATCACCTTTTTGAGACAATTTTTAAGAAGTTGATATCACTCTTTAACATATCTGCATTAAATAATATCATTCTATTATTTTCATAGATACTTTAACTATAGAGAGATTTATTAATATCTATCATGTATGTGTAATTATTTCTTATTACTTATTGAAATTTTTCTTTTTGACCTTAATCATTTTGTAATTATATCATAAATTCCACATGTGTCCATATGGTATAGGATTCCATGAGAAAAAATCTTGTAGCGGGTCATGATATGACATCTTTCCAAACCACTATAATGATTATTCATGTTGTATGTCAACCTAAGTCAGCATTACTGAGTTACTATGAGATAATTATAATGGTAAATCATGATAAAATAAATGTATTTCTTCATATTTTTTTATATTATATTAAATGTTTTAGTTTATTTATTTTAACCCTATTTATATACCCTAAATGATTTAAAATTTCCCAATTTGATTTAAAAATTGCATCTCTCTAAATATAAATTCCTAGTGAATCTTGAACCTCTCCTATGAAAATAATTTCAATGTACTGAACCTCCTAAAAAGCTTCACAATTATTGTTTATATGAAGAGAGTATTGATTTTTCTGCTCCTCATGATAAGAAATGCCTTATGAATAAAGAAAAATATGTCTTGAGTATATATGATTTTAAACAAAACTGTTATCTTTCAACCATATGGTAATTAAAGATAAATAAGTGGATTTTGAGAGGATAGAATCCAAAATATCATTGGTCTAGAAATTGATTTAGCATTATGGGTTTAATTAAAAGTTTAGTATGCATAGACGTCAATTATGTCCAATATTGATTAAGAAATTTTATATGAATTATTATTTCAAAATAATTGATAAGAAGGATAATAATTGAACCCTTGTAATAAGATACCGACTTTTTTTTCTTCAATGTTCTGGGAAAAGTGTATGATTGTTCCACGTGAATGTGAATTCAAATATTTCTAGAGATATTATCAAACTTTTCATTCATGATTTAAATTTGATAAGTATCTTGAGGTGTTGGTTGGATATAGAAAACATAGGAGAGTATGTTTTATAGAATGGAATGGAGAGTTCATACTATTGATCATGTCCAATCAACAAAAAGTATTCCATATGAAAATATACATTATCTTTCTAGGAAACTAAAACTTCATATTGGTATTGAATTAAGTTGTAAAGGTAAATATGAATAGATTCCAATAGAGGTTCATAAAAGTGATTTATAATCAATATTATTTGTTTAACTGTCCATTATATCAAATATTAATATCTTAATTTCTTGATTCCAGTGGGCGCATTTCTATGGTGGGGAGAAAGATAGAATATTTATGTGGGATGTGATTTAATAAGACAATATATGAGAGAATAAATGTTAAAATAATCCTGTAGAAAATGTCATGGGTGTATGAAAGTGAAAAGATCTATAAAAAACATAACCATGGGAAGAATTTTTTGAGACTTAAAAGAAAAATTTGCTCCAAGTCCTAAACCTGATAAAGTTGGTGAATATTTTTATGAGGATGATTACATAGATATTAATGATATAAAACCTATATCAAAATTTTTGGATGAGTATGTGGATTTCCATAGTTGTTAAGTTTTTAGAATAAAATAATATGTTAGACTTCTTAGAGAAGATAAGAGTTTTACTCTTGAGAATCTAGTTGCACAAGGCCCAACATCCCAGAATGTTTACTATGAAAGTACTCGTACTCTTAAATATCAACCATGAGTTCATTTTTTTTTGATGTTGAAGAGACTGATTATTCTATGACTTACCCTGTGCTAGAAAATTTTGTTGAATCATGTGAAGATGACTCTGATAAAGTTTTCATTCACTTTTTTAAATAAAAATATTACATTGAAGAATAATATGAGTATAGTGAGAATTATATTCCTTGGATGAAGGAAATTGGGAATTTATATCGTATAGATCATGAAATAGGGTGAGAACCGTTTTATGATACTCCATTTTCTATTTGGAGAAGTCCTCTAGATGTTTGAGTGGTGTTTAAAACACTGACTCTAATAAATATGATGATCATGGTGGAAGAAGTCCTCTAGAGCATGGTGGATTGAAAATTTCAATTTCACAAACTCTTATTGAAGGATACTAAGTGGATCAAATTAATTTTTATAATTTTATTTAGGTTCTTTTCCTAGGAGATGGAAGACCATATAAAAAATAAATTTTGGATCAAAAAATTGATCAACTTCTAGATTATACAATTGAAGTAACTCATATAAATCTTATTAAAGTACCATAATCAAAATAAAAACTATTAAGTATTAGACCATTTCTCAAATCATCAATGATAAGAGAAAAAAATAAAATTGTTAGATCTAACTAGTGTTGGTGAATCAAATCATATGGAGCATGACCGCATGTTCATGTTTTACCATATCCACCCCCTCTAACTTCTTATATTAATAGCAACTACAATAATGACATAATGGTTATTTTCATTAATATGATAATGAATCTTTTTATGATTTATAAAATAGTTAGGAATCTTATTGAGGTAGAAGAATATATGTGACTCTTTCTCCCATTTTCCATCACATCCTGTTATGGTTGGTTTGTAAGATTGATCTAGTAGAGAAAAATATTCAGACAATGAGTGAATACATGGAAAATAATTATTCATATTTTTATTATTTTATAAGGATAGAAACTCATATTGATGGTAGGTTTTTCTTATAGACCTCTAATTATGTATCAACTCCCCTTAAATCTACAACATATACACCTCCTTCTCTTACTTCAATTAATTAAGCCTTAATTGGGTTTATTTTCAAACATGAATTTAATTCTATATTTAATGCATTTTCATAGTCTAAAAAATTATGAAATCTACCTATGAAACCCTGGATAGAAATATATTTTATTTCAAAAGGTAAAACTCATTTGTTTTAAATAATTTATCTAACCCATTATAAAAAGGCCACAAATTATTAATTTTTAATGTTTTTTTTTCACAAAATGATGATTTTAAAACTTGTTTCATTTTTTTAAAATGATCTTGAATTTCTTTTTTGACCAAATATTTCAAAACTCATGTGTATCTATTTAAAGATCTAAAAAATCTATTTTATATCACAATAATGGAATATAAATTATTATTTAAAACATTAGATCATGTTATAATTCCTTGAGTGGATTCTCCATACGGATGGATTCATTTATCTATGACTCCAATTCTTCTATAATGATGTCAACTTTTATTCATGTTAGGAATCCAACCCACCATTTTCCTCTAGTGTCTACAGTATTTACTACTAAAAATTTTATGTTAGAATATTTTTTATATACATATGTTTACCCTGTATAGTACCTGAGGCCTATTTCTGAAATTATTATCATTATTGAACATTATGATCATACTCCCAAGCCAACTCGACATCCTTCCCAAAAAAATTATAAATATAATGTTGATAACAAGCCTATGATACATGATTATTTTTATTTTAATTAATATTAATAATAGGTAATATTTTATTTCTAACATTATAAAAATATTTTTCATGTGATTATATTCTTAATTTTTATGTTTAATAAATTATCTTATTAATTTATCTATATTATTAAATTCATTACCTTATTTCTATTAATTAATATAAAATGATGTTAATTTTCTTAAGATTATTTTTAGTTTTTTTATAATCCAAAAAGTGTAAGAGAATTTTATAGTAGTTAATGATAATATTATGGTTGTTAAAGTATATCTTAAACATAAAAGAAAATTGAATTATGTTTTTAGTAGATATTTATAATTTATTTTATTTAAAAATATCCTTATCATGATTTTTGATCATCATAATTTGGGAGAATGTTGACTTAGTACATAAATTATCAATTTTAATGAGCCCAAATCATGTTTATTATAATTCTACAAGGATTCTATTGTGATAGTACACAATTATTTATGGAAAGTTGACTATTTATGGGATAGATAAGGTATTAAATTATATTGACAATATAAATGAGTGATTGGATATTGACCACAATTTACAATGGACTCAATCAAGTAAATATATAGTGGATTGACCACGTACTGTAATGGACTTACTGCATGTGCATTTGGTTGTCTGTATGGTGTATCCAACGATCGACTGCATGCTCTAGACAAGAGACTCTATGAAAGGAAATCTAATGTAGGGATATAGTATTGATTTTTTAAAATTTTAAATCTATATCTTAATGAAAGTTGATTTTTCGTGGTTGTCAACTAGATAGGGTATAAAATTTAGTAAATTATTATAGATAATACACATTGACTTCAATCTACCATAGAATTAATTTAAGAACAATGGGTATTATTTTATCACATATATGAATTATTGAAATGAACTTGAGTGTTGATTTATCTCAATGGTTGATCTATCAAACCATATATTACACAAGGTTGACCATAGTTTAGAGACACCAACATGATCATTTGTGAGAATTTACAATTTTCAACTCTATAAACAGTATTTTAAAGGGAATATTTTAGAACATTGATTGATGGTGTGAGAGTAGTTGAGATGTGTCAGTATGAGGCCATAACATATTATTATCTTACAATGGATATATATAGAATAGTGTTCTATAAATATTATATATCATCATATATTAAATATATATCTTCAATTTTATGTTCATTCAACTTTTATTAACTCTAAGATACTCTATTATTTTTCACTATATATCAAAAAATAAGTTGATGGTTTATATAACACATCAACTACATTGGATAAATTATATGATCATAAAGGGATATAGAACATTCTAGATCAAATTAATTCAATCATATATTATGTTCCCTTATGATTTTTAATCTTTCTTTTATCTTTATTTTTCTTTTAGTTTTTGAGATATTCAAATTATTATTCTATATTTAGTTATCACAATCTCTTCTACTATAAACAAGATTAATCAGATATTGTCTCTTCTATTTATTTATATTTTTTAACGCATGCATAACTATGGAAGAGGTTTAGCTTATCCTGGACTACCATGTGTCTAATTTTTTTTTTAACTTGATACAGGTTTTTCACCCATACCCCTGATCTATTTTGTGGGTCAGTTCATTAATTTTAATAATCACGTTTTATGATGCTATATATTAAGGGTAATAGGATTAGGTTCCAAATTGGAACTAACCTTATTATTTTTAAAATTTCATTATGAAATTATATTTTTATATTTCTATTCCAAATTGGATATCACCTAAAAAATATTTCTTACTTATTATTTTCAGTAAGTGTTCAAAAAATGTATTTTTTGAAGTAAAGATTGATTGTTATCATTTATATGAGATATATTTTTATGTAGTTAGAACTGTGTATAGAATAATTTCAAAATATAATGTATTTTTATTTATTTTAACTGGTTATTGATCATGCCTTTTAAAAATTATTTGTATGTATGAAATTATAAAAGTATATTTTATTTTTTACATTGATCATATTTAAATTAAGAGGATTTAAATTTAATGTTTTAAAAAATATCTCTATTGGAAGCCCAATTCATCCTTACCCCCTCTTAAAATTTCAACAATGATCCACAAATGTATTCAGAATGAAATTAATATAAAATTATTTGATTAAACTGTAAAAATAATTGAATTATAAAAAATTCATTATCATTTCCCTTTTACTAAGACTAATGGAAAGAAGAAGGAAGGTGGTATAGAATTAGTTTTGTTTTCTGTACTCATTAAATATTTTTTATATATGAATCGCATTACAACTGACACACCTTAAAGAATTATTCTCTAAAAAAATTCTATCAACTAACAGTTGAAGAGATGAATGTGAGCTGAAGTTTTCATCATTTATAAATATCATCTAATACTTTTAAATGATAGGTATTTGTAATCAATTATTGATTTAGGGTTAAATAATTTTACATAGTTGTTGGGTTCCCCAATAAAATGATTTAGAATAATAATAAAATTATTTTATGAAGTTTTAGGTACTTACACCTTGTTATGTGATACATATGAAAATGATCATAATAAAAATCAACAAACACTAATTGAGTGGGATGGAACTATGGGTTATTCTTTTAGCCTAAAACCACTATTAAAAAATATATTGTCATAGACTCTTCACATTTAATTAATTTCATTTTTTATAAAAATAAATTTAAAATGATAGGTTAAATAACATAAAATGATAAATAAAAATTAGATAATTTTTTAAATGACTCAATTCAACTAGACTCTTAAGTATTTTTATATAATATATATTGAAAAAAATAATAATTTCGATAAGGTTCCTCATATAAATGAGGGCTTGTTGAAATATCATAACAAATGATGTCCAAAGAATCATTTTCCTAATATTGAATCATATGATGCAATCTTCACTCAAAATGGTGAATCATTGGGATCAAATCACCCACCATCATTGGAATAAATCATAAAAATTGATAAAATGACTGGTGTGATCCATAACAGACATTTTCTCCTAAACAAGTTTCTTAAAATCTCATGCATTATCAATGATATGTCATATAAGAAAAAGATTCTCAAATAAACTAACTTAATAGTCATACATGCAAATCCTTTCATTATGTTCTATCAGAACTAAGACATACCGCCAGCTCATTGTAGGTCCTCCTAGAATATATGTTGAAATATTAACCTTCTACTTGGGTGGTGTATGAATTAGGTAAAAGATAGTATATATAGACTCTATCCAAAACTCAGTTTCCTATAATCCATCCTTTCCATTAAGGAGAGGTGGATGGTTCATTTGTTACTCTATAGTCAAATATAAAATGAAAATCTCATATATGAGAGCTCTATGTTCTATAGATATATAAAACAGAAATTGAATATCACTAATCTATTGATAAATAAGATCTTTTTTCCTAACATAGGTTTCCAGATCTAATATCGAAAGGGAATTATCTTCCCTAGCTTCATAATGTTAAAAAAGAGTTAATTATTGTGAAATATCCCAATAATTCCAAATACAAGGATAATAACACATCTATATCACAGTTATTGATAATAAACTTGATGATATGTATTAATTGGTATTGTGAACAATAACACTATAAATACTCCCTAAAACATAATGGTCTTACATATATCCAGTTATTTATATAGAATGAGACACCAACTCTCATGGGAATATATATGAGGTAAAAATCAGATCCATATATGAATTAATTATAAATTAATTTTGATTTAACCCATAAACATTAATTGAGCCATGATTAATTCCAAAAATAACTTTTATGTTAATTTATTTTTAGTTTACTATTATAATTTCAATTGTCACAACCCTTTCTTAATAACCCAGAAGTCAATAAAATATTGGAATAAAAATATAATGGAAATACAAAATGATAAATATATTTTATAAACACATATTCTCATTCCTCTATGATCAATGATTAAAATAATAATAAAAATAAGATCGTTAATACTCTTTTTTTGTGGTGGTAATTGAGAGGGGGTGGGGTAGGGTACTTGAGGGTGGTATTGAAGAGGGGACGAGTGTAGAGGGGGTGACTGGAGGGTAGTAATTGATAGGTGGTAGGTAGTACTAGAAAATAATTTTTTTAGAAAAAACATCCCCAAAAAGAAGACAAAAATATGAGTTCAAAAAAATACAAATGATTTTTGAAATGATGTTAAATTATGTGTAATTTACTAACATTAAAAAAACCTCAATATTTTAGGTGTCACTAATTATTGAAACTTACAAACATTACTAATTTGATGATTTTTATTAACATCACTATAAAAACAATACCAATTTTTTTTTGAAACATCAGTAAATGAGATTTCATTTACCGAACATTCTTACAAATACTAGTAAAATATGTATCGTTAATTAGAAAATTATATTTGCATTGCTAATATAGAGTTGTTTGTAAATATAACCAAATATAAATGTTTATAAATGTCTCCAATTATTTATGTTTACAAACATTTCATATTTAGTGACACTTCAATTAGTGATGTTTTTCCGAAAATTTTGTAGATGAATTAGCGATGTTTATAAACATTGCTAATGCAAATAATAGACATCAGTAATTAAATTTTTTTTAGTGATATGAGAGATCCATCAGATACATATAAGAATTTATTAAAAAACAAAAAAATTAACCCAAAAAAATTATTTATTCATGATTAATTCTACAAATAACATTTATGAAAACAAAATTAGATTTCTATTAACATTTTTAAATGTCATAACCCGGATTTTTATCATGTAAATGTATAAAAATATTATGGTAATCATATATTTTAAATATAATGTATAAACATATATTCTCTTATGACTCTAATCTAGTATAAAAATAATAAACAAGAAAATTAATCACTATATTCCTTGTAAACCACATAAGTATAACACTAAAAAAACTATAATCACATGTTGTGTATATTTTACTTTCCCAATATAAGGGGTATATATTCCTATGAAAAAAAATTCAATCTCAAGTTCCTAAAGAATCATATTTTGAAATTATTTACACAAATAGAATAAAAAATTAAAAAATATTTCTCTTAAAACATTGCAACCACCCCAACATAAACTACATTAGAAGTAACAAAGTTGGGGTGATGAAACCACCTCAAGTGAAGCTCCTCATACACAAGAGGCTACTCACTAGTGATGATGGTATCTAAGTATCATGTGGTGAGTATAACCACGGGACCATAAAAAATAAATAATAGAAAAATTATTAATAATTAACTATCATCATAATCTGAATCATTAAATAAATATTACATATTTGAACCAATAATACTAGAATATATCACATTCTATAAAAAATATAATGGAACTATAATTCCCATCAGTAAAATGTATTTTAAAATCAGTTGACTATATTATTGTCCAAACACAAACAATCTAAATTATATATCAAAAATGGATTCTAATATAAAATAAATTAGATATAAGTGTTTCCAAATCATATATCCCCTTCTTTCCATTAATCTAACTCACCCATGGATTACAGAGTACTTATCCTTATATACACCACCTATCATGAAGTCTTAATACACACTTAGACACTTGTGTAGGGTGTGATTACAAATCAATAGGCTTCCAAAAATTTCGTCCCCAAATAATTTTTGCTTAATTTATGTTCAGGGATTATGTGATATACTAATAAGAAGTAATAAGAAAAAAATAATTATGATACATTCAATGTGACCAAATACAATACAGGGCACTCAGTGAGTGATAATATTAGCTTTATCTAATGATATTATAGGCCTAGGCTTACCACACCTATAATAAAAAGGGCCATCACATAATCCACCAAATTATAATATAACCTTTCTATTGGGAATCACATCCAATATCATAATTTATATCATGGATGACAAGGAATATAGTCAACTAAAATATAGAAAATAGTATAATAGGAATATCAATCCATATCTTCAAGTAATAAAAAACGATATTTCATAGCATAGAGAACACAACTTTAATTTTAAATAAACTGGAATATTATTAAACTATATTCAACAACATGTAAATGGGAATATCTTCCCTTACATTATGTAATATTAGGGGTAGGTGGAATAATATGCCATTCTATATAAATATCAATAAAAAAATATAATTACATCTAAAAACAATAATTGTTTATTCATATTAAGAAAATATTGAAAATAAACTTCATAAATCTATTTTCAGGGTAGGTAATAATTACCTGATTCAATTAGAATCAATTATAATTTTAGGTATCACACACAAAACCATTTCCCTCAAAAACCAATCTAAGGAACACTCTACATGAGACAATATACTAAAAAATTTTGAATACCAAAAGTTTATACATCTAAAAAATAAACCATGAATTGATAAATATAATAAATTTTCAAGTTTAAATCTTGAACTCAGAAGAACTCTTATCAAGATACACATCCTATAATTAATGGATTTTTAATGGATCCTATATAGGTCTACAAGGTCACAACCAATTGGAGGGATTCCCTAATGAGGTATCAAGATAAATTTCTATAGTAAAACTTGGACTTATGATAATTAATGATAATGAAATCAATATATAATACCAAAAAGTCATCTCATTTCACAAACATCTTAAATATATTCATTATATATAAAACCCTAATTTGGTTTCATGTCGATACATTTTTTGATGACCTCTGAAACCCATATTTCATAATATATACGAGTATATATAAACCTTTGGGAAAGAATATTGACCACCTACCTCATTATAGTAAGATACCCTTTATCAAGGATCTCTAATATATTTGGTTGTAATCGTATAGATTCCAACAATTTTATATAAACTTCTAAAATCAAAATTTTACGAAAATAATGATATAGTTGTGAGAGATAAAAAAAATAAAATGATGTGGAGTAAAATAATGTTCTCTAATAATCCATTAGGACTAATAAATAACAAATTAAAACATTGATGGTAGTTAAATAATGGTTAGAGGAGAATATTTTATGGGAGAATGGGCTTAGTCGTGCCATTATTGGGATTCCATAAAAGTAAATTATTTTATAAGATTAATATATTTTAAATTTCATAATTTAAAAAGAAAAGACCACATATGATCATGTTGTAGAGTGATATTATACATTATGACACAATTATTAAATTAAGATCAACCCATAATAATAACAACTAATATTTTTTTGTGAGATTACCTATTTCACATAAAAAATTCCTTATCAAATCCAGCCATTAAGGTTTGGTTGTTAAGATTTAGTAATATATCAACCAATGAAACCCTTTCTATGTACCACGTATATCACCACACATTCCTTTAACAAAATTTAACTTATGGTGTGTTATGAAAACCCCTTATTATCATATAACATAATCTTACAGTGAACAGAACACTGTGATCCCCAACTATTATGGTTAAATCCCTTACACCATACTTCAAAAACATTAATTGAATTATGATTTCTATCCTAAACTAAAATATTATTAAAGGTTATTTTTAATTTAAATTGGTTCATTTATTCTTCTATAAAAAAATTATGAAATCCATTAAAATAATAAATATCAAAAATACACATGGTTTGGAAAAAATTAAACTATTCTATAATGTGATAATTTCATTTTGTTAAAGGATGCTTTCTATGCATATTGTATTCAATAAATTCTTTCACAAGGAATAAAAATGAAATTTTTTAAATGTCATCATCAAACCACTTAATATTCAATTCATTACCTATATTTCAAGATTCCCCAACAATCATTTCTTATTTTTATAATAAAGGTAATAATTTTTCATGAAATTTATCTAATAATATATATTATTAAATCATTTTCTATATTCCATATATTAAAATAATAAATAGGTTATATCACCACTATTCCTTATATTATCTATGAAAATATAACTCTTATAATATGGTTTCTTTGACAAAATAAGAAACCATTCAAACACGTACAAAATACCTTTACATATTTTCAATATTTTAATCACTATAGAATTTTTTATCCATAAATAATATTCCAAAATTTTTAATAATCCCATCACCACATTATATGTAATCCCTTTTCAATTTTCTTATACAAACTTAATCTAAACATTAACTAATACACCATATTTCACTTCAATGGATTCACCCAATTGATCCACTATAGTACTCATATTTAATGCAGTATGTAGGTAATAAATTACAAATGTTTGGCCTTGATATCAAGAATGTGAGTTTTTTCATGGTTTTAAAGATGGGAAGCATATTATTCAATGATTATGACATAGATATCCACCAAATATATGTTGATTCTCCCTCTCTATGTTTTCATATGTCTTTACTCCACACATATATGATAGTGTATTTTCTACGAGTTATTGAAACTGATTATGTATGATATCTAATAGATACAATCATTTTCCAAGAAATTTGACTTATTTTAACAGTGTGTTAATTATATCCAAACATATCATCATTTGTTTTAAAAAAATATAATAAAATTGATGTTATGAAACTTACAACCTTTTTTAATACATGTAGACATTTTCAATGGTCATCGAATCTTTCAATACCTTCTTTCCATAGACAACACAGGTAAAAACCGTACATAATTCCTATATATTATATATACTTTAATTTATAAATTTTCTTGGTTTTTTTCTCTTCATATATTTCTTCTTGAAGTGTAGGCACTTGTAAGCCATTATATATCAGACTCAGCTTAAATCTTTTATATTTTACAGCTTCTATGTGTACCCATTCACACAACCTGGAATATGAAAACTCTATTTTATCATAAAAGAAATCATTGGGTTTATAAAATTACACTATGTAGAAATAGTTAGAATAAATAACATTTTATTTGGATAATAAAAAATTTATCCATATGTAGACTAATATTTTTTGTTTTCTCTATTTAGACATCTAACAGTATGACCATTAACATTTTAAAATACAATCAAATTGGAAATATCCTTGATGTGACATTGATGTGTGGATAATCACCTCTCACATCACTGTGAATTAATAAAAAAATATGTTCATTATCATATTTAGTTACTTATAATATATATATATATATATATAAAATGTTAGTATTTAAGATATGAGTAAAATATAAAAATATTGGTTGGGTAAATGGGTTGACATATATTTATCTTCTATCATTCATAATTACATTCATCTATAAATATAAAAAACCTAATTTAGGAGATAGTGATTCAGGTCCTCCTTTTTTATGGTTCCATAGACCTATAAACCTTTAGATTCCCTGACACACATCTCCCTACACAATACATATGCATCTCTAAACCTAAGAATATGGATTCTTATGCAACTATCTTCGACACTAATATCTTACTATAATCACATGAAATAAATGACACACCTACATATTATTTTTATACATTATATTCCTAGATAATACCACCATTGTGAGGATTTCACCTTCTTGAATACTATCTATGTGACTTCTACATAAATTCCTAATGAATTTGTACACCAATAAACATGTTTGTTCTTATTTTTCAAAATTTATATCCTCTATATATCATAATTATCTATTTTTATATATGGTTTCACCATAAATGTAACACCCTAAGTCTGTATGATATATTTATTTTTAAATAAATTTTACTTCTTTGATAGCTTGTGATACATGAAACCCAATGCTTAAATGATCAATAATACAGTAAACCAGTATATCCTAGCCATTTAATTAAAAGTTATGAAAAGAACTAACTGTATTATGAAAATTATATAGCTTTAAATTTTAAAAAATAAATCCATTAGATATCAATGGATCATATTTAAAAATAAAATTCATTTGAAAGTAGAAGAAATGTTTTTTTAAATGACTATTATGGAATAACTTTTTATCTTAATAAATTAAATTAGTTACTATTGGTAAAATATATTAATGAAATTTTTTATAATATTTTGAATAAAATGTTTTACCATTAATCTAATATATTTTTTAGTCTAGGGATAAGAATAAATACATCTTATACATAAAATTTATTTTTTCAAACACATTTTCATCATGATTTTCAAAATTATTTTCAAATTAGTTTTTTTTTTCAAATTTAATAAATTGATTTGAAAAAATTGACATATTTTTTAAAATAATAATTTTAAAATTATATCACATTTAGTTTGGTTATAAATTTTTTAAAATATTTATTTGTTGTTGAGTAGTGAAAAATATAATTTTTTTATTAAAATTGCCATTTCCTTTTAAACAATTAGAATGTTTCATTTTCTATTAATTTTTTTAAATATAAATATTGATCAATTATATTATTATAGATATAATTTATTTCAATTGAATATATGTTATGATTATGTTTGATGTGAAAAATATTTATATATAAGAACACTTTTTTTTAAATCGCTTCTTCATCATGATTTCAACATTAATTTTAATTTAAATTCATCTAATTATATGAATTGAATTTGATAAATTGGATTAATTATTTTTAATTACAATTATTAATATTAGGTAATAATTATAACATATTTTTATCATAATTTATAGTAAAAATATAATTGTTTTACATGGTTAAGTTTAAAATGAGTTTACTGGGGTGTTAAACTAAAGATATTGGGGATGAAATGACCAATAAAGTCATATAATTTATATTTTATAGAAATACATAGACCTCATATCATCTAATGTTTAGTAATGGTTCATTTTGGTTCCTTCATTCCATGATAGTGATATGAAATTATGTTAAGACTTTGAAAAATTATAAGTGTGCAACCCATGTCAATTATAAAATGGCACCCCCTGTCCACTCCTCTTTATTCATAAAGTGCTTTTTTATTCTTATAATACCTACAAAATAACTTCCTTAAATCCTTTCCCATGACCTAGAGTTTTTAATGTTATCATAATTCAATCCAAAAAAATACACAATGTATAATCCTAAAGATGTTGAATACAGTAGTGGTATAATTTTTAACCATGCCTTTTCATTTTATTTATTACTAAACCCCCATTAAATTATATTAGACTATGAAAAATAATAAACTAGTTTTTTCCAAATAATTATATGTTATTTATATTAATTTAATAACATATATCCATCTCTTATTATTTCAAATGAGTTGTAAAATTTTCAATCATGTATACGATGGACTACCGCCTCCCCGAATGATGGTATTCATTTTCAATCACCACCTCTCAGAGATGGATATAATATTTTATTTAAGATATATATATATATATTATAATTATGATATAATAATAATTAATTAATTATAATATCACATATACCTACTTACCTTCCAATCTGTTGTAAAATGATACTGTCGCTCGAGTATACGTGTGGACTACCACATGCACAAAACAATGTGATTTTATTTTTATTTCTGATTCACATAGAATATAATAATGATATATTTAATCAATATATTTTACATAATAATGATTCTGGAAATTTTTATTGATATTTACTTTTCGTTCAATATGTCAAAGATTGAAATAATCATTCATGTGTATGTATAACTTACCCACTATATGAACTGTTTAATTTGTTTTTCTATCTCTATTCTTTTTTTATTACAATAAATACATATATAAGGAATATATATATTATGTTTATATTATTGTTATAATTCTTGATATGACGAAACCATTATACAATTTCTATAAAAAAATCTACCAAACCAAAACATACATGAAAAATTAAGCAGCTATTACCACAAATAGTGATTTTATCATCGAATTATTAATTAATGGGTGGAAAATGATTATAAACAAATAATATATTAAATTTTATATATATGTAAATGGTTTAGGAATAGAGAAGTTGGGATGGTTTCCAGGTGGTTAACACACCTTGTATGCCTACATGAAATCCAATATCAAATATTAGTGGAGGAATATTTCTAGGTTATTATAGCATTATTGTGGTTTGTACAATAGTTTTACTATAATAGAATGAAATATTCATCTATTTCGGCCATCATGCTACTGGTTTGGTCTTATGGAACATATACCCCTTGGGCCACCCAAGGCCTTTGGGCTATAGGGATTTCGTGCCACCTTAGGCCTTCGAGCCATGGGCTTTTGGGACCCAAAAACCATGGAGTATCCTAGGAAGACCACAAACAGAAAGACCTATAAGAGGATTATTAGTAATTATAAACCACTAGAATAGAGATAACCATATTAGAATAAGGATAGGGTATCAAAATCACTATCAATACCACCCACTATTTAATTATGCTTAGGAAAATTCTAGTTGATCAGCAGTGTGAGGTGGGGAGCTAGGGACCTTTAATAATGAATGTTTTGGGGAGGGATACTTCTAGTATAGTTTTTTGGGTCTTTGGTTCATGTATTAGAAATTATTCATCTAGGACTTCTGGTTATGTATTGGAACTTGTTCCTTAGGTCCTATGGATCATGTAAGTGTTCTACCCCAACCTAGTTAAAAAAGTGATTATCAATAAAATAAAATAAAAATTCAAGGCCTTCGGGCCATTCAGAATGTGGTATGAGAATAGATTGATAATAAATTAATATTTTTTATAAATGGGGTTTTGGCATATACAAAGGTATTAGAATCTTATGTGAGGGTTTATATCACAAGCACATCATTATCTCAAATTGTTTAGGTTAATGTATCCATTGGAGGAATTATTTAACCCTTCTATTGTAAACCAAATATATTTTCTTCTCTTATATTAATTTATGGAAAATAAGAATTTTCTTTCATTTTTATACACTTAATGTACTTAATATATAGAAATTAGTTTTTATCAAAAAAGTAATATTGCTTTTATAATCTGTCATAAATCTTTTTCTTTTATATACATATTTCAAATAATATTTTTTAAATAATATTTTTACTATAATCGAATCATTTATGAAAGGAATTTTAACAATTTTTTACTTCAAAAAATGATTTAAAATGAATATTACTATTTTTTCTGAATGATATAAATTTTGAATTTCCTATAAAAAGTGTGAAATGAATATTTTATATCTTATACGACATGAATGGAATTTTCTACCATCATGAATGACCAATTGTTTTATGATTATTATACATGTTTTCATAATTTATTTCAATTAAAATGTTATTCAGAATATTATATAATTTTTTACTTTTAAAAATGATTTTCAAAATTAAAATTCTGTTTTCATCAATATTTTATTCAAAAAATTATTATATTTCTACCCATCAATTTCATTGAAACTTTATTTTCATCATACTCCACTATGGATATATAGTAAGGATTTGATCCTTATTTATTCCCTATATTTTTTATGATATGATTGATTGGAGAAAGTATTAACATTTCATATGTAAGTTTTTCAATATGATTATTCATGTTGATTTCATATTAAATTATTATACCCCATTTTATATATTGAATTAATTGGACTTAGTGATGTTAGGGGACCAATATAGTCCCCAAATTAATGGATACGTCTCTTGAGAAAAAATAATTTTGGTATTTGTAAAAGGTATAACTTTTTTTGAATTATGTATTAGAATAAGGCCTTGATGGTTTATTTATGATTTCTAGAATTATGAATTATATAATTATGTGATATGTTCTTGATGTCAATGTGATTATTTTTTATGACATATAAGGACATTTTTAATGATCTTGTGATAAATTATATTTAATTATTTGATCATCAGTTATTACTTCTATATTTTTATTCAAGCTCCAGATATAGATTAAATGGAATTGATTTTAACTTATTTAAATTTCAATATTGTTTATTCTATCTGTATTCATGATACCCTATTATATACACATACTATTGAAGAGCATCTAATCTCACACTATTATAATGTTTCATTTGAATAGGATGATAGAATATTTATTATTATTAATATGTGGGAATATTATGAAAGGTATAATTACATTCTCAAGGAAATTACAATATAATATTTTAATTTTTCATTCTTAATTTGATATTCAAGTATGTCTATAGTTTTGAAAAACTACTAAAATATAATATCCATTATGATATGATCACTTGTATCTTGTACCAATTTGATTATGTAACCACTATTTTTAGTCTATTATGGTTAGGGTAATTATAGTTGGTATCAAGGAATGATTAGAAGATTCCTTGGGAACTAGATTGATAAAAACAATGACTACAGAATACAAACCCATTATTCTATTTTGGGATAATTATAATAATAGGATAGAATCCTCTTGTTTTTTATTGTAGATAGTATGTGGTATTATTGAAAAAAATAAATTTTTGGATACTAAAAATTGAAATTGTATTATTATTGATGTAGCTATGGGAAATGAATTCTAAAATGGTTGGATTAAGTGTATCTTAGAAATCATTCAGGTGCATGGTGAGTGTTCCCTTACTATATACCATGTTTACACTCCTAGGAGATATTCATAAGTTTATTCACATTTTATTTACAAATAATTATAATTGATTTGAAAATATTTTTAGGATTTTATAACATTATCAATGATACTAGTTTATTATTTTGAGTTAGTTTTGCATAAAATTTTCAATTTTTGTTATATCATTAACCAGTTTGGAAATTATATACTATGATTTATATTGTTAGGATATAATAATTTTTATTATATTATTAAGAGATATTTAATATCATAAGTAATTAAAACCATAATAATACACATAATCCATTTAGAGATATCTCTCGTGGGAAAGATAATGAAGCTGGGGTAGGATCTATAGCTTGACCAGAAGAAATTTGAACAATATTGGGGTAGATGACTAAGGTTTGGAAAAATAACAATTCCAGTAGTGAGTAGATTACTAATGTAAAACATTGTTTAATATTTTTATATCATTACTTGTGTAAGAAACATTCATCTTTTAATGGGACTAAAATCCATTTATTATTATGAAATGGATAACAACATTTTTGAAGATATTTCTTTCATTGGAAGGTAATGAAATTGAGAAGGATTTCCTGGAAATTTATCATCTATAAGAGGATGAAGATAAATGGGTGCAATTGATTCAAAAACACTATCAATTTAGAGGAAATAATAAGTATTTGAGGAATGTGTTTTATGTAACCTTTCATGGAAAAATATTTTTCTCTCAAACAGTGATCTGATATGGACTAACAGTTTTTGAGTCTGCTAGAAAAGGAAGAGGAAAATATTTCAATGTATGAAAAAATTACATTTACAGAAATCAAATATGTAGATTATGTAATTAATCCAAATATTAATATTGACAATTTATTTAATTAGATAACTCCAATCCTTTGAAATGAAAAAGTCTCCCAAACATTTTCATCATATGATTATATAGTATATTATTATATAAAAATAGATAAATAATTCATCATGTCTTATGAATTCAATGTAATGAAAGATAAAAAAATCCTAGTAGAACAATCAAGAAAGTAAAATATGATAAATTGGGTAAGTGTAATGATGAAATTGTTAGATTGTAATAAATGTTAAAAATAATCATAGAGAAAGAAGATTGTTTGGAATGTATGTTTGATTCATGGGTGGATAGAAAGGCCATCAGGCTCATGATTTCAAGGGAAATGAAAAAGATATTAATTTCAAAATATTCAACTATAAGGATATGGGGAACTATGAATGCGATTATCTCATGTATCATGGGAAATTTTCCTCTTAAAGGACAATAGTGAATGAAAATTTTTATGTGATCCTAATAGATGGGGTCGATATTCTTAAAGATTTGGTGGTTGGTACTTTAATCATTATGTGATATAGATCAAATTATTTGTTTTATTCTAGATCATTGTAATATTTTATATCTCCCTTGTTTTCTAGGAACATTAGTTATTTCTCAATATACATAATAATAGAGTTATAATTTAAGAATACAAATGAAAATCTCACTATAAATATGTTATATCAGTAAGTTCCCATTATCATAGATAAATGTTCCCTATTTACTAACATTATTATTTTATATATGGTTGATTTTGATATAATACATGGTATGTAATGGATATAAAATTATGAATAAAAATATTATTTCAAAGATAAATATATTATGTGTCCTGAATAATATGTGTAATTATTAATCTATATAGGGAAGACATCATCATTTATTTCATGTCTAGATTCACCTTTAGTAGCTATTTTAAATTAGATTTTTGGGGTAGAAGAGATATCACAATATATAGATAGAAATGGTAATATTAAAATTGATGATGTACCTATTGTAAAAATTAAATTGATTAATTAATTAATTAATTACCAATATATATGTAACACCTTATTATTTTCATGAAATTTATCTATTTACATAATATTATTTTCCCAATAGCCTGTGTTACATGCAACAAAAAAATTTAAACGAAATGAATAACAATATGTTTACACTATCACATAACTATTATATTAGAGTGTATGAATATAAATAAGTAAATAATAAAACAAATATGTGGTTTAAACATTTATAAATCAAATTAATTATTTACCAAATTTTTATAACTAAAAACAATAAATATTTTCAAATAAAAGTGATGTTTATTGAGAATTATTGTTTCTCTATGCAAAATGTATTTCATACGAATAAATTCAATTAATAATTGGGGAATGATTTTAATGAACGGTGTGTATTTTTTTAATAATAAAATGATATAAAATTAATTTTTTTAGTCATACGAAAAAAATAATTCCAATTTTATGATTAAAAATCAATTTTTTATAAAAAATGGATTTTGTTTAATTTTTTCACGTAAAATTAATTTAATTTCTTTTATTTTTTAATTTCATAAAATTAATTAAATATTCATAATCATTGTCTTAATATTTGTTTAATTTTCCTTTTTAATTTTTGGTCAATGTGAATAGTAACCGTAGTAATGTTTATCTTCTTAGTAAAGGGAAAATTTGTTTAATATAGATTAAAAACAAGTTATAGAGCACTATCTGTTGATCCCAAATCTTATTTTAAGAAATTAACTATACCCATAAAATATTTCTTTATAAATTGAGTTGTTTGAAAGATATTTTTCTATGGAAATGAATTGTATACTTCTTAAAAGAATGAAAGTTACAAACTATCACCTCTGTGTTTTTAATAATAATTATGTGTTTATATAGGGGGGAACATTAGTTATGAATGAATATTAATATTCATTTTGATAATAATTAAATTTTATTAAATATTTAAATTTATTTATAATTTTTATGTATTATATAATTACCTTAACTAATCATAGAACAAAAAAAGTTTATTTATTTAATTTCTGGGAAAATAAAATTATTTATATTAAAAAGATTAAAAGTGATATAATTTTAATAATGTACACAGTTAAAAGAATTTCAGAGGTGTATATGAGATATTATTGTTTGTTTGAAAGATTATATTTGAATTAAAACTTCTTATTTAGGGCATTTATTTCTAATTTAATGAATTGGGTCAAAATTGGAAATAATGATATTTTATCAAAATAATAATTTATTAAATTATATAAGTATTATAAAAATATTGAAAAAATAATATGGTAATTGTATGGTTTAAAATATCATAAATTCACCATTTATAGTCTAATTTTCACTATATATTAAAAATATAACCCTTTAATGTTGTAGTCTTTGTCACCATAGATAAAATTAAAATTGGTTAACAAAGGTTTAATCAAAATGATAATGTTTAAAATGACACTGAAACATGGATAATTTATTTTTGTTAATGATTTTAAAACCCTTACCTACCTTATGTTCAAATCCATTTCCCTTATCAGTCATTTTTATTGAGGCTAAAAGTATTATAATTTATACTTTTTTGAAATTCAAAAAGTTCCTTTCACCTCAATTATAGAAGGGAACCTCCTCTCCCACTCCCCTACACCACATTGATCATTCATGCTCTACCAACATATTATTATTTCCATTATAAAAAACCATATTACATTCTTTGATATATTTTTCATCCAAAAAGACTATCCCTAGAGCCCTCTAGAGGTTATCTAACTTATTTCTTCCAAACAAGTGGTTGTATCCTTAACCAATCAATTTCTTTTTTACTCTTCTTTACATCATATAAATCTATGTTTTTTTATTAAAATAATAAATTTATTATAATATATATTATGAAGTTTTATTATTATTATAAAACTTTATTATACACCCTCTCTTCTATCAATTGAGATGTGAATGTATTGCTTGTGTGTACGTATAGCTTTCCATCTCCATATAGTGATTGAATTCATTTTTTATCTCTATATTTTATGTATGGATATTATAATTTGTTTATTTTTAATATATTATATTTATGAAATAACTATACTTATAGAATTATATTATCACATATACCTACTAACTATAAAATCATTTGGGAAATGATAATGACATTCACGCATATATGTGGACTATAACATCCACAAGGAGACATGATTCATTTTTCATTTATATTTTAAATGGATGGATGTTTTGGAGAATTTTAAGAACATATTATATATAGATATATTATATAACAATTATCTTATGAAATTTAATTAATATTTACCCTTATTTATTTCCATTTTTTGAAAAATGAAAATAATGTTCATGCGTACGTATAAGCTGTCATCTCCATGAACGTGGTCATTAATTTTTCTAAAATTAATTTTTATAGATGACTATAAATAAGTATATCATTAATATATTGTATTTTAATCAGGATAAATAGTACTAAGATGATAGAATAATTATAACTCTACATGGACTAGGACCATTGAACTGATATACTCACGATAAAAGAAATAATTAAGACCCAAAAATAAAAGTTTTAATAAACAATTATTGATAAAAGGGGGTGTTTAAATGTTATAAAGGGGTCATATATGATATTATAAGGATTTAAATGACATTTTATAGATTTATAATAAATTTAAACTATAATAAGGGACACCGGAGTTTAATCTATAAATGGTGTACTTGATGAAAGGGTTTTACTTCACAATGTCATCAATATTCAATATTGTTTATGTTTATGTTTCCATTGGGGAATATTTTTCACCTATTTAAATGTTTTATAAAAAATTAATATGTTTTTTACAATTCTCATATTAATTTTTAAATTCATTTTTAACTATTTTTTATTTTAAAAAAAATGTTTTGAAATAAATCTTCTTGCCGTTTTCCAAATGATGTACTTTGTGAATTTTTTGAAAAAATATAAAATAAATATTTTTTAACTTATATAAAAGGAATGAAATTTCCACCCATTATAACTAATTTTTACATTTAATGTTCTTTTAAATTTTAACATTTTTAATTTTAAATAATGTTCTTACTTTATCATTGTTCTTATTTTAAGAATACATGATTTCAAAATGGAAAGGTTATTTACCTAAAAAAATATTCTAGGTGATATTTGAAAAAATATTTTCCATATATTATGAAATCATTTAATGTTACATGAGATTTAATAGGAATATGATCTATTTATACCATCATTATTCTTTATCTAGAAGGTTTATTATTATGATGTGAAGATGAAATATTTATGAAACTCATTTCTTTTCAATGGGATATGTTTTAATGAAATATTTATTAAACAAATTTATTTTCATGGATATGATTTGATGAACATTTTATGAAATTTTGGCACACATATATAAGATTTTCATTATTTTATGGGTGTGACCTATATCTCCTTCCAATCCATTTAGTAAATATTGATTTTTTATGAGATAAATAGGACTGTAATTGGGAGTGAAACTAGTTCAATAGTGGAATATGTCTACAATGACAGTCTTGGAAGTGTCCCTTGACTACTATAATGGTTTGGGGAGTGGAACAGTTTCACTATGATAGACCTCAAAATGATAATTTAATACTAAGTAAATAGTTTAATATGATTATGTGAATGGCCCCAAAAAATATATTATGCCTATGTTATGCTTTCAGGGTTCATATTCATTGATTCTCGTATGATTCATTTCTTGTAAATTGCTACAATTTTTTACCTAAATTGAAATTATGATCTTTGATATGAAAGGTATGGTTTGAAAATTTTTATATCATCTTCTTATCTCCTTATACTATTGTTTTTCTTTTATGACCATTGATATATCCCTTGTTTAACCATACTAGGCATCCAAGATCACCCATTTCTTATGTTTTCTTTCCCCAGTTTATGAAGAAAGGTATTAACCATGATATTTCTGATAAGTGTTATAGTTTTAAATAAGTGGAAGACGGTGTATATATTTTATAAACCTATTTTTTATGTCCTCCTATTTCCAAAGATAATAGGCCTAATTGGTTCAGACATGTATCATTACATTATGTAAATAATATCCATATATTTAGACATAATATCTATGTACAAAAATTATGGTTCACAATAGTTGGTATTAGTAAATGTTTTTGTTAACCATTGGAAAATATGATGAAAAATCATTTGTAAGAATGCATGAGATAAGTCTAAGTATAAGATAAAATTCTAATAATTTTTTAATGATCATGAATGAACTAGGATAAACCAATTGTTTCATATATGAGAGTGTCAGTACATAGACATATTTAAAATATTTTTCATGATTATGTGATTTCATACTATGATGATTATTTCCAACACCAAATATTTTTGTTTCAGTTAAAGGATATAACCTAAAGGAATCATGTTAATGTTGATTACGATGGGAAATATAATGATATTTTTCTTGGGAGACCAAATTTTAAGAGATACAAAATGAGAAATATTATTTCTATGATTACACAATATTCAAAATCTATGATTCATGTTAAGAATACAAAAGATAAATTTAGGGAAAGCCATTTTGTTGAGTCATTTAGGAGGAAACATTCATCTTATTTAGTGGGAACATTGATCCACTAAATGCTAATCAATGCTTTAGTACAGTTAAAAATATTTTTTATGTTCTTTAGTGTTAAGATAAGGAGAATGTTATTATGGATGTTTATCATTTAGATGTAAAAAAAATAAGTGGTGGAATCTTATAGAAAACACAAAGTAACAAGATGAAATTGACTCCATGGAGTGGGAATATAATAAGATATTATTTATCAATGATTATAGTATTCATATTCTTCATAAAAAATATGAGAATAAATTTATTGATCTAAATTTGAAGGATGATGAATCCATGGGTACCTATGATGAAACTTACACATGACTTGTTGGTATGCTTAAGATATTATCATCCAACTTGAAAGTAAGGATTATCAATTCTTCATCTGTCATGAAGAAACCCTATTTGACGCTAAACTGGTATCTCAATCCAACCCCCAAAAATTCTCAAGAGGTTTTCCTGATCATCCTTGGTTGGAAACTAGTTCCAAGCATAAAATGTAAATCAATTGGGAACAAATTTACCCCAAAAAAAATAAATAAACATATAATGAATGAATTATAGTAGTAATAATAAACACAAGTAGTGGAAATAAAATAAAACACATATACCTATATGTGACCATGTGGGTCACCGCTAAAAAATAAAGAATCATCACACCATGATGACTGAATCTAAGATTAAGTAACCTCAGAGGATAAAAACAAAGATGAAACTATAAGAGTGAGTATTAAAACTCGGTAAGTGTGCCTGAGATAATTTATACCCTAATCCATACCTTTAACACTAAAACCATTTCATTCGAGTTTGAAAATAGTACATATATAAAAATAAGGTATTCTATTATTATTTTTAAACAAGTGATAGGGTTCCATTTTTATTGAAAACCAAATTTCATTACATTTTCCAAAATGATTTCCAGAGTATGAAAATTAATTTCAATAAATTACTTTAAAAGAAAAAAATGTTTTAATAAGTATTTAATATGAAATTTAATGAAAGTGTGTCACTTTATAAAAATAATATAAAATAGATTAATGCACCGTATGTGTAAAACATGTTTCATGGAATAAAGAAAAAAACTACCAAAAAATAAATAGGAACATACAAATATATAATCAAATTAATTTCCAAAACATATCTTGAAGCAATCCAGGGAAGTAGTGGGTTTCGTCCCACCTTTCAGCATATGGTGCAGCTCTATAGTAAATCACTAACCTGGATGATCTAAAGTAGCTTCAATAGTGGAACATCTCTACTATCCTCTCACACATCTAGGGGTACCAATAGATCTAATTACGGTTGATAAGAAACCACTTGGTGACCCTATAGATTAAATCCATGAATCTCATCATAATAGTTTGTGGAGAATGATGAGGTCGTCTCACACATGATAATATCTATAATCCAAAAATCCCCCCCATGTATTCCTAGCATAATATTTAAAACCACCTATGAGAATACCATGTCATTGCTAGGATGGCCATATAGGTTCTCATCACATGTATAACCTCTCAAAGTGAGAAATATCCCAACACAATTACCATTTCAAAACCATTTCTCCAAAACCTGGGAGAAAATATCATTCCTAATTAGAATATTCCAAATGGTCCCTTAAATTCATTGGACTACCAAAAAACACTTCAAGGTGAAAAAAATGAAATGTTTTAAATAACACATTTAACTAATTCTATTTTTTTCAAACACACCATACATGTAATGAATCATTTATAAAACTATTTATAACATTTAAGATACTTTGCATTTAGATAAAATCTCGTAATCAAGCCTAGAACGATTATATAAACCAAAAATAACTATTACCAAGAGGAGAAAACATTTTTTCACAACATACACATATATAACAAATAATTGTTTAAAAATAGTTTTTAAATGGTAATAAAATCAAGTAATTCAAATTAAAGACTTAGTCATCTGGAACCTACCTCAATGGGAAGAGAATCAAGATGAAACACATAGGAAATCAATTCCTTTAATGTTAAAAATTGAATATTCCCTTCTATATGTTTTCATGAATATTAACCATTAAAAATATATAATATCACCTCAACCTTCTCTACACATTTTCATGGGAAAATATGTATAAGGGGGTCCTTACATTTATTATTAAACGTGAATACTTCAATTTACAATTACACACTTATGAATTTTATGAATATATACATAAAAGAACTGAGTCCCAAAGTATATATATTCACACTTTCATGAGTGAATATATAAAAATGTGGAATGATTACCTTCCACTTGTCCAATCCCATTCCTTAAAACATAATGAAGACAACACACACTCCCATGACATATGAAGTTCCCAAAAACCAAAATACTCGCTCATAATCATCATGACATTCAACATACCCTAATAGACCTCGATAAATATAGATTTTAGGCACTGATTGAGAAGAGATCATCTCTACCTCTCCACTGGGAGTCTCGGTAGGTCCAATGACTAGAAGAGAATCCTTAGAAATATTTTGGGTCTTTCTTGTTGGAATAATATAAAAACATAAAGCACAAAACCAAATTAAAATATAACTAGTACATGACTAATTAATATATTAAGTTAAATAGAAAGCACATAAACCCTAAAATAATTAAAGAAAATCAAAACCAAATCATATCTCGAAAAAAAACCCACAACTATATCATAAAAAACCATGAATCTTTCTTCAAAAATTATTATTTTCATTATAAATTGAAAATAAATTTTCCTAATTCCAAAACCATTTCAGAACATCTAATTAAAAATTCAATACACCACCTTACTTTTTCTTTTAAAACCACAAATCCAATTATAAAAGGAATAGAAAGAATTTTATTTTTAAAAACTAATTTTCAAAAAAAAATAAAATATTTCATTTTAAATACTCACCATAAAATACTATTAACTATCATATATGCATTCATCCAACTTATTCTTAAATAATCTTTTATATGTACCAAAATTCACTTTCAAAACACACACACATGTATATAAATGTGAGCATTGATAGAGAATACCAAGGGTCAAACATATCATTTTGATATCAAAAAAAATTATTTCCAATATAATTATAATGTGGAAATTTATATAACCATTTTAAATTAAAATAAATATCTACTTCATTGTTGAAAACAAAAATCACATTTGAAAAGACGCATTTCCCCGTTTTAAAAACCATTTGTCACTCTAAATTCCCTTTTTAAAAATTTGTTTCCATTGAAAACACACTCACAATAAAATGAGACCAAAGCATCACTCGTACCTAAAAAATTAAAATAGGGAATTATTAGTCGTGCATAACCTGGACAAATATTTTAGAAGGCCATAAACTAAGAATTCGCGTTACACTGGAAGCATATTGAACCATAAACTCTGGATTCACATGTTTCTTTACACCATTTATATTCATCCTATAACACCATGTAACATAATCTATCACACTCCCGCCCCCAATATACATAAGCTCATCGAAGTCGCTGAACGCTAAAAACTAAAACCCAAGACCAAAAATAATGATTTTGAAACCGAACTACCCATGTTGACTCCAGCCTCATCATGAGTGGTGGTGATTAGGCACCTACCCATAACCTACATCATGAGCCCTAATAATCCTATCTCTAATCTACCTAACACCCTAAACCATGAGGGACTCCTATGATACCATTTTTTAATGAACCAACATGGGTTAACCCTAAGATGGTCACCCAGGTAGGCCCAACACAAGGCTGAAGAGGAATTCCCAATATTCCCAGGGATGTCAACTAGCATCAGCCATAAAAAATAAATAAATAAGGAATGATCTGGTGCATAAATAAATAATAAATAAATAAATAAATAAATATAAATTGAATGATAAAAATAAACACTATAATTGGAAATAAAATAAAATGGACTTACATTCATGTGACCCTTCATGTCACCACCAACTACTAAACCATCATCGCACCACATTGACCAAATCGGATCTAGATGATTCATGAGGAGTTTAAATATGTGAAACTATAGGCATGATTATTAAAACTCATTAGGAATTCCCAAAATAATATATTCTATATAAGTTACCTATAAAATTAAAACCAATTCATTCAAGTTTAAAAATATTACATATAAAATAATAATGTTTTCTATTCCAAAAAAAACAAGTGACATGATTCCACTTTTGGGTAAAATCTCTTTCCATTAAATTTTCCAAAATAAATTAGAAAACATTAATATTAATTTCAATAAATTCTCTTAGAATATAAATAGTGCTGGAAAAGGTATTTTAATATGAAATACAATGCAAGGGTGTCACTTGATACAAATACTAGAAAATAGATGAATTTGGTGTATGTATTAAACATGTGTCATGGTATTGAGTAAAAGAAGTGATAAAAAATAAAACAGGAACATATAAATATGTAATTATGGGCATTTCCTAAACATATTTATTAGAAATCCCTATTCTTACTTGGTTCAGACCCAGTTTCTGATGTATGGTGTAGCTCAATATTAAATCACCAACCTAGCTACTCTAAACTGGCCTCACCAATGGAACATCCCTCCTATTCTATCACAAATTCCGGGGTTACCAATCTTTATAAACATGGTTGATAAGAAACTAAATATCAATCCTAAAGATGAATCCTAGGAATCCCATGTTAATAGTATGTAGATAATTAGGAGGTAATCTCACAAATGACATTAACCATATCCCACAAACTCTACTATTATTTACTATCCCAAACAATGAAAACACCAATGAAAATAGGATCTCATCGGGAGGATGAAAATAGGGATGCTCAACACATAGAACCTCTCAATGTGAAAATGGTCCTAGACATATACCTTTTTAAAACCACTTCCTCAAAACCAGGTTGAAAATATCATTCTTATACAAACGATGCTAAACGGGACTTTGAATTTATTTCATTTCCAATTTACACTTCAATTTTGTTAATGGGAAATATTTTAGATAAAACATTTAACCAATTCCTTTGTGTTAAAAAAACACAAATTACATGTTAGTAATCATTTATAAATCTATTTAATACATTTTGGATACTTCATATTTTAATGTATCATCCTAAAGAGTCTTCGACTAATTATCTAAACCAATAGAAAAATCATTCCCATAAGGCACAACCAAAATAACCTAAAATATATATATACCACCTTAATATAAAAACATAATTTTAAAATGCTCAAAAAATCCCAAAATACAGATTAATGGCTCAATAATATGAATTCTAACTCATCCGGAATAGAATTAAAATAAAACACCATTGAAATTAATGTCTTTGATGACTGGAACACAAATCCTTCCTTTTTTCATCTTTCACAAATATCCACCTTCATATATATATATAAGGAAAAAAACTCATTTTTACATATTCAAATGGGGAAATAGGTAAAAAGGGGTTCTTACATATATTCTTATACATGCATATACCCGTTTACACTTACACTCATATTCATTTTTCACACACACACACACACATATATAAGCACACCCAGCCATAATGTATATATTTTTAAATCCATGTGTGAATATATTCAATGGGAGAACATACTTATATATATATATATATATTTCTACCTGTGTATACACCTTTAGGTCGCCTACGACTCAAGTGACTCAAAACCACTTTAAGTACAACTTTAATGCACTGTAAAACTACTAGGAACCTAAAAATCACTGAAAATACCCCAAATAAAATTAATACTATAAATATGGTTGAATAATCAAACCTAAAATGATTTATGGAGAATTGAAATGGTATGATAAACTTCTCCTTCAATGGTGGATGCTGAAACATGCTCGAAGAATACTTGAGAGTCCCAGTTATATTCTTAACATCATAAAAGTTAACCAAAATTTGGGTTAACCCTTGACCAAGCATTAAACCAAGCTAGTTATGGAAATAGGGAAGAGAAAAAAACCAAAAAATATGAATAGGAGGGGAGATGTGGTCTTACCTCATGATGTTGACTAATAAACCAAAAGTGTTCTAATGAAATGTAGTGTATAAGTGGTATCAGAGAAGGGGGTGCATACTTCCATGGATGAAGGGAGGGGCTATCGCTTGAGAAGGACAATGGAGGGAGAGTAATACCCCCTTGGGGTATTATTAACTTTATAATAATAATAATAATCAAATTATAATTATAATAATAATATAATTGTTAAAACATTTCTCTATATTTTATTTTTCTTTATTTTTGGTTTTCTTCTCTTTTTAAAACCATGGGAAGTCCGCATGATTTTGCGGTACGACTTGACGAAGCATACGTTAACTAGGTGGTGGACTATTTCCTAAGAGGAAGGGACTAAGTGGGATAATGGGAAGCATTATATGATGTGATTAATCTTGTGGAATCTGTGAAAAAATGGCTCTGTAAAATGACACAGCCTAACCGAATGAACATTGAACAGTTATTCCAAACCATTGCATGCTAACCATGTAATAGCTAAATACCTCCAAAAATTTAAATTACATATCAAAAACTACCAAAACTCAAAATAGAGTCTATGAATAATTTAAAATATAAAATAATTAATATCTCAGGGTTAGGGTGTGACATTAGTGGCTCAGAACAAAGTATCAAAAGGGTGTTATCCAAAAGGGACTCCAGTATCAAGGAATAATTTGTTTGATGTGATATCATGTTGGATATAAAGAATGTAATTTCCCATTAATATAATTATTTTTATAAGAAAATAAAAATTAAATTAAATTCATATTATAAAATTCATATAGGGAAGAAGACGAAAATTCCATTATTCGAGAATTGTGGAATTGAAACATATGGGAATTTTTCTTAATGGAATGCGTAAATGGTTTCATTTTAAAAATGAATATAATCAATATATTTAATGATGTGTAGGGAATAATTTTGATAAGAATTTTAATTCAATTAAAGGTCCATAGAATACCCTTCCAACACCTAAATGTTTTAAATGCAATGAGTATGTGAATTATACTAACTAGTTCCCATATTTGAATGTTAATGATGATTATATTTGTCAATGACCTATAATAACTATAGAAATATGGAAATATCATGAGATAACTATTTTGATGAGGGGTATAATAATAAAATGGTGAAAGGTAGACTTACCATCCACTCTATAATGATAATGTAGAATTTTATTTTGGATCTACCCACTCTTTTATATCTAAATTATTTCATAAGGGTGTCATTATAACATGTAAAAATTATAATTTTAGTTAGTAGTAAAATCCTCTAATATTATGATAATTTCATCCATTATCTATGATTATTCATCAGTTTATGTTTTTCAGAACTTGATTCCTAAAAATCATTTAATTATTTCACTAGTTGAATTCAATGTTATTTTGGTAATGGATTGAATATCATTACATAAATCTCATTTCAATTTCTGAGGAGGGGAAGTTATTTTTGATATTCTAAACCAGACAATTGTAACCTATAAATGTGATGAAAAAATTAACTTCTAATGGATATTATTTCCACTATATGGGTTATGATTTAGATTAAAAAAAGGAATATATGATAGATAGTTTAGAAGAAACTGAACACAGAATATATTCCTACAGTGTGGTAGTTTAATAAATTTATTCTTATAGAGATTATTGGTCTACCACTGAATTGGAAATTTTATTTTTGAATATAATTCATACAAAGTGATACACATATTTCCAAGACTCCATATATAATAACCTCAATTGAGTTTCAATAATTAAACAAAAAAACTCTTGTAAAATTTTGATAGAGGATTACTTTTGGGAAGTGTTTCACATTGGGGTGCACTAGTTTTATTTTTAATAAGAGTGATCGATCAATGAGTAATTTTATTGATTATAGAGAACCTAACATGATCAAAGTATAGAAAAAGTATCATATACCACATATTTTTGAATTTTTTCATCAACTACACATATAACAAAACTTTTCCAAGAATTATATTTATTATCGATATCATCAATTTAGGATCAATATAGAGGATATACCCAAAATAGCATTCCAAACAATGTGTACATATTATAATTTTAGATTATACCACTTTGTCTTACTAATTCCCTCAATATCTTCATGAAAATAATAAATTGATACCTTAGAGATTATTTAGATCCGTTTTTGGTGATCTTTATTGATCATATTATTATTTTATATAATATAATGGATGAATATGAAGATCATTTTAAAATTGTGTTGAATATCGTAAGGATGAAAAATCATTGTAAAAAATTTACCATGTGGGAATTTTTTCTTCATAAAGTTTCATTCATGTGTCATAAAATCTCATGTGATTGAGTAGAAGTGGACCATTCAAAGACAGATATTATTTAACATTGGCCTAGTCTGACCAATATGATCAAGATCTAGATTTTTCTTCATTTGGTTTCATATTATCAGTGATTTGTGGAGAATTTTTTAGGGCTTCCTAATTTACATTCCATGTTAACTTTGAAGAGAGACAAGTTCATTTAGAGTAAGGAATGTGAGGAATTGTTTTTGGAACTAAACATAAGGCCAGTCAGTTAACCTATTATTACTCTACCATATAGTGGATAAGAGTTTTTAATCTCTATTAATGTGGTAAATAATGGACAGGTATGTCTTATTAGGAAGAACAATATGGTTATAGATTATTCATCAATATAATTGGATTTACGTGAAGAAAATAACACAACACATTATTTTCAGTTAGTTGTGGAATTTATTCATTAAATATACAATAAAATTAAAACAATTGAGAATATTATAACTTATATACTTATGAAAAATTATTAAAAAACAACATCACTCAAAAGGTTTTGAAAAAACTCTAGAGAATATGGTTGGAACTTATTAAAGAATATGATATCTAAATAAATTTACATCGGTGGAAGGTGAACAATGTAGAATAGGATCTGAGTAGAAAGGATGATTATAGAATTTCAATTTGAGGATCATGAAATAATTGATATTTTTGGAATTTAAAATGATGGATCTTGAAATATTGAAGGTTGGGGAGAAATATTATCTTTCTCAAATAATGTTTCTAACATCTATTCGTGTAACGATTAAAGAGGAACGGATGGAATATGTAGAGATTTAAAACAACACTAGTGCAGAAAACATTTTTTACGTCGGTTATTTTTCATTATTTACGTCGGTTTTTAGGCGACGTTAATACGGACGACGTTATAAATAACGTTTTTTACGTCGGTTATTTAAAACCCGACGTAACATACCTAACATCACGGGGTTTATCACGTCGGTTATTTCTAAACCGACGTGATAAAACGCCTGGGATATCGTTTATCACGTCGGTTATGACATAACCGACGTGATTAACCCTTCCCCGGGCCTATTATCACGTCGGTTTCTTAAATAACCGACGTGATAAAAAGGCCTGGGAAACGTTTTAGCATGTCGTTTATCCAATAACAGACGTGGTAAATCGATTCCCAGGCCTTTTAGCACTTCGGTTATATTAAGAACTGACGTGATAAAAGGCCCAGGAACGGTTTATCACGTCGGTTATCGAAAAAACCGACGTGATAAACCCCTACCGATTTATTTACCACGTCGATTATAAAATAACCGACGTGAAAGCGATATTTTTTTTTAAAATAATTGCACTGCTCTCACCAAAAAGCAACCAGAAACCAAACAACAAAAATAACCATGCCATCCCTCCCCCAAGCCCCAACTGAACCCCACCCTCATCTATACCCACCTAACAACCTGGCCAGCCCTCCCCCGCCACATTGGAGCCCCACCACAACCCTTGGACACCCCCCACCCCTTGGACAGCCCCCCCACCCTCATTTACACCCCCACGACCCCTAGTACAGCCTCAAACACCCATTGGACACCCCTCCCATATCCCTTGGACACCCCCCACCCCTTGGACACCCCCACCCCTTGGACAGCCCCCCCACCCTCATTTACACCACCAAGACCCCTAGTACAGCCTCAAACACACATTGTACACCCCCCCACACCTTGACAGCCCTCCCAGCCCCCTTGGACACCCCCCCGCTGACCCCTGGACACCCCCCCCCCCCGAGCCCTTGGACAGCCCCAAACACCCCTTGGACACCCCTCCCATATCCCTTGGACACCCCCACCCCTTGGACAGCCCCCCCACCCTCATTTACACCCAACCGGCCCCTTGGACAGAACTCCCAGACACCTTGGACACCACTCCCATATCCCTTGGACACCCCCCACCCCTTGGACACCCCCCACCCCTTGGACACCCCCCACCCCTTCGACAGCCCCCCACCCTCATTTACACCCCCTGAACACTAGGACAGCCCCAAACACCCCTTGGACACCCCTCCCATATCCCTTGGACACCCCCCCACCCCTTGGACACCCCCCACCCCTTGGACAGCCCCCCCCCCCCACCCCCTGGACACCCCCGACCCCTTGGAACCCCCCCGACCCCTTGGAAACCCCCCCATCCCCTTGGACAGCCCCAAACACCCCTTGGACACCCCTCCTATATCCCTTGGACACCCCCCACCACTTGGACACCCCCCCACCCCTTGGACAGCCCCCCCCCCCCCCCCACCCTCATTTACACCCAACCGACCCCTTGGACAGCCCCAAACACACCTTGGACACCCCTCCCATATCCCTTGGACACCCCCCACCCCTTGGACACCCCCACCCTCATTTACACCCCCCCGACCCCTAGGACAGACCCAAACACACCTTGGACACCCCTCCCATATCCCTTGGACACCCCCCAAACACCCACCCACCCCCTTGGAACCTCTCCCCCCATACCAAAATCCAGACCAGAAAAACCATCAACAGTAGACCAAAACAAGAAATAGAGAAAAATTAAACATTCACTTATATAACATTCAAAACATACACTGTCAACTTCAAAAAAAACTAAATCCAACCTAAACGACTACGAAATACACAATTACGTTGACAATATTCAAAATTACATTTTACATTACAAACAACTAAAAGTCAATCAAACCTGTAAAATAATTTGACCACTCCACTTGTAAGTGTTTGATATCTTCAGCAGTAAAGGGTTGAGGGTCATCAAAAAGCTACAAAGGAAAAGGATAGTAGTCAACGTGTATAATGAATAAATCAAATTGAAATATTATGAGAAAGAGGAAATCTTACCAGGTCAAAACTCAGAACTGTCCCAGTTGTTATTATTTCATACATAAATCTTAACATGTAATATCCGCATTCGATGATGCCTTGTTGCTCATGACATTTCTGTTTGAATGAGTGTAAATTCAATATATTATTTTTATGTAATAAATCAAAATCTACAAATTATAAATGGATATTTACCTTTGCATGTACATATTTGATCTTGAAATTCTTTTTCTTTGCGCTTTTTCGAAAGTGGACCCATGCCCTGTTAGAAAATAATACGAATGGGGTAAATTTAAAATTCATTATAATATATAAAACTATTGTGAAATTGAAACTTACGTTTCCAGTATATTCTTAAAACTTTCTCGCACATCATCATGGAGAGAGCATATCCAATAAAGTGCTTTCTCCCTAGGGCAAAAAACCCCTAACATCCAATGATCCCTGATAAAAGGAAATTTAACGTTAGTGGTTTTTTATGTTAAAAGATAATTAACTCTTTGAGAGGGATGTGTTTCATACCTCTCACAAAAAGGCATCATCCAACACTGTGTGATTACATTCTTTTCAAATCTATCAGCAATATAAATCATTCTTTGTTCCTCATCCAATGCACATGCTTCAGGGGAAATCAATTGTGGGTCCATGAATCCATATACATCTGTCAGCTCATTCCTCTCACAAATTTTATACAGATACCTAATACAAAGCAGACATAAGTATACATTTTTAATAAATATAATGCAAGGAAAAGGTGTTAAGACTTACATGATAAAAATTTGCACCACGTTGATGCCCAACTTATCTCCAGTGACAAACTCCATGATATCAGTTTTCATAATCCCCACACTTAGTTCACGTCCACAGACATGAGCTTCCATTGTAAAGTCATAATGATCCGCCAACAAATTTGAATATCTTGACAATTTGTCAAGACTACTAGTATCTGCATCTGATGTCATAGCTATCTGTCTTTGTTGTTGTCTATACAGTATTTCTTTACCTTTGAAGTATTCCTGCAAAAATAAATTGAAAAATATATTAGTTTTCAAATGATAAAACATTAATAAAAATATAAAATAAAAGATATAACATCCATACCTCTATGGTAATGAGTCGAAGAAGTCTGGATGGCCAAAGTAAAAAATGGCTGATACTATGTCCAATTGTCGTCACCTCATCTGTAGGTAATGGTATCCGAGCTGATCTATCTATAATATCCTGTACAGTGACCCTCTGATTCTCTACCTCTAACTATTGATGATGAACTGTATCTCCTATTCAATATACCATCCCATATGCAACTATATGATGTTGAGGATCATCAACATACAACTCACAATAAGTAGGTAGCTGCGGCGGAGGAGGAGGATCAAAAATGGGGTCCGCAGGCTGAGGTGGGGGAGTGGGAGCTACTGGGAGAGGTGGAGTGGGAGCTGCACCCTGAAATTATCTTTGCAAGTCTGAAAACATAAACTGCACCGATTCTCTAATCTTGTCCTCCATTGTCGCATTAATATTATGGACTTCAGCCTCCAAGGATTCTATTTTTTTTTATAAACTCCCTCAACGTTAGAAGTTGAGGAACGTGGCAACACTTTTCTTACCGATACACCTACCGGATATCCTCTTACACGGCCAGAATGTTCGGGCTTTCCCAATGCCACAGATAAAATATCTTCCCTCCCAGATGGTGTAAATGTCCCCTGTAAACTCTTCTCCTCAAGAGAGTCCTGTAATAATTAATTGAACATTTCTATAATGATTGGAAATATATGACGAAAATAGTAAACTTAATTAAATAAAATGGATATCTTACAATCCTCTCAACTACGAGTCTCGATTCTTCCGAAAGATATTGTCCTTTTTTGCCCTTCCGAGCTCTTTTCCATTTCTCATGTCTAGATGGAGGGGATGGAGGGGCCACCTCTCCAGAGCTTGAAGACTCAGCTCTTAGTTGTTGAAATTTTTCTGCCATCATTTGTTCTTCCAATAATGCATACCCTCCCCGAGATAAACTATGAGGGTATACATTTTTAGATTGGATCTCTTGATGAGCTTTCCTTGTTTGCTGTAAATTAAGAATAAGTAATCATTAACAAAAAAATAATAAGATCATTTATATAAGAAAGCTTATAAAAGTTTACATTTCCCTTACCAAAAATGATTCTTTTCTTCTACTTTCAAAAAATTGTCTCCATGTGTCTTCATCTATAAAAGGATATATACGACATGGATTCTCACGACTCCTATGACCATAAATGAAATCAGATGAGAGGGTTGATTTGAAATCCCTCCATCTCCTAGCAGCCAACGATAAGCATTTCTTCCTGACTCCTCCAGTGTCAGGAATATCAAATGTCATCTGATAAAAAAGAGGTTAAAAATATTATATATACTAGAAACATTTAAAGAATAGTCAAACAATAGCAAAAGATCTTACCAAAATGGTCTCCCACAGCTGAGAAATTATCACCTTATCCACACTTCTCCAATCATCATAGAGAATGCTTACTTTGCTCTTAGCCTGAGTTGCTACAAAACCCTTAAAATCTTTAGCATTTGGACCTCTAGGAAGATCATCATCATCAAACTCCACGACTATCCTCTCCTCCTTCGTACGGGCAAGTGATAATTTTGGTAAACGTGTGCACCCACGCTTACCAACCTTTGAACTCTTTTTCGTAATAGGAGCATGTGAATGTTCCTCCCCAGATGTATGACCAATATCCTCATCTCCAGAATCATGTGGCTGATCAACTGATTGATCTGTCATTTTCCTTCAAATCAAAAAAACAAACATTAGTTCACAAATATACAAATTCAAATATTGTAATACTACTTAATCAGAAAATAGAAAAGTGTACTAAATTACATAATAGTAAACATTGGTAATATGGTAAGCATGTTAAACAATGATAAACATGGTAAACACAGTCTGTTGTACCCCTCTCTCTTGGATTTTAATGATCACAATCACTCTTATAATGTTCTAACTTGTTTTCAAGTGTTTTTGTTGATAGGAAAAAGGTTTCCAAGGAGTTGGCCCAAGAAAGCTGAAAAGTGGACTCACTGAGTCCACCGGTCAGCCGGTGTGAGCTCACCGGCCAGCCGGAGGACCCAGGCAGTAGACTTTCCCACTGCCTGGTGTCACCGGCCGGCCGGTGGACCAGACATCCTTGCTCTGTCTGGACCACCGGCCAACCGGTGATCCACCACCGGCCAGCCGGTGCGCCCAGGACTTCTCCTCTTTACGGTTTTTATTGTTTTATCATTTTGGTTTGATACATGTTTTAATAAGTAAAAAATTTACAATATCTAACATTATATGAAAAAACTAAATGTAAACAAGAAATAAACATGTGTTACCTGTAATTTTAGGAATGTACAGTTGGATTGTTTTCCCAAATTCCTTCGTCGTGATCGTTTCTTATGGCACAAACCATGTCTTCAACATACTCATCATTATGTTCTGTTAATCTTTCCATGGAAGTAGGGATCTCACATAAATCATCATCTTCATCAAATTCATCCTCACCAACATATTGTTTTTTCCCTTGTAAAACAACAGCCCACTGCATATCTGATTGATCTACTACATAGAAAATTTGTTTGGCATGTGTTGCCATTATAAAAGAATCAGCTGTGTCTTCCAATCTATTCAGATTAACAAGTGTCATTCCAAATTCATCGTTTCTGACACTTTTGTTACCGATAAACCATTTACAGTTAAAAACAGAAACTTTAATTTTAAAGTAATCAGCCTCCCATATGTCTTCAATCACTCCATAATATGCACTTGATGCTGAAATTGGGTTTCTGTCCTTAGCACTCGAAAAATGCATTGCTTCTGCAAACACCAATACACCACTATTCTGAACTGCACTTCTGTTGTCCTGAGTTTTCATATGAAATGTATAGCCATTAATGTCATAAGCGGACCATGTTATCACATTTAAATATGGACCACCCACTATCCATTTTAATGTCTCTGATACATCTGATCTACCAAGCAAGGTCTTTTTAAACCATGGCAAAAAAGTTTTGTTGTGCTCATTCAAAATCCACATTTCTTTCTTCTTTGGATGACATTGTTTCAACTCATTAATATGCAATGTGATATACGGTTGAACATCAGCTATGTTATTCAAGATGTATGATTCTAACTTCTTCATCTGTTCAGCTGACAGTGATGTGACTTTCAATCCACGAATCCCCTTTCCCTCATTATTAACCCGTTCATGGCGAGATGGAGGCAAACCTATGTGTTGCGCCATAGCCAAGTAGCTCGTACAAAACTCTGCTACCTCCTCAGAAATATACTTTTCAATAATGGAGGCTTCAGGTCGTTATGGATTTTTAACATATCCCTTTAATATTTTCATATACCTTTCAAAAGGATACATCCAACGAAGATATACAGGTCCACAAAGCTTTATTTCTCGAACCAGATGAATCATTAAATGCACCATCATATCAAAAAAAGTTGGAGGAAAATACATTTCCAAATGACAAAGTATAAAAATTGCATCCTTTTCCAAAATGTTCAAAGCATTCACATCAATCGCCTTGTTACAAATTGAATTGAAAAAATAACACAACCTCATTATAGTCTTTCTGACACGGATGGGCAATATTCCACGCAGTGCAACTGGTAGAATTTGTTGCATCATGACGTGACAATTATGTGATTTCATACCTATCAACTTCAAGTTTTTCAATGAGACAAAATTTTTTACATTTGAAGAATAACCTTGAGGCACTTTGATATCATGAAGAAACTGACAGAAGCTACTTTTCTCCCTCTTCGATAATGTATGACAAGCCGGGGGAAGAAATGTTCGTCTTCCTTTAGGAGTGGGAGCTAACTCCAAACGTATTCCCATTGATAGTAGGTCTAACCTTGCATTCAACCCATCTTTTGTCTTTCCTTTAATATCTAGAAATGTTCCGATCAAAGAATCACATATATTCTTCTTCACGTGCATGACATCAATATTATGTTTGACTTCATGATACCTCCAATATGGTAGCTCAAAAAATATTGACCTTTTCTTCCAAATATGTCTATCATTACCAGATTTCTGTGTCTTTCCCAATGTCACATCAAGGTTTTTCACCCTCTCAAAATACAAATCTGGGGATAAAGGTTTTGGAGCAGTATCAAATTCTTGTGAGCCATTGAATGCCTTTTTTAGTCTTCTATAAGGGTGATCCATAGGCAAAAACTTTCGATGACCCATGTACACTGTTTTCCTCCCATGATGCAATTGACAATATGACGTCTGTTGTTCGCAAATTGGACATGCTTTATCCCCTTTAACACTGTATCCAGACAAATTTCCATATGCTGGGATGTCATTTATAGTGAATAGAAGCACTGCATGCAGTTGAAAATATTCCATTTTATAAGAATCATACACCCTAATACCATCAGCCCATAACAGTTTCAAATCATCAATCAGCGGTGACAAGTATACATCAATATCATTGCCGGGTTGCTTTGGACCAGAGATCATGATACTCAAAATGACATATTTGCGCTTCATACAAACTTCAGGAGAGAGGTTGTAAATTACCAATAAAACAGGCCATGAACTATGTGTGCTACTGAGGGTTCGGTATGGATTCATTCCATCTGTGCACAAGCCTAGTCTCAGATTTCTAATTTCATTTCCAAATGTAGGGTACTGGGCATCAATTTTCTTCCATTGTGGACAATCAGCTAGATGACGTATTTTTCCATCACATACCCGCTCATCAGCATGCCATCTTAACCTTTTTGCATCATGTGAATTAGCAAATAAACGTTTGAAACGAGGAATTATAGAAAGATACCAAAATACCTTTGAAGGGAGCTTTGTAATCTCTACATCAGCTTGTGATTTTTCTTTCACCTTATACTGTGATGTCCCACATTTAGGACACTCTTTCAGAAATTCATATTCCTTCCTATATATAATGTAGTCATTCGGACAGGCATGTATTTTCCTGTATCCCAATCCCATCGGGCATAATATTTTTTTGGCCTTATAATGTGAATCTGGAAGATCGTTATCTTTTGGAAGAATGTCTTTCATCAATTGTAGCAGCTCTGTAAAACTTCTGTCACTCCATCAATGTTTCGCCTTCAGGTTAATCAATCTTAACACCGCCGACAAAACCGTAAAATCTGTACAACCAGGATATAATGGTTTTTCGGCATCACCATATAGACGTGCAACTGTCGGTTCTATCTCAATTTGTTCTGCTACAATATCGCGAATCATTTCTTCAATTCCATCGGAGTTACCATCTTGCGATTCATTATCATCAGTGACATTCTGTCCAGTTTCGCCATGCCAAATCCAAGGGTTGTAACTCGGATTGAAACCATGACAAATCAGATGATCTTTTATCTCTCTACTTTTCAACTTCTTCATATTCAGACATTTCAGGCATGGACAGAAAAAAATGTCACTACTTGGAACATTTCGTTTAGCAAATTCCAAAAAGGAATCAACACCTTCCTCATATTCATTTCTCATTCGATGTGCCGTAATCCAACTTCGACTCATTATTACCTATAAAAAATAGAAAAAATATATATTTTTTTTAGATAAGACAAATATAGGTTTATATGAAAAAAATCATAATTTGAATGTAAACAATTTTGAAATATAAAACAAATCGATGTGTATTTAAAAAAATATGCTTGAATATTATTTTTTAAACAAAATATAGTAAGATATAACACCCCCCCTGGAACCCACCGACCCCTCTAGACAGCCCCCCACCCCTTCTGGACACCACCCCCCCACCCCCTACCCCCTTGGACACCCCCCTGGACATCCCCCAACCCTCTGGACAGCCCCCCCACCCACCCGAAAAACCCCAAATACCCTCTGGAGAGGCCGCCACCCACTTGGACAGCCCCCCCACCCACCCGAAAAACCCCAAATACCCTCTGGAGAGGCCGCCACCCACTTGGACAGCCCCCCACACCCATCCACCCCCTTGGACACCCCCCTGGACACCCCACCGACCCCTCTGGACAGGCCGCCACCCCCTTGGACAACCCCCCACACCCACCCATCCCCTTGGACACCACCCTGGACACCCCCCGACCCCTCTGGACAGCCCCCGACCCCTCTAGAAAGCACCCCCACCCCTCCTGGACACAACCCCCCACCCCCGACCTGCTTGGACACCCCCCTGGACACCCCCAACCCTCTGGACAGCCCCCCCCACCCCTCCTAAACACCACCCCCCACCCCCTACCCCCTTGGACACCCCCCTGGACACCCCCCAACACCCACCCACACCCTTGGACAACCCCCCACACCCACCCACCCCCTTGTAAACCCCCCTGGACACCCCCGACCCCTCTGGACAGCCCCCCACCCCTCCTGGACACCACCCCCCCACCCCCTACCCACTTGGACACCCCCCTGGACATCCCCCAACCCTCTGGGCAGCCCCCCCACCCACCCGGACAACCCCAAATACCCTCTGGAGAGGCCGCCACCCACTTGGACAGCCCCCCACACCCATCCACCCCCTTGGACACCCCCCTGGACACCCCACCGACCCCTCTGGACAGGCCGCCACCCCCTTGGACAGCCCCCCACACCCACCCATCCCCTTGGACACCACCCTGGACACCCCCCGACCCCTCTGGACAGCCCCCGACCCCTCTAGAAAGCACCCCCACCCCTCCTGGACACAACCCCCCACCCCCGACCTGCTTGGACACCCCCTGGACACCCCCAACCCTCTGGGCAGCCCCCCCACCCCTCCTAAACACCACCCCCACCCCCTACCCCCTTGGACACCCCCCTGTACACCCCCCAACACCCACCCACACCCTTGGACAGCCCCCCCACACCCACCCACCCCCCTTGTAAACCCCCCTGGACACCCCCCCCCCCCGACCCCTCTGGACAGCCCCCCGCCCCTCCTGGACACCCCCCCCCCACCCCCTACCCCCTTGGACACCCCCTGGACATCCCCCAACCCTCTGGACAGCCCCCCCCCCCCACCCACCCGGACAGCCCCAAATAACCTCTAGAGAGGCCGCCACCCACTTGGACAGCCCCCCACACCCATCCAACCCCTTGGACACCCCACCGACCCCTCTGGACAGGCCGCCACCCCCTTGGACAGCCCCCCACACCCACCCATCCCCTTGGACACCACCCTGGACACCCCCCGACCCCTCTGGACAGCCCCCGACCCCTCTAGAAAGCACCCCCACCCCTCCTGGACACAACCCCCCACCCCCGACCTGCTTGGACACCCCCCTGGACACCCCCCAACCCTCTGGACAGCCCCCCCCCACCCCTCCTAAACACCACCCCCCACCCCCTACCCCCTTGGACACCCCCCTGGACACCCCTCAACACCCACCCACACCCTTGGACAGCCCCCCACACCCACCCACCCCCTTGTAAACCCCCCTGGACACCCCCCGACCCCTCTGGACAGCCCCCCACCCCTCCTGGACACCACCCCCCACACCCTACCCCCTTGGACACCCCCCTGGACACCCCCCAACCCTCTTGATATCCCTCCCACCCCCCTTTAATCACTGAAAATTTACCATAACAAGAAGGTGGGCCATTCAAAGAATGTTTTTAGGTGTGGAGGAAGAACTGAGTTTCAATATTGCAAGTCGAACTAATAGATCTAGGGATGATAAATAAGATTATGGTGCCAAAACGAGTTAAAAGGGTTCGCAATCGAAGAATCTTAGGTAGTTTCAACAAAAAAATCACAACACATATATATATACTATCCGCGAAAAAAAACGAACGAGTGGGAGGATTACCTGAGTGTTGCGAGTTTAGATGATTGATCCGAGGAGATTAAATATGAGAAAAGATGATCGCAAAACGAATCTAAACCAACGAAATGGACGAGCCGATTCGGGTTTACGCGCGAGAGAGACGAGTCGCGACTGTCGAAGGTAAACTCGCGAATGACAATCCACGGGTCTGGGTAAATTTTTAAATGAATTATCACGTTGGTTATTAAATAACCGACGTTATAATTTTTTTAAAAACATTTATAACGTCGGTTATTCAATAACCGATGTAAAAACCTTCCTCTGATTCTTTTTTTACGTCGGTTATTTTATAACCGACGTTATAAAGGGCTCAAAATCCGCGTTTTTTTACGTCGGTTATTCCATAACCGACGTCAAAAACATCTGCGGATTCTTTTTTTATGTCGGTTATTTTATAACCGACGTAAAAAGGCCTTCAAAAACCGCGTTTTTTACGTCGGTTATTGAATAACCGACGTAATAACTTGTACATATGTTGATTTTTTACGTCGTTTATTGAATAACCGACGTAACAAACACCCCCCGCTTCTGTTTTTTATGGTGGTTAATGTATAACCGACGTAAAAAACGAAGCCGCGCGATTAATAATGTCGGTTATAAAAATAACCGACGTTAAAGGTGTACTAAACACAGGTTTTTACGTCGGTTATTAAATAACCAACGTAAAAAACCTCGTTTTACATATTATGACGTCGTTTTTATATAACCGACGTAAAAAATGGTGACGTAAAAAACGTTTTCTGCACTAGTGCAAGGTGAGAAATGTTAATGAGTTCAACCTTGATTTTAATGGAAGAATAAAATTTAAGGCCCATGTATGTGTCCCTTAAGAGATATATTTGAAGAAGGATTTGATGGATGAATCTCATAGTTCTTCATTCAATATAAATACTAGAAGTTTGATGATTTATAAATATTTGAGAGAGTATTTATAGTGGGAGTAAATTTGGTTATATATTGTAGAGTATGAATCATGATTCTTTTCATTTTAGAAACTTTGGGCCAGGATATAGAATTGTAAGGGTATTTTACAACCATTTCCGATTCCATAATTGAAATAAGAAATCATCCTTGTTGATTTTGTTTTCAGACACCCAAAAACATCTAAAGTTTTTAATTTTATCTGGGTTTATAATATTTCCTTGTGAAGTCCTCAAACTAAAATTTATATTATAAAATATTTTCCTCTTGAACAAATTACTCATTTATACATTAGGGAATTTGTAGGATTTCATAGTGTACAATTATCAATTATATTTGATCAGGATCTTAGGTTTACATCAATATTTTGCAGAATACTTAATCAGGATATGAATATAGCTTTACATTTCAACCCATTGTTTCATACTCATACAGATATATAGTTTGATAGGATCATTATAACTCTAGGAAATATTTTTATATATTTCTCTATGGATTTCAAAGGTAGATGGGATTAACACTATTCTTTGGTGGATTTTTATACAATAATATATTTAAATTCAGTATTCAAATGGATTTCTATTAAGACAGATATGGTAGTAAATGAACAACTACAACATGTAGTAATGAATTTGTAGAAATAAATCCATTGAGAACAACTCTATCTTAGTAAGTGACAGATAAGTTTATATCCATTAAATAGCACATAAGAGTATATCAGAGTCACAAAAAACATTCTCTTGATAGTCATCATAAAGATAAAGAGTTTTAAGTGGGTGGAAGGTATTATTAAGAGTATCCCTCTAGAATACAAGGATGTGATTTAGAAATAAGGTAAATATAAGACTTAGGTATTATGGTCCTTTTTAAATTCTTGATCATATTAGGGTATTAACTTATCGATGGGAATTTCCACTGAATCTCTCTCAAAATCATAATGTGTTCCATATATCTCTCCTAATAAATAATATACCTGATCTAAAAAAAGTTATGAACTCATAGTTCAGACCACTATAGAATAATATTTATTATGAAGAAAACTCAATAGGGATTCTTGATCTTATAGAGAGTGTGATAAAAAACAAGGCCACTGACATGGTCAATTTTTTTTTGTGAAAGCACCAATTTTATAAAGATAAAGGGGAATATGGGGATGTGATGAGATCAAATTATCATAATCTATATTTTTTAGAGTAATTAATTTTTAGTTTTAAATTAAATTTCATGGTTTTATAATGTAACTCTGCAATATTTTTATGATATATTTCTCATTAAATAATTTTATTTCATTGATTTCTTCTATTATATGCAACAACTAGATTAAACAAACTATGTAAAATTATATATATATTTACTCACAGACATTGGATTGGTTGATATTAATATTAATAACTAATATATAAAAAATTAATATTCTAAACATTTATGAATTAAATTCATTAGTTATAAGACTATTATAATTGAAAACAATATTATTTGTAAATAAAAGTGGCATTTTTTTTTGAGAAATGGTTTAGACAAATCAAATTTAATATAATAAATAAAATTTATCATTTTTTATTTATTTTTATTATTTTTATACATTATTTTCTTGATAAAATGTTTTAAACATTCATTAAGTATTTTTATCTTCATAATATAACAATAAATCTATTTTAATTCTTTAATTAAATTTTTTCCAAAAAAATAGTTTTTTCGCATTTTTCACACTTCCATTAAAATAAATTTCTTCAATTTCTAGATATTTAATTGGAAAAAATATATTACATATTTTTAATTATTTGGATCAAATTTGGTAAATATTACCTTTCAAATTTTTGTCAATATGAATTTAAAGTGTGGTAATGTTTAACATCCCAGTAAAGAGTATATCAAGTTAATATATATTAAAAAAAGTGATAAGGACCTAATTATATATGGAAATTCATATTTGATGAAATTAATTCAAATCCTAAATCATTAAGCTATAAATAAACTATTCTAGGGGAAAATTTTAATTCAAAATGTCATATATATTATTTAAATCAAGGAAAGATACAAAGTGTCTCTCTCTTTGTTTTTAATTATCATTATGTGTTCATATCGGGATTCAAATAGTAATGAATGAATTGTTATATAAATTTTTCAAATAATGAAATTATATTAATGACGGGAATTTATTTATAAAGTTTAGACATAATATAGTTACCTTAAATGCTTACACAATTCCAAAACTGTATTTATTCAATTAATAAAAAAATTATATTAAAAATTATAAAAGTTATATAATTTTTATAATATTTAGTTTTATAATAATTTAATTGGGGAATATTACATATAATTTTTGTGATGAATTATTAAATTCTAATTCACACTTTTTAATTATATATTTTATTTCAAATTAAATGAATAGAGTCAAATCTTAATATAATTATATTTTATCAAAATGATATTTTCTTAAATTTATTAAAAATACTTAAACTATTTATATAAGACTGTATTGTATTTATATAGTGTAAAATGTCTTAAATTGACCATTTATTTTCTAATTTTTAACTTATACATAAAAATTAAATCCCTTTTATATTTAATGTTTTGGTAATGGTGTTAAAATTTAATTTTTTTAAATATATGTTAATCAAAATGAAAAGTGTTAAAATGGAAAAAAAACTTCTCTCAATTATTATTGATTATGGGATTAAAAACAATAAAACATTATCTTTTTTTCCATGTACATTTTTAGAAAGAAAAAATTCGAACTAAAATTATTATAATTTAATATTTTATGAAACTCTAAAATTTATCCAAGCTCAATTATAAAAGTCCACCCATCCATCAATTCATTAAACCACTTTGAGCCTTAAATGTAGACCAAAATCTAGAAATTTTCCATTTCATGTTCCCTATAAAATTATTATAGATTTTTTTCTTCCAAAATGACTATCCCTATATTCATTTGGAGAATATATAATGGATCCATTTCAATGAAGTAATAATCACCTCAACTGATCACTTTCATTTCTAGCCTCTACCTCCTCAAAATATGGGGTATTAATCATAAAATAATATCAAGACTATACTAAATATTATAAAATATTATTATAACTTTTTAAAACACCATTTTATCCCTCACATTATAATAAAATGATAAGTGAATGTATTACTCTTGAATACGTATGTATTACAAATTCCCCTTAGAGTTACAATTAATTTTTCATCACCATCATTTATGGATGATTATTATGATGGATTTAGTGTTTTTTTATTATATTTTTGAAATAATTATATTCATTTAAGTATCGAATCAAATATAACTAATTACCATATGATTCTCTATAAAACTATAATGTTGTTCAGGTGTACGTGTGGACTATCTCCATGAAGAGATGTGATTCATTTTTCATTTATATTTTACATGGAACGTAATGAGGAATAATTTGATAAATATAAATGATATATATGATATATATGATATAAAAATGAACCTGTAAATATTAATTACTATTTTATCTTCTTTCACTCCATTCGTCAAATAATGAAAATAACACTCATGCATAGGTACGACTTACCATCTCCAAGAATGATGTAATGAATTTATATATCTCTAACATTATTTAATGGATCAAAATTTTTCAATAATAAATATATATGGTATTTATAACATAATAAATATTTTGGAGATAATGGGACCAAGATAAATATACACAGATCATAACTACTAAACTAACATACTCACAATAAAATGAACGGTTAACACCCAGAAATAACAATTTTTATAAGGATTTACTGATAAATGGGAGTGTTCAAATGTAATAAAGGGATAATATATGATATTATGTGTATTAATATTACTATATATTCTAAATATAATAAATATAAATTTTTTATAAATTAGAATAGAGTGCTTTAAAAGATAAGAAAAATTGAGGAATGTTTTTATTTCACAATATCATCACTATTTGAAATTTTCTATGTTTAAGTCTCCACTAGGGAGCATTTTAATTCCATAATCATATTATCTCAATATTTTTTAAATAATATTTTTTCCATTATGATGTTCTTATAAAAAGTTAATTTTTCATATTTAATTTTTAAAAAGAAGCTTGAAAAAAATATTATTGTTGTTTTCCAATCTAGGAACTTTGTTACTTTTAGGTAAAAATATGGATAGAATATGTCTCTTAACTTATATTGAATTATCATAATTTCACTATGTTATGAATAATTTTTTATTTTAATCATCCATTATAATTTCCCATGATTATTTCCAAGGAATCTTTTTTATTTCATAATTTCATATCTTTTTAAAAAAGGATTGGGATTTAATAATTGAATGTGTTTTTCCTAAAAAATTATTCCACTTGATATTTCAAAAAAAATTATATCCTAGATGAAATTCATTGATGTTAAATTAAAATTTATTGGGGATATGATCCATGGAATCACTTTTTATACTTTGTCTTTATGTTTTATTTTTACGGTGAAAATATGAAATGTTTATGAAACCTATTTCTTTTCCATTGCTTATGCTTTGATGAAATTAATATTATAATGTTTTATTTTCATTGGTTATCATGTGATGATTTTTTTATGATATTTTGGAACATGTATATTTTATTTTATTTGTGTTACATGTGGGACCAATATCTCCCTCCAGATATCTCATGTGATAATCATTACTAAATGGGTAGTGAACCCAGTTCAGTAAGGGACTAAATCCACTTTGATTGTATTGAAAGTGAACCTTCACTATTAAAATTGTTTGTGGAGTGATTCCACTCTAGTATAATATCATTTTTTTGGATAATTTAACCCTATTTCAATGCTTTTATATGCTTATGTGTTTGAAATAAATCAATGTCTTTGTCCTATGTTAAGATTTCATGGTTCATGGTACATAATTATCTTATGATTCATGTCTTATGAACTGTAAGGATTTTTTCCATGACATAAGATTATGATCATTGATATGAAGTGTATAGTTTTGAAAATAATCAGATCATATTCTCATAACCATATTCCCATGTTATGATTATGTGATCTTTTATAACTCCCCTTTTTACCATTACTAATCATATGAGCGTACCCATTTCATATAGTTCATTTCCCTATGTTTGGAATGAAGGTATTATATAATTTATACCTATTAAGAGTTATTGTTATAAATAAATATGTGGGATATGATGTAGATATTTTATAAACCTATTTTTTTTTTAATTTTCATGTTTCTAAAGATTCTAGAACAAAATGATTCTGGAATAGATCATCATGTTATATAAATAATATTCATCCATTTAGATGAAATTATTATATATTAAATGAATGGGTATCTATAATATCCACAAAATATTTATGTTGAATTATCCATTGATTTAATCCTTTATGAAATAACAAAAACAAATACTACCTATATAATGGCTACTATATAATTAGAGAAACTAAGGAAACAACTTGTCGAATTTTGAGGTAATGGATTTATATTCGCTAGTGTTTCACATTAGGGAGAACCTATTATTTTCATTAATAATAAATATGGATATATGAGGATTTGTAAGGATTGTTTATAAATAGAAGATATTATGATAGAAATATTTTCATTTACCTTGTACCTGTGACTTATAAGATCAAATTCATAGAGATTAATATTTTTTGAATATTGAACTCAGTTCTAGTTATCATCATTTTGGATCATAGGTAAATTATATTATTATAATAGAATTGCATATGAGGTATGAAAATTATGATTTTAAAGTAATTCTATTTGGAATGACTAACAAATCCGATGTTTTTATAAATATAATCAGTAAAAAGGTATGATTAATGGTTATGCATATGATGATGATGAGAATGTAAATAAAATATGAAAGGAAAATGGTATAAAGGAAAAATATGAAAATACTAGTCAGTGGAATAATAATGAATTTTAATGAGATGAGTGTTTATGTATTGGAATTAAATAATTATGAAATATGTAATAATTATTTAGCATTTATTTTATAAATATTTTGACGAATATGTTGAATGATGATGATGACCTAGAAATGTGATTTAATGGAAAGTATAACTCTTAAGAAAAACATATCATTAAGTGAAGGGAAAACCTAATATGTTACTAATGTAGAAAAGTGGAAATTAGTTTCAAAAAATAGATTATTGACATGGTTAATATAAATTGGATAGTATTTATAACTTCATAACTGATAAATGATTTTTTAACAAAGTGGATTATATTATCATGGTCATAGTTTACAACATTATCAGTTCTATGTAATATATTAAATATTCCATTTCTTATTCATTGAATGTAAAATAATTCATGTTTTAAATATGGTTTTATGGTAACTCAAATAATTACCATGTTTTAAGGGAATAAATGATGAAGGTATTCACAAGTTCACTATCAGACAATTAAGAGATACTTCATGTTGTTTGGGGGATTAATAATAAGTTAATTTTTTAAATATAGTGAACTTCATTCTAAAGTGGGGAATTTTAATCATTTTTAAGGGTCATAAGGATAACCATTTGTGAACTGGTTTATTTTCAACTATATATGAGGAATTTTATATTAAATTATTGTTTCACCATATGAGTATTTATGCATATTTGATAACCAGTATTACCTATATTTTTGTGATGATAAATAAATATTTAAAAATTACTTACCATTAAATTTGTTGAACATATGATCTGTTAGTACATTAAGCATAACAAATTCACCTTCATTTCATGGATTAATAGATGAATTGGAATTGATCAAAGAACAACCAAATGGTGAGATTGTGAAAATGTAATGTATTGAAATCAAGTAAGTATATCTTATGATAATAATTATTCAAATTTATTAAGATTATTGTAAAATAAAATTATTTCCTCTTATCATCATTTTTTATATCAGTGAACATTTTCAAATGTCTATGTTTTAGGCTTTTATGGTTCTATGGTCATTAACCTTGTCTAGATCACCATCTTTCATGTGAAAAATGTTATATATCACTCAAAAAAATTATTTTTGTGTTTTATTTCTCTTATATGTCTATGTTATCACCTCCAACATATGTTATCCAATTTAGAAACCATGTATGTGTTATTTCAGATGACCTTTACTCATCCCTTTAAATTTTACAAGAGGATGTTTTATTAACCCTTTTAACGATGTGGGTTTCTATGAATAAATTTTAAAATGTTAAAACATTGATAAAAGGGATGAATTTCAAGGGAAAAATTCATTTTAATATTGGTAAAATGTAACACCCTGAGAATGTGTGATATATATATATATATATATATTCTTCCAAAAATATTTAATCATTTTAATATTTTACACAGAACTATGTTTAGATGGAATTATAAAAAAACACTAATTTTGGCATATTTTATAACCAATATCGATTGTACCTTGAATTGCATGCAACACTATATTTTAATTTTTTGGCATATATTTCTGAGTTTAGCTTGTGTTACACATAACACTGATTTTAAATGAAATGTGACATAAAAGTAAAATATTGATATTTAATATGAAAGTTGCCATCTATACATTGGAATGGTGGGTAGGAATATAAATAAATAAATTATAAAAATATGTTTAACACATTTATATATAATTAATTATTTTGTAACAAATTAAATATAAATGAAAATATAAACGATTTTAAAAAAGAGGATTTTTTTGAATATCCATTTTAAATGAAAAAAAGTGTTCTACCTATATTAAATAAAAAACACTTTTGGTGAATTATTTTAATGAAATATATATATTATTTATTCAATGAAATATTTAACATTTTTCATATTTATTTTTTATATAAGAGATAAGAATAAATCCAATTTTTGTCTTAAAACATTATTTTTTGAAAAAGTAATATTTATACTTTTATGGATGAATTATTTTAAAAGTAAATTTTTTACACTTTTATAAAATTTATTTTGGAAAATAAAATTAATTTTTAAAATAAAAAAAAACACAAATTTTTTGCAGGTGTATTTTTTTATTTTTCTAATGGATTTCTTTTTTGATGAGTAGTAAAAATACTGAATTCTAATTTAAAGAAGTATTTTTCCCTAAATTATATTAAAAAATAATTCATATTCTAAAATGGATTTATAGTATACGATCTTAGAATATAAATCCATTAATCCATTTTTGGTCATTATTGGTGATTTTAGTTTTAATTTTGATATAAAAACATTGTATACTTTTGACCATTTTCTCTTTAAAACCCCAATTTCTCGCCATGTCTATAGGATTTAAATTAAATTAATTTATCCACTTATATTAGAGGAATTTTTAAAAATGTATTCCATATTTATAATCATAATTATATCATCTAATAATGTCAAATTAATTTTTTTACTTTAATTACTAGAGAACACAATTAAAAAATAACTACCAATATTAAGGTTATAAAGGGGTTACATGCGTTTGTGTTAAAATTAATTTTCAACACACCTAGGATTTTTAATTAAAATTTTTCATTTATTATTATTAATAATTAGGTATAAATAATATAATAAATATAATCTTAATTTTAGTATTAAAGGATAAATTACCTAGGAAAATAAAAGGCTAAAAGTTATTATGGTAACAACTAAAAGGGTAAAATTAATAACACTTAAAGACTAATGAATAAAATGATAAAAAAAATTTATTTTAATGTAGTCAAGGTATTTATATACCACATAATAAATATACTTCATTATTACTCAATTTTGGTGGTACATTAGGTAACAATTAACTCCCAATGGTGATTGCTTTTTGGTATTTAAAAAATGTCACTCCTCCTAAATTATAAAAGGGTACTCACTACCCTCACCTCTTCACAACTCTAAAGAAATTATTATTGAAAAACACATAAAATATTTACATTCTATCCTCTCTAATATCATCCTACAAGAATTATTTTTTGAATAAAGAAATACAATGATGTGTTTGGTAATAACCAAGGCGGGATACCCAACGAAGAGGAAATGTTCATTAATAAGCATTTTTATTTTATTTATTTCTCCCCATTGTTGAATTATAACAATGAAATTATAATAAATTAACCATAATATATTAAAAATACAAAGATTATTTTATGTTATTTTAATTACACTAAAAATCTCCACTTCTATAAAATGGGTTACAAAATCATTTTTTCGTGTGTTTGGTGGACTACATCCTCCTAAATCGATGTCATTCATTTTTCCGTTAACACCACTATAAGAATAAAATAATGATGTATTTATTATTTTATATGATATATGTGATATATGTGATTTTATTATTATTATATAATCATTATATCACACATACCTTCACATTTTCCATTTTTGGGAATACAATAACATCGCTCGGGTTTACAGCGGACTAGCCCCTCATGAAGTGATGTGATTCGATCATTATATACGTGGAATATATTAAAAATTGGTTTAATAAAAATATTTGTTATAAATGAAATAAAAATTATTCAACAATGATAATATATATATATATATCATTTACATTTATCTCTTTCAATTTGATAAGAAAATGGAAATAGTGTTGATGCCTACATATGACCTACCATCTCCATCAATGATGTATTTCATTTTCTATATCAAAATTGTATTGATTAATATATATTAGTTTTTACTAAATATATTTTATATTTATATCATTTTATATATTATGTAAATTATTAAACCCAAATCAATGTAATTTTACTAATAATAACAAGTCAAAACATACATGAAAAACAAATCAATTTTTTAAAAACGTGACATTAACATGAAATTGTTAATAAATTATTAATAAAGGTGATAGAAAAATCATATATGAAATGATATATATGAATATTTTTCTATAATATATTTATAATAAACCAAAATTTTTTAAATAGGTGGTTTGAATGAGTACAATGGATTCTCATACTAAAGATAATATATTTGTGTCTCACTATTTACTTGTATGAGAAAAAATCCATATTCACCCCATATTTAATTTATGTGGTGTATATTCTACCCATGAATGTAATTTATTATTATTTTCATTAAAATAAAATGGATTTACATATCCATTTGTGTATCTATCTTTAATGGTGTTTACGTATCAAAATATAACAAATCGATAAGGTTTTTTATCTCAATTTTACTTCTTGGTACATAAGTTATATAATGAACCTATCTCCTTATATATGGGGTATATATTTACAATTTAAAAGTTATATCATGAATATAATATTGTTTGTGATATTTTTATTTTAATTTTATTTTATTATTTTATGGGTTTAATGATTCAAATATATATGAGTGGTAAGAGTTTTATGTTACAATCTCATCGTTTATTAGGATTTTTTATGATTTCTTCAAATGATTAACTCGTATGATATATATCTCAAAAAACTCATGAATTTTATATTCTTTTTTTATTTAATAGAAATTTTTATTTTCCATTCTTAATTCTATCTTTATGTACATCATAGTTCTAAATAATGTTTCTATGAAAAACCATATTGTCCGTGGAAAAATATTTTCCTTCCAAAATAATTCCTTCTAAAACGTTTTAATTTTTTTCATAATGGACGTAATATTTTCCTTATTAAATGTTTTAATTTATTTTTACTTATTTTTTTATATTTTTTCTTGTTTATTTTCCAAAAAATTTATTTAAAAAATATAATTTCAAAAAAATATTTTCAAGGAAAAGATATTTTTCTCATGAAATGTCCCATGTAATCATTCAAAATTATTTTCCATATAGGTTGACATAATATAATGTCACATAATCATTATTGGGGATATGAACAAAGTTTAAAAATATTTTTATTTTTATAAATTTTTTATGATTAAATGTTTTTTATGAAACCCATTTCTCTTCCATGGGATTCACACTGATTAAATACATATGAATCCAGCTTCGTTATCAACGGGTCTTAAAATAATGAAATTATGAAATGATTTTGAAAAATTCTGATCTACTACAGGTTATGATATGATGAAAATTATATGAATCATATTTCATTTCATGGGATATTATATTATGAGTGTTTTCTTATCTTAGGGAAAACATATATATGATTTATATCATTTTATGGGTTAGGGCTATATCATCCTCTAATGAATTGGGTAAATATTTATATCTCAAGAGATAGATAAGACTATAAAAATAAGTGAATTTGTTTTAGTAAGTTAAATTGTACACTATGATAATATATGTACTGAACCTTAATTATCATGATAGTTTATGGAGTCAACACATTTGAATATGAGGAAAGGGATGAAACTGGGGATGGTGGTGTGTCTCACCCCTGAGGTGTAGCCACAAAAAAGTAGGGTACAATGGAGCTCAGAACAAGCCTAGAAATTAGGGTACATGGGTGGTTAACCCAATCTTAAAAATGAGAATTCACATGTGGTCAGATTAATCATAAAAAATGAGGGTATAAAGATTGTGATCCCAAGATTGAAAATGAGGGTACACAAGTGGTCATCCCAAGCCTAATGTAGGTACAAAACTGCTTAACCAAAGCCTAACATATTATGAATGTCTTGGTTAGTATCCTCGACATAAAAAGATTTATTCTTTTTTCTATACTATAAATATATTTATTATGTCATTTTTATTCTCTCGTGGATAATGAACATTGATTCCATTATGATTTATATCTTATGAACAATTAGGATTTATACCCAGACTTATATTTCTGATTAATGATATACAAGGTATGTTTTTAAAATATTATCCTCATGTTACCATTCCCTTAGACTAATGTTATGATTATGTGATCATTGAGATATTCCACTATACAAATAACCATACAAAGATTTTGATATAACCTTTGTTTTATTTACATTCCAATGAGTCCATGAAGTGATTTATGTTTGATATTTTGGGACATGATAATAAGAAAAATGGTGTTCTCAATGAAATTTTCATGTTGTATATTATGTTTTCAAATTTTAAACAGATTCATGTATGTATTTATTTTACCAAGACTACTAAACTAATCAGCCCTTTCGAATGCGAAGTCTTGTATATAACATCAATTTAATAAAGTAAATGTTGGCTTTGGATTACTATAGTAGAGGTCTTTACACATTCTCCACCAAATCTCTTAGATCAAGTTAAAATAAAATACATCAAATATTATAATTTTATCTATTCATAACTATAGGATATATGTTTATGAGATATATAGCTATAACATGGGATATTTTTATTTTATCAAATACACAAGTATACAACTATAGTGATGGAAATTTTTATTTCCACCAGTGCTTGTACATGTATATATATTCTTATTTTATATAATTTTATTTCCCCTAAAATGTTAGATATGATTATAGAAGCATATTTCCTCTAAAATGTAATTATCAATGTGTTTGAAGTTACTTATCAAATATGAAATATATGCCAGTGTGTGATATAAAATTTTTATTCCTTCTAAAAGTAATATTATCATTTGATGAGCATGATAATTGTAAAATAAGAGTATTTTGCCCAAGATTTTTCATTATTGTTAATATATTAGATATTTATGGTGGATAATGTCAGATTTTCTACACTCTAATTATTATTAATGCGCATATATAATATGTTTTTATGGGTTCTGTCAACTACTTTAGATGATTTTACTAAGTATTATTATTCTTACCCCTTTATGAGAACTTGCATGTCTTATGACATGTATCTAAAATGAAAAATTGAAGTAGATGATGATTGGTAATGGAGCATGGTTATAAATGGATGGTATGAGAGTTGATTGAGAAATGATATGTCTATAAGGACTATATTTTTCATGATATGATAGTATATATAGAAAATTACATTTACCATTTCACATTATATTTTGTATATTAATTATTATAAATTCATTTATTAATTTCACAATTTATATTTCATATATTCCAGGGTGGATGGTGATTTCAAGATAGTAGGTGACATGTTTTTCTTAAGGATAATGTATTCACTAGTGAAAAAAATGTTTAACATGTCAGCATTTTTCATGTCAGTTATATATAACCGACGTGATAAATCTTGAGAATCGCTTTTTGATGTTGCTTATAAAAGAACCAACGTGATAAAACACCGATATTAGATTTATCACGTCGGTTATTTTATAACCGATGTGATAAATCAAATCTCAATGATTTTTCATGCCGGTTGTTAAATAACTGATGTTATAAAAATAAAAAACAATTTTGTCATTTTATTTATTGAATAACCGACGTGATAAAGCTTTTAAATAAATAATCACGCCTCGTACTGGGTCATTCTATTTTTTTGATTGGGCAACTTAAAACCCATCTCTCTCATGGGGAAAACCTAGAAAGGATTCTTGGAATTCGTTCCCACCAACATTGTTTTACTAACATCATTCATCATCTTTATTATCACCAGATCTACCCAGTTTACATGCAACACTAAAGTAAGCCTCACACACCTCAGTTTCATTTTTTATTTTTCGTGAAGCCTTAAACTTATGTCTTGAGATGTTATTTTTCTATCTTTGTTCTTGATATCATGGTAAGTATCATAATGTTCTTTTATACCATGATAAATTATTTTTTGGTAAAATAAACCAAGTAAGTGATATCATGAAATTTTATGATTTTTGGGTGTTCTATCATGTGTGTGTATGTGTACATTCATGTGGGGGTGTCTTGGGGGGTGTCCAGGGGGTGGGGGTGTCCAAGGTGGGTGGGGTGTCTAAGGGTGTCCAAGGGGTGTGGGTGGTGTCTAGGGGGTGAGGGGGTGTCCAATGGGTGGGGGTGTCCATGGGGGTGGGGGTGTCCAAGGGGTGTGGGTGTCCTGGGGGTGAGGGGATATCTAGGGGTTCGGGGATGTCCAAGGGGGCAGTGGTGTCCAGGGGTTATCCAAGTGGGTTGGGTTTCCAGGGGGTGAGGGGGAATTCCAAGGGGGTAGGGATGTTCAAGGGGTGTGGGGTGGGGGTGGTGTATAGGGGGTGAGGGGTTTGTCCAAGGGGTAGGGGTGTCTAGGGGGTGGGGGTGCTTGAGGGTGGGGGTGTTGTCTAGGGGGTTGGGGGTTCCATGGGGGTGTGGGTGTCCAGGGATGGTGGGGGGTTGTCCAGGGGTGGGGGTTGTCTAGTGGTTGTACGTTTCTAGGTGGGTGGTTTCCAGGGGTTAAGAGAGCTGGTCCAGGGGTAGGGGTGTCTAAGGTGTGGGGGTGTCCATGGGGGTGTGGGTGGTCCATGGTGGTGGGGGTGTCTAGGGGGTGGGGGATGTCCAAGGGGGTGTGGGTTTCTAGGGGTGTGGGTGGGGCCCAGTGGTGAGGGTTTGTCCAATGAGGTATGGGTGTTAGTGGGGTGGGGTGGTGTCTAAGGGTGAGGGGATATCCAAGGGGGTAGGGGTGTCCAGGGGGGTGGGGTATCTGGGGGGGTTGTCCCGGTGGTGGGGGGACTATCCATGGGGGTGATGTGTACAGGGGGGTGGGCGTGTTCGGGGGTGGGGGTTGTTTATGGTTTGGGGGGATATTCATTGGGGTGGGGTATCGGGGGGGTCTGGGTGGGTGGCTGTCCAAGGGGGTAGGGTGTTGGACATCCCCTTCACCCCTTGGACACCCCCACCCCCTAGGAACCCCCTACCCCCTTGGACAGCCCCCTCACACCACTATACTACACCCCCACCCCCTTGGACACCACCTGGGCACACTGACCCCCATGGACAGCCCCCACCCCCCAAGACACCCCCACCCCCATGGACACCCCACCCCCTGGACATCCCCCCCCCATCCACCTCGACACCCCCACCCCCATGGACACCCACACCCACTAGACAACCCCCCTGTAAACCCCCTACCCCCCTAGAAACCCCCCCCAGACACCCCACCCCATTGGACATCCCCCCACCCCCCAAGACAGTCCCCCCTGTTGTAATAGATTATATACTAGAGAGTTATGCCAACAATTCTTGAAGTGCTGGTATATGTATATCCCAACAGATTCCATGAAACTATTGGAATAGATTATATACTAAAAAACATGTATTCCAATAGTTCTTTAATAGTTGGTATATATATATCTCTCTGAACGGTTTCATTGAAACTGTTGGCATATATTAACTTCATGTATTCTATACCATCGATTCTTGTAGAACCACTGGTATAGGGCTATTGCAATGTCCATCGTGCCAACGGTGTGTGAAACTATTGGGATATTCTATACCAATGGTTTTAGGGGCTATCCTAATTGTTTCAAATCATTGGGATCGGTTTAATTTTCAGTAGTGCATGCATATATATTTTAATATTTAGACTTCATATTTCTTTTTTACGGAAGGGTGAATTTGGTATCCAGTTGAACCAAGATGTATTATTTGTGTACTTTAAGAAGAAAGGATCTGAGATGAATTTAAAATTATTATATCAAACTATATTTTCTTTTTAAAATCATTTTCATGCATATCTTTTTCAAATATGCATATATTTGTTTTATATTTAAAAATTGTTATACATTCAAATTATGATAATTTTCATATAAATATAAAAATGGCTTATCTTAACAGGATGTATAATTTCGATATTTTTTATAAGTAATAATGAGCCGAATTTTGATTACGACACATCGAATTAGTAATGAATATGAGGAAGGTGTTCATGCCTTTTTTGAATTTTCTAAAAGAATTTATTTAAGAAGCAACATTTTTTCTATCCATGCTTGAAATGTTTGAATATAAATAAGTTGAAAATTAGAGAGATCAAATATCATCTGATATGTCATGGTTTTAATCAGAGTTATAGCCCATGTATTTGGCATGGTGAAACTGGAAAAAATGTTAGATCAATTGATGATGATGATTTAAAAGATGGTCACTCTGATGGAATTGAAGAAATGATTCATGATATTGTAGCAGAAAAAATTGATATAGAATTGAAAGTTGTGTGTCTATATGGTGATGCTGAAAACCCATTGTATCCTTGTTATATGGAATTTACGTATTTGTCAATGGTGTTAAGATTGATTAACTTGAAGGAAAAACATGGATAGAGTGATGAAAGTTTTACAGAGATTCTACAATTATTGAATGAAATTCTTCCAAAAGACAACAAACTTATAGATTCTCATTATGAGGCCAATATGACGTTATGCCCAATGGGATTGGGATAAAAGAAAATAAATGCATGTCTGAATGACTATTTGATATATAGGAAGAAATATGAATTTCTGTCAGAGTGTTCTAAATGTTTGATATCATGGTATAAGATGAAAGAAAAATCACAGACTGATGTAGAGATTACAGAGATCACTTCAAAGGTATTTTGGTATCTTTCTATAATTCATCGTATGAAACATTTATTTTCTAATTCAAATGATCCAAAAAGGTTAAGATGACATGATGATGAGCAGATATGTGATGGAAAAATATGTCATCCAGCAGATTTTACACAATGGATGAAAATTGATGACCAGTATCCTACATATGGAAATGAAATTAGAAATCTTAGACTGGGGTTATTCATAGATTGAATGAATCCATACTGAACTCCTAGTAGCACACATAGTGCATGGCCTGTTTTATTGGTAATTTACAACTTCTCTTTGGAAGTTTTTATGAAGCACAAATATTTCATACTGAGTATAATAATATATGGTCCAAAGAAAACTGGAAATTATATTGATTTTTTCTTGTCACTATTGATTGATGATTTGAAACTTTTATGGGAGGATGGTATTAGGGTGTATGATTCTTATAAAATGGAATATTTTCAACTGCATGCAATTATTATGTTCACTATAAATGTCTTCCCATCATATGGAAATTTGTCTGGATACAGTGTTAAGGGGCATAAAGCATTTCCAATTTGGGAACAATGGACTTCATATTTCCAATTACATCATGGGAGGAAAATAGTATACATAGGTCATCAAAAGTTTTTGCCTATGGATCACTCTTATAAAAGATTAAAAAAGGAATTAAATGGCTCACAAGAATTTGATATTTCTCCAAAACCATTATCCCTTTATGTGTATTTTGATAGGTTGAAAAACCTTTATGTGACCTTAAGGAAGACACATAAATTTGGTAACGATATATATATTTGGATGAAAAGATCAATATTGTTTGAGCTGCCATGTTGGAGATATCATGAAGTGGAAAAAAATATTGATGTCATGCACATGGAGAAGAATATTAGTGACTGTTTGATTGGAACATTGTAAGATATTAAAGGAAAGAATAAAACTGGGTTGAATGTAAGATTACACTTACTAGAAATGGGAATATGTTTGGATTTTTCTCCCACTCCTGATGGAAGACAAACATTTCTTCCCTTGGCTTATCATACATTATCCTAGAGGGAGAAAATTTGCTTTTTTCAGTGTCTTCATGATATCAAAGTGCCTCAATGTTATTCTTCATTTGTAAAAAATTATGTCTCATTGATGGATTTAAAGTTGATAGGTATGAAATCTCATTATTGCCACGTCATGATGTAACAACTTCAACCAGTTTCATTGTGTGGAATATTTCCCATCTGTGTCAGAAATACTATAATGAAGTTGTGTTATTTTATCAATTCAATATGTAATAAGGTGATTGATGTGAATGATTTGATCATTTTTGAAAAGGATGAAAATTTTATTCTTTATCAATTGGAAATGTATTTTCCTTCATATTTTTTTGATATAATGGGGCATTTAATGGTTCATCTCGTTTGAGAAATAAAGATTTGTGGACCTGTATATCTTTGTTTGATGTAACCTTTTGAATTGTATATGAAAATATTGAAAGTTTATGTTAAGAATCCATATCGACCTAAAGCCTCTATTATTGAAAAGTATATTTCTGAGGAGGTTTCAGAGTTTTGTACTAGCTACTTGGCTATGGAAGAGCAAGTAAGTTTGCCTTCATATTTTAATGAGTGAGTTAATAATAAGGGAAATTTTATTCATGCCATGGAAGTCAAATTGTTGTTAGCTGAACAGATGAAGAACGTTGAATTATACATCATGAATAACATAGATTATGCTCAACTGTATATCACATTGCATATTAATGAGTTGAAATAATGTCATCCAAAGAAGAAATAAATGTGAATTTTGAATGAGCACAACAAAATATTTTTTCATTGTTTAAAAAGACCTTGCTTGGTGGATCAGATGTTTCAGAGACATTAATATGATTAGTGGGTGGTCCAAGTTTAAATGTGATATCATGGTCTGGGTATGGCATTAATGGCTATACATTTTATACGAAAGCTCAGGAAAATATAAGTGCGGTTCATAATAGTGGGGTATTGGTGTTTGCAGAAGCAATGAATTTTTTGAGTTCTAAAGACAAAAACCCAATTTCTGCATCAAGTGCGTATTATGGAGTCATTGAAGAAATATGGGAGGATGATTACTTTAAAATTAAAGTTCTTATTTTAAACTTCAAATGGTTTATCGATAACAACAGTGATAGAAACAATGAATTTGGAATGACAGTTGTTAATCTGAATAGATTGGAAGACATAGTAGATTCTTTTATTATGGAAACACATGAAAAATAGATTTTTTATTTACTTGATCAATCATATATGTAGTGGTCTGTTCTTTTACAAGGAAAAAAATAATATGTTGGTGAGGATCAACATGATGAAGATGTTGATATATATGAGATCCTTACATCCATGTAAGGTTTCTCACAAAATAATGATGATCATGTTTAAGACATGGTTTGTACCATAAGGAATGATCATGAAGAATGAATTTGGGAAAATAATCCATTTGTACATTCTTAATATTATAGGTAACATATATTAATTTCTTGTTTACATTTATTATTTTCATAAAATGTTATAAATTTTTTTTTATTTTAATTTTGTTTAGTTTAGTTTATCATGTTTAACATTACGTAACTTATATATCTATTGATTTTGTGGAATAACAGTTAATTTACCATGTTTTCCATGTTTACCATGTTTACCATGTTTACCATGTTTACCATGTTTACCATGTTTACCATGTTTACCATAGTTTACCATAGTTTACCTTTACATAACTTATATATTTCTTGATTTTTTTGAATGAAAATTACACTACCATGTTTACCATGTTTACCATTGTTTAACATGATCACTATATTTACCATATTTACAATGTTTACAATAGTTTACCATAGTTTAACTTTACATTAAATATATATTTACTGATTTTGTTTAATAAAAATTACACTACCATCTTTACCATCTTTACCATTTTTTTACATTCTTACCATATTTACCCTGTTTACAATTATGTAAATTAGTTCATTTTTTCATTTTTTTTGTTTATATTAGTATTGTAATATTTGATTTTGTATATTTGTAAACTAATGTTTACTTTTTTTATTTAAAGGATAATGACAAATCAATCAGTTAATCAACCACATGATTCTGGAGATCATTATCATGATCATACCTCTCGGGAGGAACATTCAGATTATCCACTTAATGTTCCCCAATCTTCCTCATGTGCTCCCATAATGACAAAGAAGAGTTCAAGAGTTAGTAAATGTGACTACACACATTTACCAAAATAATCACTTTCCCGTAGCTAGGATCAGAGGATACTTGTTGAGTTTGATGAGGATGATATTCCTAGAGGTCCAAATGAAAATGATTTTATAGTTTTGTATCAACTCGGGGTAAAATCAAAGTAATCATTTTGTATGATGATTGGAGAAGTATAGACAACGCGATAATATCTCAGTTGTGGGAGACGATATTGGTAAGATATTTTGATATTGTTTGAATAATCATTAAATGTTTCTTGTATAATATGTTTTACCTATTCTTTATCATATGACATTTGATATTCCTAACACTAGATGAGTTAGGAGGAAATGTTTATTGATGTCTGGAAGGAGATGGATGGATTTCAAATCAACCCTCACATCTGATTTCATTTTTGGTCATAAGAATCATGACAATCCATTTCATATATATCCTTTCATATACAAATAAACATGGAGTCAATTTTTTGAAAGTATAAGAAAAGATTCATTTTTGGTAAGGGAAATGTAAACATTTATAAGCTTTCTTATATAAATGATCTTATTAATGTTTTCTTAATGATTTATTATTCTTAATTTACAGTAAACAACAAAATATTATCAGGAAATACAATCTAAAAATGTATACCCTTATTGTTTATCTTGAGGAGGGTATGCATTATTGGATAAACAAATGATGGCAGAAAAATCACAAAAACAAAGAGTTGAGTCTTCAAACTCTGGATAGGTTTCCCCTCTATCCCCTATATCTAGACATGAAAAATGGAAGAGAGATTGGATGAGAAAAAATGGGAAATATCTTTATGAATAATCGATAATCGTAGAAGAGAGGATTGTAATATATATATTTTACATATTTAAGTTAATTATATTCTTTATATAATTTTAATATTTACAGAAATGATCAATTAATTAATACAATATTTTCTTGAGGAGAAGAGCTCACATGGGGTATTTACAACTACTAGGAGGCAATATATTTTATATGCAGTATTGGGAAATCCGGAACACCCCGATCGTGTACAAGGATATCCTATAGGTGTATCAGTAAGAAAAGTGTTTCCATGTTCTTCATCTTCTTCTATTGAGTGTGTTTATAAAAAAATAAAATCATTGGAGGCTGAAGTTCATTATATTAATGCGATGATGGAGGAAAATATTAGAGCGTCAGTACAGTCTATGTTTTCAGACATTTAAATGCAATTTTAGACTACATATCCCACTCCTCAACCTCCCCATAAAACCCCATTATTTATCCTCCACCTCTGGCAGTAACTCCCACTCCCCCACCATGGCCTGCATACCCTGTTTTTTATTATACTCCTTCACCACTGCTTCCTACTTATTGTTAGTTGTTTGTCGATGGTCCTCACCATCATATAGTTTCATATGGTCTGGTATATTGTATTGGAGATATAGTTCATTATCAACATTAAGAGGTAGAGCATCATAGGGTCACTATACAGGATATTATAGATAGATTAGCTCGATTACCATTACCTACAGATGAGGTGATGACAGTTGGACATAGTATCAGCCACTTTTTAGTTCGGCCATCCAGTCTTCTGCAACACATTACCATATAGGTATGTAAATTATATCTTTTATTTTATTTTTGCTTAAAGTTGTTTTAATATTTGAAAAATAATATATTTTTCTATTTATTTATACAATAATACATCAAAGGTAAATAAATACTTTATATAAAAAACAAATACAAATGGTTATGACATCAGATACAGATTCTAGTAGTCTTGAAAGATTGTAAATATATTCAAATTTTTTGGCGGTTCATTATGAGTTTCTAATGAAATCTCATGTTTTTGGACGTGCAATAAATTTGGGGATTGTGAAAAATGATATCATGGATTTTGTTACTCGATATAAGTTGGGCATCAATGTAGTGAATATTTTTTCCATGTAAGTATTAACACCATTCCCTGCATTATATTTATTAAAAATGTATACTTATGTCTATTTTTTATTAGGTATCTTTATAACATGTGGGCGAAGAATGAGCGGATATATGGATATGGATTCATGGACCCACATTTGATTTCCACTAAAGCACATGCATTGGATGAGGAACAAAGAACACTTCATATTGCTAAACGATTAGAACAGAATATAATCATGCAATGTTAGATGATGATTTTTTGTGGGAGGTATCAAACATATATCTGGAAAAGTGTTCGTTATCTATTAACATAAAAAACCACTAACCTTAAATTTTCTTTTATATGATTGATCATTTAATGTTAGGTGTTTTTTACAAGGGAGAAAACACTTTATTGGATATGCTCTGTCTATGGAGATGTATGGGGATGTTTTAAGTATCTGTTTGAAAAGTTATTTTTAGTTTATTTATAGTTGTTTATACTATAATGAATTTTAAATTTATCCCATTCTTATTATTTTCTAATAGGGGATGGGTCAAATTTCGAAAAAAACCAAAGAAAAAGAGTTCCAAGATAAAATATGTAAAAGTAAAAGTAAATATCCATTTATAATTTGTACTTTTGGATTTATTACATAAAAATGATATTTTTAATTGAAACTCATTTAAACATAATTTTCATGAATTACAAGGCGTCATTGAATGTGGATATTATATGGTATGATTTATGTATGAAATAATTATAACTAGAACACTTGTGAAGTTTGACATGGTAAGATTTACTTATAAACATTTCCATAATATTTAGCTTGATTTATTCATTATACATGTTAACTAATATCACTTTAATTTGTTTCTATTTGATGACCCTCAAACCTATAGTTCTCCAGAGGTCAAACACTTACATGTAGACTGGTCAAATTATTTTTCCAATTTGATTCGATTTTAGTTTGTTTGTAGTGTAAAATGTAATTTTGAATATTGTAATTATAATTTTGTATCTGGTAGTTGTCTTTGATGGATTTATGTTTTTTAGTTGACATTGTATGTTTTGAATGTTATATATATGAATGTTTAATTTTTCTCTGGTCCATCTTGTTTTGGTATAGTTGTGATGTTTTTATGGTATGTATTTTGGTCTAGCTTCTACTTGTTTCATACTTTGGTAGAGCATAGTAATGGTTTCATGGGGTGGGGGTGTCTGGGGGGGTTATCTAAGTGGTAGTGGTTGTCGAGGGGGTTGGGGTGTCCAAGGGGTGGGGGATTCCATGGGGTGGGGTGTTTTCTAGGGGGTGGGATGGTTTTCGAGGGTGTAGGGGGTGTGAGGGTGTCCAGGGGTGGGAGGGTGTCCAGGGGGTGTGGGTTGTCCAGTGGGGTGGGGTGGTGTCTTGGGGGTGGGGGTTGTCTAGGGGTGGGGCATGCCCAAGGGTTAGGGGTGTGTGGGTGGTGGGGGTGTCTTGTGGGTGGGGGATATCCATGTGGGGTGGGGTGGTGTCTAGGGGTGGGAGGGTGTCCATGGGGGTATGGGTTGGAGGGTTTCTATGGGTGGGAGGGTATCCAAGGGGGAAGGGGTTGGAGAGTGTCTGTGGGGTGTGGGGTGTCCCAGGGTGGGAGGGTGTCTAGGGGGTGGGGTGTCTAGGGAGGCGGGGGTTGTCTAGGGGGATGGGGGTGTCTAGGGGTGGGGTGTTGAGGGGTGGGAGGGTGTCCATGGGGTGGGGGTGTCTAGGTTGGTGGGGGTGTCTAGGGGGTGGTGGGAATCTTGGGGGATGTCCAATGGGGAGGGGTGGTGTCCAGTGGGTGGGAGGTTGTCAAGGTGGTGGGGGTTGTCTAGGGGGTGGGGTGTCCAAGGGGTGGGAGGGTGTTCCGAGGTTGGTGGTGGGGGTGTCGAGGGGGGTTTCCAAGTGGTGGGATGTGGTCCAAGGGGGTGGGGACATGTCCAGGGGGTGGGGGATATCCAGGGTGGTGGGAGTGTGTCTAGGGGTGTGGGGGTGTCCAATGGGGTGGGGGCCTGTCTAGGAGGTGGGCTGTCCACAGGGGTGGGAGGGTGTCCAGGGGGGTTGGGGGTGTCTAGGGAGGTGAGAGGGTGTCTATGTGTGGGGGGTTTCCAGGGGTGGGCTGGTGTCCAACGGGGTGGGGGTTGTCCACAGGGTGGGGGATGTCAAGGGGGTGGGAGTGTGTCCAAGGTTAGGGTGTCCTGGGGTGGGAGGGTGTCCAGGGGGTGGTGGGTGGCAGCCTGTCCAATGGGTGGGGGTTGTCCCAGGGGTGGTGTGTCAAGGGGTGGTGGGCATCCATGGTGTTGTCCGGTGGGTGGGAGGGAGTCCAAGGGGTGGGGGCTATCCAGGGGGTGGGGGATGTCTAGGGGTAGGGGTGTACGAGGGTGTTTCTTGGGGTGGGGTGGGGGTGTCTGGGGGTGTCCAAGGGGGTTGGAGGATGTCCAATGGGGTGGTGGCCTATCCATGTGTGGGGGCCTATCCATGGGTGGGGCCTATCCATGGAGGTGGGAGGGTGTCTAGGGGGTGGGGGTGTCCAAGGGGGTGGGGTCCTGTCCAGGGGTGGTGTGTCTAGGGTGTGGGAGAGTGTCCATGAGGTGGGGTGTCTAGGGGTGGGAGGGTGTCATGGGGTGGGGGTTGTCTAAGGGGTGGGGGTTGTCTAAGGGGTGGGGGTATTCAGGGGGTGGGCGGGTGTCCAAGGGTCCTTCTAGTGGGGTGGGGTGGTGTCCAGTGGGTGGGAGGGTGTCTAGGGGGTGGTGGTGTCCAGGTGTGGGGGGTTTCCAAGGGGTGGAAAGTTGTCAAAGTGAGTGGGGTCTCCAGGGGTGGGGGTGTCAATGGGGTGGGAGGATGTCCAAGGGGGTGGGGACCTGTCCAGGGGGTGGGGGCTATCCAAGGGGTGGGAGGGTTTCCATGAGGTGGAGGTTGTCCAGGGGTCGGGGGTGTCCAAGGGTGGGCAGGTGTCCAGGGGGCTGTCTAGTGTGGTGGGGGTGGTGTCCAGTGGGTGGGTGGGTGACAGGTGGGTGGGGGTTATCTAGGGGGTTCCACAGGGTGGGAGTATGTCTATGGGGGTGGGGGCTATCTAGGGGGTGGAAGGGCTATCCAGGGGGTGGGGGTGTCCAGGGGGTTGGGCAGGTGTCTAGGGGGGGTTGTTCAGGGGGTGGGGGTATATTGGGGTGGGGGTGTCCATGGGGTGGGGGATGTTCAGGGGGCTATTCAGGGGGTGGGGTTCTCCAGGGGGGCTATCCAAGGGGTGGGCATGCATCCTATGGGGGGGGGCTTTCCACGAGGGTAGGGGTAGTCCTAGAGGTTTTATGTTTTTTTTGACATTGTATGTTTTTAATGTTATGTATGTGAATGTTTAATTTTTCTTTGGTTCTTGTTGTTTTGGTCTAGTTTTGATGTTTTTTTAAATGTATTCTGGTCTGGTTTTGGTCTAGTTTATGTATGTTTTCTTCTTATTTCATGTCTTCTTTGGCAGATCATAGTAATGGTTGAACAGTTTTATTAAAAAAAATTGTTTTTTACGTCGGTTATTTTATAATCGACGTACTAAATTTATGGGAATGATTTTTTATGTTGGTTATTTAATAACCGACATATTATATATGTTTTCACGTCGATTAAACAATAACCTACGTGAATAATTCTTCACAGACAGGTTTTGACATCATTTATTTTATAACCGACATAATAAATATAGGGGAATGGTTTTTACATTGGTTATTTAATAATTGGTGTATTATAAATGTTTTCACATTAGTTAAACCATAATCAACATGAAAAACCGATTCGTAGACTGGTTTATCACATCGGTTATGAAAATTACTGACGTCATAAACATGTTTTTCACGTTGGTTTTTAATAAATGACATGAAAAAAGGCTTAAGAGGTGTAGTTTATTATGTCAGTTATTACATAACCAACGTAATAAAAGATATACCTCATCGGTTATTAAAAGAAACATAATAAATCACGACTCCAAAGTGTTTCCCATGTTGTTGTTTTGGGAACCGATGTAAAAAATACTTTGGATTTATGTTTTTTATGTTTGTTTTAAAATAAACAACGTAAAATACAATATTTATAACATCTCATATTACAACATCATCCAGAAAATGACGTAAAAAATAAAAAATAACCGACATGAAAAATTTTTTGTACACAAGTGATTCCATTTATGTTTAGATTCCTCAGCATTGGTTTCTAGTCTAAGGCCTATTATAGGTTGGGTTGGAGAGTTTACCTACTAAAATGTAGGGATGATAAACCATATCTTTGATCCCTCTATATATTAAATAACATAGATATAGATGAAAAAATATTACCATGTATTTGAATAAAATAAATTTATGTACATCATTTTATATTAACCATTCTGGGGAAATAAATTATTATTGGATATATGTGGTCTCTAGTATCCAAGAATCCTTCTAAGATTATCTATATCTTCAATTTTTTAAATTTATCTATTTAATTACCCATTATCATTATTGAGAAACCTTTTCATTAATTATACAGATATTTTATTTGAATTTTTAGTAATTAAGATTTTGTTTTCAATGATAACTATGGAATTCATCCATTAGAAAAAAAAATTATATTATATTTAAGTACATGTATGTTCTATAAAAATTTGTTTAAAATTTTCTTTAATTTCTTATTTGAAAAAATATGTTTATTTTGTACATATTTTCCAATTGAATTATAACATAAAGAAACATATCATGTTAAATCCATAAATCAAATATTTAAGTATCTAGTGGATCATTCCTCCTAACATAAACGTGAGAAACTATTATATTCCTAAGAAGAAATCCAAATTGTGCCTTTCATAGGAATAATATTTTTACTTCCTGTTCTCATACATATTATTACCTTTAATCATTAAAATTTTATGTGTGATGCATCCTGATAACCTATATGCATTGTAGATAACCTTATTTAATTATCCTTCCTTTAGTAAGATTCTATTTTTTATTTTTTTATTTCATGATTTATGGAAGGATACATCAATTATATGAAATACATTGAATCTCAAGGATATTTTTTCCAACAATTAATTAATTTCCTCTACCTCACAATTTTTTTATTTACCCATCACATTTTCTATTTAGAAAAATATTTGAAAAAAAAATTATTCATCTTCATATTATAGTTTAATCCAAAATATTTTCATCATATATATAAATCATTCCAATCGTCTATGTAATGACCCAAAACCTATTCCAATTTTTTTGATAAATTCTTACTTAAACATTTTTTTACATAACAATGTGAGATCGCAATGGTTTCATGTTTTTTAGAGTCAAGATAAAATAGAACATTCTAATTACAAACCCTATAAAAGAAAACACTTGAAAATTTTCATATGAATTTGAAGATTTAAACCTCATTGAGGGACCTTTACCACTCACTCATTCTAAACATATGTATGCCCAATAAAATGAGTTTTTTAAAACAAATGGTGAGAGACAAAGAACTTGTTAAGGGGTTCAAAAACATGCTAAATTGAAAAAGAGTTTATCAATTCAGTATAAAAGTTAAACATGATGTAATGTTTGAAAAATATAACCTTCTAACTAATGAGTAATTTTTAATAAAAGATATTTTCCTAAATATATTTCAATATATAGACCATTTCTAAAATACATATTTTTATTCATAATATAATCAATATTTTTCTTGAAAATTTATAATTAATCATAAACTATTATCAAAGGAACCTTGGATCACATCATAAGGATTAGACTCACCACTAAGACCATATAACATGGCATAAATAGTCCCATAATGGATTATTTTCACTCGGAAATCCCAAATTGTGATTAGTATAACCTCCCACACACCATACATAATAACTAATTAGATTAAAACATTACACAATGCATTAGAGTACTATGTGGTCACACCAATCATGTAAGATATAATGGTCTCTCCCCGATCTATCTGGGTACACCTATCACATTACTGAATAAAGACCCAAAAGTGTTTGGTTTTACACCCCACCCCCTTCCTCTAATTGAATAATATCCCAGTGAAATTCTTTGGAAAAATAAACACTATAACTTTTTTTATATCATAAATGTCACACCATTATCTTGTAATTTATTTTATTTTATTATTTTCTTTTCATAGTATATTTTCGTTGCGGTTCAAGTGGACTTCTCAGTTTGAATTTTTTAGTTTTGAAGTTTTCATGTGGCTTTATGGCCTATGCATGGTTTGTATGCATGGTTTGTGGGTTAGCTTTTTTTTCTTATTAAGGCAAAGGTTATTTTCAGTTTAAAATATTCTTGTATGGTTTGATCATGGATTCATACTAACTATTCATGGTTATGGGAAAAACTTGTGGCATAAGGATTGGTGTATAGGTCATGGTGCATGACTACGCATGGTCAGAGGGAACCCTGTGACAAGAATACAAGGGTTTTTATTGTTTGGATAGTGTAATTTATCACGATTGGCATATGGTTTGGGAAAATAGGAGGCCGACCTATTAAGTGCATCCCATCACTCCAATAGTGTATGTATGGTTGGTACATGGTTTTTCATACCATGTGGTCAAACTAAGTAAGTGGAAAAAATCATTAAATGTGTGGAATTCCCCATTTCCCTTCCATTATTTTAACCATATTTCAGTATTTTCCGCCCTTAATTGACATAGGCACACTAGGGGACTTTTAAAAAGCCTCATCATTTTCTCCCCTTCCTCCATTGAAGCTTTTTGAAGGTTCCTATGTGAGTTTCTTCATGTTTTTGGTTTCTTTCCACTTCTCATATTCCTTCTCCCTTGGTTATATGGTTTCTCTTTAGTTAAATATCTCTTGGATGCACCCTTGGATGAGGGTTTTCTTATATGGTTTACTTTATTTGATGTTAGGGTGTTTATATTATCTCCGGAGTGTGTTATTCCTTCTCTAGATGATTCATTTCATTTTTACATCATTTAAGTTGTTGTTTCCATTCATTTCCTATCTAGAACATTCCATTGATGCATGTTAATTCTGTTAATGCTTTTAATATGTTATAATTTTTCCTCTTGTGTGTTAGAATTTTTTTGCTGTTTTAATTATCGAAAATGGGTGAGAAATGGGTTTTAAGAGGCTACATTAATGATTCCTATTTTTAAATGCATGAAAGGTGTTTGATAAATTGGCATTTTTTCTATTAATGGGAAATTGGGTTCTATTTGGTGGTGTTTACACTTGGATATACTTTGGTATTGTGGTTGTTATGTGAAATTGGTATTGTATGTAGAAATCTTTGACTCTTGTGGTTTGATCCTTATGTTTGGATTGTTTTGTTAGGTGGTCAAGAAAATATTATTTCCTTATAATGGTTTTAGGGATGATTTCATGTATACTTGATGTGTGACCTTGGATGTTGTCACATTTATATGTGAATGTAGAGAACATAGGGATGGGGAAACAAATTATAATGGTCCTTGAGAATAATATTTTTTTTGAACAATGTTTTTTCAAAGGCTTCTCCTCCCTTACCTCTTTATTTTTCCTAAAAATAATTCCTTGATTTCTAAAGGGTATATTTTTTCATCAAGTGAATTTAGATGTGAATTAAAATGTGTTCTCTAATGCTTGTTCTATTTGTAATTTTGATATATGTATTTGTGAATAATTTGCATAAGGGGGTATTTGTAACTTTAAGAAAAATATGGTAATTAAGTTGTTTAATGGACCATTTTGAACTTTTCAAGTCATTGAATTTTTTAAATTTCTCTTAGATATGATTTTGGATTTTAAATGTAGTGGAATGTTTTTTATTTTTCATGTGTATGTGGTGTTCCATTTTGGATTTGGAAATTGGTCGGAAATATATTTATAAAAATATTTTTATTTCAAAAGTAAAGGCCCATTTTTATATTTTCACATGTAATTCTTGTTTCATAGTGACCATGGAAGTGGTCTGCAAATGGATTTGTAAATTAATTCGGATTAGAACTATTGAAGGTAAGGTTGGTACATTGTATTAACTTGGGAATGATGGTTTCTATGTGATGTGATGTGAAGTCATGGCTTCAATTTCATAATGGTTGGAAAATTATTTGAATTTTTTTATGATATGAAGGCCTGATTGGAATCTTGGAATGTTATGGGAAAATTATTGAAAACATGGGATGAATGAATTTCTAGTTGGTGTTTTGTAATGTGGGGAATGTGGATTGAAAACTAAAATAAAGTGATGGACCATTTAGAACTTATGAATGGCTTGACTTGTGATATGGGCACCTCTATGGTGGATCCTACTATGAGAGAGATAATCACATAAGTGGTGTCACTGTTTTGGCTAGTCAAGAATGATGGTAGTGGGTTTTACTTAAACCACACTTGTGAGGTCCTTCCCATTAAATGCATATTATTATCATGGTATTCTAGCACATCATCTATAGTTTAACAACCCATGTACTTATAAAATAATTTTTCTTTATCAAGGAATTAAATAGTCAAACACATTATAAATGTATAATGAAATAAGTGGTATTTAACCAAATTAATGAATCTATACTAATATAATAGTAACCTATTCTATGAGAGTATAAATAAAATTCATGAATCATATAAGTAAAAAAATGATATATTTATATCATGGAATATATATATATATATGTATAATTATTTGAAATTGATGAATTAAGTGTTTGTAGTTCTGTGAAAAATAAATGTTTGTTTACAATTTTATAAATAAAATAATTATTTAAATAAAATTTACCATCATAAAATAGATTCAAAAATTATTTTTTCCTTCTTATGATTATAAGATAATTGTATCAGACCTGAATTAGTTTTTTGATGTTTTATAAAATCAGTTATAATTTAAAAATTTGGTATTTTTCGAATAAATAATTTTTTTAATTAAAAATTAAATTTATCGTATTTAGAAAATTATTTTCATAAAATTGTGTTAATGTTTTTATTCTACATGTCTAAGAATTATTTGGGTGAATTTTTGGGATTTTTCTAAAATATATGAATTTTAAGGGAATAGTGAAATACAATAACTTACAATATTTTTCAAATTAATGAATATTAGAGTCATAGATTATGTAATGAATATTTAAGACCAAAATATCATACTAAAATTCATTATTTTAATATATTTAGTGATAGTTATAAAACTATTCCAAGTATTGAGCCCAAATAATATCTTAATGAATATAATAATGAGAAAACACTCCTCTCCTCCCCTATAAATACCACCCCTATCTACCTATTATCCACATGACTCAAATCCCTGTATCTAGTTTATGTTATTTCCCATTAACCTCTTATGACTCTTCCCCACATCCAAAACCTTTCAGTCTCACAAAAATTCCAAAACCATATACCTTAAGGTGGTTCTCAATGAGGATATTTGAAGATGTAAAATCCTCTTTCTTTTCCTATTATTTTCTTCTCATTTTATTTTCTTTTATTATTATATCCTAACATACCCTATACAAAGTAAAATTATAACTCCATTATCTGACATATACTATAATTTTATTATTTTCATCTAATATAAATCATTAAAACCCTCCCTCATCTCCTCTTTTTCTAGAAAATGAAAGCATTGTTTGTGACGTGTCGATTCACCACCTTCACAGACGTCGATTTTTTATTTTATTGTTCCACCTTCATGGCTAGTCATAAAACAATTATTATGGTAAAATCACATGATATTATACCTATTGTAAGTTATTTAATGTTATAGAACCAATATATAAACAATATATTGAATAAAATCATATATGTATGTGATGGTCAAAAACCCGCCAAAATAAAATAAATCATTTTCCTTAAATATTTATCTAACGATTAATCCTTTATAAAATACAACATGTAAATGGTATAATTTAAAATTAAAGAAACATATCAATACCTTTCTTTTAAAATTTTTGAGTCTTGCTTCCATTCTATAAGAAAATATTTATCGAACCAACCATGGTAACCGTGAAATAAATGCACCTAAAACAATGATATAAAAAAATATTATTAATAAATGGGTGAAAAAATGTCATAATAAGATCATATAAGTAATTAAAAATATTAAAATGGTTCTATAATAAATTAGTAACATTATTTAAACCATTATACAAAATTTTTGGACATTATGAAAGTCAATGAACCCGATGTAAGGGACTTTTCATTAAAAATCCTTTTTTAAAGTTCTATTTTTACAAAATTCAAAAGGAATGTTTATATGATGGAACTATTCTTGTTTTATGATTATTTTATAGATCATGGTAATTATTTATGATGAATTTTGGTACTTATATCTCCCTTAAATTCATTGGATATTTTTATGTTGGAGGTCGACTGTTTGCTTACTCCACGCGTGATAGTGATGGTTGTACCAAAGGTAGCTGTGAGGGTTACATCAAAAGGTAGACATTAGGGTTACATTGTAAGTTATTCATGAGGGTTATAATCTTATAGTATCCACTAGGGTTAAAATATAATTTATGTTTTTCCCCAAGTTACCTATATGGTATTATTTTTGTGTTCTATGTTTTATTGAAATCTATTTTTTCAAAAGTAACTTTATAGTAATTATGGGTAAGAAGTATACCTTTGGGAAAATAATTTTATATGTTTATAATTATTCCTAGAATTATGGTTTCTTTCATTAATTTTATGTTACTTAATGAGATATTTTTCTCATTAAATGTTTTAAAATTTATTTTATAGGGTTTAAAGATGGGTAGGAGAAACGAAGAACTGAAGATGAATGTTGTGATGATTTTTCATGAAAATATTTCATGTTTTATAAAAAAACATTTGTATGATGGAATAAATGTTTAATATTTTAAAAGTACCCACTTTCTTATGCTTGGTGGATTGATATGTATGTATTATGTTCTAATTCTATAAAACTCTAATTTAAAATGTTCATTGGGAATTTATGAAATTGAATTCTAGTTTAATTGACTATATTATGTAATTTTTAAATTTTTTTCCTTATTTTTTTCACCAGAATAATGTTTAGATAACATTATGAGTTATGCTGATGTTAATAGAATACCATAAATTATTGTTACATTATTTTTATTCTGAAATGAAAATAAATTTAAATATTATTATGTTTCTTCATCTAAGATATGTCGGTTTAGAATGTTTTTCCACAAAAGAAATAGGAAAACTAATGTTGGAAGTCACCAAGATGCTGATATACTTCCAAATATAAAACCTAGAATGGTGGGTATTGGAACCAATATGTTTGTGAAACTAATGGGTCACCTAACACATGATATAATTAGAGGCATTATCATTTCAATATAATAAACATAACTACTACAAAGGAACATGATGATAGTGGATAATTTTATGTGGCAACACCTTCCAACTTTCAGGGGATTTTCTAACCCGATAGTCACTGAGGGTGGAATTAAATACCCTAAAATTAGATTTTATGTCATGAGGTGTTCATATAAAAAAAAGTTTGGTCTTGAATTTACCAGTTTGATGTTGAAGATGACTAGTAGTGATCAGTTATCATAAATATCATGGATAACGATGAGATCAAGGCATTGAAATGGGATAAACGTACTAATATTTTCCTTCAAAAATATTTTCCTAAGAACTTTCGACTAAGGCTTGAAAATAAATTCATTTAATTGAATAAATAGTAGGTATATTCATTATTCATTTATGAAAAAAAACTTCACCTAATTGTCAAGGTACACTCCTAATCCTACACATGATATTGATAGAAAAACAACTCATTTTTACTCAGGATTAAAGGCATGTCATAGAAGTGAATTGGTAATTCATGAATTCAAAAGTTATGAGAAACTTTTTTAATGTACTGAGTGGATAGACATAGATTTTTATTATGATCATGTGCACTTTCACAACAATATGAAGAAAAGGTAATGAAGGTAGGAAATGGGTATAAATGAATCAATGAAATATTAAGGTAAGAAAAATTAGTTTCTAGTTTGTAAATTTGTGGTAAAAAACACCCTCGGTAATGCCTTAGACAAATTGGGAAGTGTTTTAGATTTGATAAGATTGGACATATTGCCTGATATTTCAATTAAAATGATCTTAAGATAATTTCTTATTAGAAAAAATTAATGTGATTTAAATGTAGTGAGATGAGGAATTACAAAAATACCAACCCAAAGAAATATCTGAAAGATAGAAATAATCAATATTATAGGCATAAAGTTTCAAAGAAATCCTTTGTGAAAACATCAGCAGATGTTGGGAAATCTAATAAACTGGTATATGGTTTTTTTGTTTGCTCATATTTTTCTAATGTATTATTTGATATGGGGTCTACACATTTTCTAATTTCTAAATTATGTTTTGAGAAATTGTAAATTTCATATCATGAAATGAAACCTTAACATGTTGTTAAAAAACTAGGGTGAAATATTAAGGAAAAATTCCATTATATAAATCTTAATGTTGTTGTCTATAAAAAGAAATTACCTAAAATCCTTGTTGTTTTTTCCTTACTATAGTTTGACTTTATTCTATATAAGAAATGGACTTATGTTTATCATGTAAAGGATGATTATAGAAAAAATGATGTTTTTTTACGAAATCTGTTTTAGTTTGAATAAAATAATGAACCCATACCATTGAAAACATATCAGGAAGGTAAGAAACTATTAAAATATTGAAATCAGTGTTATTTTTCACATGTTGTTTATAATAATGGATCTTATCAAATAAATGAAATGATAGTGAAAAATGAATACTCAGGTGTATTTCCCAATGAGTTTCCTAGTATTATATCTAATAGGAAAGTTGAAGTTTCCATTAACTTAGTTATGTATTCTAATGCATCTTCAAAACCCCCTTATCAAATGGCACGTGTAGAACTTATTGAGTTGAAAAATCAGTTACAATAGTTTCACAATAAAGGATTCATTCATCGTAGAACTTCACCATGGGTTCCTATTATTTTATTTGTTAAAAAAAGATTTTTCCATGATATTTTTCATAGATTATAGAGCATTGGATAAAATTAATTTTAAGAATATGTATCCACTGCATCATATCAATGACTTGTTTGTTCTGATCCGTGGAGCTTAGTGTTTTTAATGATTGATTTGAGATCTAGGTACTATCACTTAAAGTTTAAGGATGATGACATTAAAAAAACAACATTCCATAATATATGTTGGCATTATGAGTTTTTTTTCCATTTGGGTTAAAAAATACTCATATTTTATTTATGAATCTTCTTCGTAGAAATTTCGATGAATTTGTAGATATGTATTTTGTTTTTTTATTGATGATATTTTTTTTTCAAAAATTTATGAGGATCATGAACAAAACACAAGGATGTTCTTATATACACTCAATGAAAATAAGTTATATCATAAATTTAGAAATTATTATTTTTGGTTACAACAGATCTCGATTCATGGGAACATTGTAAATAAGGATTGGATAATAGTTGATCCTACCAAATAAAAAGTGTTTGATTAATTTTTAATACCTACAAATGATACATAGAATCGTATTTTCTTTGAATTATTAGGCTACTACCAATAAATTTTAAAAACATTGCATCGTTATCTAGCCTACTAACTAATCAAACACGAAAAGTCAGTTGAATTTGTTCAGGTAGTATTATGTGATGTTTTATAGGAATTAAAGAGGTGATTATTTAATTCTATGGTTTTGGACTTGCCACCTATAAATAGGGAATTTTTCATATACAATGATGTTTCATTGATGGGGCTTGGCTGTATTCTGATGTATATAGAAAAATGTGAAATATATACTGAACATAAATGTTTGGATTATGAATTTACTATGAATGAATTGAAAATGAGTTTGAGAAGATGGATGGAAATGAAAAAATATTATGATTAAAAGATGAATTACCATCCTAGAAAATAAAACAAAGTGGTTAATTCCTTTAGTAAAAAACAACATGCATCATTAACCATATTACATATGTAACATTACCCCTTGGTTTATGATTCAATGAATATTGGCATTGAATTTTTTGGTGCAATAAATTCTTTAATTCATTTTAGGTGTCAGTTTAGTCATATCACTCATGTAGTATTAAGCATGTGTAGAAGTAATACCTTCAGCTATAGGAAAAAATCTAATTGGTTTAAAAGGGTATGTTTCTAGAAGTTAACATTGATAGATATTGTGTTGTGATATTTGGAAAGATATTATGTGTGCATTATGATTCCCAAAAAAAGAATGAAATGTTATGTGAATCTCATAGTTATATATTTTCAGTTCATCTTAGTAGCACTAAGATATATAGAGAAATTTAGAAGAATTATTGGTTGGATGTAATGAAAATAGATATTGCAAATTTTAGCATGAATTGATTGACTTTTCAATAGTTTAAAGAAATGAAAAAACTATCAGAGGTGATGCTTCAACAATTTCCATTTCTAGAGTATAAATGGGATAATATATTCGTAGAATTTTTTGTGGGACTACACAAGACTTATCATAGTAACAATGTGATTTGGGTTATTATTGACTGATTCAATGAATCATCATATTTCATGTGTATTAGAGATAATATGTATTTATAATAGATTTCTCAGTTATACGTCAATGTAATTATCAACTTACATAGAGTTCCTCTCTATATTGTATTTGAACATGAACCCATGTTAATTTCTACCATTTGAAAAGGACTTCAAAATTCATTGGGAATTGAATTAAATTTCCTCACATACTTTTATCCCAAATCTAATGGATATACCAAGTGAACAATTAATAACTTTGAAGACATGTTATGTGCTTATTTATTGGATTATTAGGGAAGTTAGGATCAATATATTTCTTTAGATGATTTTTATTAAAATAAAAATTTTTATTCTAGTATAAATATGGAACTTTTTGATGCATTATATGGAAAGTAGTGTCAAACTAAATCATTTTTCGATGAATTCAATAAAATAAGTTTATGAGACTATATTTAGTGGAGGATTTATATGATAAATTTATTGTGATCTAATAACACATGAGGATATCTCATATAGGGTAGAAATGTTACGCAGATAGCAGTAGTAAAGACTAGTCTTTAGAGGTATGTTCTCATGTCTTTCTCAATTTTTATCCATGGAAAACTATAATTCATCTTGGTAAAAATGGAAATTAAGTCCACATTACATTTGATCATTTGAAATTCGGGAGAAAGTTGGACCACTTTCCTACAGAGTATATTTTCCTATGATTTTATCTCAGTTACACAATATTATTCATGTTTTAATATTAAAAAGGTATGTTCTAGATTCATGTCATGTTTTTAGCCTAGAGGTTGTTCAACAGGAATAGAATATTTATTTTTAATAGAAATCTATTTAGATTGTTGATAGTAGATATCATGTATTGAAGAATAAAGAAATTCATCAGTTTATTGTTTTGTGGAGAAACAAGACAGATGAACAGGAAACACAGGAATCTAAATATTTTATTAAAAAAAGATATCATCACATGTTTAATTTTTGAATAATAATTTCAATGATCATATTTCAAAAATCAGGAGAGAATGTAACAACCTAGGTATTTACATAATAATTTCATTTCATTGAGGAATTAAATATTCAAAAACATTATATGTGCATAATGAAATAAGTGGTATTTTTCCAAATTAAAGAAACTATACTAATAGAATAGTCACATCATCTATGATAGTATATATAAAATTTATGCTTTTTATAAGTAAAAAATAATATATATTTATATCATCGAATAAATATATAAATGTTTTGAAATTGATAACTTAGTGTTCATATTTTTATATGAATCATAAATGTTTATTTATAATTTAAAATTAATATAATGATTTAAAATAAAATTTATCTTCATTAAATATATTAATAAATTAATATTTTGTTTTTTTAGGATTTTACTATAATTTTATAATACCTTAAGTATTTTTTCAAATTATTATAAAACCAGTTATAATTTTTAAATTTGTTATATTTCAAATAAATAATGATTTTAACTAAAAATTATTATTATATATAAAAAATTATTTTCATAAAATGGAGTTTAATTTATAATTCTACACATTGAAAACTAGCTGGGAATAATTTTTTGGACTTTTCTAAAATACTTTATTTTTAGTGAATAGTGAAATACTGTAATTTACCATATATAATAAATTCATGAATTATTGATTCATAGATTATTTAAGGATGATGTAAGCCCAAAATCTATAAATTTTATTCATTATTTTAATATATTTAGTGATAATGATCCAAATATCCATAATTTTGATCCAAAATAAAAAAAAATAATGAACATAATAATGAGAAAACACAACCCTCATCCACTATAAAAACCACCACCCACCACCTATTATCCTCACATCTCAAAGCCCTGTAGCCTGTTTAATTTCATCCCAATTCCATTCCCAAACATATTCTCCATGTCTAATACCTTCTGGTCTTACCAAAATGCCAAAACCAGGTGCCTTAAGGAGGTTCTCATGGATGATAATTCAAGAGGCATCATCCTCATTCTTTCTGTTTTATTTTATTTTCATGTTATTTTATTTTATAATTATCTCCTCACCTCCCCTATCCATATTGACATGATAAATCCTATATATTATATATAATATAATTTTGTGTGTTAAATTAATTTATATGATCAAAAACATCCATTTTATCCTCTTATTCTTGAAAATGAAATCATTGTCTATGATGTTTCGATTCACCGCCTTCAAATATGTCATATATATTTTTTTCTTTTAACACATTCAGGTATGGTCATAAAACTATTATTATGGTAAAAAAATATTTAATTATGCATATAATAAGTTATTTAATGTTCTGGAACCAATATAAAAACATGATATTGATTAAATGATATATGTTCGTGATGGTTGTAAACCCCCACAAAATAAAATAAATTATTTCCATTGACGTTTTTTCTTATGATTCATACTTTCATCTGAAAAAATTATATATGGTATCATTTCATATTATTGAAATATATTAATACAATTTCATTCAACTTTTAGAGTTTCTATTCCATTAGAAAAAAATCCATATTGAACCAGCCACGGAATCCATGAAATAAATGCACCTAAAACAATGAAAATTAAAAAATATTATTAGTAAATTAGTGGAAGAATATTATAATAAGATCATATAAGTAATTATATATATTAATATGGTTTTGTAATATATTATTAACACTCTTTAAATGATTATACAATATATTTTAACATGTATTATCTATGAAAAACCTGAGGTAAGGGACATTTCATTAGAAATCCTATTTTAAATTTCTATTTTTACAAAATTCAAAAGGAATGTTTTCAACATAAAAGTTTTCACACTTTATGATTATATTTTGGAATCATTTATTATTAAGGGTGGGATCTATATCACCCTCCAATGCATGGTGTATGTTTATGTTGGAGTTCGACCATATGGTAACTCCAAGTGTAATTGTGATGGTTACACCATAAGGTAGTAATGAAGGTTAAATTATAAGGTTTCTATGAGGGTTAAATTTTAAGGTAGGCATGAGGGTTAAAAATCATATGGTAGTTTTGAGTGTTACAATTGTAAGTAAGTAATTCCCCAAGTTACCTTTATGGTTTTATTTATGTTTTAGTTGCTTTGTAAAAATATCATATTTTAACAATTAACATTATGAAACTTATGGGTGAGAAGTATATCATTGTTAAAATTAATTTATATGTTTATATATGTTCATGTAATAATATTTTATTTCATTAATTTTATGTTCCATAATAATCTTTTTTGGGCTCATCCTTTTTTTAAAATTTAATAGGGTTTAAGGATGTGTAAGATAAAACAAGACACCATGATGAATTTTGTGAATATTTATAATAAAAATATATCATTTTTTATTAAAAAATTGTATTATTGATGAAATGGTTACTATTATAGTATTAAAAACATTTTATGAATGTTTTATTTATATGTATGAATTATTGCCCAATTCTCTAAAACTCTAAACTGAAAAGATCATTGGGAATGTATGAAAATGATTTCTGGATGGATTAACTAGATTATGTAATATTTATTTTCGAGTCCTTATATAGAGGGTTGAGTGCCATTTTTTTGTCAACCCTGATTAGTCATGTTGTACACCCCAGATTCTCTGACATTCCAGGTGGGACCTTCCACTGGTTTGGATAGTTTAGAGCATCCAGATGATTTTTTACTTTGAAGTAGCAACATACGCTGGAAGGTGAGTATGAACAGAGTACATCAAGGGATTTCATCTAAATATGTTTAGTAAATTCCCATTATTTAATATATGTATGATCAATTTATTTCTTATGCATGTGGATATTATACATTCTACTTTATATCTTCTTATTTTATTTACTTTACTTTTTATATAGCCCCTTTTGGTCATCGGGTTCAGATTCATAGTTTTTATTTGGTTTTGAATTGGGTTTTGTAATGTGAAACCATTTTTAAAAGGTAAGTTTTTGTGTTCTTTTTAAAAAATGGAACTCATAGAATGTTAGGTTTGGTTATTTGAAATGTTTACAAGACTATTTTATGAAATAATTTCAATCTACGGTTTGTGGAATACTTTCAGAAAATAAATTTGTGTAATCAATGGTGATTACATGTATTGATGTTTATTATCACATCCTACTTTCACCACTCGATGTAGGAAGCCCCAGGCTATTTTTTTGGTTCATTTTTATGGTTTGGTGGACTTTAGAGAAATTTGGTCTTATGGTTGGTCTTAACCATGAATTCTTGTGTACATCATGTTTTCATGGTTTGTATTTATTTTTTTATTTAGTATTTCTTTTGTTGAACATCTTTTGTATTTTGGTTGCTTTGTATATCTATTGTTGTTTAGTTGATTGGTTTTGATGCATATTCTATTTTTGTATTTTTTATCTTAGTTGTTTATTAGTCTAAATCATTCCCAATGGATTATTTTAGTTACCAATACTATTTTCCCACCCATGGATATTGGATTCACCCTACGGGCCTTGTCTTAGGCCAGGTCGAATTTAGGGTTGGATGGCATCCAAGCATGGTTTATGAAAAATGGAATTTGAGGAGGTATTTCTTTTTGGAATCAGGTATATAAAAGATTAAGACTATAGAGACTCAAAAAGTAGGTATGGGAAATATTTCATGAACTCCTACTCATTTGGATCATCTATTTCCCAAGGGTAGTACAAGATTTGCATCTTTGGTTTTGGTTTTTTTGGGTATGGATGAGGAATGAAAATTTAGTATAGCCAGTGTCATATTGTGATCTCACATGGAGTATTGACACATGTTTACTTTGAGTGTGTGATTCAAGGACCTCTTAGTTGTTCATTATTACTTGGGTCATGGACCACTAATCATTTTTCTAGGATATGCATGGACACTAGTTACTCATCCCATGAGTTTAGTGTGAGTTTTTATTTGTTTTTTATTTGTATGGGGGGGGGGTGATTTTGAAATAGAAATGGCTTTTGGGAAAAAAAGGTTTTTCAAAGGGTAATATTTTTTTTGAAAATATGTTTTCAATATGGAATATGATTTTTGGAATGGGTTTTTTTTGTTAAAATATATCTTGATGAGTAAGATGGATTAAAAAATGGGTTTTCATTTATAAAGTGTCCTTAGAAGAAGGAAGGTTGCAATTAGAATGAAATTGTGGTTTTGAAAATAGTATTTTGGTTATGTCTGTGTTGTTTGTATTATGATCTAGTTCTAATAGACTAGGTTGGTCTTTTGGTTTAGTTTTCATTGATTTTGATTTTTATAATGTGATTTTATTCTTTTTATAGTATGAAGCCCAGAATGTTCCTTAATGTTTCCAGTGAATTCCTTTGAGTTTCTATCTTTTCCCACACTTTTTGAAGAGTGGAAGAGTCTATAACTACCTAATTTTTCTGTAACATTCATGGTGATCATGGTCTATTAAAGGTTTTAGAGATTTTTGAGATGATTGATATTGTTTTCATATTGATTAGAACTACTAAAACTAAAATGTGAATATTCTTAAGGGTTTGATTGAGGTTTTATATTTTGATAGTGGAAGGTTATTTTTTAATAATAATTTCAAGTTGGGATGACTGGGGATGATATGAATACCAATTTTGTTATATTGTTTATACCTGAGGAGATGAAAATGGAGCAGGTGGTGGAGTGGTGAGTATTCAGTATAGCTAGTAAACAATGAAGGCTTGTGTTGGCCAATTTAAATGGTTGGTTTCTTTATCTATAGATATATAGTTAGAGTATCAGATGAGAGATCTTAAATTTATTTTGGGTCTCAAAACAGAGATCAATTAGAGATTCCTCTAATCTAGGGAACATTATTTCAAGAAGGATTATTGATGAGGCATTTTTAGATGCGTTAGTTCCTAGAGAGAAGTTGGTGGTGGTTCAAACCCATGAAGGTAACCCATATGAAGAGTTGTTGGTGATAAAGGAACCTATTTTTTAGAATCCTCTTTCATTGGTTCTGGATTTTCACACATTGGATCACTCACTTGTGTGATTTCGGTGTGGTCAGTTAGGGCTTTTGAAGTCATCTTGTCATAATCCTACTAGGGTGGGTCATCATTGCGGTCGTTTGGGTCAACATGATAAGTTTATTAAGAATAATTTCTCATAAAACTCTCGATCAGAGGATGTCAACATCTAACTATGGGAAAGCATATGCTTCAGCACAATCGGGCTCTATCTATAGGCCATAGTGTGAATCACTTCATGCATTCATGAACCACTGATGGGAGGGGTGGAGAACCTTGAGGAATTAATAGTTGAGTTCTGAGTTTTTGGTTCTCTTGACTATTTTAGTTTCCTACTTATTGTGAAATTTTTTGGGTGATTTTTTCCCTTTTAATACTAGTGATTTAGTCTGTTAAATTTTAGTCTTCAATTAGTTTTTCTCTCTTGTATGTGTTTATCCCTTTTTAGGTGGTTTATCATTTTTGGTTATGTTCATTTGGGAGATTCTTGCATCATTTGAAAATGAAGAAAGGTGGGTTTCTTTGATATTTGGTTTGGATATTTGTTGTGAGTTTTACCTTTTGTGTGGGAGGTATTTTGTTTTCTTAGGAGTTCCCTTGAGGGTTTTACCATGGTGGAAATTTTAATAATTCTTAGTTTTGGTGTAAATGTTTTTTAGCTTGTGTGTAGAAGTTTTTGATAGTTCATGTTGTGAATTCCTACTATGGTTGACCCAGGGTGGTGTTGATGGTAATTAAAATGTTGGTCGTGTTGGTTGGTTTCTTCTAGGGGGGATAACCCTCCTTTATTTTGTGGTTATTTTTGTTATGGTTTTTCTTAGGGATGATCTAGTATGAATTTTATATTGAATGGTCACCCTGAGGATCATGGTTTTGTTTGGATTGATTCGGGTTTGGGATTGAGATTGTTCCTTATGTGGTTGGTTGACATTATGAGGGTACAAATTATTTTTAATAAGGGTAATTATCACACCCTGGTCTAAGAATTTAAAATATTTTATTATTTTCTTCTTGTTGGATATTTCTGTTGAGGTTGGGGTTGACTAGCCAATTTATATTTTTGAGGATTAATGTTTTTAGGTGGATGTTTGTCAATAGAATGGTTTTTATGAATGATTATCATGTTAACTGTTTGTCTTTTAATGGTAGTGGTTTTCTTAATTCAAATTCTTCTTGTACGGTTGGGCTTTGCTTGGGTCAAACCACGCGATGTTGAGGGAAAATTGTGCATCATGAGGATGGTGTATGGGGAAAGGTCCACAACCTACACATGATTATAGGAAACCATGTGCAAGTGTGTGAGGGGTTATATAGTTTTTAATGTGATGTTTTTTAAGATTAGGGAATAGTTTAGGAAACCATTCAAGTAGCCCATGAGTGGTGTCCCTCTTCTCATATAGGGTGTGTAGAATTAGTGCATGATATGTCAAACCATGTGTCCAAACCTTATGAGTGTCCCATATCATAAAAAGTGTGAATATTCTTTTTCCCCCTCAATTATTTTAACCCTGTTTTAGGATTTTTACCCTTTGTTGACCTAAGAAAACGAGGGGCCTCTAGGTAACCCTCGTCCTTTTCTCCTTATCCTCCATTGAAGCTCTAAGATGGTTCTCAGGTAATTTTATTTTAGTTTTTAGTTTATTTCTTCCGTACCTCTTCCTTGTATATTGGTTCCTTGGTTTTTCATTAGTGGGATTTATCTCATCCAAACCATATTATGATGATCATTTTACATGGTTATATTAATTAGATATTTGGGGGTCATATTGTCTCTTATAGTGTATTTTTCCTTATCTCAAAGTTTTTTTTCATTCTCACGTTGTTGAGGTAGGGTTTCCATACATTTAATTTTTGAAGTATTATATTAATTATTGATATTTCCTTTAAATATTTAAACATTATATTATAATTCTTGTTGTGTGTTAGTATGATCTTTTTTTATGTTTTCATGATGGAAAATGGGTGAGAAATGGTTTTAAGGGGTTTCTTTAATTTTTCATATATTTAAATGCATTAAAGGTATTTGATACAATTTCAATTGATGTTCTAAATTAAAATTAGGGTGATTTGGTGGTGTTTACCATTCTTTATACTTTGGTATCGTGGTTAAGCTAGAAATGGGTATTTTATGTGTGAATTGGAGACTCTTGTGGTTTTATGCTTATATATGGCATGTTGTGTTAGGCGGTAAAGTAAATGGTGTTTATTTAAAAATGGTTTTGGATAATTTAATGGATAAATTATGTGAGACCTTGTATGTTTTCAAATATATATATTATTCGGTTGAACGTAGGGATGGGAAAACAAATAAAAATGTCATAGAGAATGATGTTTTCTGTCAAAATGTTTTTCTAAAGGCTTTTCCTCCCTTTCCTCTTTATTTTTCCTAAAAATTATACCTTTATTTATAAATTTTTTATTTGTGCTTAAACTGACTGTAAATGTCACATAAAATGTTTTCTCAAATACTTGGTCTATTTATAATTTAGAGACATGTTTTGTTAAAAAAATTGGCATAAGGGTGTTTTTTTTCACTTTAAGGCATACATGGTTACAAATTGGTGTAAAGGACAGTTTGGAACTTTCTATGTTATTTCATGTTTTCACTTAATCATAAAGATGATTTTTTATTTAAATGTGAATGAATTTTTTTCATTTTTCATGGGTAAGTGGTGTTTTATAGTGAATTGAGAAATGGGTTGGAAATGGATTTGGAAATGTATTTGGATTTGAAATGTAATATACTATTTGTAATTTTCAGTGTAAGTGGTGTTTCATAGTGACTTTTGAAATGGTATGGGAATGGATTTGTAAAGGTATTTGTATTGAAAATAATGAAGTATAGGTTTGTACTTTTTCTTGACTCGGGAATATTGGTTTTTATGTTATATGATATGAATTCTAAGCTGGTGTTTATAATGTTTGGAAAAATGACTTGAAATTATAGGTGATCTGGAAGGACAGTTGTTATGTTGGCATGTTTTGGAAAAATGATTGAAAACACAGGTGGTGTGAACGATCTGATGTTGTTTTATAATTTTGGGAAAGATGTTTGAAAACATAAAGGAAGTGATGGCCCAATATGAAATTGTGTATGGATTGACATGTGAGATGGGAACATCTATGGTGGGTCCTGTGAGGAGAGATAGGATCACATAGGTGGTGTCGATGATTGGGCTATGTAATCGTGGTGGTAGTGGATTTTTTTAAGCATGCATGTGAGAACTTTCCCTTTCAAAATGTATTTTTATCATGGGATTCTAGGGTGTCATCTAGAGGGTCGAGTGATTGTTTCTTGTCGAATCTGAATAGATGGTTTGTACCCCTTGTATATATATAGAGGCTAGATGGGACATGCCACAAGTTTGGCTAGTTTAGAGTGGCCAGGTGGTTATTGAATGTGGAGCTACACCATACGCCGAAAGATGAGTCCGAACTGAGTATATCTAGATATTTCCTCTTGGGATGTGTAGGAAATTACCATGATCTACTATCTTTATGTTTAGTTTATTCTTGCTTTATGTGTATATTAGACTTGATAGTCTATATCAGTTTATTTGGTTTCCTTTAATTTCTGTATAACCCCTTTTGACCATCTGCTATGAATTTTTTTTTTGGTTTTGGTTTTGAACTTGGTTTTGGAGTGTGAAACCATTTTTAAAAGGGAAAGGTACATGTGATGTTCTAAAAATGGAACTCCTAGAAATCTAATTTGGTTGTTAAAAATTACTAAAATCATGATTTATGAATGTTTTACTAACTAGTTATTATTGTATTTTTCAGGAAAGAAAACACATGGACTATATGGTGATAAACTAATGAGATAATAAATCCCACACCCTACCTATGATACTCAATGTTAGTTGACATGGGTGATTTATTAGGTTCAGATTTCGGTTTTGGATTCCCTTGGAGTAGGTTGGTCTTGTGGTTGGTGATGACCAAGAGGTCACTTGAAGATCATGTTAGCATGGTTCATATTTTGTTTTTTAAATTGTTTTTGATATATTCATCATCTATTGTATTTGGATTGATTTTTATATCTATGAACATTTAGTTTTTGTGGTTTTCTATGTATTCATCTTTGGTATTTTTATCCTGTTTGTTTATTGGGCTAAATTATTCTCATTTGATTATTTTGGTGCCCAACACTAGTTTCAAGCTAGTGGGGATTGGGCGCACCCTTTGGGCCTTATCTCTGGATTTTTTTTTGAGAGGATTGATGGAATCCTGACTATGTTTGTGATAATAAAGACCATGAAGATTATTTAAAAATTAAATCATCAATTTCTATTTCATAAAAATAAATTACTTGGATTAAAATATATATGTGTGTGTGTGTGTGTGTGTCGCTATAAAATTACATTCGCATGAAATGATAAATATATATATATATATATATTAGAATAAAAATAAATTTACTTAAAATGATACATATACATATATAATTTTATATAAATATATATAGATTACATAATAAAATCATTTATACATAAAATAAGACATATATGTACTTGTATATAGATAAATGAATAAAAACCAGTTTCTCATGGAATGATATTTATATATATTTATATTAATAAATGTATGTACACATATTTATACCAAGTCAAAAAATAATTACCATATATATACTTTTAAAAATTCAACATCCTCCCTTACACCCATTGATGCTTAAATTAAATTATTTGAAAATCCAAAATATTTTTATATAAAAAAACCATAGGAAGAAAAAACATTTACATGAATTGAGAGTTATTTACATATACATGTTCATGTATAGACACATATTTCCATATACACATATATAATTAAATTTAGTATACATATTCAACAATAATTTTTACAATTTACTAACATGCATTGCATTCCTAGGATTGTAATTAAAATTCTTTAAACATTCAAAATATGTGAATAAAACCAATTCCATAGGAAGAAACCATTTTACATGAAATGATAAATATAAATAAATATATACATATTTGTTAATAATATGTGTGTGTGTGTGTTTGCATATGTATTTTTGAATGAAACAATTTTTTTGAAGTCTTAATTGCAAACTTTCATAAAGGTATAATTACAATTATTTAATCATTCAAAATACCTTTACAAAAATAAATCAGATGGATAAAAAATATTAAATTAAATAATATATATATATATATATATTTATATATATGTGTGTGTTTATACATATATACATTTTACATTAATTTATAATTTGAAAATTTGATAACTTCACTTATATTCAATTTGGTTGAATTAAAATTCCTAAAATGTGTCAACAATCTCTATAAATTAATCCTCGTAGGATTAAATGACTTTAAAATTTTAAATTTTCAATAAAAAACCAATTTAAACATTTAGGTTGCATAATTAAATGATCCCCATTATCTTGGTTATAAAATTACTTTTAAAAAGTCATTAATCTAGAGAAAATAAATTGAATGTTAAATTTTAGGAAAATCAATAATCCTTTGGGATGTCCTATTTTAATGCTTGAAATAAAAATATTAATTTTGAAACATGAGTCAAATAAAAAAACGTTCTTACCATCATAAACAAATAATTAAAATTATTTAAACAATAAACAAATTTGGCCGAGAATACTGATTTTTCATAAAATGTTTCACATATAGAATCTAATTAAAAGACTATATAAGTGTTTTAAAAAATCTCTTTGACTTTAAATATATCTTGTATTTTATGAAACTGAATTGGGACTCAAGGTCACTTCCTTATAATGTGGAATAAATTACACAATAATGGATCTTAAAATATACAAAAACAAAACCAAAATGCAATAAAGAGATTCTGAACCCCCCCCCCCCAATTCCCCCCTTTCATTGAAACATTACTAAACATATATATCTACATATCATCCAATAAATAAATAAATAAAATATTCATACAAATATATATATGTAGATCGAACAAACATATTTCTTACCTGACATAAAATTGTAACTTTACCATAAAATACTAGACTATTTCGAATAGAAGCTGTAAAAAATGGGAACTCAATACATAATATCACAACTTTATATATAACCAAATACCAGTCTGGGCCATCTGTATCCGAGAAATCCATGTAAAAATTGAGTCATGAGATCACCAAGAGAGTCATCCATGAATGATCTTCCACAATCTATCGATATCATGGTTTTCCCTACTATGATAATAGGTTATATCTCATCTAGTAGAGGAAGGGGACAACATGGGGTGATATTTCATGTTCGACTAAACCAAAAATAGAATTCCCTAATTCATTTATCATGATATATTTTATTATTATTATAAAGATTTTTTATATATAAATATAACTATTATTTCTTAAATTATGCAAGTAATTATATATTTAGATATAAATATAAAATTAAAACTACTTCAAAAATAACATAAATTAATAATAATAATAATATAACAAATAATTGTCTACATATAAAATAAATACAAACATATTATTATTATTATTGTATTAATATTTTATAAAATTTTAGTAATATTCATATTGATAAATAAATTTTAATTATGTATACCATTTAATATTCATCAATATTAATATCCAAGCATTTATAATTATCATATAATTATGTGTCAATAAATTTTCTCAAATAAATTTATACATTACCTTATTTTCATGTAATCCACTTAATGTACATATATTTATGTATTTTTTATTTCAACATAAGTAATTCATTATAATTGAGAAAATAATTCTACAATGAATATAACATTTTTGTTAAAAAAATATATATTATTAAACATATGAAAATTTTAATTTTCCATAAGCTCATATGTACCATTTGTTTGATATTTCATGAGAGGAAAAAATTATTATGTAAAACAAAGAAATTATAGTATTTTAAATAATATTTTATTTAAAAAGTAAATTATGAAATCTTACATTTTTACTTTTAATAAAATAAACTAGAATTTCATTCTTTTGTATGAAACCACATTGTATATAAAAAATTATATAACATTTAATAACAACTTCTATAATTATCAATATGAAATTAAAATATCCATTAATATTTAAAATCATGTTAATATACATATATGTAATAAAATAAACCTCTTTTTTATATTAATTAGACTTCAAATTAAAAATTATACATTTATATATATATATAATAATTACTGTTTTTTAGTTCTATTTTTTATTTTTTTTAAATGACCTCAATCACTATTTTTAAAGGCCTTATTATGTATCTTATAAATACCTCACCATAAAAAAATATAACCAATCTTATAGAATTCAAGTCCCTCTACCTAGAAATATAGTACCGATTTTTATGCTCATCTTTGTTATTACAGATATCCTATTTGCAAGATTTTTTATTATGAAAGATCCCAAATTTGTGGGAGATGATTTTTGAGTTATCATGTTGGTTATAAGTTTCCCATGTCCATTGATGATGATTATTATAGATTTTTAATTCTCGCCTCTTTATAATGAAGAGACTTTATTGTAGTGATTTTAATATATTGGTTCAATAATAGTATATCCTTTTATTTATTTATTTATAAGACTTATTTATTACATCCACTAAGGGGAATATTATATAAAAAATTCATGGTATATTACAATATACATATCTTTTATGATATTTATTTTATAGGACTCACGTATTCATATAGAATTGATTTTCCATATTTCAAAAAGATGCATCAACATTCCAATAATTTTATTCATCAGGGAAATTATTTTTCTAAAATATATCTTTTTTATACTAGTGAACCTATGAAAAATATATAGTATAGATTCATTATTATTTTTTATACAAGTTTAATACCTCATTTTATTTCTTTCATGATTGACGTATTTCAAATTATTAGTCTGTAATGTGAGATAATTGAAATATACCATTTATCTTAAACATTACCATATAAAAATATTCAATTTAACTCATATTCATCAATAGTTATAAAAATTATATAATAATTGACCATAGTAAAATCATTCCTATCAATTATTGGAATCGTAATATTTTCGTACATATCTTATGTACCTCCCAATATATAACATAAAATTATTTCTAAATTTATCTTTATTAGTATTTTCTATTAGGAATATTTGGTTCCATTAGATTATGTTGGTCCTTTTATTTCGTAGCCTTATTGAAAAAGCATAAAAAAATTTAATTTTCATTTATTATAATTAAAAATATATATAATAAAAAATTATTCAAAATTAATTTGGTGAAAACAATTATTATTTGTATACTGGTCAAATTGAAATAAATAATTTCTAGAAAATTTTGACATATGATGTAATATAATATAAACATAAATTATTTTATAAAAAAATAACTATTAAATAAATAATTATTAAAAAAATATTTTCATATAATAAAATATATTAATAATTCAATTTTTTAATAAATAAAAATTGGGTTTTTGTATGAGAATAAATAAAGAATAATTTTAAGGTAATATAACAAAAAACATATAGAACAAAAAATATTAGGTGGGGGGAATACATTTATGAATAAATAAAGTTCCTTATACATGATAGAAAACATTGTAATGAACTTCCTCTAAAGGGTTTATAATTTAATTTTGTTTTTCTCCTTTTAGTTATTAAAAATTTGAATTTATTGTTTAATAAAACATAGGCATTCTATGAGAAGAATTAAGATGAAGATAAAGGATAATAAGTGAAAAGGGACATAGTGATATATGAAACTGAAAACATGATGTATTTCTATTTAGAATCCCATATCATTTTTTCACATTAGATGTCTAGTTATATCAAACTAGAATTATGATGATTTTTTGCTATAAGTTTTTTAAAATATTGTTTTTTTAACAAAAATTTATAAAACTATTTCACATGAGATTAAAACCCTTTTGATGTTAAATGTAATTTCATATATTATATCCTTCACTTCTTCATCTCCTAAAGTGGTTCCATTACCAAATTGGTTCCAAGTATTTCCCATTATTATTAGTTAGAATATTTTTAGGATATTAAAAGTTATAGAATATTTAATTAATATATGATTTGGAAATCACCACGTACTAATTTAAATCCATAGTACTTCATTCCATTTAGATTTTAAAATTGAACATTTTTTTAGTCATTTTTTTACTCGGTGGTGGAAGTTTTTTTCATTAACATATATATAAGTTGACATATTTATATTACATATTTATATTTCATTAATTATAAGTGGATTAAATATATTTTTTTTTTATTGATCTAGTTTTTTAATCTCTCTAATGGTGAAATCTTCTCCTTCCCTAGGCATAATGTTTTGGTTCAACATAACTTCAAGTGGTTAACCCATATTATCAACCGTAATTTATATAGTTCATTAACTAATTGAAACATTTTGATGAGTGAACAAAACATCAATCATAATATTTAAAAACAAAGGGTGTTTTATAATATGAAATATCAATATTGGTTTTGATTTAGAAAATTGATTTATGTTTATAATTTTATCATTCCATGGTTGTTATAATTGATTCATGTTATTACATATTTGATTATTAAATCAACTACTTGTTGTGTAATTATAAATTATTTTATTTTTCATTGAGCATGTGGGAAATTTACATTCATATATATTATTTGATTATCATTTTAGTATAGTGGAAGGGTATGGATATTATATAACTTGTTTTCAGGTTTATAGATAGACATGAAATAATTCATATAGGTGATCAAAAAATGTTACATATATGATTGAAGACAATATTCCCAATATATTTCCCTCTTTCATAAAATCTAAGAAGATATACTTCCCGTAAAAAGATTTTTAGAAATATTTGATTGGAAATATAGAAAATGTTTCTGTATTTCCTTCTTCTTTTTAACCAATACGGTGTAGTTCCATTTAAAATACCATGTGATCCATGAAATAAGTACACATATGTTTAAAACCTCATTATATAATAAGATATTTGTTCTAGTTTTCATGTGTATCACTCATTGATAATTTAACATATTGATTTTATTATTTTCTTATTCATTGGAAATTTATTTATTTTATTTGAACATAAATTTATGATAGATTAGTAGGGGTTGGGTGATTACATCATTTTTTTAGTATGATGTACACACACCCAACACGTTCTCTTATAAGAACCTTTGGGTCCCTATTTTCATGTTAAAAGAATTATAAAATCACATGTGTATATAAATCCATAAGACATAGATCTTGTTGTTGTTTATGTATTTTTTAGTTAATTTTAGAGTAAATTAGAGAATACATATAGGAAAATCCATATACATTGATGATGGGTTCTCTATTATGAGGAGATACCCTTAGAACATTATTTGAGTATTTTTTTCTTATGTGGGTTTTGTATGTACATGATTTATCTATTTTCAACTGATTAATAGTTTGTATATGTTTTATGTTACTCTGTTTTTATATAGTTGCGTATACATATGATTTTATATGTATAACAGTTTCCATGTGCACTGGGAATCCTTGATTTGTAGTTAATCCTCAAAAATGGGTTTCATTTTCTAGTTTTTATCATCTTCAAGGGTTTTTTAAAATATTCAACATTATTCCACATTTTATAGTTTTTAAAAAAATAGATGATCTCTTATAAAATTATTTCAATCATCCCTCAAAGTTTATAGAATCCTCTAGAGAATAGGTGTTGTCCCTCAGGTGTTATGGAATCATAGTTTAGATATTATTCATGTATCTTGATTGAGGATGTTATACCTATACTACGAAAGCCACTAAATGACCAATCATAAAAACTATTTGTTGTCTACAACCACGATGTCTGGTATAAATAGTAGTTGGTCTACCAGATATTTATAACTACAAACACAAGTAATTCCATATGTGATATGAAATATAAAGTGTATAAAATATTAAGTATACTATAAATACACTTAATTATTAAATTAAAAAAATGATGAAAAGATTTTTAAAAAGTAAATTCACTGGCGGTATTATACATTGTCACTTGGTATACATAATATCTAATAAAATATTCATTTCTTCTCATTGATCCATATAGTTATTGGAATTCTTATCGATGGTCACTAATAATAAATGAAAATTTTAAAAAAATGGTTAAAATATTCCCATTGAATATTGTTGTTTTTTTAAATAAATTGAATGACTATCGAAGGGATATATATAATCAGTAAGTTCTCTAACATTTTTAATATTTTTAAAACATTGGATACTGATTATGTAACCATTAATGAGAAATTACTAAATAATATTTACATACATTAACACCTCGTACTAAAAAGGAAATTGATAACATGTAAATCCATATTGAATGAGGGATGTCTATAAAATTATTGTAACCAAAATAAATATAGATAAAGTCAAAAAATTTGAAATATGGAATTGAAAAAAGTGGGAGATGGGTGATAATGTTTAATTTTTATAGAAAATTTGATTTAAATAGGAAAATATGATAATTAGTGATCAAATTAAGTTAATTGACCAATAAATTAATAAAATTTTGAATGAAACTAGAAAGAGAAGTGTGTTTAGTATAAATAAAGATAAATTTAGATGATTTTCATCACTTTTTTTAAATAATATCCCAAAATACCTTAATTAATGATTTATTGTGTCAGTATGTATATCATTTGTATCAAACTCTAATAAAATAAAACCTCATACCCTTTCAAGATATAAACTATATTGAATTTATTTCTTGAGTTGTTTGGGTTAGTAATTTTCACTAACATTTGTTTCTATGCATAAATAAATTTTTCTTGTTAATTATTACTTAAAATAATCTACTAATACTACATTTATATATTAAAATATCATTTTAATGAGGAAATTGATGAGGATGGTTCTTTATATTATGGTTATTTGTACTAATAATCCTTCATTACATGTTAACAAACATATTTAATATAAAAAAACATAAAAAACAAATAAAAATTAAATTTCATGAAATTAGAATGATATGTGAATTATACTCTTAGAGTTTCACTAATTCATATTTTGAAATTTTATTATCAATGAATAATCTTGATAAATAAATTAATTATTATTTGAATAATTTTTTTAAATAACAAATAAAAATATACATATATTAAAATAATATCCTTTCAAATCATTAATTATGTTTCAACCCACCAATTCCCATATACTCTATTGAATATAGCTAACAAATTTATTATTGTTCTTAATTCATTGATAATAATTAAATATAATATTAATTTTCTTCTTTGGTAAAATTAAAATATATGAGATTGTTCAACATCGACATTCCATGTATCTTTCATTATCATAGTTGGATATCATTTTATTATATATTTTATCATTTTATGTATTCCTTCTTCTATTAAATTGAACAATTAGTCACACATATATTGCATCATGAATTTCCCAACATTTTATTGTTTAATGGATATGTAATGACCCCCACCAAGATTACACATTTAGTAACCAAATCAGTTCACTACATCTCTACAAGCGTGCTTCCACACACCCTAGAGGCTGCTGACAAGATGTGAGGTTCTATATGTAACTTGTGAATTTTTACCTTCTATATTGGATAATCATAAATCCTATTATAAAAAATTAATAATAAGCTATCATCCCAATGAAAATTCATAAAATGATATTAAATTTATGATCCAACAAAACCAGAATATTTTACATAATATAAAAATATGATTCCACTATAATATCAAAAAACAATACATCATGAAATAGGATTTCTACTATAATACCACGTGTTTTAAAAGGGATACCTATGTTCAATAGTGTATTTTATAAACAACACTTATCCCAAGAAAACAATTATTATTTAAATATGATTATTTTAACAAATATTCTAAATTTAATGAATTGAATAAGATTAATGAAATGATGATATATATATATTTATATCAAACTGAAAATAAATATATTTATTAATTCTTAGTTCATAACCACTCAATTGTCAAAATGATGTTTTATACCTCAAAATACATTTTCATAATAATTTATTTTATTTAGTTTTTGTGAAAAAATATTATAATTATTTTCCAGAACATTTATAAAGTCTAGAAAAAAAATTAATATCATTTTATAAATCAACAAATCAAAATTTACTTAGGGTGAGTTTTTTTATTTTTGGGATGATTTGTATTTTTATATGAATAGTGAAAGATACTAATTCCTTTTTAAATTGGCCATTTATTTTGATAAATTAAGCAATTTTAGAGTACCCCTATTATTTTAATTTTATAGGAATGTGAAATAAGTATTATTTAATTATATTTAATCCAATTAATAACATTTAATTCATATATATACCAGATTTTAGTATATTTTTACATTTAGGCCTCAATACACAATTTTTTGAAAACTATTTGAAAATGAATAATATTTTTCCATTTTAACTAATGAAAAATAACCCCTAATAGGGATTTGATTAAATTAAATTTATTGGTCATAAATATATCATTATGAATTGAAATTCATATATAGAATATTAATAATTATAGAGTTAGTGTAATATCATTTTTTTTCATCAAAAATGATTTTTTTGTGAAAAATCCACTTTCCATCGCACTTATGAGTTTTATTGTAAATTAAATTCACCAAAATCAATTAATTAAGTTTGTAAAAATTTATTCAATATTTTGAATTATATTAATTAATATTAGGTAATATGTTCAACTTAATTTTTGACAACATGAATAGTTACTCAGGAAAATATTTATTACCACGAAAAAAAGAAAATGTGTTAATTATGGGTAAAAATAATTTAAAAAGGACTATAATAAAATTATCCCTAATAGTGTGAATATTTATATTTTCAATTCAATATAATAACTATTATATTTGATTATTTTATTTTTAAATAAATAATAAATTACTTTTATAAAAATCAAGTTTGATACGATAAAACACAAATTGTATTTTTTGTAACAAGTAATTTCAATTATGATATTACTTTTTTATGAATTAATGAATTTTAATAATAAAATATATTTTAATAAAAATATAATATTAAAAAAATTATTATATTTAAATGATAAAATAATTTTTATGAAGCCAATTGTAATTGTTTGAAGGGATCAAAAATTAATATTGACAAAAAATAGTATTTCTCTAGAAACATTGATTCTTGTTTTAAAAGTAAAAATTCACATATTTTGATAAAATACATATTTTTTTAATCATAAATTTTAAATTATCCAATAGTTAATTTTTCCTAATTTTTTTAGATATTCAAATTTTCATGTAAAAATTACATATAGTATAAATATACATCCCATATTATTACATCATAATGATTCCAAATTGATGTAATAAATGATAAAAAGGTATTAAAGAAAAAATATATGTGTTTATAAATTCAAATAAAGTGTTTTAAGGTTATTTGATTAATTCTAAAAATCCTTCATAAATCCTCCAAAACCAACATTATATTTTTGGGTTTTAAAATCAATTCTTTATTAATGTGATTCACTTTGATCTCACCAAGGATAATACTTTATCAAGTACCACCCCTAGACATATAAAAAAATTAAAACAAGTACACATTGTAAAAAAACAAAAAAACCATTTTTAGGTTTTTGGTTTTTATTGTTTTATTTCAGAGAGTCCAAATACTACGTTTGGGAAATAATAAATAACTTGCCTATCTTTTTCAATATTAACCACCCAATATCTCATTCCTCTTCAATAAAAACCCATAGATCAGATCATTACTTCTCTATACCACCTATATAGTCTTCCCAAGGTTCCCCTAATCTCTCAATACTCACATTCCATTCTTTAAGAATCATCATTTAAAGTTAAGGGACCTCTCTCTTTTCTTTTATATTCAAGCACCTTCTTTGTAATTAGTCCTTTTGAATATAAATTGTTTAGACTATAATGAATTTATAAATATACCACTAATAAATAATTTCTATCTTAGCAATGGGAGATCATTTGTTCCCCCTCATTGTTGAATTTACCTAAATCGTTACTATGTCAAAAATAATTAAGGGACTTCTCTTTATTTATTTCCATTAAAAAACCTTATTTTTAATATTCCTTGTGAATATCAATTGTTTATGTTTTTATGAATTCATAATAATACCGATACCCTCAAATTTATTTCCTAATAATGAGATATAATTTATAAATTCTCATTATATCATTTACATAAGTCATTACTATGCTGAAATTTAGAATGGGATCTTCTCCTTCTCCTCCTTATTGAAGAAACTTTTCTATTTAATGCCTTTTGATTTCGAATTTATAATGTTGGGATATATATTTTTCACATAAATATTAAATGATTTTTATATAAAAATTTTTATATACCACATTTCATACTCATTAATATATTTTATGAATCTTTTTGTACTCTACTTATGCTACCAAAATTTCACTGCTATATTTCATGAAAAATGATTATATCTTGAATACCCATACCCATTTACACTAAACGATCATCACCTCAATGTACATATCTTCATTTATAGGATAATTACATGTATTTAACTAATAATACTTTAGCTTGGGTGTAAAATTGATTAAATACAATCTTATGTATTCTGATCTATCTAGGATAGTTATGAATGTTCATGATATGAAAGCGATGGGTTATCTCAAAATTATATAGTGCTCCAATGAATTGGTTAATTTTTTAGTCTCATAAGATGGAATGTATGGTATTAGGGAGTGAACCAAATCTATTGGGAACATTTTCAACCCCATTATAATGGATTTGTGGTTATCCTTGACCAATTTTTATGATTTCAAGGTTAATGTTGTTCCCACTTTCCCGTGTTGAATTTATGTTATCTTATTTTATCATGCCTCATTGTTCTTATTTATGATCATTAACTATTTTTTGTGAAATTTAAATTCTTATATTCTAAAATGTATTAGTTTATTCATGTTACTCTTTTTTACTCTATTATTGGGATTTATAGCTCACCCATTTATTATGAATATCCTCATGTTACCCCATACAGTTATAAGAATAATGGATTATTGTGAGCTTGTTAAGGAAGTTTTCAACATATTTGATATACCCCCTATTTTATGTTGTTATGTAATGTACATAATTACCTAAAGACACTATAATTCATGATCTTATAAGATGTATATTTTGTATTCTTATGTAATAAATTAGAAATTAATGAGTACGGAAGACAATATTTTTCATAGTTAGTATCCGAAAATGTCTAGTTATTTTTGGGATTATGATATAAAAAACCTCTTGAAAAATCATTAGGGATAACACTAATGATATAAAAAAAATCTTTATTTTTTGGTAAATTATATAGTACATGTTTTCCAAGAAAATAAATCCTAATTTTGAAACTATAATTGGATTTTGATTTGAAACAGATGTACCTAGGGGTGAAAACCCAAAAAATAATGTATTGCGGTAGAATTAGTCAAGAACTGATGCGTGAAGATGGGCCTTACTGCACACCTGGTTTGATACTCTCAAGGGATATTCTTTTGTAAATAATAATTCCCATTTTGAACTATTATTAAGGGGAAAAATAATCAAATAAGAGTAATTATTAAGAAATAAATCATATATAATATAGATTACAGCCTTGAAATTCATAAGTTAATGAAATGAATGTCATTTAAAAGTTAACATTTTAATTTCATTTATATCTTGGTTATTTTTTTAATGGTCTTGATTTAATCATCCCGAATTTTATATTTATTCTAGTCAATGGATGGAAATAGAAAGAACCGAGTCAACAAAAAATTTAATGGTTAATGTGACTATTTCCCAAATGAGATGCCTAACATATATGGAGCTCAAGTAATACATCTTTTCATTATTATAAACTAGCTATTAAAAATTATTAAATACTTTCAGATATTTGAATGTACAAATACATAAAATAATAGGAGTTTGAAGTGTCAAGGAAGTTCATATGATAAAAGTGATAATGTAAAGAATATTAAATTTCCAAAATGTTAAAATTATGGAAAGTGACACTAAGTGAAATATCACAAAGGAACAAAAAAGTGATTTATGTGTGAAAAATAGGGCATAAAGTAGCTAGTCCCCACAAAATAAATGATGAATGTGATAGAAAATAATAAATTACATACTAAGACATTCTTTATTGTTAAATGTATTATGTGAGGAGAATATGGGGTTTATCTGAGTCAATTTTCTATCCCAAGGATTAAATCTCAGACCAAGGAATAACCTATGCTATGGAAATTGTTAAGGGTAAGGATTACAGTGATATGTACTTGTATTTGAGATTTAGGTTGTAGGTTTAGTATATCAATCACATTATGGATATTAGAATAAAAAAAATTGATGATTTTTTAAAATAGTTTTTTAAGGATTTGAAACAAATTTTGAATGGTACTTATAACCTAAATGAGTCATTAAGTAATAATGTGATATTTTAGAAAACATATTATTGGGTGATTGGTAACCCTCAATAGGCTTTTAATGTTTGTATAACCCTGAAGATTCTTGGGATGATATGTCAAGGTATCATATTATGATTAAATAGAAAGAATACCATTGTTGAAGAATTATTTGATAGAAATTAAGCATTATTAGGTATATATTGTGAAACATATTACACGATCATTTTTTATTTTTAGGTGATTAATGATATTTTTGTAAATTTCTAATTTGATTGATGTAAATATACCCATTATGTTTAATATAAAGGATAATTTAATAATAATGCTATTATTTTTTTGGAGGTATAAATTTAAAGATATTATAAAACCCTTGAGATTAATTTTAATTAATGTTGAGGTTATTATTGTTATTTGGGATATATGGGTATTTATTTATGGAATGATATATGTTAAGCATTTTTGATTTTTTTGTATTTTCAAAGTTAATGTATTCAGGTTTGTTAATTTTTATTATTATATTTATCTATACTAAACATATTGTATTTAGTAAAGGTAGGAGGGATGACTTGTTATTCATTAGTTGATTATGTGAACCATTATAATTGAATTCTAGTGTTTTAGGAATAAAAAGTTCATCTTCAGTACTCCTAGATTGGAGAAAAGATTATATTATAGTGGAATATGACTAAAAAATGAAATAGTAGTTGTAATAAAAGTATATTCCCATATTTTTCAAGTATATATTGTAAAATAATTACATAACTATATTAAATTAATAGTGAAACAAACATTTTTCCACAATATGAATTGATGGTCATTTCTCTCATCATAAACTTATGGATTTATGAATGTTCACGTTATCCTAACCATGTTCTATATTATTTTATATTAGTTCTTTTTCATTAGTTTTTTTAAAAAATTATATATTTAAAGTTCCCACAAATTTTCTCTTACTTCAAGGAAATGTTCTGTGATGACCCTTGTACCTCCCTTTCTGTTATTTCAAGTTGATGTTTTATTAACCCATTTTATAATATGGGTATTCAATAAATATATATTCAAGTGTCATGAAATTTCCTTCCAAGATCTAGATAAAAGTTTTTGGACTTGATTTATTAAAGTGGGGAATAATGTTTCACCCAAAATTTTTAAAATTGAAATCTATGTTCAATAGTGTATGTTATTTGCAACCCCAAACCCAAACAAACAATAGCTATTCAAATACAATAGTTTCAAACTAGCCATTAAATTTGTGGATATGAATATAAAAAAATAGATTATGACATACATATATATATATAAATTTTCTACACAACATAAATATATTTAAAAATATTTAGTAAATAATATATCATTTTTTAGTAATGACATTTTATTCTTAAAAAATATGTTTCCTTCAAAAATTATTTTATTTATTTTTTGTGACAAAACATTATAATTAATTTATAAAATTAACATCATTTTTTAAATCATCATATCAAAATTAACATTGGGTGAAATATTTTGGATTTTTTATAAAATATTTATTTTTTGTCAATAGTGAAAAATTATGATTTTTTAAAAGTTTGAGTTATTTTGATAAATTAATTAATTTAAAATTCCTATTTATATTTTAATTATATATAATTAAAAATAAGTATTATTTATTAATATTTAATTAAATTAATAATAATAATTAATCTTTATAACATGTTTTAGTAGAAGTTTATTTTTAGGATTGAAAATACATTTTTCCTAAGAACTGTTTTAAAATGAATAACATTTCTACATTTTAATAAATTAAAAACAACCCCTAATTGTATATGATTTAAATTTAATTAATTGAATATATGTCTATCATTATGAATTGAAATTCATATACTAAGGATTAGATGTTATAGAGTTAAAGAAAAATTAGTTTCCCCTTGAAAATGTATTTCATGGAAACTTGGCTCTCCATTGCACTTGAGGGATTAATTTCAAATTAAATTATTCCACCAATATGAAATTAATTTGATAAAATATATTACCTATTTTTAATAATAAAAATAAATTTTAAGTGATATGTTCAACTAATTTTTTGAATAATATGAATAGTAATTGTAGTAAATACTTATTACCATGGTAATAGGAAACTATGATAAATAGGGATAACAATCATTTAATAAGGACTATAAGAAAAGTGACCCAAATTTTATTAATATTTATAAATTCATTTCAATATAATAATAGTTATATTTTATATATATAGTTTCATTTTAGATAACTAAGAAAATAATTTATTAAAATTTATATTTTGAAAAGATAAAACACAATATATATTTTTCTGTAATTATAAATTTCAATTAAGAAACTCCCTTTTATGAATTCATGAATTTTAAAAATAAATTATACTTATATATAATAATACAATATTTAATTTTTTATTATATTTAAATTATAATATAATTTTGATGATGTCAAATGTTATTGTTATAAGAGATAAAAACTATTATTGATAAAAAACTTGCATTTCTCCATAAAAACTAATTACTGTTTTAAAAATGTAAATTCACATATTTATAAAATAATAATTTTATAATTTTTTTAATTATACTTTCATATTTTTCAAACATTAAATGTTTCATAATTTTATGTGATAGATGAATTTTTGGGTAAAAATTAAATATAGTATAAATATAGGATGATTGTTATGACATCATAATGACCCAAAAGTGACACAAGAAATGATATAAATGGTATTGAAGACAAAATATATTTTCCCCAATTAATATAATTTGATTTAAGGTCATTTAATTAATTTTATGAATCTTTTATGAGTCCTCCAAGAATATATTATATTTCATGGTTTTAAAATCAATTGTTTATAAACATGACTCAATTCCACATCACCAATGGTAATATTTTAATGGTTTATGAACTTTAACATATAAAATAATGATAAACACTAATTTTGTATAAAACTTGGTCAAAACCCCAGGGATAGATTCTAATTTTGAATATCATATTGTATATAGTACAAAACCTATTTTTGGGAAATAATAAAGAAATCTCTTATCCTTTCCTATATAAACCCTCCCCAGATCCATTTACACTTCAATAAGAAACTTTTCAATAATGTACTTACTCTGAAATAATCTCTATAGATTCCTAATAAGGTTCACCAAATCTCTTAAGAAGATCATCCCAAGCTTTTGGAATCACCCACTCAAGTTAAGGGACCTCTCTCCCTTCTTTTACATTCTAGAAACTTCATGGTAATTATCCATTTTGACTATCAATTGGTTGTGTTTTAATTAATTCTAAAACGTAAATAAAATATTGAATGAATTTAAAAATAGTGATATATCATTTATTACCTCCCATTATATCATATACCTATGGAGTTACTATATCAAAAATTAGTTAGGGACATATCCCTTCTTTTCCATTCAATAAAATTTTTTAATTATCCTTATTAATATCAATTGGTTATTTTTTAATGACTCTATAATGAAACCCATTATATCCAATTTATGTATTAATAATGTTAGATCATTTACTTCCTCTCATTTTTGCAATTACATAATTTGTTATTATGCCAAAATTTAGTAAGTGATCTTATCTTTTTACTCTTTATTGAAGAAACATCTCTATTTTATGCCTTTGGATTTCCAATTTCTAATGATGGTATTTGTTCTACACATCCCTCTTACTATTCTATTTACATAAAAATAATGACATAACCTTTTTCAGTTTTATTAAAGTAATTTATGAATCATTATGTACTATTGTTATGATTTCAAATTTTTACTATGATTTTTCATGCCAAATGATTGTGTTGTGAAAACGGGTACCCATTTCCACTCAACGGTATTCACCTATATATAACTATAATTCATTTTATAGGAAAATCCATGAATATAAACCGCACTAATTTATCTTGGGTTTATTATTTTTAATTCATATTTATGTTTTCTAATCTATCTTGCACACTTCTGCATGTAAATCATATAATAGTGATGGGTGCACCCAAAATTATATAGTTCCCCAAAGCATTAGGTAATGTTTTAGTCACATAATACATCGCGTATGTGATTATAATGTGATCAAAATACATTATGGGACATTTTAGAAAATTTTATCATGTCTTGGTGGCCATCTTAACCAATGATTATGATGAAATTTTTAAATTTATTAGAACCTTCCCATGTTTCATTTATATTATCATGATATATCATGCCTCAATTTTCATATTTATGATTCTCACCTCTTTTTTTTGCCATTGAAATTCCTATTATCTAACTTGTAATACTTTCTTCATGTTATGATTTGTTTATTAACTTACTATTCTTTAAATCTCACCTTGTTCGTATGTATGTTCTCAGGTTCCATGTCGTTTTAAGAATGATGGAATATTATGAGTATGTTGTGGAATTTTTCCATAATATTGACATACCCCCTGCATTAATTTTTTTTGTAATGTACCAAATTACCTAGTTAAAATAGACTTATTCATTTTATTTATTTTATTATGTGAATAATCTTGTAACAAATAATAAATTAATGTGTAATAAAGACAAGGGATATCATAGCCATATTTTTTATCAAACAAAATATATCTAAAATCTATAAAATAATTAATATTGTTAGAAAATAAAATATTTATGAGTATTCACCTTTTATAGTATCTTAATAAATCTATTCATACATCTCACCCAATGATGGTAGGGTCCATATCCTTACCCTAATCTCAAATCTTAATAAATTCATATGCACCAAGATTCCACTGATGGGTGTGAGTTCACCATAATAAAACAGTACCAATTATTCCCTTTATATATCCATAATATATAAGTTCATTCATTATTACATATTATAAATATTTATAATGGAAAAAATAATTATTATTATAATTTTTTAATCATTAGGTACCATACAGGCATATTTTTGATTAAACATACCTGCTTCAACCAATAAAGGTATACATATGAATATATGATACCATCAATACCAAGGGTTGTCATATCATCTTCCTAGTAAAAATATAATATATCTATTGGGTTTGACTTACCATAATTTAGATATTAGATAATGGTCATATAATCCCAAGAAATAATTAAAATTTTATAAAGGGGATAACATTCCATACCATAACAATAACTAGTGTGAAGATTTATTTTTGGAATCACAATATCTAGTAAGTAGGAATAATTTCCCATAAAACATCATTACCATTCATTTAGGAAAAATACCCCATGCCATGTAGAAAGTTATGAATTAGTGAGCATATTATTTAATGCCTATAACCATATCAGAATAAGTGGGAAAGTCATTCTTCTATAATAAATTTTCAATAAGTGGGAATAGAATTCCATTCTATAATAAACAACATATAATAATGCAGTGGATCCCTTCTAAATTAATTACAATAAATGATGTCATAACAAACCTATCTGTGGGAAATAACACAAAATTTTTCAATACATCACTACAATAATCAACATCCAAAATAGATGGGCTGATCATAAAATAATATTTCTTGTCATATATATTTGATTATCATCCCATACATGATTTAATATCATGAATTAGTGGAATCAATGACCAGAGTATGTCAATATCAATTAAAATATGACATAGTGTTCCATAATAACACTATTAATGGAATGTAAAATACAACATCTAATATATATTTCATATAACTCATATCAATGTTTGGATTGGAACTTTTATTCAATTTTAATAAAATATAAGGCTTGGTACCACACAAAAAAATCTTTTCTTCAAACCCATATTCATTTTACACTATACTCAGAACCATAAAACACAAATGTATTCAACCCCTACTATTTTCCCATATCTAAATTAGAAAAAACCCATAATATAATCAATAATGACATCTAAGGTTTTATCCCATGATAAATCTCACCTAAAGAAACATCTATAGATAATAATATTCTTTATAGAACATACCTTTTCCCACTATGTCACAATATTTCAAAGTTATATCCCTATTTTCTTTTAAGCACAATATCCATAAAAATAAACATGGGCCACAGGAGAATCAACAACAATAGAATTGATATATCATATCCAAGAAACATATCATATCCCAAACATCGTTAATCAATAAATTATAGATGAAAATAAAAAAATCATATTAGGACATTCACAAATTCCCTCCAAAACATTCATTTCACAATATACTTGTACTCATATAGTCCTGTATGAATGTTTTAAGACCACCAACCTTATATTAGAAGGGTCCTAGTGGTTAAATATCCCCAATTTCATATGAATTAATCATATGGAATCCTAAAACCTGATTTAAACATCTACTTTTTGGATTTATATTAAATAATGATATAGTGGCAAGACATATCATGAATAGATAGAAGCATATTCATAGTGCTTCTAACAATAATCTAGTGACATAAACAAAACTAAAATAAAAACATATATTGTATATAAATCAATGTAATGAGATTAATTATCTAAGAATCATGGTCGGTCAAAATTCAATAATTAATAAAAAATGAAATCATTTTATAAAAATTTAATATTGTATATAAATTAAATTTAATGAAAAAATAATATTTGCGCATGTTTCATAATTACTATGGATTTCCTAAAATATCAACCTAATCCAAATAAACTATAAATAACCACAACCAATAGTTATAATGTTATCTCATGATCCATAGAACACCGTAGTAATTATATTCAACCATTTTGTTTGTGATATTTGAGATTTATTAGTAAATTAAACTAAAAACTCTTCATGGGGTGGCCCTTATAGTGCAGTCCTTTCCTATAAGTATCAATGACTTAGGTTATAGTGTGAATCTTCATTTTTATAGAATAATTTATTATTAAATTTAAATTCATTTTATGGTCTGATACTTTCATGTAAAAATCCCATACACTATAGAACAGTGCTTTCTATTACAGTAGTATTCGCTGCATCCACAAAACTTTTATCCTATTTTCATAGAAACGTGACATGTTTTTTATTTGATCACAAAACATATTTTATTATACTATAATAAAACATAATTATTCTAATAAATATTGTTTTAAAAGACAAAAATAATCCATTCCTCTGTATATATGTGTTGTCACTACATCCCCAATGTAAATGGGCCCAACCTCAAGATTTGACATTGAGTGTTGATTGATAAAATCATTGGAAATTATTCTTACATATCACCTACCACTACTATATATCTTTTTTGATATAATTTTCATACCTCTATCCTGATACTTAGTGTATATTGTTTTATTTTTTATCATTTCACTTCAATCCACAATATGAAATAGCCATTCATCAAATGATGCTTCAGAATTCACTTCATCATCATCATCACTAATAACATAAGGTAGGTCAATGTGATATCTATAAAGTTATGATATATGGGATACACTACTCTTAAAATATTTTCTATGAGTGAGTGATAACATGTATTCTACTATAAAACACCACTTGACAACATCAAGTGGCCCTATAATCCTGGGTGCCAACTTCCCCTATGTCTGAATCTATGTGTCTCCTAATCGGGGTGACACTCTTTGGAACACAGTACTTACCATAATAAAATATATAAGAGGTAATCATTGTTCATTATATTAGAATATACATATCTAATTTATTTTTAAACACTTGAAAATAAATAAAATATGCTTTGACATCTTCTATATAATATTTATACACACAAAAAAATCCCATACATCTATCTAGTAAAGTGGTGATTTGCATGGACTTCCATACCAGTCAATAAAAGTATCCATCTAAATAGTTTCCAAATATCTATTCTTATAGGATAATAATGATAAGGTGATATGACTACCACATTAACCATTAAAATCAAGATCGCACACTTATAATTTTTCCTCTAAAAGCTAGATGGTGTACTTGGATTCTCGATTAGTCTAAGGATGATATGTTATCCTATAATTCACTAGCGTATCCAATTACTTATAGAATACTTATAATAAATGGGATATAAACTGTTATTCCTTATGTGATATTATTTTTAAAAAATCTATGAATATATGATATCCCACAAATATATATTCTTTCCAGCTCAACGATGGATGTGGTCTCCCAAATTAGGTTGAAATAAGCTTATTTTTTTGTTGAACAACTGTAACCCATATGAAATTATTATATTTTGGGGAAATATAATGTTTTATAATGAAAACAATTATCAAATTATCACATTCCACTATGTTAATGGTAAAAGATAAATAATAATTGGTTTTTGTTCTTGGTCAAAATTAATTGATAGATGAGAATTATTAAACAAACACTACAATTTATTTCATCATTACATTCAACCAAGGCTATATATGGATGACATCATACATCTTATTAATCCGTAGGAGAATTATCCTTGTTTTATAATATCAATTACACATCATATAATCATGTATTATCATAAGGAAAAAATTAAATTCATAAATAAGAAATATTATCTTTACAATGTGTTGAATTGGGTGGAGGTTCCTCCCATATATGTTAAAGTGTTAAAATCAAAATAAATATTTGGATAGATAAATATACTTCAAATAATATAGTAAAAAAGATATAATTCACGTGGTTATAAGGGTAAACATTCCCTAATATTGCTAAACATTGGCATGCATCTCTAGGAAGAGGTAAAACAATATTTACTCACCACAGGAATCATGAACAACCAAACCATGTTTCTTTATACTCAGTTCATCTACAAAAACATTCACATTAACCACTCTATGTGTTATTTTTTCTTTAATGTATATTAGATACTCAACCTAAATTCATTGAAAAAGGTTTAGATCATATAGTTAAAAGATATACTCCGGCTTTATGGTTAGAGTTCATCATGAATCTTTCACCCAAAATATAATGGTTAAATAATTACAAATCATAAACTATATACACCATATATAAATAATGTTTTTGGATTTTTTGTATCATTATTTATTATATTCTTATACCCATAAGTATCTTCTCACCCATCATGCATCAGCACAATACCAAGATCAATCTGTGACAAATTTTTATTTAATGCATAATCATTTACATGGAACATGAGGTTTTAAGATCAATGAATAGGTCAACCTGCCATTTAAATCCTAAAATGATCCTAAATAAGGATCATACCACTCAAAATTATTCCCTTTAATGGTTAGAATAGTCATTGGTGCTCCAAACCAAGATAAGATTCAAACAAATATCATGTATTTCTTTACTAAAAACTAGATACTATGAACCTTGAAATTATTATTAGGTTATTACCATGAAACAACAACCATAATATTCTTATGTTCTACTAATATGATTTCATATAATATCATGTAACCCAAGAATCATAATTTTATGATCCAAAATGACACATCAAGAGCATGGAATATGGTCTTTCCACTCTCTCAATTTTCTTCATACAATCTTCCAATTCTGAATAAAGTCCTCCAACATTTTGGGACTCTTCCATAATATCATCCCAAACTAAAACCATAGATAAATCCAAAAAAAAATATAATATTTTATTTATATAGTTAATAAATAAATTCAACATACTTTTAAAAAATTGACATCACTAAAAACTCATTTAATTTATACCATCTCCTAAAAGAAAAAATGGTAACATCATTTGGAGGAACCTACAACTAGAGATATCCTGATAAAAAATAGATCATCAAGAACCACATTGATTTCAACATGATACACATGGAGAAAATCTGGGACAATTACCCATACCAACCACTTCTATCATCATTATTTAATGTCATTCCACACAATACATCATCTCAACCACAATAAACCCCAACTCACCGGCACACCCAGCAACATATCTCACATAAACCATACTCAGTAGCCCTGCTACATAACCACACCACACCCATCACATCCACCAACATTAACACAACACAACTCAATGGAAACCCCACTGCACAAAACTACCCTTCTATTCCACAATCAATAAATCTCTCAAACTAAGATTTCATTACACCTCCTGTACCACCTCAAAACATATGACAGTACTCACAACTCTACCACCAAACACACCAAAATATATATATTCAAATTGGATAAGTCATCTGTTATTTAATTCCAGTTGTTAACTTATTAGTTTTCCATATAAATAATTTGATCATATGGATTCCATTTATTAGATGAGTGTACATGGTAAATAAATTTCATATACATACGAACATTCATCAAAATACCAAAATTAAGCATTCATAAGACATCACAAGTTCACACACAAAGATCACCAACGTTTATGATTTTCAGTGGGTGATTATCCCATAAAAAACACAATTTCAAAAATAATAATAAAATAGAAGCATGTGTCACCTTTTCCGATCCCTATATATTGATCTTATACTGATTCAATTATCTTTATTTATTTGTAATTCTATAATATTTACAAAGGAAAACATTATACACCCACCCCAAATGATACACAAATAAAAGAGAGATGAAGGGATCCCTATATAGAAGAACCAACAATCATTACTTCCTTGTTGTTCCAAACTGGCGGTGCACATTTAGTAGGAATAAACTCAATAGAAAACATGATCCAATTACTACAACATAATGTATGACTCCTCAGGGAAAAAAGGTTTGGGGTGTACCAAGAGAAAATAGGAGAACACAAGGAAGACAATATTTTGAATTTAAAGAGTCTAGGTTTTATAAAAATGTAGAGATACCATTTTTAAAATCCATTAATGATGAATCATGACCAAGACCATGTTTTTTTAAGGTAAAAATAAATATTTAGTTTTTTAGAATATAGTCATGATTCGGAATGGCTCCAAAAACCATTACATATGGTATTTAACACATTTAGAGTCACAAGATACATCAAAGGGGAGAAACTTGAAAGACTAGAGGAAAATTGGAATTTTTAAAAACTACCAGAAATTAATCACTATTGGGTGAGTCACCATTGTGAGTAACTGGTGTGAGTCACCAGAGGATGAGTCAGCAGTGCGAGCTATCGGGGATGAGCTACCAGTGGCTGAGTCATTATTGGATGACTCACCATTGGATGAGGTACTGGTGGATGATTCATCATTGGGTGACTCACTTATGGAAGAGAAACTAATGCATGATTCAACATTGGATGTATCACCATTTAAGACCTACCATTATGACCTACTATCATAACCGACAATTATAGATTCACCATTTCAAGTCATGGTTCTCGTCACCGTTATCACTCACTGGTCCTGACTCATTGGTCCTGACTCACTACTCCGAACTCACGGGTCCTAAATAACCATTCCTAAATCACCATATCAAGTGACCTTTGCAACGTACAGTCACCACCAACTAGTCATGACTCACCTTTGGGAAAATTTTATTTTTGACAAAATCCTAAAATGAGGCACCGTGGCCTCCCAAAATAATCGAAACACTTTATTTTCAGAATGTAATGGACCATAGAGGTCCATGACATTACAAGGAGGAATAAGTATGGTGTCAACATATCACCATTGGAGTAATAATAATGTTTTTTTATCATTGATCAATATAAATACATTAAAAAATTGTTAAAAAATTCTTATGAAAAATATTCGTTTCTTTTTTAAAAACATTTCTTTGAAAATAAAATTTAGGATCATTTTCTTAAAAAAAATCACAAACATGTAAAGGTAGCTTCAATGAAATGATATTCATCATGCAATGTAATTCTATACATTATGTAAATGTTAAAAAGAACATTCCTTTTTAACTATAAATTTTTTACAAAATCTCATTGCTTAGGAAATGAAAAGAATATTCCTTTCACATTTGAGATAAAATCCAAATAGGATTTTTTTTAAATGAAATTTGATTAATTATATTTTTTAATTAATAAAAATTGATAAAATTTATTTTTAAAAAATATTTTTAATTTTTTTAAAAATTTGAAAATATTTTTATAAAATATGGTTTTGGAATAAAATGTGTTCCAACTGAAGAAAAAATGGATTTCAATTTTAAATAAAACATTATCTAAAATATTTTAACAACCAAAGAGTGTAAAAATGGTATTATAACGTGAAATGGCTCATTAATAAACAAATTATAAGAAAATTAAATGGTTTATTAAACAGTGATAAAATAATTTTCTTTAATGTAAATTCAAGGATGAACAATCTTTAGTAAAATGAGATTGTGACGTAAACCCTTATAATGATCATATCACTGAAATTAAAATCACCCAATAAATCAAGTTTTTCTATAAACAATAAATCAATTAATTTTTTTAAAATAAAACAACAATTAATCAAATTTCATTGTACACAAAATCTTACAATGGAAAAACCAATTAATTACAAGATTAATTTAATGGATATAAATTGAGTTAATAAATCCCCTACAACATGGAAAATTGTAATTAAAATACCCTTATATGAAATAATTAAAAATGAAACATAAAATAACATTAATAATGATGATTTATTTATAGTAAATTTCGAACCAACAATATATACACCATGTATAAGCAATTATGTGCATAACGTTACAATATTCCTCAATTAAAATAAATTAAGATGAAATCTCTCACCTTATGATTCTTTTTAGTTGAACATGATTTAACATATTTTATTGTGATTTTAAACATGTTAAAATTTTATTATATAACTATATTAATTTTTTAATATCATATATTACCCTTTTATAACAACTTATTACACATTCGTTACTAATCTTCCATTATTTTCATTGTTTCAGGTTTCAATTGTCTTGTTTTCTCATGCATGTTTCATCATGAAATGTTTGGATCATTCTTATATTCTATATTTATATCTATAGAATAATAATCTCAAAATAATTATAATATATTTAAATATTTTCATATTTTAAAACTAACTAGGAATGACTTTTATGAAAATTTTAGTACATTGTGATCATATAGATGTTAAGTCGTACGTATGCATTAGTAAGGTATCCATTTTTCAATGGTCATTATTGAAAGGAGGTAAGTAATATTTTACCTTTAAATATTTATTATAATGATATATATAACTTATTATTTACATACATATATCATCCATGTGGTGTGATGATTAAAATATAGTCACATTGCATCGTGAAGGCGGTGGTCCTCACGTAAACAAATGACATTATCATCATTTGATGAGGGAGAAAGAAAGAAAGAAAAATGGTATATTATATTTCTAGAATTATAAATATGTCATTAATATCACATATAAAAATTAAAATTATCTTTATATCCTTCCATGTGAATCATTATTTTATGAAGAATCACATATCTCTCTGAGCCAATAGATAATCGTACACACGAAAAACGTTATCGAATCTCATGAAAAATTGAAGGTGACAATATATGTATGATATAATGACTCAATAGGTATAAATATATTATAAATATAATATAGGTATACTTTATATTCATTATAATACAAAAATTTGAACGGTTGAAATTGAAGAAAAATGACATTCGTTCATGAGGCGTTAGTCAGCCATACACAAGAATTATGATTTCATAACACATTAGCTAGAAGTTAAGATGGTATTAGGTAATTAAATTATCATAAAAACATCCCATTATATGTAAAATAGTGAGTTTTTTATATCATAATTATTTAATAAATATTTAATTATGTGGATAATGAAGTAAAATAAAAATTTTCATTGAAAAATGTTAAATCATCTAAGGGTATTCTTTTTTGGTTACTAATAAAACCTTCATAATTTTGATTTATTACCATAATAAGGATTCTAAGATCATTGATTTTTTTTTAGTTTTATGGGTAGGTATTGGATGATATGAATAAATATTATATTGTAAATATATGAGGTGAGTGAGTCCCCATTTATAATTTATGGGGAGTGGGATTCTAGTAAATACCCAAAAGTATTCATTATTGGGAGGTCCCCTTTACCTCATGTGTATCATAAATAGATAAATAATTTTGTTGTGGTTTTATTTAGTCTATAAATACCACCAAAAATAAAAAAAATAGTATTATTCCACTGTCTATCAGTTTACTAAATTTTACCCTCTTAGTTTTTACCATGGAAACATGAATGTTTTTATTTATCTAGGTAAATTAAACATTAAGAATAAAATTAAAATTAAATTTCGTATATAATTTATAAATAATTTTTATAAATATAAAATCTAATTCCTAAAATAAAAATATTAGGTTCTTGTATAATTAATTTTAATAAAACACGTGTAATGCATAAAACCTCGTTTTAGCCTTAATCGCGGTAGTTAACTTAATATATTTTCACTATTAATTATGAAAAAATTATGTTGAACTTATTATATATTAAAAATTAGTATTATTTAAAATACAGAATCCACTTTCCAAAATTCCATTAACATAATTGTCGTAATTAAATTAAAAATCAATCTTGTAGATGCGATGAGAAAGTGTGTTCTTAAAGTGACCATTTTAATGTTTTTATAAGGATTTTATATCAAAATTGAACCTAAAATTTATTATGATGAGTTAAATTTAATTAACTGAAATATAATTCAAATTATTTCAGTTCAAAAACAATTCAGAATATATTTTAAAATTATAAATTATTTAAACAAAAATGCCATTTTAAATTAAAATCCAATAGTTATCACTATTAATCATAAAATAAAACTACACCGAAAAATATCGAAAAATAACTCTATGATAATTTAGATATTATTTTTTAAAATATAATATTTATTTTTTAAAATAAATTTTAAAAAATTGGTAAAAAATAATTATAAATTATTGACGAAAGGCGCGACTAATACATCTTTTAGAAAAAAATTTGTTTTTAAGGAAAGATTTATTTTTTTTAAATTATAATTATTTTATTTATAATCAATTGATATATGATAAACTTGTATAAAATATAAATTTTAAAAATTTATTTAATCCAATTATAAACCTCTATTAAAATTCCACAGAGATAACTATTATATTAAATAATATTATTAATATTATATAGTTGTTTTTTAAAACCCGAAGTTGCGTGTAATGGAATCTATCGTAGAAAGTCATAGTTGAGTGTAATAAAAGGTATTAAAGAGTTTTAATTTATTTACCATTAAATGTATCTTAAATTTTTGAGGTATTATATTTCTTTTTTCACTTCTTGTTGTGTTTCATACACACTATCAAATACAACATAAATATTTTTAGAATTTCATGGTTTTACATTCATCCCTTCTTAAATAAACTGTTTACTTAAAAATTAAACATGATATTGGTAACCAAAGAATGATGTTTTTAAATTACATTATTGAAAAACCACATAAAAATAGTTACTAAAACATCCTATTAATAATGGAGGAAAAGAATTACTAAGTTCATTTGTAATAACATAATAATCAGTATACAAGTAAAAGATCAGAGGTGGGAAATGAAGATATGGACATGCATAAAAATTAAAAATATTAATAGAGAGTGATTTAGTTCATTTTTAAAAAAAACTAAATAATGAATTGAAGGTTAAGTACCTCCAAAAGATTAATACAATATTTTTGAAAATTTTCATTGATATTATATTCAATCACAACAATAGGATACAATTTTATTTCAAGATCCTTTTTCCTAGAGTTGAGGTATTTTTTTATTTTACAAGAATATAAGTAAATATACTTACTTGATGTGTTTCTATTTAAAAAATTCAATTTAAAATTTATGTTAACTCTTTGATCAATTTCAAATTTATCCCTTAATCCAAGAAATGAGTATTAAAAAATAAATGTATGATTTCTAAAGTACTAAAATTCACATTTATTGGATTATATGATCCATAAAAGAGTTACAAGACTTTACATCATTATATAAATATTTTCCAAAAGAAATATTGTTATCACATGTTATTCAGTAAATTAATATTTAATTAAAAAAAGTTACACCATTTGTTCATCTTTAATATTTATTTATTAAATATTTTTATCTTAGAATAAGGACATATTAACTAATACATCACATAGTCCAGTGGTAGGAATGGATCATTTTTAAACTTCAGTCAAGGGTTCAGGCCCCATCGACTTGCTGGATTATATATGTTTTAACCCAACATATAGGTTATCCTTTTTCTAAACTATATTGATATAATTAAGATAAAATTACCAAAAAAAATTGATGGACATCCCAAATGAAAAAACTAGTCATTATTTAACCTTTTTAAATTGGATTTTTGATAAAATATTTCTTAAAAAAGACTAATAATATTATAATACTATTATTAAAATGAAATTATTAGTCATATTAACCTTAAAGGTTATTAATTCAACTAATAATTTGTCCATAAAATGTAAATTAATTATTCCTCAAATAAAATTTCCACTAAAACATATGCTTTCCGTAAATTTATTACAAAATATCCTTAATATTTATAGGCTCCCATAATAGAAAACCTAAAAAAGATATTACAATTTTGTTCTTCTAATCTATATTAATCTCAAAATCACATGATTTTATCCATAACTCTTAAAATAATAAAGACACATGTACTTCTTAAATTAAACACACCAATTTGATATATCATGATTCTTATTACCAAAATACCATTTATAAAATACATCAACAATTTTATTATTAGTTTCTAATACATAAATACATAATCCATTATATAGACTCATAGGTCCTTCCATGGTCTAGGGTTTTACCTAGTCCATTCAATCTTATTTTCTAATAAAATAATCCATAAATATTTTTAAATAAAATATGAATTATCCTAATAATTTCTACTTGGAGTATCAAACCAATTGTGAAATAAGGTCCATTTTCATGAACCATGTTATTCTCCAGTCATCCCAATGGGATTATTTTAGATTTATTACCTCTAAGTAAATTTTCACCCAAACCACATCCACATTTTTTATCAAAATAAGGAGGTGTTGTAAGAAAAAAATTCATAATATCTATCTTATAAAACTATTTGAATGTTATTCTATACTTTTCATCAAATTCTATCATCGATTTATGTTCCCTATAAAGTGTTTTAATAAATCTATTTTCCAAAATCGCTATTAAACAACCTTTTATACCAACTAAAGATAAAATTACCCCACTATACCATATCTAACATCATACTATTTTACAACGACATAAGATACAAATAGTCACATACCAAAGGACTTAATACTTATGTAGTCTCGGTAAACTAGCTACATACTCAAGACATGAATTAATTTTTAATAAAAAAATTAAAAAAAACTGAGAATAACATTATTACCAATAAAATATATTTTCATAATAATAATAATACACATTATATATTAATGGTAAAGGAAATGAATAAAGGGTGTTCTCAAATTCTTAATAAGGGTTATGTATAATGGAATATATCATGAATAAATAATAATAATAACCATGTAAAGGTAAATAACTAAGAGAAAATTCGATTTAAATAATATAATGATGTATAATCAATATGGGATGGAAAAATAGTGAATAAATATTCCATTTAAACAATAAACTAAAAATTCAATTCATCCAAACATAATATCACTATTAAAATATCATAGATAATAATAAATAGACTCCGAATGAAGTCAATTATTAAATATAAAACAACATGTCTAATGCACATCATACCTCTACTTTCATATCATCTCACATGATTGTTTAAACTATATGTAAAAACATGTTTAGTTATTTCATAATTAATTTTCTTCATGGGACATATCAATTCATAGAGGGGAAATATTATATTGGTCCCCACCCATCACTATAGGATTAAATCCCACCTTATATATCGAAAAATCAATCTAATTCATAAATAATTTCCCATATCAAACATTCATATTGAGTAATGTATGAGGATATATTAATATTTCTCCAAATAAAAAATAAGAATCAATGTAATGAATATATGTGGACATGATATATAATTTCATAAATAAATATATAAATGATAAATAAAATTTATATTTAAGTGAAATTTAATTTCCATAAGAAAGTGAGTAATTCAATGGAATGTTAATGACTAAAAAACTAAAACTAAGATTTTAATAAACCATCCATAAGAGGCATAATAATTGTATTAAAATATACCAATTTGAGTAATAATATACTGTTATTTTTTCATTAATGAATATATCCACCCTTAAACTATCATTAAAAATATTCTTAAGTAAAATATCCATTCCATTTTGAAAAACTTTTCTGTGAAAATTATTTTTCTATTTATTTATTACAAATCCTACTAAAATTAAAATGTAAGTGTCAAATAAATGATGGTTATGATGGAGTGAAATTCCAAAAATGATGTAAAATTTTAAAAGAACATTCCTTTTTCACTATAAATAACTATGAATGTTCATTGTTCCAAAAATAACTAGAAGATTCCTTTAAAATTTTCGGTAAAATCTAAACAGGTATTATTTGGAATAATACATAAGATTACATTGAAAAATAATTTTTAAACAATATAATTTTTGTGAGAATTTCATTGATAAATAATTGTGAAAATGGTAAAAAAATTAAATCATTTTTTGAAAAAATGGTTTAAGATGAAAACACATTTCTAGACGAAGAGAAAAATTATGTTTGATTTAATTAATGATGTTTTATAAACATTTAAGCACAAAAGAGAGGGAAAATTATACAATTACATATAGTATGATATTAATAAATACAGGTGAATAAAATTTAATTGTTTATTAAGAAATGATAAAATCATTTTCATCGGTTGATATTCATTAATGTTAATTCTCAATTTAATTGAAATTCTAAAGTAAACCCTTGAAAATATCATAAAAGTAAATTAAGAATCAACCAATGAATAAATTATGTGTATGAACTATAAATACATATAATATATGAGGAAATAAAAAATAAGGTGATAAAAAATCCTTATACACATAACAATAAAATGGAAAAATCTATGAAGTGTAAGATTAACCAAATGAATAAAAATTGAGTTAAGAAATCCCTTATCGCTGAGTAAATTTTATTTCAAATCCCCTATGACAAAATAATTGAAATTGAAGCTTATTTTTCCCTTATAAATTAATTTATTATGATATTATATGTCAATGGAATATTATATTCACCATATAAATGAAATTAGATGCATAACATTACTATTGACCTCAACGAAAAGAAACTGAGACGAAATCCATTACCTTACACTTATTTAGGTTGAATGTTCATTAGCCTCATTTATAGTGATTTTAAAAACATATTAAACTATTATATAACCCTATTAATATTTATAATATCATACATGGTCCTCTTATAACATCTTATTACACATTAATTAATTATATTTAATTATTTTCAATGGTTTGGGTATTAATTGTCTTGTTTTCTGATGTGAGATTCATCATGAAAGTTATGGTTCTTGAACCTATTACATAGACCATTCATATATATAATAATAATTATTACATACTTATAATTTTTATACATAAATTGTACTTTTCAATCCAATCACAATTTATGGTTATAAAAAATTTAAATGTTACGATCATAGATGTGGTAGGTCATACGTAAACATGAGTAATGTTTCAATTATACAATGACCTTAATGGAAGGGAGATACATAATATTTTACCTTTAAATAATTATCATAATATTATATATATTATTTTCTATATTTATATATTTATCATCCATGTGGTGTGGTGTTGAAAATAAAGTCACATCGCTTCGTGAATGCGGTAGTCCACATGCACACAAACAATGTTATCATCATTCATTAAGTGAAGAAGTTAGATAGGAAAATAGTATATTACCTTTATATAATGATAATAATTTCATTATTATAATAATTATGTAATTTATATCACATATAAATATTAAAAAAATTATCACATTCTATATTAAGTGGTTGTGAAAGATGAATCAGTTAACATCGTGAGGCCTTAGTCTACTGTATACATGAGCAATGATTTCATATCTCTTATAGAATTGATGCTAAGAATATATAATGATATAATGACACCATATATATGTGTGTGTGTGTGTGTGTTATAAATATCATATATATACATATATCCATCATCATATTCATTCCTGAATGGTGGTAATAGAAGAACAAACGACATCAGTTCATGAGGTGGTAGTCTGTCATACACATGAATGATGATTTTGTAACCAGTTTGATTAATTTGAAGATGGTTTTAGATGATAAAAATATTATAAAAACATACCATTATATCTAATATTCTTATTTTATTATATCATCATTGTTTAAAAAATAATTTATGTAGGTGGAGAAAGAAATAAAATAAAAATGAACATTGGGGAACTTTGCCTCTTCTTTAGGTGTTCTCCTTCATTTTTAACTACTGCGTTCAATGGTTGGTTTTTTATGAAAATAAAGATTCTAAGATGTGGGGAGAAAATTTGGTATGTGTTTTTGGAATTTATTAGCCAAACCAAAGTATATTTAATGTGTGTATAAGTGAGGGGAGTGACTGCCCTTTTATAATCGAAGAGGAGTGACATTCTTTTAAATACCCAAAAGAATTCACTATTGTGAGGTCTTCCTTACCTCGTATACCACTAAAATAGATTCATAATTAAAGGCGTGGTTTATTTTGTTAGGAAAAACCATAAAAATATGAAATTAAATACATTCTTATCATGTTATTCTTTAGTATTTATGTTTAACAAATCTTACACTTTTTATTTTTACCACGAGAAACTTTTAAATTTTTATTTACCTAGGCTATTTACCCATTAAGTATAAAATAATATTTATACATCTTAGATAATTTATAAAAAATAATTATAATTATGAATTCTAGTTTATTAAATAAAAATTCTTTCCCTGTATATAATTAATTTTAATACAAGAATTTATAAAGCACAAAACCTTGTTTTAACTATAATGGTTGCAATAATTTTTTACTGTTTTCACACATTAATGTGGAAAAAAATTATTTTTACCAAATTATATAATATTAATTTTTATAATTTTGGATATGGAATCCATTTTTAAAAATTATATTTACATAAGTGAAAGAATTTAATAAAAAATTTATCCAATATACACAAAAAGAAAACTTATTTTTAGAGTGAAAATGGTTAAAACATTACAATGTTTTATATCAAAATTCAATATGAAAATTATTAAAATGTAATAAAATGTATTCATTTTTATAAATTTAAATTAATATTACTTTCAAACCATCTAAAAATAATTTAATATTATTAATATTTTAAATGAGAAGTCAGTTTTCAATTAAAATACAATATTTTTTCACTATTCCTCAAAAAACTAAACTTCTTTGAAAAGTCTAAATAATTAACCCTAAAATATTATCAAACATAATATTTAAAAATAATAATTTTATTTTTTAACATAAATTTTTTAAATGTGGTAAATATTAAATATAAAATATTTTCTCAATGCGGGACTAATCTGCCATTCAAAACTATTTTTTGTATACATTTCATTTTCTTTTAAATGATTATTATTTTATTTATAATCAATAGATAGATAATAAACATGTGTAAACTATATATTTTCATAATTTAGTTAATACTATTCATACATGATATTATAACAGCTAGCTGATAACTTTTACGTTGAATAATAATATTAATATTATATTTTTATTCGGTAAAACATCGCATTTCATGTAATACAATATATTGAAGAAAATTATCATTTCTTGAAATGAAATATATTTAATAAATTTAATTTTTTTAGTGTAAATAAATTAGAAATTATTAGGATGTTACAACCCTTTCTAAACATGTTGTTATGTGTCATACACACTATAAAGTACAACATCCTTATTTATAAATTAAATGTATTACACCTGTCATGGAATTGAACCTATATATTTTTTCTGATTTAATAATGAGAGTCAACTATTACATTAACATCCAAATTAAATATTTATTCAAAAATTCCATATATTTTTTATTTTCACTCAGTATTTTTAGATTTATGTTTTTATCCTAAAAGATAACATATAGTATTTATAATTGATACATATACTGTATTTAGTGTGCGTTAAATAATATATAATAATAGATAATTTTTTATATTTAAGCTATGTATTGATCAACCCATTGAGAAACTATTTTTTGCTATCAAATGATACATAACTAATATATTTTTGAACATTAAAGTATTTAAATTAAAGGGATTTTAATTTATCTTTACAAAGTAAATAAAATTATTAGAAGAAAAATTCACCCCACCACCTTTTGAGAATTCCACTAAAAGGGACATTGAGTATCAAACAAATATTTATTTTAGTATGTTTTTACCAGTTTATTGGTTTTATTTTATTTTGATCATGATTAAGTCCTTATGGAAATTTATTTATTTTTGTTTATTTAATATTTATTAATTATTGAAACTTCTTGATCAAAAGGCCTTGCAAACAATCGACCTAATTTCATTAATTATCGAAACATTTTGGAAATAGAAGATAAAAAATAAAAAATATCTTAAAATCATCGGTTTTGTAATTTGGGGTACAATTTATACAATATAAAAAACAAAATCATAAAAATCATTGAAGTAATGAATCTATGGTTGTTCAAGAATCCATTTTCAATGTTATTAATGATTTATTCTATTCATTATGTAAAGATGAGTTTAATTGTATTTTTACATGCGTTGCTGCTTTTCAAATATGGGATACTCTTGTTGTTTCTCAGGATTAAACATTAAATGTTAAATAAAAACATCTAAATCTATACATTGTGAAATATGATATTTTTATAATGATAATTGGTGAATCCATTTATAAAATGTATTGTAGTATCAAATAGATCATTAAAACTATGGATTCACTTAGACAACTTATAGATGAAAAAAATTTAATGTAGTGAATTAGATGATCTATACCTAACATATAGAGACAAAAAACTATTTTTATTATAGTATCATGCAACATCAAAACACTATATATCTAGGAATGAATTGGAAAACATATTATGTATGAATAATAATATAAAATAGAAAATGTTGATATTGATCCCATGAATAAAATTATACCACAAAAGACATAAAACTCTAAGTTAAATGAACAAATAATGAATTATTTATGTGGAAGTAAATCTAAATCTGAAAATGATGATGGGATGGCTCACAAAGATAGAATCTTTATAAAATTCTATAATAAGGGGTCATTTTTTAGATAATAATATTACAAGGACTAATATGACAAGAGGGGATAATATAACATAGAAAACACATCTTTAGAATTAATATGTTATGAATGTAAAATAAAAAAAAGGCTCATTAAAGAAGACTGTAAAAATACTTAAATATATAATGAAGTATTTTGATACAGAAATAAAACTAAAGAAATAGAAAAAGGAAACCATGATGGATTCATGGGAGAGCTCTGGTGATTCATACAGGTATAATGAAAATGAAAAACCAAATCCATACATCATGGCTACTAAAAATGAGGTATACAATACTTCTACCAATTCATATAATAATATTTAGAGGTACATGAAATTTCTAAAGGAGAATTATTTTAATAATATATTTTATATAATGATATTATTAATGATATCTAGGGAAAATATAAAAATCTGAAAAAATTACATTCATTATATTCTAATGATAAAATCTATTTTCTATTTAAAAGGTAATGAATAGAATACTATTAAAATAAAACATGGAATTGATGTTGGATAATTAACTGCTTGGAATATTTTATAGTAAGTTTGATAAATTAATTGATATATTTGATATTATGTTGAGTATTAAATAAATACATTAACTCAAAAATTTTATAAGACATTAGTAAAAAAAGAAATTTTGTAATTTTTTTATTAGTTGACAAAATAATATATTAATTTTAAAGGATAATGGAAATTATTGTTATTGAACCAAATCTAATTAGTTTCTACATAAAAAGACATTTTTATCTTAATATTTTAATTTTAATCTTAATAAGAATATAAAACATTTTTTGATACATAATGCTTCATTTTATATCATTTCTAAATCTAATAAATTTAATGTTCCAAAATCATATCTTGGTTAACAGTGTGGGTAAAATAGTTGAAGATCTATAGTGAATTCTTATAGTGTCTAGATATTAGATGTTCTAGAAATATAAATAGAGTATAATAAAATTAAAATAATTTGATATGAATTGATGATGGACATATTACTTTCCATATAAATTAAAATATAAAAAATAATTGGGTAAGGAAAAATATTTAACTCGAAAACTGTTAAAAAATTAAATTTTTTCTATTGTTAGGGGTACTAATATAGAATATTCTTATTATCTCTTATTTAATAAATTATGGTTATCATACTAATTTTGAGAATAATTATTTCTATATTATTGATTATTAAAATAACTTAATTTTAAATTATTTGAAAAATAATAATGTTTATGTAATAGATATATTTTCTAAAAAATATTGTTTAATATCCATTAATAAGGAATAAGGGTTGTGGCATAGGATAGAATTTCACTATAATGTGTACACACATAAGAAGATAACTAGAAAAGAATTGGTCAAGGATCTACTGAATATTTATTTCATGAAATAAAATGTCTGAAAACCTTATCAAATGGTTCAAGAATAAATAATTTTATTCGAATTAAATAAAGATTTTTCAATATAACAGCCCCATGATTTCATTTACATTCATTTTTATAGATTACATAGTTTCTAGTATAGGTATAAATAACTATACATATATGATTATTCATTACTATTTATAAATCTCATAGGAGTTTTTCTTATTATAAAAGTGTGAATATTCTTCTTATATTGAAAAAATATGAAAAAATATTTATAAAAACATGGTGGGGTAACCATTAAAACATTAAGAAGTTATCATGGATATAAATTTTAGAATCATGTAATTTTAAATTTATGTTCACAACATGGATATATCCATATTATTTCTACACCTAAACGCCTCAAATAATTGGAGTTGTTGAAAAAAGAAACAGAACAGATCATGAAATATCTTGAATCATGCTTATTGAGTATTAATACCTATATATATTCAAGAATAATTTTTGAATAAAACTATTTATATAATTAATACGGTTACAATAAGAGAACTTTTAAGGAATATTCCCTTGTAATTATGATATTCTAGATAAATGAAGTTAAATTACATTACATTTTTTGGATGTAAATTCTTTATTCTTGAAAAAATTGAATCTAATGAAATTTTCACCAATAATAAATGAATTATTTTTTCTAGATTATTCAACAAATAGAAACGTATATAGAGTCTTTAAAAATTATTTTTATCAAAAAATATATTCATATAACTTTTGATAAGATAAAAAAAATTACTTAATGTTTCTTTAGAATTCCCTTATAATGATACAGTGAATATAAATATCAGTAATTCCCTTAAGATCACTAAACCAGTTGCTGATTTACATAAAAATTATTCTATAAGAGATTAATTTGACCCTCTTTAACTTCAAGAAAACATAGATGAATCTAGAACTTCAATAACCAAAACTGTTTGGACCCCTAAGTACCACCCCTTGTATGTGGTTATAGGTGATCCAAATAATGTTACTAAAACTATAAAATCTCTTAAAAATATATTTCAACACAAATTTAACATTAATTAGTTATAATGTAATAACATTACTAAAAACAACGGGATAAAAACTAGGTAATAATTTTGTAATAAGTGTTGAATCAATTTGAGGGAAACAACGTAAAAGAATTAGTTGAGAGTCTAAAATAAAAAATAAAAATAATGGAACTAAATGGGTGTCAATAGAGAAATTATGAATCAAGAACAATAGTTATAAACCAAGAAAGAGTGGTTTGAAAATATCATAGTTTAGAATAATGAATTGATTCTAAAGAAACTATCATATAAGTGGATAGACTTAAATCAATTAGAATACTACGAGAATATACTTCTCACCTTAATTTGAAACTTTATCAAATGGGTGTCAATAGTTCATTCTTATTTGGTTATATTATTGAGTATATTTTTTTATAAAATCAATATATTTTCAAACCCTCAATTACCAAATGGGGGTTTTGAACATTAAAAACATATTTATGGTTATAATGGGATAATAGAGCTTAGTACTATAGGATCCTCCCTTTATTGATTTAAGATTATTTTTTGTTATAAATTATTTATGAAATAAATCGTGAAATATTATTTATTTATACAAATCTATTTTGATGATAATATATTTGGATCACCTAAAAATTCACTAGGTATTAGTTTTTTTAAAATATTGAAAATTAAAATTCAAAATAGTTAAATTTTTGTGTTTAAATTATTTCATGTATTTAATATTATTCAAATTAATTAATGAACAATTTTAAATCAATTTAAATATATAAATTTAATTTTAAACATTTTTTCTTAAAAAGGAAAAATGTTTTTGATACTGTTATGAGTACTACATATAATTTATATTTGGAAAAAATTTAAAATCTAGTAGAACAAGTTTTTATAGGGGTATGATTGGGTGTTTACTATACATAATTGGTAGTCAGCATGATTATATGTTTAATTTGTTTTAGTCAACTCACATTCATGAAATATCTAGGGAATCACAATTAAAAATCATGATGTGAATGTTTAAATACTAAGAAAATACATCTAATTTGGAATATTCTACTATAATGTAAAAAAATATGAATGTATTCATTATTTTGATGATTATTTTGGAGGTTATAGGTTTAATATAAAAATAACATATAAAATGCTTCACTTTTTAGGTAAGTCTCTTGTATTATGGTGTAATAAAATGTAAAATTCATTTGAATTGTCTATTACTGAAGTAGAGTATATAGAAATAGGCATTCGTTTGGGAATAAATATATGGATAAAACACACTCTAGTAAACAATAGATATTAGTTCATATCTTTCAGTATATAAAATGATATTAATAGTGTGATTAAAATATTTAAGAATCCATTATAACACTCAAGGACAAAAAAATTTATATAAGAAAACACTTTTACAGATATCATTTTCCAAAAAAGGGGATATCACTCAAGAATTCATTGGCATTAAAAAATATTTTATATACTTACACAATGACATTGAATATATAGTGAAAAATTATATCATTTATAAATTATTTGTTGTTAATTATACTTTATGGGTATTTTGATTTTTAAATTAATTGAATAGTAATTCTATCCAAAATGTAAGGTGTGATTTTAAACAATAAGTTGCTAATATGACTTTTCATGTGGTAGGTCAAGTTACTCTAACATTCCAAGATCCCATAAAGATTATTAATGATGTAGTTCAACCTACCAAGGCCTTAAAATGTGACTATAGGGAAAGTTACATGTTAATTCAATCTATCATGACTATCTGTGTAAATATTTTCACAGTTTTATATTATTATTTTATCATGATTTATTTTCTTCCAAGTTAAATTACCCAAATGAATTAAAATCACCTGATTTTAAATTACATTTTTTTTAATTTTAATCTCTTTTAAACCTTATGCCTATCATTTTCCAAAAAACATACCATCTCCTAAATATATAGAATAATTCAATAAATAAGATGTATATAAAGAGAGAAGTGGATTATTATACTCTTTCATATGTGCAACCTACTTTGAGGAATGTAAATGTTAGAATGAATTCATATGAAACCTACATTTTAAAAACCACATCATAATGATAGATAACAAAGTGGATGTTGAGTTGATAGTATTAAGAGAACTTATGGTTTGTAAATAAATTCAAAAAAATTTAATGAATGAATGGTTCAGTAATATATAATACCTTTATATCAAATATTTATTAAGGTAAAATATATAAATACTGAGTTAGAAATGTGTGAGAAAATTCTTTTATACAAACCCAAGTAAATGGATAAGAACAAGTTTTTTCTTCAAAAAAATAGAAATGTGATTTTTATATTAATATAAAGATAAATTTAATGATTTTAAGAGATACTATATCATTATTTATTCATGTTTTGAGAATGTTAAATCGTGTAAAGAGACAATTAATGATAGAAAATTTAGAAGAAATAATATCAAGGAATTATATAGAGTGTACATAGCGTTGGTCATGTTTATGGGACATATAATCGACACATGGAAATGAGACATGAGTATTCTAAGGACATAAGGATAATTATATATATATATATATTAAGAAATAATATAAATATAATCCTAATAATATTCAGAACGAGTCACATAGTTGAATTTTTAAGTCCTTTTTATCAGATAAATTTTTTTCATATCTAAAACTCATCACATCCTTTATTGATGTCAAAGGAATTGTTTTTAAGGGGGATGATAGTTCAGGATATTTAGGTGGGATTTTCCTTACCAATTCTATTAAAAATAGAATCCCAATTGGATAGATCCACTGAAAAATGATATATATAGATGAAATTGAAAGATTTTATGAAAAAATTAATCCTATGAATAATTTTATGAGGCTTGAGTATGAATATAATTTAGGCATTCATATTAACGTAGTTGTTGAAAATTAATATAAGGAAGAGTACATAGTTTTTCAAGAGATAGATATAGTAAAACAAATAATGGAAGATAAAATGGTTGTTTAATGTGATAAAGTTGTAAGAAAATAGGATTAAGTGATAATTCCTGAATAAAATATATGTTTTACTCATGATATTAAGGTCTCATAAATCCTTGGATCCAAAATGTATCATATGGACCTTATGGGGAACCTGAGTATACGCCTTTACCTGATGAAGACATTGATTTCGATTTTGATTAAACCAATCAGTCAATAATTCTCCATAAGGAAACAAAAATTTCTAACTAAAATCATAATGACTATAATGAAGTGTTTATTCCCTCATTTGAAGAAATGAATGACAATAAAGAAGGGGATGGGTATAGTGAGTAAGTTATTCTTTTAGTGGATGAACGTGATATTTTATAACCTCTAGTGCATGACTGATGTGGAGAAGCCATATTTGATCATAAACTTCCAATTGTGGATCATTACCATGGTTATTTGATTGGAATAGACTATTGTGACTCAAATTATGATGATGGTCATGTTACATGAAGTCCACCAAAACGTGGTGGACATTATATTTTTTTCACCAATGAATTTTGAAAAATCCTTAGTGGACCATATTAATCTAAAGAATATTTTTGAGGTACCTCCTCTATGTTATGGAATGTATGAGGAAGAAGATTTTTTGGATCATTCTTCTAAACAAGTGTGAAATGAAATGTTTGGACTAACTATTGTGAATCCAGTTGTAGTAAAAAAAATTAAATATAAATGAGACACTATTAGACTAGTGATATAAAATGTTTCTAGAAGATAAATAAATCCATTATTAGAGTCCATTGAAGTTGGTGAATCTGAATTAAGTGTATAATGACATCATAAGAAATTTGTGCATTTTACTAATCCTCTATATTTAAATACTTCTATTGATGAAATGAATAATTATGAGTACAATATATAAAATATAACTTGGAATATGTTTTTTTGTATTTTTTAAAAATATTTATGTCTTATCAAGATAAATAAATATCATTTCATATTTCATCCCTTCTCTATTACATCCATCCAAGGTTAACAATAAAGATGGATCTAATGGAGAACTATATTTTAAGGATAAATGACAAAAGGGAGTTCATTAATATTATTTTCAGGATTTTATAAAGTCTTGTGATAATATAGACCATAGATTATTTTCCCATGACACTACTTCTAGATAACCTCATGTCATCTCATAACCACATCTATCTAATAATTCATTTGATAATGATTTAATAAGGTATATTGTCATATTTGATTTGTATTATTTGTTGAACCCATCTTGAAGACATGAAACATTGTACAATATGAATATGTAACCCATGTCCACAATAAATATGATTTAATAATGGATGATAATAAGATTGATAAAAAAATATAGAGAACCCATAAAAGTCAATTAAGTCTTAATTATCTTGGTTTTTCTTGAATTATTATTTGATATCCTTAATAATAAATATGGACAATGAATTTAAAATTATTTATGTGGCCAAATATTTCAACTCTCTAATGGATTGGTTGAATGTTTTAGTACAACTATATCAAATATTTATAAACAAAATAAGTCGTTATTTTAAATAATAGGGCATATACCTCATGGCTTGAGAGACTTCACCAGGTCGATGGAACTAGTATGTATATTTGCAATATTAATATTATTTTTTCATTTATTATTATAGTTTAACACCCTTCCTAGCCTTAATATTCAGTTTCTCTAGTAGTTACTAATGCATCACCTACCATGTCACATTTATATTTTACACAGTTTCTAAATTTATGATATATTAAATTTATTTATCATGATATTATTATTGGTAAACCTTATACTCCTTCTCATATGTGTACTCCTAAAACATCTCAATCGAATAAAAAATACAATTTTGATCCCAATGCACTAAGAGTGTATAATTCTAATTCTAATTGGGATTCATAATAGTAAATTTCTTATTTCATAAATTTTTATAAACATTTTTAAAATAATATATTCTAAATTTTTATCTCAAATAGTTTATCTGGTTCATTTTTTATTATGTTCAAATTCATTTCCATATTTTTATTAATTAATGTTAGTTGTTTTTGTTATATCTAATAAATTTTTTGTATCTTCTTTATAATAAAAAATGTGGAAGAAATGTGATAGAGTATAATGATGATGTTAAGAAAATTAATAACCTTTCATCACTTTAAAAGGAAGTTGGTTTATGTTTTGCATAGTTTTGTGAAATATGCTTTTAATTTTTTTTTAAATTAAAATTATTTATGATCATAAAAAAGTGTGATATTTTTGTCTTATACCAACAATTACTTATTTTAATGATTCCAAACCATGTTTCATATAATAATTTAATTTATTTTTCTTATTCAAAATTTTTTAATGATAAATATGTTAATTTTTGGATTGATCATGTGTTCTACTGGATTAACGTCATGAATGAGTGACTGAACAAAGAAAAAAACTTATGAATTTGTCAATCATCTAAATTTATAGTTGATTAATTATGAATTGCAATAAACTAACATCATGTGCATCGAATCAACTGTAAGATGTTTCTAGTGATCAACTGTATCAATAAAAATATACATCATGTGATAGGAAATAAACCTTGAGAAATACTTTCATGATTTTTTGATTTGGTAAGGAGACCACATGAAGAAAATCCACTGATTGTGGTTGTCAACTAACCATGGATTAAAATATGTTGATGTATTATTGATATCTCATATAGATTCCAAGATACTACACATATAATGAATTTACCTCGTAAAGGATTTCCTACATCATCCTCAAGTTTTGATTCACTATAATGGATTATCTACCACATCAATCAGGACATATGAATGAAGGTGTATTCAAATATATCGAGTTTAAGAACTATATCTCAATGGATATATTTCATAGTATTAAATTATGGTGTCAAATCATTTGAAACTTATCAGTATTTGGAAATTTCTTATGATTATATTTACACGTTTATATAGAGTAAATTATTTTCAAAATACAATAAATCCTTGCATCTATAAGACACCTTTTTCTAATAAACTTTATTATACTATAATTAACCCTAAAATACATTATTTTTATGTACTCTAATAAAAAACTGAGTGAAATATTTACTATTTTCAAAATCTCCTCTAGAACATTTATAATATCATATAAATAGAAGAAACCCATGATTACTAGCCAAATGTTTATTAGAGATTGAGCTTTATCACATCTCATCATCTTACTTATTTCTCATTATTTCTATTACATTTAAAATTGTATGTGTCTTTTTTGTACATTTATTTATCATAGTAATGCACACTATAAAGATGAGTACTTTGATACACTTTAATTTTTTATTTACATTTTTAATCACGTGAATAACTATGGTAGAGGTTTCATTTAGTCAGGTCTGTCATATGTGTAGTTATCCAATTATAACCCAATTATGGTTGGGGATCAATACATCCATTCTTGGTTATGGATGAGTCTATTAGTTTTAAAATACTATATTATTAATGTAATATTATATTATAAAGATGATGAGATTTCTTCTTAGAAGCCTCTTATTTTTAAAATATCATTGTGTGATTTTTTTCGTTGCTTAATTTAAAATCAATCAACACTGCCTTTATTACTTTTAATTTTCACTATGTGTTATCAAATACATGTATAAAATTTAATGTATTATAGTTAGAATTTAGAATTTATATATATATATATATATATTGTGTGTAAAATATTTTTAAAATATAGGGTAATTTCATTTGTTTAAACTAATTATTTATCATTCATTTGAGAAATTATTTTCATGTAACAAATTATATATACATACTATATTTCTAACAAGTCCATATTAAAATATTGGTGATTTTAATTAAAATTTAAACTCAAGAAATATTTTTAATAGAATCTCAAATCACCCATGCCTTTATCATTCTACTAGTTTCAATATTTTGTATCAATGAAATATTTCTTTTAGGATCTTTTTTGACATATTTTTTTTTATTCTTTTAACCTTTATAAAGTCCTGAGGTCAAGATATATATTTATATTTATTTAATATTCTAGCATAATAAATGATTCTATACCTATAGGTTGTTCTATCAATCAACCTTCTATATTTAATTTTTAAAACGATGCTCAATATAAAATAAAAAATGAAAAAAAAATATTGAAATCATGGGATTTGATATTTAGGTTACAATTTAATAACAATTTGAAAACCCAAAAATGAATATAAAATATTTTAATGACAAAAGTAATGTTCAGTATTATTTTAATTTAATCTCATTTAATGAATTATTCTATGTGTTAGGTGAATTTGAATTTATCCATATTTCTGCATGTGTTGTAACATTTTATACTTGGGGTACTATGGATATTTCTCATGAAGGAACATAAAATGTAAAAATATTATTAAAAACATATTATAAGAAATATGATTCCTTTCTTTTAAAACCTGATGAATCCATTTCAAAAATACAATGTGGGTTCAATGAGATCATACTCGCTAAGATTTCATTTAGACAACTTATAGACGAAAAAAATAATGTTTTAAGAATAATGATATATTTACTTGATAGGTGGATAATCATATCTATATCAATCATATAATACTATGAAACATGAAATATAATGTCTCAAAACCAGTAGGAAAACTAAGTATGCAGAATAAAGGATATAAAGTAGAAAATGAGATTTTCAAAGAAAAGAAGAAAATAAAATTCTTCAATACATCATAGTCTAAATCAAATGTTGTAATCAAGGATGGTTCAAATGTAAGTGAATGAAAAAAAATGGACAGGTATATGGATCACCAAGATAAAAGATAAATTAAATTGAATAAGAATAATATGTTTTTTAGGAAATAAAATTGCATAAAAATATGCAATGAAGGGAAAATAGATTAATGAAAACAAGCCGAAAGATATAAAATTGTTTGAATGTAAAAGTAAAGGACACATCAATGTCAATTTTCAAAAATAGTAATATAATATGAAATATAATGACAAGGAAAAGAAAAAAAAGAAGTTAATGATGGGATTATGGAGTAATTTAGAGGATATATCCAACAATTCATATTGAGATAATGAAAATTAAAAAAGATAAAATATAATTCATGGATTCAATGTCTATGGTATACATTACTTATACGTATTTATGAAAAAATATATTTTAGATCTATTTTAAATGTCTACTAAATAATTATTTTACTATTGTGTTGAGACCAAGAGGTGTTGAGATGATATTGTGAGGATTTAGTGAAAGATGTCAGAGTGTGTTATTCTATTTGTTGGTTTTTTTCTTAATTCATATATCATTTTCAAAATACCATTGATAGTGAGGTGGATCTTTTCGAAGACAAATTCAAGTGATTGTTAAGATTTTTTTATGTTTAAATTTCATGAAATTAGTTTATTATACAATTATATTAAATTGATGCATATTCACTTAAGAAGGAAGCCTCATGTTAAAAATAATAACATTTATCTATATATATTGATTACATAATATGTTATATTCTATAAAATAGTAGATACATAACATAGGTGAATGAGTAAGCCTTATGAGGGACCTTGAAACTTGACAAACTTCACACTATAGGGAAGCACCATGAAATAATGTGTAACAACCCCAACCCCCACAGCCTAAAGTCGGTGGTTATTTTATTAAAAATTCATTGATACAATATATCACATCACCAATGATTGATTGATTTAATAGTATTTATGATCTAGACACATACATAGTTCCTTTATTACATTTGTAAATAACAATAGAACATAATAAAGGAAAATAAACTAATTCCTCGACACTTATTCAACAATTTCATATTTATAACACGGGGAAGGGAAAAAATAAAAGTGTGATCTCAAATACTCAGTTAGGGTTATAATTAAAAAACATGAATCAATAATAATTGAAATACATTTAATAAGTCATAATCAATATAATAGTGGAAATAAATAAAAAACACATACCTTTTAATTGATAATTGAGAGTTAAAATGAATCTATAGATTTTTTCATAGTGAATATATCATGGATAATTATAAATGTATATATAATGAAGGAAATTCTTAATTATTTAATGTCTTATATCTAGAACATAATACCACTACTATCAAGACCTTTCACAATATGATTTAAAACTACAAGTAGAAACCCATTTAATTTGGATGACTATTTTCTCTCATGAGACCGGTCGATGCATCGAGGGGATATATACTATAGATCCCTAAAAGTCACTAAAATTAAAAATAATTATTTATAAAAATATTTAATTCATGAAAAAAATTCCTCATAAAATATTTATTTTGAGTAAAGGATATAGATTTATCAATATTTACATTGTTAATCCCATTATATTCAAAGTAAACACTATAAGTAAAAATGGAATACAGTTTTGAAAAAAAATCATATCCATGATTTGGATATTTAAGAGAAATATAATTTCATATGAAAAAAATATCAAAGGGGTATTAAATACACCACTTTTTTTGAAAAATTAAAATTAATTCTCAATGAAGTTAAAATTGAGATGAACTTACTTAACTTACACTTCCCTTCAGTTTAATGTGGTTTAAACTCTGATACAATTATTTAAATCATGTTATTATTTTATAATAGAACCATATTCATTTTTATATAATAATATATTATTCTATTATATCATATTAATAGTGATTTATTAATTATATTTTTTCATTACCCTTGTTTTGGGTGTTAATTGCTTCATTTTCATATGCATGTTTTCTCATGTAAGTCCCAGTTATTAGGTATAAGCTTTAGTTCTATCACATCCAGAATGATATTAAGGTCATATATATCATATTTACTTACATAAATATATATAATAATTATTTAATGGTGAATATTGAAAATAAATTACATCATGTCATGTGGACGTAAGGTCGTACGTATGCACGAGTGATAGTATCATTTCATTAATGGTGTAATAGAAAGGAACAGAATAGTATATTAATTTTTCTAAAATCTATATAATTTCATAATTATCATTTATATCCATTATTTACATTATTTTTATCATTCATGAAAAGTGGTTATGAAAAACAAATTACACCACTATGTGGAGATGGTAAAGTCATATGTATGCATGTGTGGTGTTTTTTTCATTATAGGATTGATAAAAGGTGTAATATGTTTGTCACATAATCATAATAACATCTCATAATACAAATGATATTTTAGTTATTACTTTATTATATAAGAAACACAACAAGAGGAAATAAAATATGAAATAAAATTTAAAGAGTCAGTAAAGATGATAACCGCTAATTTATTGATGTCCTTTAGATATCCACTTAGGCACACTGTGATTGGACTTTTTGGAAGACCAAAATACCCATAATTTGAATAAGGAATATGAAAAATATATTTCATTAGAGTATGTCTAAGCTATAAGGCTCATGGTGGTAATATTAGGAGAAGTATGGGGTTCCCTTTTATAATTGAGGTGAGGGGCACCTTTGGAAATCTTCAACATATTAAATCAAAATAAATTAATTTTCTATCAAAATACCCCAAAATGGACATTGATTCAAATATGAGATGAGATAAGGTTTTAATATCACCAAAAAATAAAATTTAAAAATTTTTTGGTTTTATTTTTAACCTTATAATTTTGATGGACCATAGTTAAGTTATTTTAAATTTAATTCAAGTTTCAGTTTATTTAAAATTAAAAAATGGTATATTTTTCATATAAAATAAAAATTGGATCATAAATGAATAAATTATGAAATTTTATAAAACAAATCACCTTTTATTTTTAATTTATTTATGAATTTAAAATAATTAAATAAATTATTGTTTTAAAAAAATATCATTAGTGTCAATTTTGATACAATGAATTATTTTTTCTTTTTAGAAAAATAATAAAGAAAGATAAATTAGAACAGAAATATATAATACTCCCCTAATGTGTTATAATCATCCACAAAATTCTCATAGTACATTAATTAATTGAAATTATATTTATATTTATATTTTTAAAACATTTATTTGACTGATTTATTAATAACAAAATTATAATGTCATTACTGTATAATTATTTAAGATACTTATTTATTCACTAAAAATAAAAATTATAATATAAATATGTCTTTTTATCTTTAAAAATAATATCTAGAGATGAAGATATATTCTGAATAACACAATATAAAAATAATATATTTATGAAAATATTTATGTGAAATTTTTGTCTTCTGTTTAAATAAAATATTATAAATATCATACCCTCATCCAAATGGTCCCAAAAATAATAAATAAATTTATATCATGAATATATAATAATTAAATTCAAAATTTTAAGGATTTTACCTTTAACATTCCACAATCGAGTAAAATCAACTTTAATTCACTTTCATACATTCCCAATGATATTTACTGTTCAATGTTTTAGAGAATTAGGTCATAAGCTGCTGCATAGCAGCTAATATAATAAAGAGTAGAAACATCAACTCAAAATCCATTTTTTCACAAAATAAATCTTTTAAAATAAAATTAGATTTCATTCCATAAATAATCACAACATTAAAATTGAAATCTTCTCTTCCTTTACCCATTCAAAAAACCTATGAAATTTTTTTTTAAATGTGGTATGAGTAAAAAAAATTAATAGTCACATAAAAGAAATAAATAAACTGTTATCCCAAAATGACTATAATTTCACAGTGTTATAGATTTTACACATACAACATATTCTCATTATATTACCTTATGAACTCATAAGTTTCTTATAAAACCATAAAAACAAACATAAATAAAAAACTAACTTATGCCTTCATTTTCATATCACTTTTACATATAATGCAGCTCTACCAAGCTACACAGGTAGTACCCATCATGGTTCACTTGGAATAACAATCATAGTATATTCCCATAATCTATTTGGAGAAACTGACCTGGTTAAATTCGTCCCTTTAACTAATGTAATGGAACGATATAACGGGATCACCCACCTTCAGTTTATCATAGACCCACCCACCATCTTAAAACTTAAAAATAACCATAACTTGGTCATAACACATAAATATTGTCTAAAAGAAACATTATTGAGTAAAATAAATCTCCCATTTTAAAATCCCTTTTCATTATTAAGAATTCATATACTTAAAAATGAAACCATTTAATTTGAAAATAAACTTGAAACATCAAATCAATAATCCATCATGAAAGAAAAAAAATATTATTTTTCAGTATTAGTGAAAAAACTCCTCTTTAATAAAAATAGATGTAACTTGAAAAGATAATTTTAAAAATAATGTCCCTTAAAATTATGATATTGTTGAAGTGAGAAAAAATAAAATTAATGGTATATCATTATTGATTATAAATACATCTAATACAACATAATATAATCAGATTACATTTTAAAAAAAATCTTAGTTTGACACAATCAATCAAGATTAAGGTTATCCCAAAGAATAGAAGTTGGGCTAAGAACCCCCATACCTTTTGTCTGAAAGAATTTTTTACTTGTAATTAATGTTCAAGATAATCAAATTATATTGAATAATTATATAATTCAGAACCTTTTAAACATAAATTTTATTTTTTACTATTTTATTTACTTTATTTATTTTAATTTCAATGATTTTAAATATCAACATCATCATTCTAGGAGCATTTATTTCTTGGATTTATAGTCGGTTACCTTGAGTATAATAATGGGAGTTATTGTGAAATGGCATAAAACTCCAGGATTGTAAAAAATGGTATTAATATAATTCCCTTATTTTAAATGGTCCTATATATAATATTTTTTCCAAATATGAGGATGATTCATTAGATAAAACATTAATGATAAATGTTTCCTTTATTACATTTTTTCTAACCATCACAAAAAGGTTAATTTTATTTAATATTATGAATACAAATTAGATATATAACATTAAAAAAGTTATAATAAAGATATTAAAATCTATTTTAACCATAATAATTGTTTTATGATCATATTTAAAGGCCATATTTGAAAATGGAAAATCCTCGTCCATGAAGGCGGGGAAACAACATGTCATAGACAATGTTATGATTTTTTATAATAAGAGGAGAATAGAAGAAGTTTAATGATAGATATTATATTAACATAATAAAATTTTAGTATATATATTATACTAGAGTTTTCATTCAAATTTAGAAATGGGAGTTGAATATAAGGTAAAAATAACGAATTAAATAATTTTAATAAAAAGGATGAATTTAACTCTTGAATATTGTCTCATTAAAAAACTTTTTCATGCAATTGGTTTTGGTATTTTGGTGAGACCTATAGGTATATAATGTGGTGAATAGGATTGGAAATGGAGTATGGAATACTTAAAACAAGATACAAGGCTTCATAGGTTTGAGGAAACTATGTGGTGATAGTTGGTATTTATAGGGAGAGGAGAGAGGTGTTTTTGAAAATTTTATTCATTTATTTATTTTTTGGGCCCAAGAATAGAAATAATATTTATTATTGTAACTATGCGTAGTAACTATAGAATCCTATTTTGAACTAATGGGTTATTAAATCAACAACCACTCAAAAATTCATGTACTTAACTTAAAATGTTAAATATCATAAATTAGCATATTTAATTATCAAAAAAACAACTATTTCAAAAAAATATCTAAAAATACACCTAAAAGTTTTTTGATGTGTAAATTTTCAAATATGGGCTTCATTTTTTGGAAAATATTTTTCTATATATGAGTAACTTAATTTTTAATTACAATCCAAATTTATTCCAAAAATATTGATTTTAAAATTATAACCAGTTTTATGACACATTGAAATATTAATTAGGGCCTTGAAAAATTATATTATAATTATTAAAAAACAAAATATTAAATTATGAATCTATTTTATGAAAATAATTTTTATTTTAAATATTTTTATTCAATTATAAAATTGTAAATAAACATTTACATTTCCCCAAATACCAAAACATAATTTTTGCTTTTTAAGACATTTTATTTACTTATACTATGATATAAATATATTATATTTTCATTTATAGGATACCTAATATTTTATTCTTTTATAGGTGAGGTCATTATTAAAACGGATTAGTTACTATTCTTAAAGGTCACATTACTATTCCAATGATAATTTTACTATTCCATTAGTATAGATTCTTTAATTTCTATAAATACTACTTTTTTACTTGTCTATTTGTAATGAATTTTACTATTTAATTGAAAAATGAAAATAAATTATTCTATAAGTACCTATGTTGTTACATTCTCCCCATTTTGGAAAATTCATAATCTTAATATTATTCACTTTCTAATCAAGTGAGGATATCTTTACCTCATCGCATTTTCATATTCCCGTATTTATTTTCAACCATGTGGTTTCTCGACAGTACCTTAACCTGGTGAATTACTTTATTCAGTAATAATTTCTCTCGACGATCAAGAATATGAACTGTATTTTCCACATATAATAGGTTATCTACTAACTAAACAATGGTATGGACAATAACATGATTAAAATCTGGTGCATACTTCCCTAACATCAAAAATATGAAAAAAATTGCACACTTTGGAAAAAAATAGAGTCGCATCCAGTCGATATGAAACTGATCCAATATTATCTGATATTTCATAAGGTCTAATGAACCATGGACTCAATTTTTCCTTATTAAAAAAAATTGTGCACACTTTTCCATATAGAAATATTGATAAAGACATGATATCCTTCCTTGAAATAAACATACTTCCTATGGTTATTTTTAGAACCTTTCTACCTTTTTAGAGTTTCCCTCAAGTGTCACTGAATCATATAAACTTTATCTACTATTTCCTTTACTAATTATAGTCCCATAAACATTCTTTCACCAAATTAATTCCAAAATTATGGATTTCAACACATTGTTCCATATAATTCTTTAAAAGGTTTCATCTGTATACTGGAATTAAAACTGTTATTATAATAAAACTTTACCAAATAAGTTTTTGATCCCAACATCCCTGGAAATCTAATGAATGATTTTGTATCATATCCTATAATGTCTTTTTTTCTCTAATAATCCATCAGATTGAGGATGAAAATAATTTCTAAAATTTAATTTAGTTTCCAAGTACTTCTAATGTCCTTTCTAAAATCAAGAAGTAAACATGAAATCACGATCAGATATTATGAAGAGAGGGACCCATGAAACAATAATATCCCTTCGTGGTATACTCAAAAAAGATGATATAAAGGCATAATATCATGAATAGGGATAATCATTTCATATTTGTTCATTCTATCAATAAAAATCACATTGTTACTTCAACATGTTTTTGGTAATCACACTACGAAATCCATGTATATATTTTCCCATTACCACTATTGAATTGGGAAATGTTGAAGTATCTTCTTTGGTAATTTTTGTTCTACTTTTACTTACTAACATGTGAAAAATATCATGGTAAAGTCAATAATATCTCTTCTCATTCTATCCCATTATTAATACTCCTAAATTCATTTTTACATCTTAGTGATTTGAGGATGAAATGTATACCGATAACTATGATGCTCACTTAATAACGCTTTCTTAAATTATGAATCACAAGGAACACAAAATATCTTCTATAATCTCAAATCACAATGTTTATAAATATTAAATTTTGGAAATGTTTCCATGTAAATTAATACTATCTTTTTCTATAACTAACATTATTACTTCAATGATTACATTATTTCGAATGATAGAAAAAATTCCACTAACACCTTTAACAAAAAAGAATAACTGACAACACCATTAAATTTGACAAAAAAATAATCCAATCATTAATCAAAGGGTAATTTTCCAAATGTATCATGGTTAATATAGCATGATTTTTTCTACTTATGGAATCCCTCACATTGTTTGTATATTTACGATGATAGTTGGTGCTTCCATAATAATACTTTATCAATTCCATACATATTCTCTACCTCATGTTCAGTTCCTTCTAAGTGAATATATACATAAATCATTTATGATCATTACATATATCACAATTTTATCTATATAGATGATTTAAAAAACTTTTTAACATGAATCCCACAGATTCTAATTATAAATCAATAGTGGGATAAATTAACTAATGAGGTTTCCATTTTCTTAAAGCATAAGCAATTAACTAATCATTTTTCATTAGAATAAAACCAAGTCCCTTAATAGAAGCACCACTATAGATGAAAAACTCTCCATTTCTCTAAGGTAGTTCCAAAACTTGATTATTCACTAATCTTATTTTCAGTTCATGAAAACAAACATCACATTTTTTTGAAAAAATAAGTTTAACCCCTCTTCTTGTTAACTTAGTCGTCAGAAAAAAATAATTTTTCATATTTTTTAAAGAACAGTTTGTAATCTCATGATAATCCAAGAAAAATAAGAATCTCAACATCATTTTTAGGTCTTTCCCATTCATCAACTAGATATATTTTGGCATGATCAACTGTCATGCCATACATATTTACAATTTTCCAATAAAATGAAATATGTAGTAACCAAAAATAAATATTTTTAAATTTTCTTGAATAACATATTTGTTTAGGGTTTTCAAAATAATACTAAGATGTTTTTCTTAATCCACATATATTTTTGAATAAAAGAAAATATCATCAATAAAAACAATAACCAAATTATACAAATATTCATAGAAGATTCTATTCATAAGATCTATAAATATGAAAGATTAATTTTTCAAAACAAACAGCATTCCAACAATCTCATAATGATGATATCTAGTAAAAAATTGATTTAATAATTTTATCCTCTTTCAACATTAGTTGATGGTAGTCAGATCTCATGTAAATCATTGAAAAATAATGAGCTCCCAAGAGATACTCAAAGAAGTCATAAATATAAGGAAAATGATACTTATTCTTAATAGTGATGTTATTAAGTGCCCTATAATCAATACAAAGACTCATAGATATGTATTTATTTTTATCAAAAAAAATTGGGGAACCCCAATTTGAATAACAATGATGATTGAAATCATTATCTAGAAACTCTACCAACTACTTTTTCAATTTTAAAATTTCAACATTAGCCATTTAATAATAGATTTTTGAAAAAGGTTTAACATCAGGGACTAAATCAATAGTAAACTCAATATTCTAATTAGGTATAATATTATGAAATAAATGAGGAAAAACATTTAGATACTTATTTTTGATGTGAAAATTATTAAAAAATAACAATTCTATTATTTCAAAAAAAATTAAGATAACATTAATTTCCATCTTATAACAGTTTATGATATTTATGATATGTTTTGAATGGTATTGGTTCATTATTTATTCTAACTAAGACACTTTTTGAATGAAATGTAATTCAACTCTTTAATAAATCATACCTTGTTAAAAATATATCCAATACATACCTAGAAGAAAAAAAATTATACTAGGGGAATTTCAATAAATGTTTGTAGTTAAATTCCTTCCATGGAAAGTTTTAACATAATTCTAATAATTTATTCTGCTAATATTTCCACATTGTGTTTTTACCATAATTTATGGATTCATTTATTGAGTTGAAATTTCCAAATTACAAGAAAATATGTTTGGTGTGAAAGTATGTGTAGACCCAGAATCATTCAAAGAATTAGAAATATGTAATTAAACATACAATTCATTAGATATGATTTCATTAGATGGCCCAATATCTATTAAAGTAGTCATAGAGGATTTCAACACACCGTTCTCCTTATAGTATTTCTTGTTCCCATCATTTGGGTTCCTCTTCAAACACTCATTTTCAAAATGACCCATCTCATTACATTTTAAAAATTTTATTTTATGTATATCATAATTTCTATTACTAATACCATGATCTCTTTCATTCCAATTACAATCCAAATTCCAAAACATACCACATTAGAAACACCGAAAAACATAAAGAGGAATTCTCCAATGTGTTTTACCGCAATTATGTCAATAAGAAAACATAATTTTCTAACCATAAAACATCATTAATGGATTCCTTCCTTTTTCCTTCCACAATGAACTCTTTTTCATACATGATTTTAAAGAAATCATGATCATTAAAAAATTATATTTCCACCTTCATCACATATAGAAAATGTTTTTCATATCATTTGAATACATAATAATCTAATGACTGTTTATATTTTTTCTTAAATCATGAGTAAAATCTATTTTTTTACTATCAATATCCTAGAGAAAATTTGTATAGTACCATTACAATTGAGTTAAATTTTCTACATATGTAGCCACTTAATCCTCATCATATCTCAACTCTAATAATTAATTTCCCATTCTATGTTTAGTTTCCTTAGTAAAATATTTCTCAAGAGAAATATTTTTGAATTATTCCCATTTAAAACCATCAATAACCTTACACTACTACAAAAATGGCATATATCAGCACTCAAACCGCGCTTTAACAGCACTAAAAAAGCATTGTAAAGATCAGCACTAATATATGGTTGTCCCTTTTATCAGCGCTCTGAAAAGCACTGATAAAGGCCACTTTCATCAGTACTAAAAAAAGCACTGATAAAAGACCCCTTTATCAGTGCTTTTTTTAGCGCCGATAAAATGGGCATTTATCAGCACTTTTTAAAAAGCGCTGATAAAAGTCAAAAAAATAAAAAATAAATAAATATTGCACGGGTAGATATTTTATCAGCGCTTGACCACCCCTTTATCAGCGCTAGGAGGTCTCTCATGTGTTGCCCTTCCTGCGCATCCTCAAAAACGTGCACCACCTTTTCCTCCACCCGAACTCGAACCCGCAACCTCCCCATTTCGCGGCTGCACCTTTACCACTAAGCTATATCTTTCTTTTCTCTATATAATGATATATCTCTTTATATATATTTATATATAGTTATATTTATTCATATATTGATATAGATTCACATTAATATAAATATATTTATTCATATATTAGTATATATATTCATTCGTATATTAATATATATTTATATATATATATTTATATATATATATTTAGTTATAATTTTTTATCCGTATATTTATTTGTATATTAATATATACTTATATGATTAGTTTTAAATACATTTATGAAAATTGTTTTGTATGTGTGTTTATAATTAATTAAATAAGTACATACATACATACATATATATATACAACACAGAGACACACACACAGACAAGAACACACACAGACACATATATATTTATGAATAAATACATATATATATATATATGTCTGTGTATTTGAAAATCCATAGAATGTTAAAATGATGATAAATTATAATCTAGAAGCACGTTTGAACTCCACAACCTGTAAAATTGAAGAAAATGAAACAATATTCGATAACATATGTGGTACAGGCTTAACGGACATCCGGATCAGAAGTTATTCATGTTTCAATGTTAACAAATCGGGGTATCCCGACTAAAAACTCAGTTCTGGAGGCCTTTTGAGCCTTTTTTAGCCTTGAAAAATGTGAAAAAGGCTTTTCCTTAGTCACTAGCGTGTAGAGATTGTTGCAGGATTTGATTTGATTTGCCGTAGAGCTCAAACGAACACCCGGATCAAAAGTTATGGCCGTTTGAATTTTGGGTTACATTTTCAATTTATTTTAGAACTTTTATTAATTGTTTTCATTTTTTGTGTCTTATAATTGTTATTAAATGATTTTTAATCAATAATAATTCGCAAATTATTAATTACTAATATTTTTTAAAAATATTTTAAATCCATTTACACTAAATTTCTTATATATTAAATGTAATAGTCTATTTATACGTATATAAAACAAATTTAAAAAATATATATTATATTTATTTACGAATAAATATACTTATATAAAAATAATTTATTTTTCATGATTTTTTTTTGAAATATAATTTTTTTAGCATGATAAAGCCCCCCTTTATCAGCCCTACTAAAAGAAGTGCTAATAAAGGGGTCCCCTTTATCAGTGCTTTTTTTTAGCGCTGATAAATGGGTAGTGCTTCCCTCACCTGTTTTTGTAGTAGTGTTACTATACATGAAATTCGTGACCATGGACCATCACTGCTCTGATTCAATTTCAAAATGGTAAATAGAAAGACTAACCATTTGATGGTATGAACACCCAAAGACATCTAAAATCATTTCTTAGGGTTTAATTCACCATTAATTATCATTGGGTCAGAAGATACACTATATGTAGTAGGGTGTTGCCTCATAAAATGTTCCACAATGGTCATATTACTATGAGGTTAATCTAGAATATCTTGTGTATGGATAATGAATAAATTTATAGCATGTTTAAACCAAGCCATTATTGTCACAAACTACTCAGTTCCAGTTCTCACTATTCCAGTTTGTAGATTTGGATGGATATCATCCTCTTAGTACCTGCATACTTTAACTTTCATGTTTATTCTACAAAACAACCTTCTGAATATGCATATATTAGATGAATCAACAAGGTAATATTTATATTTTATATCATTTCCGCTTTACTATAAAGAAAAAAATAATAATTTATTGGTATTATATTAACATTATCCTAACCCTTAAAGTTATCTAAATCTCTCCCTAATACCAACTATAAAGACGATGCCTTAAACATTTCATAATCTAGTGTATTCAACTAGAATTAAATTTTACCCATTCATAAAGGTCTTTTAGTTTTATTGATTTGGAGAATTAGGTCATGAAATCATACATATAAACTCACATATTACATTGTATACACTTCTACTCATTAGTCCATGAATCAAAACATTTTCATAGAGTTATACATTTTACACATAAAACATCAGCCCCATAGATTTCCAAAAAAATCATAAATTTCCTGTAAAAACATAGCAATAATATATAAATCATAAAAGGTAACTTGTTCGATAATCTTCATATCACTATTACAGATAATGTATCTCTCCTTAATATGCATTGTGTAACCATCATGGTCCCACATGAAATAAACATCATATTATATTCCCGTAATCGCATAAAAGTAACCCATTTGGTTAACTACATCCCGTTACCCAATGCATTTGAGAACTATAACTAGCTCACCCTCCCTTAGTTTATCAAGGAACCACCTTCCATCTTAACAATTCCATGAACCATAACATGATCATAACACAAAAATCTTCCTAAAAATAAACATTCTGCCTAAAAGATTCTCCATTTTGAAATGAAATTTCGTTTTTAAGATGTCAAAAACTTATGAATGAAAAAATATATTTTTAATTAAAATTTTAAACCTTTAAAGAAAACATAAAATCAATATGGAATCATGAAAGTAGTAAAATTTACTTTTTCCGTATAATTGAAAAAAATATAAATCATTAATAAAAAGGGTTGTGACTTGAAAAGATGATTTTTTTTAAAAATACCTTACAAATATAATAGCATTGAAGTTAGAATTAAACAAATGAATAGAACAGTTGTATTAACTATAAATATACAAAATAAAACATAATATAACCATAATTAATTTCAAAAATAATATTACCATAGCATAATCATTAAAGTATAAGATTAACCCAAATAGGGGAAATTGGGTTAATAATTCCCTTACTATATGTCCAACAGATTTTTCAATTGTACTTAATTACTTGTATTATAGCTACCCTCACATAACATACCTGTAAATTTCATCATTTTATTAGAATACATAATATTTGTTAGAATAATATTCCCAAATATGTATTAGTCTAGTGTCATTGGAAACATGGAAACATCAACACTATTACATATGTGAGCTACATTATCTCCCACTCTGGTCTTCATGATTATCACCCTTCATAGAAAAATAATACTTAATACATATATTCATAAACCATGGAAAGGAAAAAAAATAATGGGTGAACCTAAATTCTCAGTAAGGGTAAAAAAAGAAGATTTGTAAGCATAAACACGAGCATATGGTTGTGAGAAATTTATCAAAACATTCGAAGATCATACCCAGCATAACAAATATCATAAACATTAATCTTTCATTAAATAATGTAATTTCATAAGTAAAATAATCATAAGGTAGATAAGATCATAAGTAATGAAAGTATAACATATGAATAATATAAGGGATCATGGTAGAAACATAAGCATATAAAATTTTTTTAATACCAATCAAGGAATTTAATCCAATGCCATATTAGTAGTGTAAGACCACTACCCATAACATCTTGGTAGTCATGTTTTACTACCAAAACCATCATTGTAGTCAAGGCTCACTCCTAATGACATAATTGTAGACAATGTCCTTTACTAAACTGAGTTCCCTCCCCCTTCCAACCATGTATATCTCATGAGATATAAATCATTACACGATGCATTAGAGAGAGATAAAGGTCCCACCCATCTCATAATGAAATTATACATACATGTTTCATAATAACACAAACAGACATATCATAACTAATGAAATGAAATCAATGACGTCGTAAACATGTAATCATATCATTACCTGTTGAAAAGTGATAGGTTTCATAATAATTTGATCAAATAGAATCCTATGAAAATAATCAGGTTCCAAAATCATAAAACTTTTGGAAGAGGAATGAGATTCATAAACATATATGTCATGAAAGAGAAATGGTTTTCATAAACATTATCCAATAAATACATAAACTATCAAGAGAGAAAGTTGAATGGAACCTTTGGATCATTTACTCAAAATGCTTGGGTTACATCAATAGATGTCATCTAGAAGGAAACTAATTTGGAAAGTTCCTTTTAAAAACATTTCTTGAGAACAATATCCTTTATTTTTTGAAAAACACTTTTTCAAATATAAAAACAATTGATAACACTTTTATTTTGTAAATATATTTAAAAACAAATAAAGGAATATTTGAAAACCATAAAACATTTTTATAATCCTATTTCAATGAAAATATAATCCATAGATAATTTTTTTAAATCATTTTCTTGAAAACCTTTTTTGAAAACATGGTTTTTGAATAAAACAGGTATCCGACTGAAGTGAGAAATTAGGTTATATTTTCATAAAAAATATTATATTAATTGTCATAAAAACTATAGAGTGTAAAAAATTGTACTAATACATGAATACATCCTGACTAACTAATGGATAATAAAATTCATGATTGTTATTGAAAGTTGGATTATAATATTTCACTATTGAAGGCATAATCGTTAACATTTAGAATAAACAATGGGATTGTTTCAATAAAATATTACCACTTGGTAACATTGAATAATACAACCAATGTAAGAAAACAAAATTAAATAAAGCTTAAACAACATTAAAATAAGTAGAATAATGGTATAACATGAAAAATGGTAGTATATACACCTCATTAAACAATATAGGTTCATAACAAAACAAGTATCTCAATGAAAGAAAATTAAGCCAAAACATCCATTATAATTTGGTAACTTTTAAATTATAAAACCCCACGAAATATAGATAATAATAGGGGTATGTAAATATCCATAAAATGTAGGATAATAATCATAAAATAAATTAATGGTCTTTATATAAATAACATAATATAAATGAGTGTTGAATAAGAAATAAGTCTCTGATAAGTAAAAGTGAGACTAAAAATCCAGTTACCTTATATCTTGAATTTCACCATACTAAATCAAAACACATGTATTATAAATATAAAATTATTAAAAATCATCCAAAAACCCATATTCATATATATTGTACCATATATGGCATTGTATTAAACTCTTATTAACAAATACATGTTAATGTCTTGCTTCGGGTAATATCGTCTTTGTTTTTCATACATGTTTTGACTTTTTATTTGTGATCCTATTATATAGATCATGATTTAATTATTTAATGAATTTAATAAATGATGTAATTTTCATAAATATATTCATTATATATTTATTTATTACAATATATAAAATATATCCACATAAAATTGAATACACCGTTCATGGAGACAATAGAACGTACATATGCATGAATTTAGTTTCCATTTTATTGTCATATTGAAATAAATAAAGTAAATATCATATATATATATATATAATATCATTCCATTAAAATTATTATTTTATATATATCATATACTATCACTAAAATAACCCTTAATATATTCCATGTAAAGTGTGAACTAATCTCATTTCATTGAGGATGCAGTAGTCCACATTTCCATAAATAATATTATTGTTTTAATAAAAAATGGAAATCATGAAGGTATGTCTCATATAATTATTAATTAATATTAAATAAATCATGAATATCATATATATCACATAAAATATTAGTTTCCATAATAATTAATAACCATGATATGTGGTAAAGTAAAACTGATAAACATCATTTCGTGTGGTATTATTTCTCCATACACAATAATAGTAATTTTGTTACCCATTAGATGGAAGTTTGTATAAGATTAAGTTTAACACATAGAATAAAATTAACATTATATTTATGATACTGAATTTAGAAATTATGGGAGGAGATTTAGTTATATTTTTTCTCTTCCTAAGGGATTGAGAGGTGCGAATAAGTTGTAGAGTTAGTGCCATTTTATAGTGGATGAGCAGTGGCATTCTTTTAATTTTATGAAAAAGGAATTTCACCCACGTTTCTACAATCAATAATGGCTCCAATAATTGTCCAAACCTGAGACATGGGATGATAGGGTCTAAATATTAACATCCATTTTATTTTGTACGTGGTTATAGGTTATTTTGGGTCTTTAGATTAACGATTTTCCATTAATAATATAATTTTTCTATTAATAATTATAATTAATTTTAATCACATTCACCAATCATTTTGGTCAAAAACTATGTTAATCTTATTAAATAATATAAATTTTTATAATTCCAAATATGGAATCCATTTTTCCAAATTCCATTGACATTAGTGGTAGAAATTAATTTAAAATTAATCCCTTAGACTTGTCATGATAGAGGGTATTTTAATAAAAAATGATTAAATGTTTGGGAAGTTTTTATACCCAATTACTATATAAAATTCATTACAATATCCATAATTGGATTAATTTATGTAAATATAATATAATTATTCTTTCAAATAAAATTAAAATATAAATTAACAATATATCTAAATTAGATAAAAAATAAATTATGAATTAAAATTCAGTATTTTTCATTATTTATTAAACAATTATGTTTTCCAGAAAAATATAAAAAATTAACCCTTAGATAATTTTGAAATTATGAATTCAAATTTTATTTTTATTTTATAGAATAATATTTTTAAAATTTTTAACAATATACTTTATTATTATTCAGAGAATGAAAAAAAGTAGTTTTTTTATGAAAATAGAATTTTCAAACATATAAACACAATAATAAAAACTGTATGTATTTTATAAATATGTGTTTTTATATAAAATCATTAAAAATAATTTTTTAAAAGTAGTCATTAGTATTTATATTACTATGTTTAATGAATAGGATATAACTATATCTCTAAAATAATTATTGTAATAATATTTTGTTTCGTATAAAATAAGATTTTCATGTAACACAAGCCAATTCAGTGTTTCATATAGCATAATATTAACTCATTATAGTGTGTAAAAAATATTAACCTGGTGTAGCATGCAATGCAAGATATAAAATAAAATTCATTTATTTGAAAAAGTTTAATAAAAACTCAAGGTGTTATATTTTACCCCCTTAAAATGAATTTCCCCTCGAAATTCATCATTATGAAAAAAGGAAATGAGGATTATTATTCCTCATAATATACTTTAGTTCCCACATTTCTTCCTCTAAATGGCGGTTTCTCCAAAAAACATTTTAAAGGTTAGTGGAATTTTTTGGTATACCCTTATTTGTATGATCCATAATTTCAATTAGTTGTTCCTCGTATGATAGGTCCTTATTTAGAGGTATGGCCTCTAAGTTTAGTACATGTTAATTGTCTGGTATGCACTTACTTACAAGAGATACATATAATACATCATGGACTTGAGAGATATTTTGAGGAAATTCCAAGTGAAAGGAAACCATCCTGATATGATAAAGAATTTAGAATAGAACGATATAACAAGGGCATAGTTTCCCTTTATTCTTAAATATCATAACATTATTATAGGGAGATATTCATAGGAAAACCTTCACATCAACATCAAATTCATGATCACATTGTTGGTTATCAGCATAATTTTTTTTCTAAATTTGATCCTCCATGATATGTCATTGAATGGATCTAACCTTCTCTATTATTCCAACACCTATATTAGGACCCAATAGATTTATTTCTCCAACCTAGTCCTAGAATGTTGTAGCTGTAAATTTCTTCCCATAGAGTGAATCATAAAAAGACATCTGAGTTCTTGAGTGAAAGCTATTGTTGTAAGAAAACTCAACTTTATGAAGCTTTTTATCCTGAACACCATTGAAATCCAAAAAACAAGATATCGATATATCCTATAGGGTTTTAATTTTTTTTCCCTAGATGAACATCTATTTGAGGATGGTAACAAGTGATGATACTTAATTATATATCATGATCTTTCTAAATACTTCACCAAAACATTGATCCAAACCTCAGATCATGTATAGATAAAATATAATGTGGTATACCATGCAACCTAACCACTTGTTTATTGTATATCCAAGTGAGTTGATCTTGAGAAAAGTCTAATATGTTAGAAATGAATTGTGATGTACTAGATAGGTTATCCATACTCAAGTGGGGACAACTCGTGCAATTAGAAGCCAAGGGGATGCCCTACCATTTTCATTGATATGTTATTAATGGTAGCATCCTGTAAAGAGAGATCAAAGTAGTTGAAATACCTCATCCATCCCATCATGTTAAGAATTGAGGTTGATATGATAGTTGGATCATGGTAGGAACACTAAAAGGTCGGTAAATCACTGAGCTCTATAAATTGGTTCACCATTGACATGATCCTACTAATGACACCATTCATATATCCTTGATAGAAAATTATATCTAGAATACCGCATATAATTTCCAACACTACAACCCCCGAGAGTATTCTGACCCTCTCAACACCAATATATTACCCAAGAACCTTTGACCACCCATATATAATTAAACTTTTATAGGTTTTAGGGAGTACAAAGATAAAATTCATAGTTATTTCTTCAAATTTCCACTCTGGTATATGGAATAGATGAAATATCCCCATATATGTTTGTCTTTATTTCTTAACATACTGAAAAACCATGCATCGAGATACAAACATTATGATATCCCTCTTTATTCCATCACACTAGAATTATTCTTTAAAATACGTATACATCCTCGTACTTATTGGATGAATAGATAATGAATAAGTATGATCTTCCTCTAACAACTCCTTAAAATATTATGTGTAAAGAACTCATACCTAGTTACTAAACCTTTTCAGTACATCTTGATCAAGGATAAACTCTAAAACATTTCTAGCCTTATTTTATTTCTTTTCATATTCATTTGGTGCCTCTTTAATCTTTACTTGGATAGAGAGTTGAACATTTAATTGATAATGATAATATGTTCCCCTTCATTCATGATTTCCATATTTATCCTTTACAAATCCCAAAATAATGGATCTTTTTTAATAAACATCATTGATAATATAGAATGATTATATTAGCTCAAAGCATCAACCACCTTGTTCTCATTCATAGGGTGGTAATGTATTGAGTAATCATGATCCTCTATCCACTCTAACCATATTCCATAGTGCATTTTTAACTCCTTTGGTGTGAATATAAATTTCATAATTCTATGATCAATGTATATATATATATGACACACTTATCTATAATGATAATTCATTCATATCATTATTTGAAAAATTACCAAAGAAAACTCCAAACCGTGATTTGGGTAATTTTTCTCATGAAACATCAACTATCCTAAGGCATAATATATATCCATGTTATTCTGCATAAGAACACATATTTATCCCTTCTATTGTGCATCATTATAGATTACACACCCTTCTCCCCTATAGGATAATGTAAGAATAGGTGTACTGACTATACTTCTATTAAGTTCCTTAAAACATTCCTCACATTCATCTATCCAAATGAACTTGAAACCCTTCATTCTTAACTTGGCCATAATACTAGGTAGTTGTGAGAAATTATAAAAAAACCATCGATATTGTTCCATCTAAACCAAGAAAACTACAGATCTCAGACACATTGGTTGGTATAGGCCAATATTTGTTCGCCTCCATCATTGACGGATCTACTCAAATTCAATCTATTGAGATTATTGGACCCAAAAATGAAACCTTTTATAGCTAATATTCTAAAATTTTAAAATTTTCATAAATCTTATCGTTCTATAGGGTCATTAGAAAATTTTATAGTGGTATACATGCTCTTCCATGCTATTTGAATAGATAATATTATAATCTCTAATGACTACCATTAACTGATCGATGTAATATTGGATGAATCTAATAATAAAATCCATGAACATATCAGGGGAATTAGTAAGACAAAAAATGAATCACTATATAATCGTAGTGTTTATTCCTTATATGGATTGTCGTCTAGGGTGTATCCCATTTCATTACCTTCAATTAATGATATCAAGAATGAATTTCAACATTGTAAATGTATTAATCTCCATACAGTTGACCAAACTTTTCATGAATATAGGGAAGAGGAAACTTGTTCTTGATCATGATCTTGTTCAACTCCCAAAAATCAGTGTAGAGTCACATTGATCAATATTTCTTTTTCTCCAAAATAATTGGTTCACCCCAAGGTAACACACTTGGCTGAGTGAATTTATAATCAAGGATTTCATAGAGTTTTATCTACAATTCCTACAACTCAATGAGGTTTATTACCTATGGAGTATTTAAAAATCTTTTGGAATGAGGTATGAGCTCTATCAAAAACTCAAATTCACATTTTAGTGTAAGTAAAGGTAACTCTTTTAGAAATACATCCAAAAAGTCTCAAATAATAGGAATATCATCATTGTCAATTTTATCCCAAACCATTTGAGATAAAAATATATTCTAAATGGGAATTAAGAATAATAAAAATGATTTAATCTTTATAGGAAGTTCATACATATCTTTACATTGATAAAAAATCATATGTTGGTTTGAAATATCAAATCTAACTTAACATCCTTGAAAATTGATGTGAAATTTATGAAGGGATATTCAATATATTCCTTAGATGACCTAAAATTCATCCATAGGATGAATGTTAAGATATTTTCAAAGTAAATTCCCAAAAACGTCAAATAGAGAGGAATCATATACTTGAGATGCAATCTTCGCACTAGTTGGGTTTTACACTGATAATTCCACATCTAATAATTTAGTTGGAATCTTAATACCCTTCATAAATTCATGACATATCAATAAGTGGGTGGACCTGGAATAAAAAAATGACATTAGCAATTCTAGGGTGGATAGTAATTATACCTTTTACCATGTCATTATAGTTCCCCTCGTCAGAACTAGTGATCACATGAGATTTACTATTTTACATTCGTTTTATAGGTTTTTGACTTTTATCACCTTCTCCAACCCTAAGGTTTGGGCACTGGTCATCGTGATTTCCATTTTACCTACATTTATTGCACTCAAGAAGGGGAGGTGAATTCTGTGAAATTTAATCTCCATTCACATTGTTAGCTTACTTTTTTCCATCACATAAGTTACCAAATGTACGATGAAATGATTTTATTAACATAAAAGATTTATTTTAACCCTTATGAAAACAACCTCTATGATTCTTTCCACACATGCAGAATAAAAAATTGATCTTATTATCTTCTTGGTTTTTAGATTTTACTTTTAACTCCACCTTTAGTTTTATCAAAACCTTGATATTGATATATAACTCCAACCTCTATTTTATCCTTGACTTTACAAAGCATAATATCTTTATATATAATAAATTATCTTATATACTATTACCATCAAGGAATTGGAATTAAGAAATTGAAGAATTATTCAGCCTTACATTATGGTTGGATGACAATACTAGATGCTTACCTCACACGTTTTGTGAAATTATCCTCATAGGTACATACAGATTCATCGTTATTTCACTTTAACTAATGAAACACATTCTCTATATTTTTACAAATAATTATATGAATGTTGTTATGAAAAAAATATGTTCTTTAAATCTTCCTAATATATTTATTAAATTTCATCCTACATACTCATATTCATGATTAGAGTCCACAACTAGTCATCTTTTCCTTCTAGCTGATAAACAAACAAAATGAATTTAACATGTTCTCAAAAATAAAAAATATAGAACATTTTTTTGTTTGTATTGATTCATTTTTCAACAAAACATAGATCAAAATACCATTGAATGATGTTGAATGTTTCCTTAATAAGGACTCAACAGAATGTTTCCCCCTCTTTTACTCATTTCATGTCCAACATGATTCATAGAATGATAAATCATAGTGGGAATAGAAAGGATATTTTTCATTCCATCTCTATATAATTCATATTATTATGATAAAAATTATTTCATTATCTATCATACTCATCATTAACACCATTCATTCAAGTTCCAACGAGTTACTAAAACCAAAAATCATAGTTTAAGAAATATTTATCATAGATAGGAACCACATAATCATGAAGAACCACATATAATATTTCTAAATAATGATACCTTATTTAATATATGATGCCTTATTTTGGCCCTAGGTTATTCATATAATACATATATTTAATACCTGCAAGATGGTTCATGAGCAATTTTTGAATTCACAAAGCATATCCCAAGGATTGTGAAACCAGGTTTACTGCAAGGCCCATTATCATGCATTGGTTCCTGATTGAATGTAGCCCAATATAGTTTTTTGGGGGTTTATACCCCTATGTAAATCTCCTCCAGAGCCACATCCATGTGTAGTATCTAGACAAGTTTGAATTTCTTGGAAACCACTCGCTCTTTCCAAAATTTCATGACATTTTCCTGTACTTTTCCTCATCCTCATACTTATCCTTAGATATGTCCTTTGGGATAACACTAAATTTATCTCATCCTAGTATCCCAAGGGTAAATAAAATAATTCTCGGATACCATCTATAGAAACCCTCTCATAACAGACAAGTAAATTATATCATTTTTTAGAATAATTAATACATTATACAAATAGATTCCAAAATACCATATTTTTCAAGTGCCTTTGGAAACATGGAGACATAAACACTATAACATAATTAAGCTATATTATATACCAATATTTTATTCATGACTATAAAACTTCTTATAAAAATTATGCATAATACAAATCATCATAACCTTGGGAAATGAAACATAAAAAGGGTCGAGATCAAAGGCTCGGTATGGGTAAAGAAATGAGTTATATAAGAATAAACGTGAGAATAAAGGAATGAAGATGTGATAATGACACTAAAATATCATACCATGTATAATAGTGATCATAAACATGAATCATCACAAAACGTTTAGCAGTTTATAATACATTAATCAATAAAAAATTGAGAGCATAAGCCAAGAAATCATAACATAGTAATAATACATAGAATTGAGGCAGAAAGATAAGCATACAAAATTATTTCCATACTATTAGACTGAAAATTATCTTTTTATTTGATTTTCGAAATACGCTTTAAGGATAAGTAGTAACCCAGACCGAACCATATATGAGATAACTAATTCAAAATTAAAAATTCAAAAACCCAAAATCCAGCATCACAACCGCCTCTTTCACGAACTGTTTTCCAATGACATCATCACAAATTTCAAGCCATTAGTATGCACCATCAGGTCAGACCTTGAGACGTGAGCTGCCTCAAAATTCCCACTTCAACGACTGCCGGTGGGAACACGCCATGCCGAAAGCTCCTGCTCTAAACCCCTACTGAAACAAATCCATATAGAAATTCTGGAAAGAGAATCCCAAAGACCAAAATCCAAACCATTACAGCAACATCACCATTCCACAAAAAGGCCACTGTCAACAAAAAAATTGACTTGCACTCAAATCCAACTCCCACCATCAAACATCCTCAAGCCGAACAGATCACTTAACTCCATCCATACAAAACACACAAGATCACAAAGCAAGATCAAACAGAAATCAAACCACAAGAAAGCTTCCAATTGATAATCAAATGGATATTTCAGCATAAAATTTAATACTGTGTCTGCAAAAGTAAGGATCGTGGAATTCGAAGAACTAGAAAATCGACACCAAATCACAGACTCAATCGGAGAGAAACCACCACCGTCGCTTAGACTCATCACCACGAACCAATGCATCCAAAACCAAAACGAATGTAAAAAAGAAATAAAGTAGAAGAGATCACCAGGAAACCGGAAGGAAAACTCACCACCTAGATCCCATCATTACCAACTATAGTGCACTCTAAGACCACGACAAAGCACCAATCGCACACACCGGAGACAAGGTGGAGACCTCAGGCCACTGGATCTGGAAGTTCTATTGCGGACCGGCACCGCACCGCCATGTTAAACCCTATCCAGTGATGAAGGACTTGGGTGGGAAGGGGTCGGAAATAGTGCGATGACCCGAGTCCAAGAAAGGCCACTAAAACCAAGGAATCACCGCCTGATCTCGCCGAGTAGCAGAGAAGTCGCCGCGTCAATCCGAGTCGAAGAAGGAGGCGACGAGGTGAAAACCCTAACGCGTTGTGCCCCTTACAGGCTCATCCCTCCGAGATTTCAATACTATTAAAGTAATTTCTTCCAAGTACATATTAGTAGAATGGGTTTACTCCCCATACAATCTTGGTAGTCATGGTTTACTCCCAAGACCATCTTGGAGGAAAATGTCCATTACTGAACTGAGTTTACTCCACATTCCATCAATGTATGTCTTGTGAGATATAAATTATCACTCTATGAATTTGATGTAAATATAGGTCCCACCCATGTCATAATTAAATCATACATACACATTCCACAAGAACATAAATAGTCATATCATGATCCAAGGTGTGAAATGGGTGACATAAATATGAAACCATATCATTGCCTATAGAAAAGTGACATGTTTCATAACCATTTCATAAAATCATAACCTATAAAAATAAGTGGGTTTCATAACCATAAAACTCATGCGAGAGGAATGGGTTACATAAACATATAACCTTTTAAAGAGAAACTAGTTTCAAAAATATCACACCATTAATACATAAACTATTTAGATAAAGGTTATGAATGGAACCTTTAGACAATTTCCCAAAAATTAAAGGATAACACCAACTGAAGTCATCTTATAAGGAAAATAATTTGGAAATATTCTTTTAAATGCATTTCTTAGGGAAAATATTCTTTATTTTTTGAAAAAATCTTTTTAAAACATAATATTTTTAAAATATTTTTTCATTGAAAACGTATTTTGAAAATGAATAAATGGATATACAAAAATAAAACCATTTTAAAATCCTATTCCCATGAAAATAATAAAAATATCGTTTTTTTTTAAATTAATTCGATAATTGTTTTTTGAAAACATGGTTTTTGAACAAAATAGGTATTTAACAAAATAAAGAAATCAGGTCAGATTTTATAAAAACAATTATTAATAATATTAGGTACTAAAGAGTGAAAAAATGGTAATAATACAAGAATAAATAATTAATATAAATAGGAGTATAAAATACATGATTTTTCTTGAAATTTTAATTACATGATTTCATCAATGAACGTATAATCCTAAACAATCCTGATAAATGATGGGATGTTCAATAAACTCTTACCATTTGGAAACTATGAATAATACTCCCCATGTGAGAAAATTATATTAAATTAAACTTAAAATATCATTAAATTAATTAAATTCATGATATAACATGTAAAATTAATTATATACACCACGTTAGAGAATATAGGTGTATAAAAAAACATGTATCTCAAAGATGACAAATTGAGACAAAACAACCTTATTGATTAGGTAAATATTTAACCCTAAACCCCCATTAAATAGATGACATAATATGTGTATTTAAATACCCAAAAATTTGAGGATATGAATCATAAAATATATTTATGGGTACTATATACACCATATAATTTAAATGTGTGTTGAATAAGGCATAAGTCTCACAAAAATAAAAGTGAGGCTAGAAATCCACTTACCTTATGTATTCACATTCTATGTACTTAATAAAAAATCATCTATAATAAATATAATATTATAATACATCTACTAAAAACCATATTCTAATATATATTACCATATATCTCTTTATATTACACTCTTATTAACAATTCCATGTTGATGTTACACTTTGAGTAATATATGCTTTGTTTTTAGTACATGGATTAACTTGTTATTCTTGATCCTATTACATAGATCATGATTTACTTATTTAAAGAATTAAAAACAAGATAAAAATTTCATATATATTGAGTATATATTAATTTAAAAAATATATATAAATATGAAATGAAAGACATTGTTCATGGAGATATTATGCAGTACATACACATAAACGTTGTTTCTATTTTATTTTCAAATTAAATGAAAGAAAAAAAGTTATATATATGTTTATATATATAATATAATTATAATATATTTTATATTTTATATATATCATATACATTTACTAAACCCATCTTTAATACATTCCATATAATGTGTGAACGAATCACATCGCTTTAAGGAGGAGGTAGTCGACGCGTTTACAAACGAAGTTATCATATTTAAAAAAAAATAAAAGTATGAAGGGTTGTTATAAATATTAATTAAAGAATATTAAATAAATAATAAATAAAATATATATCTTATAAAAACATAGTTTCCATAATATTTCCCAACCATGATAAGTGGTAATGTAAAAATGAACAACATCATTTCACAAGGTCGTATTTCGCCTTACACAGGAGCAGTAAGTTCATTAACCTTTAGATGGAAGTGTGAGTAAGTGTTTTTATAACCATTGGAATAAAAACTTATATTATATTTGGAACACTAATGTTATTATTTAATCATGTAATAAGAACATTTGAGTTATTTTAGAATGAAAATAATACAAAGTAACTTGAGGGAGAATATTACCATTTATTTGGATAACTTTTTTGGGTTTTCACCAAAGGGATTCATGGGAAGGAATTCTTCACAAAGAAATGATTCTAAGAATAATTATGGGATATTGGGGGGATATTTATGTAGATTATTTCCATGAAAAATAGATTTAGATGAGAAAATAAGTGGGAGGGTGAGTTCCTTTTTATAGTGGATGGGGGTGACATTCTTGAAAAAAAATTTAATGGGAATTACACACATGTTTTCACCATGAAAAGCGGATACGATAATGTTCCAAAACAATAAAATGTGTATAGGGTAGAAATATGTACAAAAAATGGATTTTGGAATTTTATCTATGTCATTTTGGGCCATATGTTTATGGTTTAGTCCTTTGTTACGCTAATATTTCTCTAAATCACTATAATTAATTTCAATCACACTCACTAACATTTTTGGTCAAAAAATAAGGGGAAATTATTAGAAATTAAAAATTAAGATGATCCAAAATATGGAATCTATTTTTCAAAATTCCAAATACATAAGTTTCATAAATTAGTTGACTTAATTTAAGGTTTTATTTTTTCAACCATTAAGGGTGGTACTTCTTTGGAGGTTATGGAAAACCGATCTTTCAATGCATTACCAATTGAAGAGAGAAGGGAAATAACTTGCATCTAATTTCTAACTTTGTATGCCAGCTTAGGAATCTATACAAAATTTATTTTTTGATTTTTTTTATTCAAGGAATATATTGATGTATATTGGATTTCAGTTTGGATTTGATTTCCAATCATGCACACACCATGCTAAAATTCAATCATGTATCAGGGAGAGTATGAAGAGTGCCGAAGTCCAAAACTTGCTACTTGTGGCTGCTAATTTGTCCATATATGTCATCTGGTCTGCTAGAAATAAAACTATTTTCAGTAATAAAATAGAATATATTCATGCTAGCTCCATCACCATTAATAAAGATATACATGTTACTGCTGCAATTAATTAGGCACAATGGTTAATTTTGAAGATAAAATGTAAACCATTAGGCTTCGTGGAGTTTCCGGAAAACTGAAGAGGAATGTTGACTTCGTGTTTCTCCACTAGATTACACTAATCTCTAATTTCATCAAAATTAACATTGATGTAGCATATGCTGGCACACCTGGACCTTCGAGATGCTGGGGGTCCGCACCTATCATGGATTTATCAAAGGATTCTTCTACCACTATATTGGCCAATGTATCACATATGAAGATGATCTTTGGGTTCTGGGATATGCAATCAAGCATGTTTTTCAATATAATTGGTCACCCTTATTGATGGAATTATACTCGCAGCTCACTGTGAATGCTTTTAAAACATGAACTAGAGATATGCCTTAGAGACTCCTCCAACAATGGATTGCATACCTCAATTATTCCAGAAACATCTAGATGTTTGTATCACAACTTTATTAGGAATCTAATGAAGTCATTGATTCACTATCAAAGTAGTCAATTGTAGAGCTGAGTACCATGTGGTCCTTCATGACACCTGATTTTTTTCCACTATGGTGGATGATGACATGCGGGGTGTGATAAAATACCACTCTTCTAATACCCCTTGTAATGCATGACATTCTATAATATTTAGTTTTATTTAATAATTTTAGGGATGGCATGCTCGGACCCTAGATCTTTGTGGTAAGTGGATTACATAAATTTCAAATTAGTTCAGCAGACATATCGTGATAGTGTGTTTTTTAAGAATAAAATGATTAAAATATTGTGTTGTTTTTATATATAATTTCAATGGGAAATGGGTTCAAATTACATAAATAAAATTAATTTATGTAGAATTAATCTAATTAAACTTTAAAAATAAATTAATATATAAGTTAATAATATAAATAAATTTTATGAAAGATAAGTTTTGAATTAAAATATAATATTTTCACTATACATCAAAAATGGTGTTTTTCATAAATATCAAAAAAATTCACCAAAAGATAATTTTTGAAATTATGAATTAAAAATTGAATAGTATTTTATGAAAAATTATTTCTAAGGTTTTCATAACTTAATATTTTTGTTGTTCAGATAAAGACATAAATGGAAATTCTTTTAAGAAAATAACATTTTCAAACATATAAATACTTTACTAAAAACTATGTCTTATTGTAAATTTTTTTTATTTATATGAAATCATTATAAATAATATATAAAAATTAATTACTAAAATTCATATTACTATATTTAACGACGATGTTATAACTATCTCACGTAAATAATTATAATAATTAAATGTTATATCATAGAAACTCAATGTTCTGTCTGACATAAGACATGTCATTATTGCATTTATCAAAATATAAACTCATTGTAACATATAACAAAAGATTAACTTGGTGTTGTTTTCAATGAATGATATCAAAGAACATTTATTTATTTGAAAAATTGTTCTATAAAAACATGGGGTGTTACATTTATAAGAAAATTAGATTCATTAATTACTTAATTTAGAACCTTTTCCATATATATTTTATTTATTACCATTTACTATGTTCAATTATGGCCATTTGATTGAGTAATAATTACTATAATCATTATTCCAGGAGCATTAGTTTCATGTATCTTTATTCGGTTCCCTTGAGTATAATCATGGGATTTATTTTTAAATAGAAGAAAAATTCCATAAGTGGAAGGAAATGGAATTAATATAATTACAAAATTTTAAATAATCCCATATATCATTTTTTCTTGATATGAATATTCTTCATTAGATAAAACATTAAAGGTAAATGTTTTGTTTATTTTTATTGGTTTTTCCAACCATCACAAACTAGTTTCGTTTTATTTAATATTATATCCATAAATTAGTTATCGAACAATAAAAAAATTTCTAATATAAATATTAAAATATTTTATGACCATAATATTGTTTTTATGGATATCCTTGAAGGCATTAATGGAAAATGAAAATCATCATCCATGGAGATGGTGAATTGACATATCACAAATGATGTTGTCATTTTTTAGAATAAAAAGAGAATAAAAGAGGTTTGATGATGGTTATTAAATTAAAAAGATAAAATTATAGTATAAATATGATAATGGATTTATCATGCTAGTATGGATAAGGTAAGTAAGGATGAGGTAGAAATAAAAAAAAAGAATTTAAAAGAGAAAGAAGGAGGTTTTTACCTTGTTAGTATCATCTCCTTGAGAACCTCCATAAAGAACATGGTTTTGGTATTTTGGTGAGACAAGAATATCTTTGAAAGTGGAGAAGAGGATTGGGAATGGAATTAGACATAATTCATACATTCTATAAGGCTTTGCAGGTGTATGAAAAAGGGGTGGTGAGTGGTGGTATTTATAGGGCGAGGAGAGGGATGTTTTGATTATTTTAATCATCTTTTTCTCTCAAGACTATCAATAGTGATGATTTTTTAGACAATTTACTATAAATAATGAATGTTAGTTCTAACTAACTAGTTCTTGTATCAGTAATGGCTCTAAAATTCATGTAATTATCTTATAATGTCAAATACCATAAATTAATGTATTTCATTATTCAACAACAATTCAATTATTTTGGAAATATCCCAAAAATTTACCCTAACCATTTTTAGCATGTATATTTTGAAAATGGACACCATTTTTTGTATTAATTGTCTAATTATGAAAAAAATTATTTTTATTTAAAATAATCATTTATTCAGAAAATATTGATTTTAATATTATAACTAATTTTAGGACACATTGAAAAATTAATTAAGGCCTTAAAAAATTATCATATAATTTTAATAAAATAATATATTTATTTTTGAATATATTTTATAAAAATAAATTTTATTTTAAAAAATTATTTTATTTTTGAAAATTTTAAAAAAAAACATTTACATTTCTCAAAAATAAAAACACTTAATTTTTCATTTTTAAAACATTTATTTACATATTCCTTGATATAAATATATCATATTTTCATTTATTAGATACATAAATTTTAGTTATACTTTCATAGGTAAGGTTACAATTATAGTCGACATATTAATATTCATAATGGTCACATTACTATTCTAATGGGTAGGTTATTATTCAATTATTATAGATTCCATAATTTTTATAAATACCACCTGTTTAAATATACATTTAAAATGAATTAAACTATTTAATTATAGAATGGAAACAAATAATTCTATGTATACCTAGTTTTTTATTTAAATGGACACTTATATTCCTTAAGAACCTACCCTTGTCACCTAGTGGACCTAGAAGAGATATGTTAGACAAAAAACTGACATTTTGTGAATTTATTTGACTTTAATAATAAAAAAATCATTTTCATGGAAAAGTGTCTATTAAATAACTCAAATTATAACCATATGTGTTAAGATTCTAATATAAAGTTTTTTTAAAAAAATTAATGTTTTAGGATAATTTTCTAGTCCTTATCAAATTATTTTGACCCAAAATTACATTATTTACCCATAAATGTTTTCATGCTAACTTACTACAGTTACTATTCATATTCAACAAAAATAAAATAAACATATTTACTAAATTTGGAACTTCTGATTCAAAATATGGAATTATTTTTTTCAAAATCAAAATCCTTTAATTGGTAGAAATTAATGTAAAATTGAACCAATAAAACACAACTAAAAATTATTTTCTTGAAAATTCATTTTTAAAACATAAAATGTTTTTATACCAAAATTAGGTATAATTATGATTAACATAAATTATATAATTTATAAATAAATATTTTTATGGTATATTGAGATTATATTCAAATCATAAATAGACTATTAATTTAAGGTAATTGAATATTTTATAAAAATCGGTATTTTCACTATTCACTGGAAAACCAATCATTCTAGAAAAATACCAAAACGTTGTCCTAATATAATTTTGACACTATTATTTTAGAAATAATGTTTATTTTTTCATATATAATTTATAAAAGTGTTAAATTTTAGTTTTAATGAAATTATTCCATTAAAAGGCTGTAAAATTGCCCTTAAAAATATAGCTTTTTATATATAAAATTGGAATCATTCTAATATTATGTCTACAAAACAATTAGATAAATATAAAAAAATTGGGTTGAAAATGTGTTATATAAATTTAATAATTTGATTATTACTATTAATTCCTTCCAATTTAATGACTATGTTATAATGATCACATAGTAATATTTCATGATTTGTTTAAGATGAGTTCTATATTTAATATATGATAACAAAGAGATTAAATTTACTAAGAGACATACCATAAATCCATGGGTTGTTTCATTCTCCCCTCTATAAATAAATTGTGTCCTATTAATTTTAAATTGCACTTTGAAAATCAATGTTTGATACTTGATATTTCATTTGTGGAAAATCCAAATCATAAAGAGGGTTAATAAAACATCATACTCATTAAAGGGAAAGGGAAATGAGATGATCAAAAAAATTAATATTTCAATATGGATAATAATAGAATAATGATAAAATATATACAAGGATGAAAAACCAATCAATCAAATAATGATAGAGAGTGATAGAGATCATGTTCATTATAAAGTAATCCATCACATAACCATAAATAACTGATTGGTTTAATGAAAATTGATTTCTCAGAATGAAAATTAAACAGATTATGTTTTTTGAAAATCATTTTCCAAGTGTATATGGATTATTTTACACAATATTTAAGAACATACATGATTCTTTTCATAATAAATTCATAATAATATCCTTTAGTTAAGCTTTTATTTATCTCTAATTTATTTCTTACATAAGCATATGGATATTAAAGATGAATTTTATACCTAAATCACTTTTAAATAATCATAAGATCCTCATGTTATTCATTTTTCATTTAAATATTTATTAAAACCAAAAGTGTTAAAATAGGTTATATAATATGATAAATCACACATTACCCTCGAACAATAATATCCTTAGATAATTATATATGTTATTAACCTTATGACTCTTCCAAAGTAGAGAGATATATAAAAATTTAAAGTAATTTCCTAAATTTAAAAAATAAACTTATCATTATATTCTAAAAACAATATAAGTTTTCAATTATTATGAGATATATAAATAACTTTATCATTGTAAAACTTAAATGAAAACATTCAGGATTCCAAAAAAACCCAAACATTTGAATTTATTCTTTAAATCCAGACATGAATTAAACCCTTCAAGGATTACATAACTATCATATCACAAAATATTCCATAAACAAAACTTTATCATTAAGAACGTAACATTTTTTCCAAAAAAAGATAAACTTTCCATAAAATCACTTTTCTTTGTCATCAGGTTCATTCAACATATTCTCTTTAATCCTTTAAGAAGTTAAACCTCAATACAATACTAATATGTTTTATGATTCTTATTACCTTAATATATTTTATTAAATAATTTTATAACATAATTATTGAATCCAAACATAAGAATAAGAATCATTCCAATGCATTCTTAAAAATTTTACAAGGATTCGTTGTCTTATTCATCCTTTATATTTCATTTTTAGTCTCTTAATAATTATTAGTATAACTAGTTAAATAATTACAATTCATATTCACATCAAACATATGTCACCCTAGGAAATCAATTTTCATAATTCTCATTTATTACACATTTAAATCATTAAACCGTTGATGATTCCTTAGGGATTCCATTATTCTCATCCATTTCGTTAACCAAAATTTTAATTTTTCCTCGAACATTATTTTTTGTGTCCTAGGACATTTTCATGTACCTCTATGACACTAAAATGAGTGTTTCATCTTAAATTATAAATGTATAAAAAAACTAAATCTTATTTCATCTATGTTTTCCACCACTCGGGTTATCGTTGAAGCATGTCCTCATCATTTTTGGTGAGTCTATGAGTTTGTTAAGGTTCTAATTATTAATCATGACAGTTGATTATAAATAATCCCAATAACCCTTAATCCAGTCATTATGAACACATTTATTAATCAAATTCCTCATTCAACCTACTTCATATTCTTTCATTCATTGAATAAAACCAAAATCAATAGTGTGTTAAACATTAATCACAGTGGTAAATCACATTCTGATGAATAATAATTTATATAATTTCTATTTCAAGAAACGTCCTCAAACTATGAATCCTTAGGTTTAACCTAGGAAATATAATTTTAATACCATATCAATATGATTTTATCCTATACTTATAATTATACACAATGTTAGTCATTAGTTTATGTTACCACATCAATGTTTTCCTGAATCTAGTTCCCATTGTTTATGAGAAACATCATCTGATACCAACTATAACTACCCTGAATGCAGTAGCCTAGAGTTAGTGGTTATTTTAGTAAAAATACCTTGATACAAGAGAACATGTCACTTATCATAAATCATTTTAGTTTTCTTGAATAAATAGATACACATATGGTTACCTTATTACATTGGTAATTAATCATTGTACATAATAAAATAAAATAATATGCTTCCTAGACACTTATTCAAAGATTTCAACTTTTTAATCCAGGGAATGAAAAAATGGTGAGCTCAAATTCTCCATTAGGGTTTCATATAGTGTAAAATTGAATCATTAACAAGGTAAATATATTCAATAAGGTATAATCAATATAGAAAGGTAAATAATTGGAAAACATACGCCATTTAATCAATAATTTAGAATGAAAACACATCTATGAATTTTATGCTAGTGAAAATCACAAGGATAGTAATAACTATATTCTTATTGAATGTAATTATCAATTTTCAAATGTCATTTATATTGTACATGATAAAAATACTATCATGACCGTTCGAAAGATGGTTTAAAAATATACATAGTAACCCATTAAATTTGGACAATTGTTTTGTCTCTTGAGAACCGTCGATGCATCGGGGGGGGGGGTTATAATATCAGGACACACCAGTAACTTCAATTACAAATAATTCTTTATAAATATGTCTAATTCATGAAAAATATTCCTTTTAAAAATATCCTTATTGATTAGAGGATACATATTTATCAATATTTATCAAGTTAATCAAATATTATTCAAAGTAACCACCGTATGTAAAAATGATATACAGTTTAGGAAGTACTCATATATATGATATGTATATTCAATAGAAATATAACTTCAAAAGAAAAAAGATCTCAAAATTGTTATATATATACCACAAAAAAATATTAGGTTCAAAATACTAAGTAAGTCTTAATGAAGTGAAAACTAACACGAAGTCCCTTACCATACGCCTCCCTTTTTTGAACATGATTTAAACTTCTATATAATTTTTTGATGCAATTTATTATTTATAAAAGAACCATATTCATATTTATGATATCATATATGTTTAGTTTATATCATCTTATCAATCATTTTTTAATAATATTGCATCATAACCCTTATTCCATGTGTTAAATCCTTTATATTTTAATTCATATTTTGTCATGTAGGTCCATGTTCATGTAAACAGGAAAAAGTTCCATCATCTCCAGAATGATGATAAGATCATAAATATAATTTTTATTCATTATATATATTTTTATAATATTTAATTAATTTTTAATTTTGAAAATTAATTGCACTGTGTTGTGGACATGGTAGGTCGTACGTACACACAAGCGACGATATCATCTCCTTAATTGTGAAAATGTAAGGAAGTGAATAGAATATTGATTTTTCAAAAATAAATATCAATTCATAACTATAATATATATCCATAATTTCCATCATTAAACCCATCCAAGTAAAGAGGTGATGAAATAAAAATTACACCACGATGTGGATATGGCAAGTCATACGTACGATCGTGCAGTGATTTAATTTATTTTTAGGATCAATAAAACAGTGAATATGTATCTACTATAACCATAATAAAATACTAAAATATATAAGATATTGTATTTATTACTTTACTATGAAAAAAACATAAGAAGAGGATTTATACAAAGAAATAAACATGAATGATCTGGTAAAGACAAAAACTTCTTCTTCATGGGTTATCTTTTAGATCTCATATTAAGGGCACTAGGTTGGGTATTTTTGGAAGACCAGGACCTCTAGAATTTGAATAAATAATTTTATAAGATATTTTGATATAGTATGTTCAAGATATAAGGACCATGTTTCTGAAATGAGGTGAATTAAGGAGTTCCCTTTTATAATTTATGTGAGGGGAACCATTGGAAATATACAAAACATTAAATTATAATGAATACAATTCCATTCCAAAAAGAAATAAATGTTTATATATTATAATATTAGATGAAAAAATTTTGTAATCTCATTGTCTAAAAAAATTTGTGATATGTTTGGGTTTTATTTTGAACCTTATGATTTTGATTGACTATTATTAACTTATTTTAATTTTAATTATGGTAACGATTTATTTAATATTAAAATGTATAAATTTTGGATTATGAAATGTTAATTGTAATATGAATGAATAATATATAAATTTTTCAAAAAAATATATATCCACCTCTTTTTTAAAATATGTTTTTGAATTTTAAATAATTTAGTAAAATATTTATTTTATAAAATATCATTATTTTCAATTTTGACACTATTCATTATTTTGATTTTAAGAAAAGAAAGACAGCAATATAACTTCATTTAAAATTATTACACCACTAATATGTACTAATCATTCAAAAAATTAATGGATTAAATAATTTAATTAAAATTATATTTATTTTTATATTTTTATTAACATTTATTTGATTGTTTCATTAGTAAAATGTTTACTATGTCATTGTTGTATAATTATTTAATGTAAATATTTCTTCACTAAAAATTCATAATAAAATAAAATTATGTAGATAAATATTTTAAATTTATATATAATATATATATTCTATAATATCATCAAAATAAAATCATATTTGAAATAATATTGTAATTAAAATATTAATGTGACATCATTGTAATTTTTTTAAATAAAATATTATAAATATAATAACCTCATCCTAATAGCCCCCCAAAATCCTAAAGATATTAATAACATTAAAATAATTTTATTATGTTCAAAATGGACACACATTTTCATTCATAACATACCATTGTTCTCATGTGGACACAAAAAAGATATTTAAGGTAATGAAAGTGACATTTTATAACTTTCTATTATTTTTTTAATTTAAAAAACATTTTCAGGGAATCTCATCTATTATATCACTCAAATTATAAAATAGGATGTTAATGGTCGGATATAAATCATAAAATATTGTTTTTTAATGTTTTTGGATAATTTTATAACCCTTATTATTTAATATTTACGATAAATCACCTCATTTACCCGTAAATGTGGTAATAAAAAATTTATCGAAGATACTATTTATATTGATAAAAAATAAAAGGAACTTTTCTAATTAATTTTAACCTTTTAATTAAAATTATGGACTAAATTTTTCAAAATTCATGACACGTATATTGAATAAATTAATTGAAAATTATACAGATAAAATGAATATAAAAAACAATTTCTTGAAAAATTATCTTTAAGCCCAAAAATGTTCTTACACCAAAATAATGTATAATAATTATTTAAATAAATGATTTTATTAATAATTTAAGAGTTTTTAAGTAATATTTTTATCAAAATGAAATCCTAAATATACATTTAATATAAATAAATTGATAGTTTTATAAAAATCAGTATCCTTCACTATTTACTAGAAAAAAATATTCAGAAAAAAACCAAAAATTCACCCTAAGATAATTCTGAAATACTCCTTTTATAAATTATGTTTTATTTCAAATATAATTTATGAAAGTGTCAATAATTATTTTAAAAAAAATTGGCCTTAAAATGTGATAAATCTCCCTTTAGAAAAATATATCTTTTTACGTGTAAAATTTGATTCATTCTTATCTTATGACTTTCAAATATTTTAATGGAATGTAAAAATATTATTTTGAATATGTAATATATAAATTTCCGAATGTGGTAAATACATTTCATTACCTCATATTTAACGGTTATCCTATAATAATTACCTAATTATATTTCATTTTTCATTTAAGTTGGGTTATACATTAAATGTAAGCTATCAATGGGATTAAATTTAAAATGAAACAAACCATAATGTCTTCAGGTGTTAGAAAATATTATAGACCAACTAGGTTCTCAAGGAATAGAAGGAGTACCACTTCACATAGGATTATATAAGGAAATTTTTAATTTCATTATTAATTTGTAGGATTCTATTCCAAAATTGATATCCACACCATAACCAATTGACTTATTATTGGACTACACCATACTAGAGGTGTCCGTCATGAAGATCATTATTTTAAATAATTTGGTATTTTTAGAGATTTCGAGACCTCCATGCCATAAATTTATATTACACCATAGAGGGGGTGGGTCATATTTTTTTATCCTAATAAATCTTGACACCACCATGCCATAGAGCTCTATCACATCATATAAATTTAAATAAGCTAAAAAGGGGTTTAAAAAATCATAATCTGTTGTAAATTAGGTTATTATAGAACAATCAGTGGTTTTATTAGAAATATCTAGGTTGTTCAAACAACTATTCTAATATATATTTAACTAGGTGATTGGGTGGATATTTCAGTATGTTATATATATAAACTCAAATTTGATGATAAGGATCTATTGGGATATTGAAACCAAGGATTTCTTTGAATTTTAGTATAAGGAATACAAATGTTTTAATTTTAATTTTGTTTTAAAATTTAAACTAAAGTTATTATAGGTAATATGTTCATTATGTTTATATAGTAAAGAATAAAGAGATATGTTGAGATTGTGAATAAAGAAGAAGTTAGGTGAGTGAAGAAGAATATGTTATAGATATGTCCAGCATAGTGAGTATTATGTAATTATACAAAAAATAATAAATCCACAATAATAATAATATTAAAGTGGTTATGTTCATTTGTTGGGATTAAAATTTTATGAAGAGACATGTTCTTCTGAAATATTGAAGGGGAATTTATTCTTACATCATCTAGTGCATCAATAGTGGAACTGGAATAATTCATCACAATCCTTTATTAGAGGAAGTCTATTTATTTGATTAATTTTTAGTTGTGTTCAAAATGTATCTTTGTAATGTTTGGGGCACACTTGAGTACAGGATACACCAAATCATTATTAGAAGGCATGTAAGAATTAGATTTAATAATTTACTTTAGAGAACCAAAAATTTCATGAATATATATCACATATATTTTTTGAATATTCATTATATTTCACAAATACACTCCAAAGGATTGTATTTTTCTCTTGACTTTGGTGATTAGGTACACAATATTAGTATTTACCTTAATATATTCAACAAATCCCATAATGATCATCATTATTTTCCAATCTATATAAATATACCCTACATAAAACATTTATTCATAAACAGTGAAGGTAACATAATAAAGTGTGAGCTCAGATGCTCAATAAGGGTAAACATGGTAAATAAATATACATAACATGAGTATAAGGGTATCTGAACATGATCATAACATATGAAAACCATACCCTCCACATCAAAGATAAAAAAATCATGTAATAAATATTGGAATTTTATAAGATATTAATCATAATGGAATCAATGAACATGATCCATGATAACATAACATTAGAATAAGTCTATGATTTGAGAAATATATAAAAACATCGAAACTCTAATGTCAAGGATAACCACCAATACATTAAAAACATGTTAGTCTTGGGATAAACTTACATGTACCTACTCTATGTTTTGGATAATCTCCCATATACCCTCTTTTATGATTCAGATGAACTCCCATGTACCCCATTTTGATCATGGTATAACCTCTCATGTACCCATTGAAATCATATATCATTAATAATTATGCAAAGCATTTGAGGTGTATATAAGTTCCAACCATCATGATTATAAAAAAACCACCATCAAATAATAAAAATTAAACATTTTTATTCCACAAGATCATAAAACAACCATCATATTAGAACACAAAAAATAAAAGGGTTTCACAAGCCTATATCAATAAATACCCTGTTAAAAAAATTCTCCTATAAATTTCATCATTTCATTATATAATAACCATTGTAAAAATAAATAGGTTTCATAATAATTTTATCATGGTATAAATAGTAGAGAAAGAATAAGTTTTTATATGTATTTTATCATGGTATAACCCATGTAATAAAACATGGTTCATACAATTATTTTCATGATAAATATAAACCATTTGGGAAATAATAAAAATAGTATGCTTAGATTGTATCCATAGTAAGGAATAAGTAGCATCAAATGATAAAATATTAGATGGAAAATGATTCTGAAAAGATACGTGCAATATTTCTTTAAGAAAATAATATTTATTTAAAAATAACATTTTAAAACAAAAATATCATAAATATCATAAATATTTTTTCATAGAAATAATGTGTTGGTCCTGATGTACTAAAAATACCATTCATCCCATATATTTTAAAAGATATATTTCTTTAACATTTTTGAATAAAACAATATGGGAATTATTTAAAAATCAGTATTATAATTCCATTAAAATTTTTTAAAAAGTCAAACATAAAAGAAACTTTTACTTAATAAATCATTTATAGAATAGTAAAATCCTTTTTTAACTTATTTTAGAAAATATGGTTTCTCAAGATAAATGGGTTTTAGACCGAATTATGAAATACAAGAGATTTTTATAAAAAATTACTTTTTTACTATTGAATATAAAAAGAGATGAAAATGAAAGGAAAATATATATTCTTTAGAAAAAAAATTATATAAGAAAATTCAGGAGTTTCTTGAGAGACATATCATAATATTTATTCATTAGAATCATATTTATGAACATTCCCGATAAAAAATGAAATTGTAACATAAAAATCATGCCCATTTGGTAACATTGAATAATAAGACCCATAAATTAATATCATTAAATGAAGCTTGTAATATCCTGATAATAAAAAAAATCATGTTATTACATTTAAAATTGGTTGTATATATACCTCATAAAATAATGTAGGTTCCTAACATAACATATGTCTCCAAGATGGATAATTGAGAAACAAAATCCCTTATTGCATTGGTAACTTTGATACTAAAATCCACAAGAAAGACAGATCACAAAATGGATATGTAATACCTATAATTTTAATTATAAGCTTCATAAAATAAATTTATGTGTATTATACACACCACATAAAAAACAATTCCGGAAAATATAATATGTCTTAGAGAAAATAAATGTGAGATGGAAATCTATTACTTCAAGTATCAACGTCCTTTAGACACATTAGAGATTCATATTTAATAAATATATTTTTATTATACATATATTAAAAAACCATAATAATATAAATCATATGATATATGATTTATATATGACCATTTATAACATGTTTATTAACATTTCCATATCAATGTCATGTTTTGGGTAATAACTGCTTTGTTTTTCAAGTATGTTTTGATTTAGTATTTATTTCTCTATTAATTTTATCTTGGTTATTTCCACTGAATAATGTTAAAAATTATATAAATATCATATATATTCACTATATATTTATTTATATTAATCTAATGAGGTTATATATATATAATTAAATAAATCATTCAAGGAGACAACAGGTCGTACGTATGCATGGATATTATTTCCATTTTCTCAACAGATTAAAAGAAAATAAGTAAAATAGTATTTCACCATTATATATTAATTTATATGAAATATATATCACATGTATTTATTAAATCTACAATTATTACCTTCCATAAAACTGTTACTAAAAAATGAATCACATCACTTCGTGAGGCGAAAGTTTGTCGTACAAATTAATGATGTTATCATGTCCACCAAAGAAAGGAAATTAAGAAAGTATATGTAACATCCCAGGTAAATAAAGAATAATACATATTTCATATTTATTAATGTTTGTGAATTAAATATTAATTTTACTTTAAAGCGGTTTCTATGTTCGATAGCGTACCTGATACGCAACAACGGATTTCTTTGAAATCTTATGTGGCACACTGATAATATAATATTATTATTTTAAATAGTAGTTAACTCCTAGCCGTTATATTGGCGTGGATGAAAAAATAAAAACTACAATATTATTATACATGTTTGTTAAATTTATTTACATTTATCCAATAAAATTTAGAGGCTTAAAATGTGAATGAATCTAATTTTATGCATAATTTACATTAAAAGGTCGATTTACCACCTTTTAATGGTAAACCCTATTTAAATATAGTTTTGGTCACTTTTATATGTTCTATTTGACCAAATAAAATTATTATTTATATTCGGGACATCAAAATTTACTTTGGGTAAATTTTTTGTATTTTTCAGATAAAGTTCATTTTTATTGAATAGTGAAAATACTGTATTTTAATTCAAAACTGAGTTTCAATCTAATTTATTTATATGGTTAGATTATCTTTTTAATTTGTTTTAAATTTTAATTAGAATTTATTTTTACCATTTAATCTAATTTTGTTTATTGCAATTAATTTCTCTTTGAAATTGGATATAAACAAGTATCAATCTTATGATAGTTATTGTTTCTTAAAAACACGCCATTCGTTTTGATAAAGGGAATTAATTTTAAATTAATTAATAAAAATTCTATGTTTATAATTTGGTAAAATAGATATAATTTTTGAATTTGGAATATAAAATATATCTTAGGCTTAATTTTTGGTATTTTTCTAAAAAACTTCAATTTTTGATGAATAGTGAAACCACTTAGTAGTAGTTAAAAAACTAACTTTTTTTTAATAAAATTTTACTAGTTCTATGAATTGAATTTTTAAAATCCAACATACATGGTTGTTATTATTAAGTAAAATTTGGTTCAATAATATGAAAATAATTATTTGGTTAATAGTAACTTTTTACTTTAATTTACCGCGATTAAAGGTAAATAAGGTAATTCAGGTTAAAAGAGTATTATAATAATTTAAAATTACCTTAACCCTTGTCCTAACCTTATTTTATGAGTAATGGACGACCATGGGAATCCTTGGGTCAATTTTGTGACCCCATGCAGCCACTTATGAATAATAATGACACTTTATTTTAATTAACTTAAAGTAAAGGAAAAAATGTCATAAACAAATATCTCTTTGTAAATTAATTTTTACATGGTGTTATATAAGTTATATTTTCAACAATAAATATTAATTGGAAATATAAAAGGATTTACTAAATCATGGTATTTTTTTATAATTTTTAGACATCTAAGAAATTAAATTATTTATGACACAATAATGATGCAATGTTTACCTCATTAATAAATGATTTAAATAAATAATATTATAAAGATTAAAATAATATCCAAAACATGTCCAATTATTATTGGATGAATTTATTTTGACCATGAGTCATCTTATCTTTGACATTAATGATTTTTGGACCTTTAGAAACGGAATATCATTATATAATAAAATAATATTATCACACATTCCTAAAGAGCCCCTCCTCCCCCTTATAAAAAGCCCTCACTTCTAACCAATTCCTTACACCTCTCAAGACTTTTGAATCATCCAAACTCTGCCCAATTAAGCTCCCTAAATCCCTCTACTTCACCTAGAAGTCTTACCTTAGGCAGAAGGCACTTTAAAAACCCGTTTGGTTCATACCAAAGGGAGTTTCCCAAATTAAAGATAATGGTTTCTCTTAACTTTTTTCTTTTATTTTACTTCTCCAACCCCTAAACTCTTTTTATTCCTTTATTTTATAACAAAAATAGTATCATAAATATACTATGATTTTGTTTATGAGAAATATTCAAAATACACTTACACACACCTCCATCTAATGGGTGAAAAACATACAGTTTCTGTGGATGGAAAACTAACGCCTCGTGAAATGATGATTGTTCGATTATCTCCTACCACCTATCATGGGGGACATTAAGATGAACTATATTTATATATGATATATATTATGTTTATGTTTTATTTATGTTTCTGTATTTTTTCTTTTATAGCATACCTTTATGGTTCCCATTATGGGTAAACGCGATAATTCCAATTGAAAAAGTGAAGACTACCGACACCTCAAAGTGATATGACTCATTAATGCCATATGTAAGACGTATAAAGGATGGAGTTAATGATATTATATATGATTTTATACTAGAATTATAATATACCTATGTATAATTATGTTTTAATTCCATTAAAATAAGAAATAGAAATGAAAGTAGCGTTCAGGCGTACGTACGGCTTACCGTCTCCATGAACGGTGCATTTCATTTATTACCTCCAAATGAAATATACTGTTATAAATATATATATATATATAATGGATATATATGATATATAGGATATCTAAATAATGATATCATTATGGATATAAAGGACTGTTGACCACATGAACAACTTGTAAATAGAAGGTGTTCATTTTATACTCAAGTACCAAATATCGACAAAACGAACGTTATTAACTTAAATGATTACATAATGTTTATAACATGGTAATAAGTGATATAAAAGGAATAATAAACTTTAAAAGGGTTCTTAATAAAGTATAAATTAACTTTAGTTTATTATTCAGGATATTAAAGAACGATCAAGTCAAGTCGGACAAGAGGTAATGGACTTCATCTCAATCTCCTTTCATTGAGGCATATTTTGTTTTAATACACGACTTTCTTTTATATTCTATATAAAAACCTTGGAATTTTACTTTTATTTAAAAGGAATATTTTCTCTATGAATAATTTTACAAAATGACAAAAAATGAATGTTTCTTTTTAACGTAAGTGGTGACAACGACCTTTTCACCACTGCGAGTATTATTTGATCTTTAGCTTTCTTAACAAGATGAAATGTTTTTGAAAGGAAAATAAATACCATATACTCTTACGTATATTGGTATTGAAATTTTTTTTGATAATATATTTTTTATGTCAATATTTTTAAATGATATATTGTTATTGAAATGTGGAAATTATATATTTCCTTTATGTTTGTTTTATGTGTTATGAATATGTTATGGTTCTTGGGCATTGTTTACGTATATGGGTGGTTCCATGATAAACCTAGGGTGGGTGAGCCCGAGATAGCTCTATAATTCATTGGGTAATGTTTCGGATGTAAACTTGAATATTTCTTCTAAGATATTTAGGGAATATACTGTAATGGGTATTCCAAAGTAACCCCCAATGTAGTTGGGATAGCTACAATGTAAGTATGTTATAGATTCCACAAGTTACCTTTATGATTTATGATTTCTATGTGTTATTCATAAATCTTATGATTTCATAAGGTAAGTAAAAGAGTTTAGGTTTTGTATGTATTTATAAACTAATGTTTTCTTTCTTTTTTTTATGACCCTTACTCAGCTTTTTATGCTCATCCGAAGTTTTAAAATGTGTTCACATGACTTAAAGATGAATAGGGTCAAGGATGGGATCAAGGAGACGTCATGCTATCTAAAACATAGAACTAGACCTGACTCTTTTTTTCAAGAGTTTTTATTTTATGAAAATAATGGAAACTAAGTAAAAGTTCCTACTTTTTAATCATTTGAGATATAATATTTATATCCTAATTATCTAAAACTTTAAACCTAAAAAGATTCTCAATGTGAATTAATTCATTTAATTCAATATTATGTAATGTTTTAAGGTCGGGTCCTTATAGTATATTTGATTTATTTATTAAAAATGTGTAATTATTCTAAAAATATAATATATACTCATTTAAAATATCATTATTACATTCCTCATTAAATTTAAATGGAAACATATATCATGTCCATTTATGAGGCAGTATTCGGCCATACACACTATCATCATTATTTTATTTCAATGGGTTCAGAGGTAATAAGGTAGATATGGGTTTGTAATTCCATATCTATAATAATATCATTAATAAAATATATAAATATTTCATCCATAATCATATCCATCCATGAGATTTGGTGATGGAAAATGGACAACATTATTTTTTTAAGTATTATTACATTGTAACATGAATCATGACTTCAAAACAAATTATTTGGAAGAGGTGATAGATATCGGATATTCATATAATAGTAAAAAATATCATTATATTAAAGACAAAAAATTTAATATATCAGAATGTTTTAAATTTATTTGAATGTAATGGGAGAAGAAAAAAATAAAATTCTCAGTTAGGGATGTTACCTCTTCTTCGGACAACATCTTTTGGTTTACACCAAATGCCTTCATAGGATTGATTTATAACCAAATTAAGGCTTTTAAGAAAAAATGAGATATTTAAGGAAGATATTTGGGTATGTATTTTCTGATCCAATGAGTCTAATAAGTGTGAAGGGGATAGTAGATTCAATGGGATCTTATAAGTGAGGTGAGTGGCACACATGATGTTTTTGAAATGAAAAAGATGTACTTAAATTTTTCATTAGAAAAAAAGAGCCATAATGGTCTATTATAGAACCTTACTTGTTATAATGTCAAAATATCTCTATAAAATCAGGTTTTTTCAAGTATTTTGGTGATTTTAGCCCTTTTCTTTTTTGTTTGACCCACATTAAACCCATTTTTACTTAACCTACATTAAATAATATTTATTGTATTTACTATCCATAATGGTCAAAAAATTATTTTAATCTTACTAGATAATATAAATTAAAAATCTTTAATTATTTAAATGGATTTTTCCAAATTAAAATCACATAATTGGAAAAAACTTATTTAAAATTAATTACACAGACATGATAAAAAAGTGATTTTCCAAAGAAAAAAGCTTCAAAAGCTTAAATTTTTTTAAAATAAAACTAAAAATTAAATTTGTTCCAATTTTATAAATTGGATTATTATATATATAATTTAACTATTTTTACATTTAAATTCATATTAAAATGAAATTTACCTTGTAAATTATTTGATTGAAAATATATTTTTTAATAAAAATCAATATTTTTCACTATTCACTAAAAAATATCATTCCAAGAAATTATCTAATAATTAATTTGTTTTAAAAAAAGATTTTATAATTTAATTTAATTTCCCAAATAAAATTTATATAAATTTCTAAAATTAAGTTTAAATTAAGTGCACAATACATGACAAAACTGCTTTTTAAAAAATACAATATTTTTTTATAAATTGGAATTTATAATTCTCTCTTATCTAAAAAATTTGTAAGATACATGTTAAACATTTTAGTTTATATAATATAAATTTATTTATTTATAAAAATTAACTAAAGTTTATTTTTTAAACATATTATCTGAAAACATGAATTTCTTCATAAAAATTATTTTTTAGGAAAAAAATTCCTTCGATTTCAAATAATTTTTTCTCAAATATCTAATCACTTGGTAAATAAAAAATAATTATATACACCTATTTAAACCATATATATTATTAATATATATAATCATATTCAAACATTTCATTCCAAAATCTTATTGATAACAATCACATTAAATAATATTTTTTTGGGCATGTTATGTTTCCATCAAACTCGGTGTCGCATATAATGAAAGCTACACACAATGTTCCATTTAACATAATATGAAATTAGTGTATCCTATAATATAAGATAAATTATGTCTGTAATGTAAAAAAATATGAAAAAGATTGAATTTATTTGAAAATAAATATTTCAAAAAATATTGGGGTGTTATATTCTACCCTAAAAATAAATTTTGTCCTCACACACTAAACATTTTCTCAGTACACAAGGGTTTAATAGTTGGAAATCCATTTGTGGGAAAAAAATGCTTTTTAAAAATGGTTAATAAAACTTATTACTTAAAATAGTGAATGGTATCTGTGAATTTTTTTCTATAATGACCCATACTAGGTTTCTTAAATAATAGAATTTAGGTGGGAAGTGAAAACGTTGACATAGAAGATAAAACTAACACAAAAATACTGATGTAGAGTGATTGAAAACATGTTCAAGAGAATGATAACAACTGAAATTCCATAAATCCATGATAGGTGAAAATATCAGGCATTGAACATAATTGATGATAAATGTATAAAATTTTATTTCAATATCATTTTCTTAAATTTGATAAATTTTTAGGATAAGATATTCTTACTTTATTTTATTTTATTTCATAAGAAATATCTCATCTTTTAGTAGTTCCTTGATTAATTTCAACATCTACTATTACTATAGGAGAAGTATTTTTAATGTATGAAGCACTAATCAGGTAAAAATATCCATAAAATAATGTAAATTCATTGCATTTATCTCTATTAATAATTAAAAAAATGGATAAAACTAGTTATCCAATATGTATAATTGTTTTGTGGGGATGTGAAACATTAATCTCTAAAACATCATAAAATGATAAATTTAACCCTTTAAATTAATTTTTAACCTTATTACCCTTCCAAAATATTAAATTTATATATAAGGTCGCTATAATTATGAAAATATAACTTCACATTATTCCCCCAAATATCATAAGGTACCTATTAATTTATTCATGTGAAATATGATAATACATTGGTCATATATTTTCCTAAAACATGATAAAAACCATAATTACCATAAATCCTTAATGAAAATATATTTACTTTCTCATTTCTTGAATAATCACATATATTGTTGAATATAATCCATAAATCCAAAAATGTTGTATACTCCATCAATGATAAGTTAAACCACATTGTCCAAAAATCATTAATCAGTTCCATGTTCGTCAATACTATCCAATTTTCTTTATACTTATCCATACTATATTGATACTAACATCATTATCTGAACATCGGGAACATATTTAGGGTTATCTTCCTTTAATATATTTTTTCCCATAAAATATCACCTTACCAATTAATCAATTTTCATAGTCATTAGTACCATTGAAAATTTTATTGCAATGCCTTATAAAACTTCTAATGAAAAATCCTTATATATTTTACAATTCATATAAAATATTCATCAATTCTAATACATAAATAGTTAAATCATCCCATGTCATTCTTAAACCATTAAATAAGCTTCACCATCTTATTTTTTTAATAACTATTTCATAAAATATGAAAAATGAAACATATATTAACATTGATCAACATCAATTTAATAATTATTATTACATTTAACATACACAATAATGTTATAATAGGCTATACCTTTTATATTTTATTCATAGTCTTTTCATCATCAGTAGTATAACCATTACTTATACATACTTTTTGATTTACTTCATGATCTTTACCCAGAGTATATCAATTTACATAATGCAAATATTTTACACATTTAAAATATCTAATCATCAATGATACCTTAAGGATACACTTATTTTAATCTATTTAATTAATTTAAAATTTAATTTTTCTTTGGAAATTATTTTCTATGTGTACTAATTTTATATACGTGATACATCTTCCCATTCCCTAGAGACATTCACTTTGGTGTTTATTCCCACATTATAGATATATAAGAAGATGAATATTCCTTCCAACATAGAGTATAAACCTTCCTCTAAATTAACTATATCATTCTCTTCTTTGGATAGTTATAATGTTGGTTAACATGCATACACATAATAAAATATCATGATAACTGGTTAGGTGTAATCACAATAACCTCAACTCCATTAATCATCTAGTTTTGTTTCACATAAACACATTTTCTATCACATTAAAAATTAATCAATTTATTTTGGTTCTCTCTATTAATTAAAACCAAAAAATATAGTGAATGTAACAATATTAAAATTGGGGACCCAAATAATCATGAACAATCACTAATTGGATATCTAACTAATGAAAAATTATTTTTAACTTATGAAACATTAAGTTTAATATGGGTTTTTCATGGTCATTATTCAAATCCTTCATGTCATTTTTTAACTATCTTGTAAATTTTTAAAATATATCCCTTGGTTGTGTCAAACTAGATTTTTATCTAGCCCTCATGTGGGGAAATAGGAGACAATCTAGTTTAATTCAATACACTATTTTGAAATTTATTATAATAAGGTACCTATGTGCCTGATCTGCATCAACATATAGTATCTGGATTGGGATATAATTTCATGGAAACCATATGCTCTATCCTTTACTAAATTTATTGAATATTTTCATATAATTTGGATCATTATTATACTTATACTTAGACATTTCTATAAAAAATTCCTTCGAAATATACCTAGGAATCTCAGTAATCTTTTCTCATAAATTTTTACTAATGTTAACTTAACCATTAATCTACTCAAAACATTATTGACCCAAATTTTCATATATATATATATATATATTACATCTTTTAGATGAATATTCATTTCATTTAAAAAATGCATGCCTATGTATCATAGAGGTTTATTTATATTAGAGATTACATATGGAATATTAGTTTTTAGTAAAAAATCTTCAACATCTTATATATAGATATTTCCCTCATAAACTTTTCATAATCATAGCCAACATAAAACCTATCTTCAAAATCATGGAAGTAATCAAAATAAAGGGTGATACTAGATGATTAGTAAGGGTAAATGTGGGAAATACATACATATATTATGATTCTGAGTGTTATAAAACATGATCATATAATAGAAAATCATAACCCGGATATCATAGATCAAAATCATGTGTCCTGGCATAAATATTGGTAGTTAATAAGATAGGAATCATAATATAATCAAAGAACATAATCCATGAGAACATAACATTGGCATCAAACATAGATATTTGGAAATTAAATATGAATATATAATCATACAATAAGGATAACCACGATAAAATTGATATCAAGTTAGGTTGGGCTAACCACCCATGTACCTAATTTGAGATCGGTATAAACTCATGTATATACTCTTTTGGGATTATGATAACCTCCTACGTTCCCCATTTTGGGATCGGGGTAAACTCTCATATACCCTTTAAGATTATATAACATTAATCATTACCAAATGTTTTGGATGTACATATAGGTTTCAACCATATGGGTTTTAATGTGACCACCAAACATAGTTTTAATATAAACATCACCACATAATAAAAAATGTAAATTTGTTTATGACAACATCATAAAAAATTTATCATATCAGAACCAATTAAAAGATATGGGTTTCATATAATTTATATCATTCCATAACCCATGTAAAATAAATGGGTTTCATATTAATATCATGATTTCATAATTGCCAAATCTATGGAAAACTAATTCTATTTCATAAGAATATTTTCATGGTATAACCTATAGAAAATAAGAAGGTTTCATAATCATTTTATCATAGTATAACCCATGGAGAAAAACTATTTAATTAACATATTTTCATCATAAACATAAACCATTTAGATAAATAATAAAAATGGTATCCTTGGATGGTATCCCTAGTAATAGAATTTTTAATTTCAAAGTAAATCATCTTATATAAAAAAAGTGGTTTTAAAATACACTTGGAACATTTCTTGAGGAAATCAAAAAAATTTAAAATCACTTTTTTCAAAAATATTAATAAAAAAAATTAAATCTTTTTATTTGGAAATAATATCTTAAAAATACAAAGTAATATTTAAAAATAATATGTTTTTTCATGATATTGGAAAATTACACTCATGTAATACACATTAATACAATTATTCCTTTCACATTTTAGGTAAAATCCAAATAATCATTATTTGGAAAATGATATGAAGATTCCTTTCAAAAAAATTAAAAAGTAAAACATGTGTAAATATTCATCTAATAAATAATTAATATAATTTTAAGAAATTTTTTAAAATAATTTCTACAAAACATGATTTTGGAATAAAATGAGGTTTTCGACTGGAGAGATATATAGTGATGATATTTATTAAAACATTTATTTTGAAATATTGAGTATATAATGAGAGAAAAATCACACGAAAACATTTATTCTATATAAAAAACAAAGGATAATAATTTAAATGAATTTCATGAGAAAAATATTATAATATTTCATTATTAGGATATTTATCATGAATAATCCTAATAAACGATGAGATTGTAACATAAACCCCTTATCACTTTGGTAACATTGAATTAAAATTCCCATTAAATAATAAAATTAATTGGAAAATATATATCATGAGATGAAATGGATTAATTATATTACATGTAATAGGGGTTGTATACACCCATTCTTGAAGAAGACAGGTGCATAACATTAGATATGTCCCAAAGAAGGAAAAGTGAGGAAAAAATATCTTACTACATTGGTAACTATGAAACCAAAAACCCCATGAAAAGGAGACCCTAAAATGGATATGAAAATCACTATAATTTTTAGGATGTTTATATTAAAATATATTCATTGGTATTACATACACTACATAAATGATACATGTGGGAAATATGGAATTTGTCTCACATAAAATAAAAGCCATATAGATAACTCTAATCATAAGTCTAGAAAGACATTTAACATGTCAAAAAATCCTGTATAATAAATATAAGTTTATTATAAATATATTTAATAACCCTAATTATATATATCATACCATATATTATTTACTTATGACAATTTATCATCTTTTTATTAACAATTTCACGTTAAAGTCTTGTTCTGGGTAACAACTTTTTTCATTTTTGTGTGTATATTGATTTAGTATTTTTGGTACTCTTAATTTTATCACGGTTACATAATATTTATAATTTTAAACATGATATAAATATATTAAAAAATATTAAAAATTTATTTATATTAATCCATAAAATTTATAGATAGAAAATTAAATGTGTTGTTCATTGAGGTGGTAGATCGTATGTGCGCATGAATATTGTTTAAAATTTATCAATAGAGTGAAAGAAAGAAAGTTAAATAATATATAACATTTTTATATTAATTTTTATATCATATATATCACATATATTCATTAGATTTACTATTATTACCTTTTATGAAATTAATTAGCGAAAAATGAACCACATCACTTCATGACACAGTAGTCTATCATACACACAAACTGCGTAATGGTATCCCCCATTGAATTGAAAGTAAAAATTTATATGTGAGATATATATTATAGTAGAATAATTATTTTAAAAATAAAATATATACTCATTTAATATATCCTTATTACCATCCAAGTAAAATGGAAATTGAAACACACATCACATCAATTCATGGGGCGGTAGTCTGATGTAGACACAAGCAACATTATTATTTTCCAAAGGGTTTATAAGTAAGAAGGTTGATGTGGTATTATAATTATAGAGGTATAAAGATATCATAAATATCATATATAATCAGATAAAATTTAATTATTTCTATCTGTGAGAGGTGGTGATGGAAAATTAATAACATCGGTTCGCGAGGTCGTAGTCTGCAGTACAAAAGAGTAATTATTTCATAATCCATTTGATTGGAGAGGATATAAATATAGTTCATTCAACATATTTAAAAAAATTAGTATATTAAAAATATTGAGGTTATTATATAATAATTATTTGTTAATAATTTAATTATATTTAGGGATAAATAAAATAAAATGATCGGTAAGGGATGTTACCTCCTTTTTGGACAACTTATTTTGGTTTTCACAAAAAACCATCATAGTTTGGATTTATTAAAAACAAATAAGGATTATTTAATGAGAGGATGGATTTAAGGAATATATTTTGGTATTTATTGTATGAATTAATTTTTTTGATGTGTTAATAGGAGAATATAGTGTGTTGAATTTTATAAGTGGTGTGAGTGTCACACATGAATGTTTTTAAAAGGAAAAGGTGCACTGACATTTCTACATGAAACACATATAAAAAATGGTATATTACAGATCTAATGAGATTATGATGTTTTAATATAGCCATTTAATGGTTATTTGATAAGTTTATAGGTGATGTTACACATTATCATGGAAGTTTAACCCCTGGTAAGCCCATTTTTACCAAAACCGTGTAAAATAATTTTTACTTATTTTACTCTTCATAATATTTAAAAATTTATTTTGGAATTAAAATATAATATATTTTCATCTGATTAAAAATATTTTATCCATTCTTATATAATAATCTCATCAATGTGAAAACTTTTAATATAAAATTAGTCATTTATATGCAATAAAAAAAATTAAAAAGAGAAAAGTTTCAAAATTTTCTAAAGTTTGTATATGTAAATTTAAAATGTAATTACTTCCCATGAACTAAATTCTAATAATGGATACATAATTTAATTAATTTTACTTTTGAGAACATATTAAAATAAAATTTATCTTGTAAATTCATTGAATGAAATAGAATATTTTTAATAAAAACCATTATTCACTATAAAATTTATCTTTTCACAAAATTATCATAAAATCACATGAATAATATTTTAAAAATATGATTTAAAAAAATTGCTAATTTTTTCAAATAAATTTTATAAATCTATCAAAAACTAATTTTAATTTTATATGAAAAAAAATACTCCTTTTGGGAAAATATAGTTTTTAAGTGTAATATTGTATTTATTATTAAATCTTATCTATAAAAAATATTATTAATGTTAAAAATTTTATTGAATATATAATATATAAATTTAATTAAACACATTCACCAAATGTGATTTTCTTAATTTATTGATCGAAAACATATTTATGAAAAAAAAAATAGATTTTCAGAAGAAAGATTACCTCTATTTCAAAATTGATTATATTTTAATTTATATTTATATATTGTATATTGAATTTATTATAAATACATGTTTGAAACATATATTTTTATAATATAGTTAATCTTATTTATACACTATATTCAAATGGCCAAGTCTTATTATCATATTAAAAATAATATTTTAATAGTATTTCATGCTTCGTTTAAACTGAGAGTTTCATGTAACCCAATATACACTCACTGTTGTGTGTAATGCGTTATAAAAAAATTTATTAAAGTAAAAAAAGAAAAAACAAACGTTTTAAATAATCTAAAATATCAAAAATAATATATTAATTTGAACAAAATATATTTCACAAAATCTTAATGTGTTTATATAACCATGTTTTTTATGATCACGTGATGATTTTAATGGGTAGTATGATACTAGAGAAATCTATGACACAAAATGTAATATATTTATCACATTCTATTTTAAACTATATAAATTTCTTATATTCCTTTATGTTGGTGTCTCTATGTGGTTTTAAAGAAAGACATAATCTGAACACTTAAATAAGGGGATAAGGATTTTTTCAAAGGAAAATAAAATAATTTTTTATTTCTGGATTCACCCCTAGTGAGCCCTCATAAAATCTATAAATGTATTTTCAAGTTGTATCATCTGGGAAGGTTAGATTCATTAGTGATTCGTTATTTATAGTCTCACATGGGAATAAGTTTTTTTCAAAAATTTATGTTAACATTTTGTATAGTTTTACTTTTATTAATAGTGAGGTAATTAATAAATTTTATAGGAAATGATATCATTTTTGGAAAGAAATTTTTTTTCATATCTTATTTCTATAAATTATGAAATTTTGGGAAGCTATAACTAATGGATTTTCCCCCTGAGATAAAGGTACTATTTTGAATTCATCTAATAAAATTAATATAGATAATTATTGGCATGCTAAAAATTAAATTTTATATTCTATTTAAAAAATTTAGATTCTTTAGATTAAAGGAATCAAAATATAAAAATATATTTTTGATAAATTGGAGAATATTCATAATAGGAAATCCAAATCAAATAAGGAAAAGTTATAGTTTTATAGTCTTAAATATATTAATATCAAGATACATTATGATGATACAATTTATATATTATTAATATGGATAAATAATGTTTTTTTAATTGTTAGGGGTTATAGTGTGAATTGTAAAGATCATATCATTATAGATAATATCTTATATATCATTCTTGAAATGTATGATGCTAAAGTATTCAATCTATAAGAAAATGTACCATGTGAAATTTCTCTTTATGATTTTTTATTACACTTAAATATATTGAAAATATGATTTACAATGTTATAAAAGATATGTTAAAACCTAAAAAACTGATTTCCTTTAATGAATCAAAATCTATGAAAAGTAATTAGTATACTTATGAAAATGATAAAGATGAATATTTCGATTCAATTTTATATGTGGATAAATTTTTTGATAAAATGATGTCACATATCTCCAAAAAAAATTAGTTAGTGGGGAAAAATTAAAGGGGGACCTACCACATAAATGTATCAGTTGTGGGGTTTTTGGAAAACATAAAGTGAACTACCAAAATCTAAAGTAATATGGATCTAGTGATGAAGAATATTGAAAGAAAATAATATTCTCAAAGAAGAGTTCACTCAATTAAAAAAATATTCTCCACTAAGAGAGATTAATTTTTCAATGAAAAATAATGTGAATTTTATATATATGTTTGAATAAGGTGAAAGAATTGGTGAAGAAGAATAATTTGATAAGAAAGTGATATTGGTGAATAATATCTCATTAATAAATATAGTGATAAAATTTTCTCCAGTGATTAAGGTAGTGGTTTAAGATGTAGAGATAAAGAAAATAAAAATTATTTTATGGAAAATATATAATTGATAGAATGTATCAATAAAATATTAAATATTGAGAAAGTGAATAGAAAATTAGAGAAATATTGTTAATATTTGAACAATAAAAATCAGTATTTGATGAAGAAAAACAAAAAATCCTAGAGGATATTTTTAATCTGAATAAGTTTCATTGTTATAAAAATATTGTGAATATAAATATTTAAAAAAGAATATATATTACCATAAATAGTTTGATATTTTCCAGGAAAATGTAATTAAATATCTAGAAGAATTAATAAAATATATCCTCATTCTTAATAATTATATTCATGAAACTAGGTATTCATCAATGAAAAAAATAAAAATAGTTTAAAGGACATCATTTCACGTTGATGTTGATATAATGAATTTTGAAAAAATAGTCAAATATTTAGAGTAGTGTAAAAATTATCAAGATTGTGGCTAAATACAATAGATCTCATAAATCTAGAATTAGATTAAAAATCATTAATAAGTAAAGACTATAGAAATTTTGATAATTAGAATAATATGAAGAACATGATTCCTAGTGTTAAATAATTTATTAAAAAATTGAGTGAAAAAAATAATTAGAAAATTATTAAAATTAATGAACACAATTCTTGATAGGATACAGTTTTTAAAAGAAAATATGTTTTCATTGTTACAGTTGGTACTATAGATTTTTTAGACATATGGATAAAATGTGTTGGTATATCTAAAAATATCATAAAATTTCAAAATGGTTTTTGAAAAATGGTTGGAGGGGTTGAAAACCTTCTCAAAATATGGATGTTTAGAAAATTGTTTAATACGCTAAAAATAAGACTTATGAGAGGTTTGAATTACATGATAGAATTTGTGTATGTTGTATCCAATCTAGCCACCATTAAGATGAATGTCTTACCCTTATACCCTAAAAATTAATATTTTTAACACTTAAAATCATTAAAATATAAAGATTAAATAGAAAGGTAAATCCTTATTTATGGACGTTTCAATTAAAGAATCAAGAGATAAAATTATATATATATTGGATAGGGGATTATTATCTCATTGGACATGATATTTTATACATGATTAATGTTATTGAAACACAATCTATTATAATGTACCCTTTTCATTCAAAAGATATTTATATTAATATATTAATATTCAATTTATTTTACCAATACATTCATACAAACCTTAAAGGATAGTTTATTTTGAAAATATAAACACAAAATTATTATTTATTAAGGGATCTTAAACATATACAAAAATAATCTTACCATACAATAATCATATTAGTCACACCCTACAAAAAAAAAGAATTTTTATAACATAAAGAACTTAAACATAAGAATCAATCTAAAAAAATTCCCATTAAGGATAAACAATGACGATATCAATGATTACATTAAGAATAATAGGATTATGATTGTATTAGAACAAGATCATAACATTTGAAACCCATACCCTGTAAATCATAAAAAAAAATCATGATTCATGGTATAAATTTTGGAATTTTATAATACATGAAACATAAAAAAATAAAGTAATGTTTTCGATGAGATCATAGAATATAAATATTAATGTGGAAAAACATTATCTTTTAACTTTGTGAACATGATTAGGTAGAATCAGTTTCACTCATTGTGTTATGGATAATAAATTAAACTCCTAATTGATATTATTGACACGGAAATCATGTCTATGCCTAATCTTATGAATAATAATTCTTCAAAAAGAATAAACTTATAAACATTATACCTGGTATATGAGTAGTCTTATGGACATTAAAACCAGGTCCGCATATAAAGCACTTCATATTAAATCTTGTTCAGATATACATAAATTAATCTCATGTGTTATCCATCATTACCTAATTCATTGATGTTTTATTACTGAACAACCCATCACCTAATCATAATTCATTCATATATTCACCAAAGATCATGAAAACATTTAACATTTACTAATAACATAAAAAATGGAAATGAAAATAAGTTTCATAAAAATATAAACATCATAAACCATCCAAATATAAAATAAATATTATATTTTTGAATAATATCGCCCAATAAAATATAAATAACATCAAAGGATTTCATAATAGATGAATAAACCCCCTTAAAATGACACTTGGAATATTTCTTGTGGAAGATAATATTTTAATTTTGAAACCACTTTTTAAAAACCAAATATTACAAAATTATTATGGGAAAATCATAAAATGTAACCATGGAAACATAAAAATTAAGATTCAAATAATTGAGCATCCATGATGGTGGGATATTAAATACATGATGTATAAGTCAAAAAAATATTCCTTTCATGTTTTTGTAAAAAAATAAAATATACCACATTTGGAAAATGATAAGAAGATTCCTTTAAAACAATTTAATAAAATTTAAAATAAGTGAATATTTAAATTAAAAAATAATTGGACAAATTTTAAAAAATGCTTGATAACATTTTAATAAAAATATGTGAATGGAAGTAAATAATTCTCATCCAAAAAAAATATTCATGGTTTTTCTTAAAAAAAATTATTAATAATTTAAATTGATAAATAGGGGGAAATGTTACTATTACATTAAATTTACATGAAAACTAGAGGATATAAATTTTTATGATTCCTGGGAGGTATATCATATAATATTTCCATCAGAGACATAATCATAAACAATGTTGATAAATAGTGACATTGAAACATAAATCCCTTAATGATTTGGTAACATTTTAATCATAAACCCAATGAAAGACAAATGTCATGATCATAAGGTGGATAATGATATAAAATATTAAGTTTATATATAAACAGATTATAAATAATATATGTGTGTAACATACCATATTTCTAATAGAAGACATTTCAATATGATAAAACCTTACCTAAAATTTGACATTCTTTGATATAACTTTTAACAAACTCATATCTTTTTGAACTCCTTTAAACCCCTTCTTAATGTCCATCATAATTTTCTTTTAATATGTAAACCACCTTAACATGGTTTCTAGTTATTTTGAGATGATATTTTCATAGGATTTGGTTGATCAAGATGGATCAATGTGGTGTAATGAAGATAAAGCAGGGGTGTCATTTTATAAGGGCGAAGGACACATACAGAATTAACAAAAATATTTAAACATAATTAATTCAATTTCATGTGAATGTGGCACTATGTGGAAATAATTTTTAATCTTTGATTGGATATATTTTAAACCCCTTTATCCTATAAAATTTTGAATGTTTTTTGTTGTATTTTAAGCCTTTTAACTTTGTAGAACCACTTAGTTATTCAATTTTATTATTATTCATTATAACAACTTTTTTTGATATAAAAGGGTTATAATATTACTAATAAGGTGAAAATTTTATCATAAATGACCAAAGGATTACAGTTGGACCATATATTCTTCATATTACCCAAGTTCAATATTTTTTAATGTTCAAATAATTTAATAAAAGAATATTTATAAACATTATCATTAATGTCATTTTTGAAACCAATAATTTAATTTTACATAGAATACATAAATAGAAATATAAAATTAGATTTTATTCCTCTAAAAATCTCAAATATATTATGATCATATATAAAATTTTAGGGTTATTATAACTCACTGAAACAATATTACTTTCATTGTTTTTTCAATAATTTACATAATTTTTGAATTACCTGCACAAGCACATTGTCGACGTTGTGTAATCATTTGGGATAATTATTTAATAAATAAAAATTTAAAAAAATAGCTATGAAAAAATTAAGTTGTATTTCAAATTAACATTTAAAACAAATTTATGTCCTTTTTATCCTTAAAAAATATATATTAAATAATCAAAGAAAAATGGAAAAACAATTATGTATATTATAATTTTGGATGTATATGGTCATATTTATATGATATTATGAGATAAATTCATGTGTTCAGTTTATTTTTGATTCATTATCACATTATTTTTCACTTTAATTACCTGATTTACCCCTTTCCAATATGATAAATTTTAGCATTGTTATTATTTATGAAAAATAAAAATAAAAGTGACCTATTTACGAAACCTGAACCTCGTGATCCAATATATGGAATCAAATTTTTCCAAATTCAATTTCTATAATTTTCAAAAATTAATTTAGAAATATACACTCAAAAGGAGATGAAAACCATTTTCTAGAAAATATTGTTTTAAGAAAAACAATTGCCTTGTTTGAAAATCATGTAAAATGATGATTATAATAGAATTAATTAGATTATATTAAATAAACTAAATATTATATCACTTTAACATAAAATAATTTTTTTAATGTAATTTAATTATATAAAATAAATGACAGTTTAAAAAACTATATTCTTCACTAATCAATGAAAAATAAATAAGTTTGGGAAAAATCAAAAAAATAAATAAACTACGAAAATATTGACATGATGATTTCAAAAAAAAATATTTTGTAAAATAAAATATCTTAATTTTTAGTAAATTAATTATTATTTCCATGTAAAAAATGGAATAAGAATAATTTTTGAAGAAAATGCATTTTTGATTCACAAAATTGACTACTCTAAATATTTTGTGACTATTACATATGAATTAATTAACACTTTTTTATTAAGTAATAAAATTATAAATTAATTATATAATGTGTTTACTCATATATGTACCCTCTGATTCAATGGAAAGGTCATAATATTATTTTTATAATATATCCCAATTTTCTTATATCTCAGTGTTGCATTTTAAGAAAGTTATCAATAATATTTATTTATTACTCTAAATTTTAATGGTGTTACATTATATCCCCTTAAATAAATTGTTGACTCACATTTCGTCCTCAATCATCAAAGGTTCAATATTTGAAAATATATTTTTTTTTCTAACCCACATCACATAGAAGGATAAGAAAACATTCTTTGAAAATTTGGAAGTGGGAAGCATAAATATTATATGAAATAACACATAAAAAAGATCCCATTTCATGACCCACTCCCTCCAAATATACCCCTATAGGGTGGAAATTGATAAAGGAAGATACTAACCCCATATTCCCTCCTCTAGAAGGCCCAGGGTTGGTGACTAGCACTGAGGGTATAAAGATATCAAAATATGGGAGGCATTACCCTTTATAAGAAAAAAAGATTGGGAGATATGATGAATCAACCGTAAACAAATTCATTTCATAATATAAAATAAAGTTAAACCATCCCACAATGTATTTATAAATAAAAATTGATATATATAACTTTCTCTAAAGTAAATCAAAAATGAATAAAAGTTAAGGCAACTATAGAGAAACAATTCCAAAGTTCTGAACTAGAAATGTCCTACATGGTCCAAAAATCCCCTTAGAAACATGAATTTTTTTTGTATATGGAGGTTGATAATACAAGTAGGCATAATAGTAAAGGAAAATTCTCTTAATAACATGTGAAATGAGAGTATTTGATTCACCCGTGTGAAAATAGTATAACCAAAAAATAGCTAAATAAGTATAATAACCATAACCCCAACCTCACCAAGGCTCAAACACCAAATAATGAAACCAAGTATAATAATATATAATATGAAGCATATTGTTTGTTGGGTACCCCCACAACACTTTTCCACTGATTAACCATTATCACACCCCAATATCAAACATTTTGGAACACCCAAAACATCAGAATATACCACATCACATCCCACCCATACATACCTAGGTCATCAAAACACATCACATATCTCATGAACACGCCTGAGCCATCATAACACGTCACATCCCACCAACTCATACTTGGGCCATTAGAACACATCACATCCCCTCCCCCACATACACCTGATCCATCATAGCACACCACCTCCCACCTATACACACTTGGTTCATCACAACACATCACATTCCACCCACACACACCTAGTCCATCACAACACATGTCATTCTAAAGATACCTGAGATTGTACATCACAACTAATCCTTAAGACACCTGAGTTCATACATCACAACTCGCCTGAAGATACTTTGTCCACTATCACCTAAAAGAGGTAGTATTTAAGGGTAGATGTCAAAATATCAATCCTCCCAATGACAAGTTTATAAAATACACCCTCATACATGACTATGCAGGTGTCAACACATAGTTATCAACAAGGGTGTGGTGCATATAAAAATCACAAGAACATACAATGTATATACATATAGAGTTATAGGACACAATCTCATCCTATGGGTTTACAACATGAACTAACCATATCACATAATCCAAACAATCATTTATACCTATAAATATATAAAAAACACAATCGAAACAAAAACCACAATTTATATTTTAGTTTTTAATCCTTTTTCCATAGTCTATGTTTTATCAATAAATTATACTTTATTATCTACATTGATTTGTGTAATAAACATTAATTAGAAAACTCGTTCTATCTATAAATCCATCTTATTTCATTTTTCTAACCCATTAGTTTATATATAATCATTTACTAGTTAATCTACACAACTCGTCATCAATTTACTCATTAAACATGCCCATTTGAAATTATTAACATGCACTATTAATTCCATTAACACTTGGGTAGATATTATAAAACTAACAACAACACATAATCACAACACCATAGCCCAACATCCACATCTATATCACTTTACATCCACATTTAGATTCATAGCCTGACTGCATAACAAGACCACACCAATTATATCCCCACTTTACAACCACATATCATACACTTCCCACACAGAAATAACAATATAACTACTTCACGTTACAGTAGTCCCACACACATAAACTACTTCAATTCTACATATCACATCATATATCAAAAAACAACACATTTAGGATTCACAAAGGGGGATATTATTCAATTTCACTTATTCATTTATCGGTTTTATCACAAAATCCATAAAATCTTGGGGTGTCCATTTAATTGACTTTATATTATTGGTTAATCATTTATTTATGTATGACGATACCATTAAATCAAAAAAATAGATTATTTTAAAAGGATGTTTTTTTAGCATAATCATTCTAAAAAAAGACATATTTTTTAAAAGGATTACACCCATATGATCATAATATAAAGTCAAATTAAATAAAATCAAACCAAAAAATAGTTGTAACATCATAAATCACATTCCTAATACCTTTTAAATTCTATGTAAACTAATTCATTATATTTCTTAGTCTGGTTGAATCCTTGTTCATAAGAGTTAATAACAATAAACCAATCCCACATGATACACATAATAAAAAAATGATGAAAAACCCTACATGGAAGGAAGAACCCTTTCGCATACATGATTCACCAAAATAGGGGTGTATGTACAACAATAAAATATCCAAGTAAACACAAACAAACAATATAATACGGGTTTCATAACTATTATAGCTAGATATATTTACAATATCCCATATTAAGAGAAAGTAAGACTAGAAGAGAGAATGAAGGATCTTAGTTTTAGAAAGACTAGATCCTAAACATTTAGGATTAGATATAGTTTTGAATTTCTATTAAAGGTGGATCTCATCAAACCATGTTGTTTTACCACTTAAAATCCTAAAAACATTAGAGAAATCTATGATATGATCAATAGCCTTTGAATTGGTCTCAAATCCCCAAAAATATGGTATTAAACTCATTTCTTGTAAAAACGGATGAAAAAATCAAAAAATGGGAAAACTCGAAAATTATAGAAATTTGGAAAACTGTTAGAGTGATTCACCACCACCATCAGACGAGCCATTGTTATCGAGTCATTTCGAGGTGATACAGCACCAATGATTCACCATAAAGGGGAGACATCCAGGATTCCACTGTCAGCGAGCCACCACCATGAAGTGACCATGAGGGAGCCACTGCCAGTAAGCCACCACCAGGGAGTGACCTCTTGGGAGCCACTACTATGGTTCCACCACAAGAGGGATACCTCCAAGATAACCCATCATTGGAAAATTGGATATTTATAAAACTTTTTAAATGAATCACTGTTATAATGACTCACATATCATACAAACACATAGAATTACCCTCAGACCCCACATACATCAGATTTTTTGAAATGTAATAGGTTGGAATGTTTATACTATTACATAAGATACATATCAAACTATTATCTCCCTTGATGACTAAAAACAAACCTGAAAGAAAACAATGGTTCCGAACAATAATCTCTTAAGATACATGTCAAGGATCTCATTACACTAGAGACACCACCACTAAGAAAACCTTCTATCCTAAATGCACACATTAACTGAAAGAAAAAAATACATCCTAGAAGATAAGATTCATGGAATTTCATCCTTTATGTCAAGATATAATCCTCTATTAATCGCATATTAGTAAACATATCTTAATTAGAAATCAGGTATTCCCTCTTTTTCATGTGGGAACATTATCACACAACACACATCACATCAAGGGGAAAAATATTTCATAAAAAGGTCTAAACAGTACATCAAAATGAAAATAGATAAAGGAAACTCAATGCAACTCTGGGTACTGGGCTCACATCTACGTCTCACACTCCAAAGTAACCTCCTCAAGGATACCATGCATCTACCACACATGTACTATAGGAATGGTTCATCCTCAAGACCAAAAATACTATAATTAAAGTGAATTGTGGTCTAAATAACCAATACATGTGATAACTATCATGTTTATCGATATATTTGGTACATGGTAACCACAATGGAAAAGATGTGTAAATCTAAATAATACTTAAAAACAATATTTGGAGGGAGATACCTCTCAAACAGAACAAAGAAACATAGATGGTCATAACAGATACATCGAGCAATACATATTAAAAAATTATGATCAAAACATCCTTTTCCATACAAATCATCATTCATAGTTTTGAACAATTACATTCCTTTCAAAATAATCCTTACTTAAAATCAAATCACTTTCTATTTTAATACATTATTCTTCCACCCAGTACTTTAAAATCCTTTTAAAGTATTATTAAACAATTTAATGTCGTTTTATTTAATGAAAAATATAAATTATTATTTCTGAAATCCCATTTCACTCATTTCAAATATTCCCAACTCAAATCATAAAACATATCACACCATTTTTATTTTATCAATATTCTTCTTGAAATCATTATTTCAACTCAAGAACATTTTTCAATAAAATAAATAATTTTTTTTATTATTATGTCACTATAAATGATTTTCATCACACACCCCATGCCTTTTATAATAATTTGATGCATGTCTAAAATTTGATGTATGACATGAAATGTAAAGAAAAAAACACATGTTTGAAATAATCCATTTTATCCAGCCGTAAAATTTCGTATGGTTTATAACAAAAGATTATTTACTAGGATAGTATTCATGAATAAAAAATTCATGACATTATGCAACCAACACAAGAACTCGTATTTAATATAGGAAGATTTGTCGCATGAATAAAATCATAGGAACCCATCCAACGTACCATGATATTGTCCTCTTTAGGTGGGACAAACTCACCCACATTATTTTAAAACATTTCATAATATAACACATCAGGATGTGAGAATGAGTTTTTTTCTAATCATTTGTTTGAGGTCATATCCCATGTCATTAACATACCATCAATCATAAAAAACCCAACCAACAAGATAGTTTTCTAACATTGTCATCAAATCCTTTATTAAAAGATATACTCATAGATGTGAAGTATGTATTTATTAATATTCTATATGACCATTTTATTATATTAACAAATTTATGTGATTAACCATTTAATGGGTGGTGAGGTATTACATCCACATAATCAAACTACAATAAAACACAATTCATCTAACCATGACATCCCCACATCACTACCACCACACATTACTACAACTGTAAATCGAAACCACTGGCCAAACATACAATCCAACAAAAACGTTTACCAAAAATTCCCCCCAACCACATCACCACACAACCTTACAACCCACAGGAAACCACCATTTTTAACATAACCACTTTTACCACTTTATCCTCTATACTTCCCCAACTAACGACCGCCATTATAATCATACACAAATCCCCAAACCCAAAAATCAAGTAATTCCCTTTCCCATGTTGAGATATTATCCACTTCGTGAGGAACTAAATCACCTGAATGGTTTCAATCATGTCAAATTATAGCCCCTTTATATTAAGGATCAAGATTCCCCATCTTCATATTATAGGTGTTTTAGATCATATGTCACATAAGGAATCACAAAAAGAAGAACCCCATATAGAAGAAACATGTTTTATCATCCAGAACTGTTTAGGGGATAATATTATTTCCTCTCATTATTTTGTATTAGTACATTCACAAAATTTTTAATTTTTGTTTGTGAAATAAGTCCATTAGCCATATATAAGTGATTATAAATTTAAGGCATGGTAATTTTATACTAGAATTCATATTAGGGGTCTCAAAAATATACAACAATCACAGCACAACAAAGGTTTCAAAAATATTCTATTTTCAACAAGGCATATCAACACATCAATTCAATGATAACAATGAAACCAAAAACATCACTCAATATTTCTTGGTTATTTTCAATTAAACATTTTGCCTTGAATTTAAATAGTTCTAACATGTGCTCATGTTAAAGACAAAAATGAACAGTTGTTATCTAAAAGATAATGTTTAATATGGTTAAACAAGACATTCTAGGTTAATATTATTATCAATATAATTCACTTACAACATCATTTGAAAAAATACTACATGATAGGTTCTTATTTTCGATTCAATCATTCCATTACACACACAAACACCATGTTTTTAGAATAATCAAAACAAAAAAATACTTATAACCATTAAATTAAAAACTAAACATTTTTTATTACTATATTTCATGATTTATCATGATCATGATAAATATTCTCTAATCATTTCAATTCTCAAGGAAGAATTCTTTATGAAAAAAATGAAAACTGCACTTTTTTTATTACTATATTTAAGGATTTATCTTGATCAAGATGAAACTTCATTAATCATTTCATTTCTCAAGAAAACATGTTTTCTCACAATAAAGATGAAGCATAACATGTTGTGTTAATATGTTCTAGGATTTATCATACTTAGACTGAACATTACATACTCATTTAATTTATCTGAAAAACATGTTTATATGTTTCATTAAGGATAACATGATTATACTTATTAATTTAAATTCAAAATATTAAACAAGTTACATGATCATATCTATTATACTGGTAATTCCCTAGTTACCACACAAATTATTTAAACATTAGGTGTGCTTCATATAACAATCTACTCATAGCATAACATGTGAGGTAAGGATATTTCAGTACAATAAAATTAATATCAAACATAAAATAATAAGTTTAATCCTTTAAACTTTTTTTTGTGTTAAAAAGTTACAAAAAATCATGCTTATGATTTTACAAAAAATAGAAATAATTGTCATAAAAATTTATACCCTAATATTTTCTCACAACATATATTTTTACCAATACTATAATAATTCAACCAATTAAAAATAAAGATAATGTTATTATTTTCACAGTATCAAAATTAATTGATATTATTAAAAATTAAGATGGAAATTTTTAGGGATTTCAAAATTTAAATGTCCCAAACCTCATTTTACAATTGTTTCATAACACTTGCTCATAAAAAAATACTAATGGAAAGAAACAGAAGACAGATTAACTTACATTGAAACTAGAATACTTATATGTATGGTTTAAAAATAATTTATTTTATTATTCCATTGTGAAATATTCTTTAAGGATACATGTTTTATAAGGGTATTCAAAATTAAATACATGATCACAACAAAAAACACTAAGCATTCTTATTTGTCAATTTCAAACATTAATTAAACTATATGTAATGTTATACATTTATGAAAATTTTATAAAATTTTAAATCATTAATAATTATGCTATAACAGGAAAGGAAAAAACACATTCAAACCTCAAGAAGGTTTCAAAAAAACACCACATGGAAGTTATGTATAATTATACTCTTTAATTTAAGGTTATATGAATAACTCGGAAAGAAATAAATGTATTTATTAGAAAAAAATAGTATTGAAAAAGTCAAATAAACACATATAAAAAATCATTATTTATCTACTGAATTTTAACTTCCCAAGATAGTCCAAATCAAATAAGAACACAAGTCATTTTGATGCATGTTACTCTCCTAGGTCATTACCCTGCATGCGGTGCCACCTCATTTGGTCATTCAATAAGCTCAAAGTCCATGCACTGGAACATGTGGGACCTAAAATCCCATGAACTGGATAGTCTCCCTATCCTATATCATGCACCAAGGTAAACTAATACTCTTCCCATACCAAGCCAATAAAGCCTCACAGTGACTAACTCTAAACTCCAACCTACCTCTCAACCATAATCTCTACTACTACTCTGTCACAACCTACTCCCTACAAAGATACCCCTTATGGGATATAAATGAAGAAAAGAAGATAATGACCATCGAGTATCGCCTCTAATAGGCCCCAGGTTGGTGACTAACAATATGGGTATACAGATCTCATAATCAAGGAGACATTTCCCCATATAAGAAAACAAGATTAGATAATATGATTAATCAAGCACAAAAAACTCCATGAAATAATATAAAATAAATTTGAACCATCCAAAAATTTATGTATACACTTAAACTGAATAAGGGTGGGGTGTGTATGGAAATAAAAATAACATATATTGTATATACTTATATATTTACAACATAAAATCCCATCTTATGGGTTTATAACCTGAACGAACCATATCATAGAATCCAGAAAATTGCTGCTACCTCTAAATTCATAAAAAATAAAAAGAAAAAACAAAATCCATAGTTCATATTTTATTCTTTAAGCTATTTCCAAAGTCTATGTTTTATCATTAAATTATACATAATAATCCTCTTTGATTTGTGTAATTAATCGTTGTTAGAATACCCATTTCCTATAGAAATACATATTATTTCATATTCCCAACCCATTAGTTTATATATAAACATTGACCAGTTAAACAACAAATCCCTTCATCAATTTCATCATTAAACATTCCCATTTGAAATTACTAAAAAAAAATATTAAATTCATTAATATTTGGGTAGATATAACATAACCAACCACACAACCTAATCCCAACAATTCATTCCAACTTCTACATCCAAATAACATTACAACCACATTTAGTTTCACAGAATTACTGAATAACTATACCACACCCATCACAGATCCACTATAAAACTACATGTCGTCCACACCCCCCCAAAACATAAAAATTTAGATACAACACATTACATTTTTAGGGATTATATGGCAGTGACACAAAAATAGCTCTAATGTTCGGAACTAAAAATGTACAAGATGGTCGATAAAATCCTCCTAGAAACCTAAATATAGTTTTATATATCTAGGATGATCATACAAGTATACTTAGTTGGAAAACCAAAGTCTCTCATGTACATGTGAAAAGGGAATACGAATGCACCCTTGTGAATGTAGTTGAATCAAACTAAACCTAAATAGGTATATTAACCATAACCCCAACTTCACCAAGTCTAACCCACCAAATAATGCATTCAAGTATAATAATAAATAATATAAAGAACATCAATAATAGGGTACCCAACACATATTTCCCACTGATTAGCCACTATCACACCCCAATGGAAACATCATGGTGCCCCTACTTCTTTTGAATATATGAAGGCACATCCCAACCACAAACACATAGTCCATCACAACACCTTATACCCCCCCACACACACACACATGGATCATCATAAAACATCACATACCACCCACACACAACTAGGAAATCAGAACACATCACATCCCACCTGCACATAGCTGATTTATCATAAAACATCGCATTCCTCCCCACACACATGGTCCATCACAACACATATAATCTCAAAGGCACCTAGGACCATACATCACAACTCATTCTTAATACAACTAGGAGTATAAATCACCACTCACCCGAAGACACCTATGCCACTATTACCTAGAAGAGGGAGCAGGGAGGTGCGGGTGTCCAACCATCCATCCTCACTCCATGATATTTGGGAAAGACACCCACCCACATGACTATACATGTTTCATCACATAATTCTCAATAAGGGTGGGGTGTGTATAGAAATAAAAATAACATATATTGTATATACTTATATATTTACAACATAAAATCCCATCTTATGGGTTTATAACCTGAACGAACCATATCATAGAATCCAGAAAATTGCTGCTACCTCTAAATTCATAAAAAATAAAAAGAAAAAACAAAATCCATAGTTCATATTTTATTCTTTAAGCTATTTCCAAAGTCTATGTTTTATCATTAAATTATACATAATAATCCTCTTTGATTTGTGTAATTAATCGTTGTTAGAATACCCATTTCCTATAGAAATACATATTATTTCATATTCCCAACCCATTAGTTTATATATAAACATTGACCAGTTAAACAACAAATCCCATCATCAATTTCATCATTAAACATTCCCATTTGAAATTACTAAAAATAAATATTAAATTCATTAATATTTGGGTAGATATAACATAACCAACCACACAACCTAATCCCAACAATTCATTCCAACTTCTACATCCAAATAACATTACAACCACATTTAGTTTCACAGAATTACTGAATAACTATACCACACCCATCACAGATCCACTATAAAACTACATGTCGTCCACACCCCCCCAAAACATAAAAATTTAGATACAACACATTACATTAATCTAACACATAGAAACCACAAAAAATCGACACATCACATTAAATATCACAAGATAACACATTCAAGTTTAGAAAATGGGGATCTTATTCAATTACACTTATTTATATAGTGGTGTTATCAAATAATCCATAAGATCTTGGGGAATACATTTAATTAACTGAAGATATGTTTTTAATAATTTATTTAGTTATGATGATATAATTAAATAACAAAAAATAAAGGATTTCAAAGGGTGTTGTTTCAGTATGATTGTTCCATAAAAGGGCACAATTTTGTTCAATGGATTACACCCATACAATCATAATATCAAATCAAATCCAATCAAAACATCAAAAATTTATAAAATCATAATTTTCATTCTCATTCCGCATTAAATTTTATTTAAACTAATTCATCATCTCTATTAGTCCAGTTGAAACCATTTTTATAAGTTTTAACAATAATAAACCCATAACACATGATAAAAATGATTTGAAACAAAGGGAAAACCTACTTTGAAGGAAGAAACCTTTCACTAACAGGGTGCACAAAAATAGGGGTGTACATAAAATAACAAACACTATAAGGAAACATGAACCAACTTCATGAACTAGGTCACGTGAATTCTATGGGAAAAATGATTTGGTATGTCTCGTATCAGGAGAAAGAAAGACCAAAAGAGAGTATGATGTATCCTTGATTTACAAAGACTAGATATTGAAAATTCATGATTAGATACACTTTTGAATTTACATTAAAGGAATATCTCAACAAGCCACATGGTTTGACCATTAAAAGCCTCCAGACATTGGGGAAATTTAATATTTGAATGATATACTTTAAATCTATCTAAAATCCACATAAATATATCATAAAACACATTTCTCATCAAAATAGAGGTAAAAATTGAAAAATTGGAATAACTGGAAAATTCTAGAAATTTTCATTATTAAAAATTAGGGATTTAATAGCTCAAGTTAGGGGGTTTTATCAGCACTTGAAATGTGTGGATATTGTAAGAAATGTTTAAAGGGTGGTTTTAACCACACTAAAAATCATTGTTAAAGGAACCCTTTAACAGCACTAAAAAACACTGATAAAGGCACTTTTTATCATAACTTTTATGGTGGTTAAATAGTTAATTTAACAATGATTTTTTAGTGATGTTAAACGGTTAATTTAACAACACTTTTTTTAAATTTGTTAAATATTTGATTTTAATAGATCTAAAAACAAACTATTAAAAATTATGGGAAAATTATTTTTCACACATGCTACCCACCTTTCGCAGTGCATACAGCCCCATATATCAACACTTTTCCCTACCTATTCATCATCACACCCCCACCCCCTTCATCAGCACTATACGGCTACCCCTATTTTTTTACATGCCTATATTTGATTGTTTGACATCCCTTATATGATTGAATCTCATTACCACTATGTCATGCATGTTTTTTTATATATTTAATGACTTTTATATTTATATGTATATATTATAAATGTGTGATATATATATATATAGTAAATTATATTTATTTAAATATGTTGTATATTAATATACATTTATATATATTATAATATATATATATATATCTGAGTGTGTGTGTGTAAGAATATAAATATGTTTGTGAGTGTGTGTCTGTGTTTATAAATACACACAATTATGTATATATAAAAATTATATATACATATTATTTTATTTTTATAAGTAAATTTTTTTAACTTTTTAACATTAAATAAAATGAATAGTAAATATTTTTATTTTAAATTTAAAAATACATTTTCATAAAAAAAATATTGATATATGTATTTATACATGTGATTTATTGTAAGAATGTATTTTAAAATATGCAAATATTTAATTATAATGATATATACATTGTAATAAATGATAAAATTTCATAACTATAATATAAATATGAATGTAATCTCGGTGAATATATTCATTCCTTAGTGAAAAAGGCATTAAGACCCCCCTTAAATGAGGCTGAAAATAAGTCAAATGTTATAAAATTGGGGTACCCCGACTAAAAACTTTATTTTGGAGGCATTTAAGAACTTTTTTGGCTTTGAAAAAATAGTGACTATTGTCCCACAATCTCAAAGTGGCATATATCTTGTTGTAAGCTTTGATTTGATATGTGGTAGCACCCAAACAGACACCCATATCAAAATTTCTGGTCATTTTATTTTTAAATTACACTTTAAACTAATATTTGGTCTTTTATTAATTTTATGATTTTTCATTTTAAAATTATTATTAAATAAAAATTAATATATAATAATAAGAAAATTATTTTCTAAAAGTATTTTTTTAAACTATTTTATAATACAACATCATTAAATGACATATATATTAATTGTAAATGTTTATTTAGGATTATATAAAGTTTTTTTAGAAAATTTATATTATATTTATATAAACATAAATATATAAATATACTTGTGTATTGATATATTCTTTAATGAAATATGTTATTTTAAATATACCCTTTTTCAGTTCTATTAAAAAATCACTAATGAATGGGGGTCTTTATTAGAATTTCTTAAAAAGAGCTTATAAAGCCCCTCGCCTTTATGAGTGCAGTTTTAAATGTTTTGATATTTCCCCCATATCTAATCCTTTTTCTAGAATTGGTAAATAAGGGTATTTATCAGTGATTTTTTGAAAGCACTGATAAAAATGCACCTTTATTAGTGATTCTAAAAAAGTACAGATAAAGGGGCTTTATCAGTGCTAAAAACACTCATAAAGGCCCCCTTTGATAGCACTTTTTATATCACTAATAAAGTGGGTATTTAACAGTGTTTTTAGATAGCACTGTTAAATACATAGCATTGGATTAACCTAATTTTTTAGTAGTGTTGGAAAACTATTGAATTGTGTCACCTCCACTCTCAAACGAGTCATCTCCAATGAGTCCCCTCCACATAAGCCACTTCTAGAAAGTCACTGCCACAGTGTGACCTCTAGGGTGCCACTACTAGGGAGCCACTACCAAGAATCTACCACCAGGGTGCCACTGCCATGGACCCACCACCAGGGATTCCTCACTAGGGATCCACCATGAGGGTGCTTCCACAAATATGAGTCACCAATTGAAAAAAGGAAAATTGAAAAAATGTTGAAATGAGTCACCATTGGAATGACTCACATGTCCCAAAAACACCCCGAACTACTCCTAGAAACCTCAAACATCATATTTTTTAAAATTCATTGGATAGAAGTTTCATATCATTACATCCAAGAAAAAAAATCATTCATTAGAAGTTAAATTATATACATGGATGAGAAATCTAATATCCAAAGAATAATAGTGAGTTCTAGAGATCATGGACAAGCGAATGTTATAGACCAAAGAACCCTAAATTAGTGTTGGATTAAAATCCCATAAATTTATCAAATATGAAAGTGAAAGGATAAAATTATTATTTACATAATATTTCACTGATGTAGAGGTATTGTTTTACTATAAATATACATAACATGTAAAAATACACATACATAATTTATTTTAAATTTTTATGAAAAAAAATCATCTTTTGGTTGTACTTTGATTATTTTCCACTTCATTTATTACTATTTGAAATGAATATTGAAGATCAATTTTTCATTACAAAATAAATAAAATTATCTTTTTATATATCATAAATTCTATAAAATATTTATTTTTCATTCATTACATCTATAGTTATCATCAAAACCAAAATGGTTAGTAATGTTACCCAATGTGGATAAATATTCATATGATGAAATAATAAATTAATCTAAAAATACTTACTAATACAACAAAAATTTCAACATAAAATATTCTATAAGTAGTTTACCCTAAAACCTTACAAAATATTTCTACCAAATTTAATTTCTTAAAAATTAGAATGAAGGTCACTAAAATCTTAAATTAAACCAAAACATAATTCCCTAGAAAACATTAAGTAACTCTTAATGTCACAGACCAAATATGTGAATACCTTGGTCAAATATTCTCCTCAAACAATGTTATAACTTGAATAACTATAATACATTATTGAAAACATACATGCTTACAAAAATTAAATCTCTCATAATTATTTAAATATATAAACATACTATTGAATATATTCTAAAAATTTTAAAAATGAAATAAAATTCATCATATATGACCTCAATAATTTTTTCATCAAATCGGTAACCAATTTGAAGGTCAATAACACCATCCTATTTACCTCATCCAAATCAATAATCTATTTATCCCAACTAAGCATTATCATCACAATATCAAGTAAACATTGATGTTTTTCGTTAATTTTATCACATATTCTCTTAAAATATCACCTTAAAACTTAATCATTTTTCTCAGAGGTACCATTCAACATATTTTTTCTAATAATTAATGAAAAATGTATATAGAATAAAAAATATTTTTTCACGATTCTTATAAAAAGAATAACATTGATAATAAAACACTTCTAAAATATAAATCTTGAATTCCAATACAAAATAAATCAATAGTTCATCTTCATTCATAAACTATTAATAATTATTCAACATCATATTATTTAGTTCTTACTAACATTCATATGTAATTCAATGTATCTCTATCATCAATAGTAGAGCATTTACTTGCACAATCTTTTTGATCCACATGTTGATCAATCTCCAAAGGACATCGATATGCCTAATGACCATAATTTCTAAATATAAAACATTAAATCGTTAATGATACATTAGGAAAGTCATTATTATAATCCATTTTATTAACCAAACACTTCATTTTTCCTTGAAAGTTACATGAACTATACCCATATTTCCCACACATAATACTTCTTCATGTTCCTCTAAAATATTTCCATGAGTAATTTTTTCCAAATACTCAACATGTAGGGTGTTGAATATTATTACCTCTATGTTATTAATAAACATACATTTTCTATTATTATGTGTGTCAGAAAACTCACCCATTTTGAGATTGTTAAAAATATATCGAGATAGTTGATTACAAATAATCACAATATTTTGTAAACAATATCTACTTTTACATGGCTTCTTATAAGAAAAATCATTCAATTGTTTATCACATTCAGTGATAAAAAAATTCCTCCTAGATCCATCAATTTACTAAAACCAAAAATGAAGTATGAGAAATAATAATTATATGGGGAAGCCACATGATCATGAAAAATTAATTTTGGGTTATATAAATCATAATAACTTCTTTTAAATATATGTATCCTAAGGTTAAAACTAGGTTATATATAGGCAATATCTTATTCAAATCCTTCATAATAGATCTTAAAAAATGTTAATTGTCCAAAGAATACACTCTAATAATTTCAAACCGTCGTTAAAATAAGGGAATACTCATTATACTCCTCAATTATTGTCTATATATACATGAACAAATAATTTAATTATTATTACTTTTAGATGAATATGTGTAAAGAACTATAGCCTATTATAGAATCAAAAAAAATGATGTATTTCTTAGAAAATAACATAATCTCTTCCATTATAAATATTTTTAGATGTTAACCTGTTCTAAGATATATACCTAAGATTTTCATTAATGTTATAAAACACAAATCTTTGATGATTGACCAAAACATTCCTCTTATAAAAAATAGTGAAACATAATTTTTATAAATAGATATTACATATTAATTATTAATATTTAATATATTTTACAGAAATATTCACAAGGTCCATAATGGTTTAGTGTATTTAGAGACTAGATGCAGAATATTATTATTTCTCGTAAGATCTTCAACATTTATCCAAAAGATAAACCCACATAATAATATTCATAGAAATTCCCTTTTTAACACCAGTTTTCATAAATCAGGGAAAGATAACATAACAAATGGTGATCTTAGATACTTGATAAGGTTAAATAAGGGACATATGGTGGAATTAAATAGTAATCACCCAATAAAATGGGTTTTATAACTTTAACAGAATATTTCAAAACCATAACCTGTAAATCATTAATCATAATCTTGAGTCATGGAATTATTCATTTCAGTTAATAAAGACTTAATCATAAAGGAATAAAAGTTCAAGATCCATGAGATATAACATAGACATATGAATATGGTAAAAAACATAATCTCAAAATATTGTAAAGCTATATAAATATAAAAATATTCTCTTATTATGTTAAGGAAATGAAAGCTAGACCTTGCATATACTTGTGAACATGAAAACCATGTCCACACACAATCATATTAACATGAAAGATAGTTCCATGCATAAACTTATCTACATGAAAAATAAGTCCATGCATAATATTATGGACATGAAAACCTAGTTCATTCATACCATTGTGAACATGAAACCAGGTTGACAAAAAATTATTTATCTCATAAATTATCCATATTTACCCATTTAATTAGAGGTATATACTAGAAATTATAACTAAATAACCATAATCTATTCATAAATACATTAAAATATCATGAAATCGTTTAATAGTTCACAAAAACATAACTTGCAGAAAAGAAAATCATATTTGTAATCTTATTATTATAAAAAACCATCCATAGAAATTATATGGAGGGTATAATATTATCATATACTGAGTGAAACATAAATAATATCAAATTATCTCATCATATATGACAATTACATTAAAATATATCCTAGAAATTTTCTAGAGGAAAATATCCTTTCATTTACAAAGAACTTTTTTAAAGTCTAAATATATATCCATAATATTATGAAAATAATTTTCATTCAAAACAACCATATAAACTTGTAAAATAATCTTCAAATCATTGAATTATCATGGTGAAGGAAAATTATGATCACAATATATATATATTAAAATAATGATTTGTTTTAAATTTTATTTAAAACTTGAAAAGTACTTCATTTGAAAATTTATAGGAGGGTTATTTTTACACCAAATTGTAAGAAGTCATGTGTGTATATAAATTAATTTAAATAATCCTAAGGGAGATTTTGAAAAATTGTTGAAAAAAATTTCAATAAAAACATGGACATTGAAAAAAAACATTACAAACCAAATTGGAAATAATTTCCATTTTTTATAAAACATTTTCTCAATCATTTCAATGATAAAAGAGAGTGAAATGGTACAATTACATGGAAATTCCATGAATAACCATAGGATAAGAAAATAAATGAGGTTTGTGAGAGATTTATCCTGAAATTTTACCATCAATGTCTTAATAAGAAATAATCCTAATGATCAATGAGATTGAAACATAAATTCAATATCTATTTGGTAACAATTGAATCTTAAACCCCTTAAAATAATAAATTTAAATGAAATGAAAAATTTCATGACCAAAAGGTGAATCATGATATAAAATTTAAAAGGGTATTTTTAGATACCTCATCAAGATGATTGGTTTATAACATAATATATGGAATTAAAAAATTTGTTTTTATATCGTAATCCCTTACCTTGATTTCAACTAGCCACATTAGAACTGTTAACACCTCTTATTCAGTGGCTTTTCATTAGAAACCTACTTATGAACCCATATAAAGTTCTTTTAAGAAGAAATAAACATATAATTAATATATATGGGATTTTAGAATATAATTGGGTTGCATTAGGTTGACCTAGATGTCTCAATGTGGTGTATAGAAGATAAATTATGGTATATTTTTATAATGGAGAGAAAAGACACATATAGACTCAATTAAAATATTTAAAAATAAAAAGTTAATATTCATTTGAAAATGGAACCATGTTAATATAATTTAAAATATATGATATTATATTTTTTAAATCCATTCAAACAATAACATTTGAAAATATTTATGTTGTACTTTAAGCCAAATATTTTGGTTTAACCCCTTAGTTAGCCAAATTTATCCTAAAAAATGGTGAGTACATTTTTAATATTAAAGGGATATGATTTCAAATATATGTTGAATATTGTCTCATAAATTGATGAAGATTGATGTTTTCAACCATATCTTATCTGGCATTTTTTATTTCATATTTTTTATGATTATTAAATAATTTAATAAGACATTATTTTCATAAAATATCAATAATGTCTTTTTTGAAACTACTAATTTATTCTGACATCAATGATTGATGAAAAATTTAGAATTCAAATAAAATCATTTAAAATATCTGTAATATGTAATTTTTATGTATAAAATTTTGTCTGAAACTATAACTCACTAAAATAATATTACTTTTAGAGTTTCTAAAATCATTTACATGATTGTTCTACTTCTCACATAAGCAGTGTGTGAGCATTATGTAAGCATTTAAAGTAATTATTTCGAAAAATTAAAGATAAATTACAGTGAAAAAATGGATTCATATTTTAAATAATAAATTATAACATAATATACCATCTCTTATTATTATTTTAAAAAAATAGAGATTCATAAATCAAGAGAATGAAATATTATAATTTTCATTACGTATAATAATATAAATGTTATTATCATGAAAAACTAGTACAAAAATTCTATATATTATAATTTAGGATTTCAATGGTCTAATTTATCACATAAAATGAGATAAATAAATTTTTGTGTTGATTTTAAATTCCTTATCGCAATATTTTTATACTTAATTACATGATATAGCCATTTCCAATGTGACAGATTTTTAGCACAGTTATTATTCATAATGAATAAAATTAAAAGATTAATACTAAATAAATTTTAAACACCTAATTATAAATATGGAATCCATTTTAACAAATTAAATTCCTTCAAAATTTTGAAATAAATTTTATAATAAACCCACAAAATGTGACCAAAACTATTCTCCATAAAATTTTGTTTTTAAGCTTAAAAATTAACTTGTATCAAAATCATGTTAAAATATTATTATAATGGAATTAATTATAATTTTTAAATTAAAATTCATATTATATTAATATAACATCAAATATTATGAGGCCTTTAAATTACTTGATTATAAAAAAATGATATATTTATAAAAAATTGCATCTTTCATTGTTCACTAAAACATAGACTTAGTTAGAAAAATCCTATAAATATAACTTGAGAAAATAAAAACATAATAATTTTAAAAATTATTTTAATTTTATGAAATATAATTTCTAAAATTGGTAGATTTTAATTATAATTTTCACACATAAAAATAAATAAACACAATTTTTTAATCAAATGATTTTTAAAGTATAAATTACTTCACTAAATATTGTTTACTTATTTACTAATAATTAATCAATAATTATATATTTATTATGAACACCATTTATTTATTAATGTGTTTACTCATATTCATACCTCTTAATTCAGCATCTATATTATAAGAATATTTTAATAATATATCAATATTCTATTAATGCTCAGTGTTATGTGTTAGGAAATATATTGATATTTTTTATTCTTTTATACAAACATTTGAGGTGGTACACAATAGATTAAATATCTAAAATATATTTTATGAAGGTTTTTATATTTCTGAAAATTATGGGTTCTTGTTCAATAAAAAAGAGGATGAAATAATTGTGAAAATTTACATCTAGCCAATGGGAATTTATTCAATGTAAAAGATACCAAAAATCATGTTATCTAAGAATGAAAGAGGTGAATCAATTATGGAAAATATGTATTGGGAATATTTATTAAGTGAATATGAACATTATTTCTTGGGGAAATAATATCCATTATGTTTTCTTTTTTGAAGATAGAAAAGGATTTGATGTGATCGACAAGGAAAAAGTTCAATATTGTTAATTCATCTAATACGAAGGAAGTGATAAAATATATTCATACTTAAATGATAATTAATTCAGATAAATGTTGTACCAAGAGGAATAAATAATCTTGTGGAGATAAGTAATTTATTAGTATTTTCATTTCTACAATTTTATTACATGGTTTATGTTTATGTAGTATATTTATGCATCTATATAATTGTTTTATGGTTCTTAAATATTTTTATAGAATGGGTGTAGTTTTTATCTTAATAATATATTGATAAATAATGAAAATGAGTTTATAAATGGGAAATTACAATCTTTTTTTGGTGAATCATTGAATTATACAAGAACATATAGTTCTATACACACCACACCCAAATGGTGTGACTAAGCGGAAGAACATATGTTTAGTAGAGATGGTATAGACAATTATGGATCAATATGATACTTCTTATTATGTTTTAGATAAGAAATTATAATATTCAATCATATTCCACACTGGTATTTACATATCCCAAAAATTTTTATGTCACCTAATGATATGTATTTTAAAACATATTTATGATTCAAGTATATTTTTGTAATTATAATCCCTTGTGTTATCAAGGTAAAAGGTGGTAATAATGGATAGTATTAAAATTTAGGTGCTAATGTGATAATTATTGGATATTCCCATAATGGAAGAAGTTATTATAGTCACAATAAAGAATATGGAAATATTATTGATTGTACTCATATGAAAGTGATGGAGAAATCAAATAAAAAATTTATACAAGATAAAAATGATCCAAAAATTTTGATGACGTAGTTCTAATTAAACAAAGATTAGAAATATCAGATAGATATGAAATAATTGATGTTATATTGGGTTGTAATTAATATTTATCCATTTCTTATCATGAGGTGAAATCTAACTCATATCACCCAAGACTAAGAAAGGAAAATTAGTTTCAAAACACCTCTGGGAGTCATGGATATCAAATATAAACTTGAATAAAAATGATCACTACAACTCTTACATCAATGTAATCTCAAGTAAAACTTATTGGCATTGAATAAAAATAAGAATCAATAATGTCTTGATGATGTGAATGAAAAATTAGATTATATAGATAATAATTAAACATTGGAGTCACTACCCAAGCCTAAATAAACTAATTTCATTAAGACAAATCAGGTGATATGAAATGAATTAATGTAAAATGGAGTAGAACTATGAAATAAATATTGTATAGTGTGAAAACACTATTCATAGGTTAAATGAGTTATCTTTGATTATACTTTGGTCTTGGTTTCAGGGATTGAAACTATTATAATCATTGTTATTATTTAAATGAAAATATAATACAATATATTCCAAATTAATTTCAAATATTATTATCTCAATGTTGAATTGAAATAACATGTATATGATGAAAAACCATGCGGCTTCTTGATTAGTAAATATGAGTATAATATTTATAGGTTTTTAAAGACATTATATTGGTTTAAATGGGATTTATGATATTTTTATTCTATGTTTCATAATTTTTTTGAATAATTTGAATTTCAAAAAATGAATATTAGACATCAATTTCTACATCAAAAATGAAAAAAAGTTATCTATTCTTTTTATTTTTTTATAGATAAAGAAATATTTTTTTAAAATAATGACGAAATGTGTGAGATGTTTTACAATGAAATACATGAGTTATTTGAAATTTATAGGTATGGAGAGATGAAAAATTTCTTGGCTTACAAATATTTAAATGGAATGAATACGTTTTCCATTTTCCATAGAATAATACTATGGAACTATTGAAAAGGATTGACATACAAGGTTCAACACTATTTGATCACCCATTTTAATGGGAATAGAGTTTTTCAAATTATTATTAGTGAAATTTAATTGATCCTATATATTCTGTGATGTTAATTAGAAACATGTAATATCTCACATCATCATGGAAAAATTTAGTTTATTTTTTTACACATTTATATAGCTATAAAAATGTGGCGAACAATTCCCATTGTATATTTGGAAAAAGGATTATTGGTTACATTAAATTCAAAATTAACTTTAGGTTGAAAAAAATAGGAAATATTGATTTCATTGGATATAAAAAAAATGATTGGGTTTGTTGTGTTAATGTTTTAGGGTCCAATGTAGGTGGAGTTATATTCTTGTTTGAATGGTGTGTTTTATTTCACATTAAGTAGTAGTGTTCAGTGAATATGATCAATATTTATGTAAACTTTTTGTTCTCAACTCATTCTAAAACATTGTTAATGTTGATGAGGATAAAATAAGAATACTTGAATGTTAGAGTTCAGTCACAATATATTCTTGGATTTGATGATAATAGTTTTTATAATTTGTTAAATAGTCATGATTAACATTCAAGGAGAAATAAAATTGATATTAAATATCACTTTTCCATGTATCTTTTCATGAGAGAGGAATTTTATATTGGGTTTGTTCCAACAAAATTAAATATTATTTATGTTTTCACCAATAAATATTCTATGGAAGAATTATATAATCTGATGTGGATGTTAGGATTTCAAACACATTCTTTACAGTTCTTGTATAGGGTAATATTTTCTTTATTCTTTTCTTATATTTGTATAGTATTTAAAATGGTGGAAAAAATTGAAAACATAAATCTATATTTATATTTATTTCACTGATTTTTGTGAAATAAGGAAAGTATATATAGTGGATATCTATTGATATATATTTCTTCTAAGAAAGATAATATATTTTTAAGATAGTACAAAAAAGGGGAATGTTTTGATTTCATCATTGGGAATATGTGAAATGTTTTCAAAATGCTTCTCAAAGTGCACGAATGATTTTTTCAATAGATTATTTGGTGTGATGTATATGGTGATAATAAATTATTGAACATGATATGATGGATTATTTTTTATGGTTTTTTCACATTCTCTTGAATGTTTTATATGCTCAGGTTTTATGCTTATATATCATTTTTATTTTATTAATGGAAATTTATTATTTTTAAATTTTCTTATTTCATGAATTAGTCCAATCGTATATGCTTTTACCTATTTAATGGTGATCCATTTCAATACATATAACTTTTTCAGTGATTTATGTTCCTTTTTAAAAAAATCCAAAGAAGATATTGTTGAGCCAATGTGTTGTTGTGATTATTTTGTAATGAGTTTGTGAAATATATTGGAGTGGATGACATTATTTGTATTGGATTTTGTTTTGAATAAATAAATTTTTTTCAAACTAGCATTTCATGTAAGGTGATGATGTTAGATGAAAAATTTAGATAATTTTTAATTTAGTTTTTTATTTTTAAATACTAAGAAAAATAGTTTAAAATAAAAAAAATAGAAATTATACACAACTATGTATGAAAGAATCCTCATATCATAAATGAATTATATTTTGATATAGAATTTTATATTAGAATATGGTCTATGTAATAAACCAAAATTTATGCCACACATGTGACTAAGTTATTCTTATGGTGGCCTTTGAAATATTGGGATCTTTATCCTCTTGTGAATAACCAAATCACAATGGGTTTTCTTGATAAGTGATCAGTCCATATAGGGATGCATTTTCTGTAGTGGGGTTTATAAGATCAATTTTAGTTCACATAGAAATTTTATGGTTCATTCTAAAAATTTTATGTTCACATCATATCTAGTTGACATCATGTTGACTACACCACAATTGTGGTGTTCAAACTAAAGTATATTTTTATTTCAATAGATATTTTTAAAAACATTTCATAATAATATTATGAATTGCATATAAGGTTGGGTTATTTTTTATTTCTACAAAAACATTGAGGCCTCTACACTAAAAATCTCTATCATGCCTTTGAAATTTATAGTAGTTTATTTAAACTATATTATTGTGCTATAAATAAGAATCCATGGGTGTGATTAGTGGTTCTCTGAGAAAACTCAAGGAAGTTCAAAAAAAAGGTTAACATGTCTTCATCTTACTGATTTGGATGTTATTTTATGGTTTTTTCAACCATGAATTTAAGTTTTATGATTATGATCTATTGAGACAAATATCCAAAGTCTGTGTTTGAAATTAAATTTTAAGGAGATAAATGTTTGGAATTTTTATTTGAAATTCAAATTTAAAATAAAAGAAATAATGGAAAACTATGTATTCTAATGATCAATAGAATAAAGAATACATATATTATGATAGTTAAGAAAGAATATTGTGAGAGAGTAAAGAAGTTAATAATCTATATATATGAAATAAAATGAATATTCATTTATTATTGAAATAATACGATGATTGAAGTTTTTGTGTCCATGTTTTGTCTATATATAATGAATAATAAGCCTTTACCTATACATGTTTTATGTATAATTTATAATTTCATCATGTAGAGAAATTCGTGTGGAAATTGATGATTTATACACAATAATAGGCTTGGAATAAGTATACATGATCAAAGACTCTCTATTTGTTACTAAAATTTATCAATGTAATGTGTGTGATACACTTTAGTGGAGAATAATAAATTTAATTTCAAAAGACATGCAAGCTTTATATTCAAGGATATTCCCCAATCATTTGTACACACATAATGATTATAGTGAGTAGTTCTTGGAGGAATTTGTATCTCACTATCGACTTTTCTTCTCACATTGATAAGTGAAACTTTAAATTTTATTGTGTTCCCATGTGTTTATGTGTTTTTTTTATTTTAATAAAAACAAAATAACTACAAATTAACAAATGTCCATGTTTTTATTTTAAGGAAAGTGAAATAATTTTTTCACCACTACTTGATCCCCCACCCCACTCTTAGTGATATCCCAAAGATCATGTTGATGGACTTTCATATTGTAGAATGTTTAAATATAAAATTAAGGAACTAAAAGGTAAAAATAATAATACTGAAAACCAAAATTAATTATCTCTTAAGGATAAAATTGTTTGTTTATTTAAATTCAAACTAATTCATAAATTATAAATGAAAAAATTGATTTGAAATTGGAAAATAAATAGAGGGGAAATAATTTGTGGAAATGTATTAATGGAATAGATACATTGGATACTATTTTTGGTAATAAACAAACACCTAAACATAGAATTTCTATTAGGCATCTTTTTTTATAAAAATTTAACTGTTAGAAAATTATTCTCCCCATAATTCCCAAAATAAGACCATAATTATAAAGGATAAAGATATTTCATTTTATAAAAAATAACTCTCATTTTTTGGAACTAATAATACCTTTATATAAAAATAATTTAGTTATACTATTAGTAAACCTATAAAATAAATATGGATTCCCAAATCATAATTTAGTAATATTTCATATCCCAAGAAAGGTTGGGTACCATATACAATAACTCTAAAACTATTCTAATTTAAATTTCTTTTATATTTTTATTGCTTAAAATTTTATTTTCCTAGTGTATCATATGATGGTTATTATGTTAAATTTGAGCATAATGATAGTGAGATTTCTGTTTATAAGCATGATTTAGTTTTTACTTATTTATTAAATGAAATTGTTTATGTTAATGATCTAAAATAACTATTTTTATTAAATATCTCTTATTTAAGTTCCTTTCATAAGAAATTTTGGTTATTTAATAGAATACCAGGACACTATAATTTTCACTCACATAGGAATCTAACTAGAAATGTATTAGTCACGTATCTTCCCAAAAAATGAATTCCCAAATCAAAAAGTGTAATATCTTTATCAAAATATAAATAAACAAAAAATTTATTTAAACCAAAATAAATATACTTATACTATTCAACCCCTAAAGTGGGTTTATATGGATTTTTTATACCTCTTAATGTCACTAGTCTATGACTAAAACACTATTTTTATATGATTGTTAATAACAGTTCATTATTCACAAGGGTGGTTTTCCATTACAGTGTGACTGATTTTTCTTCTTGGTTTTCAAAATATGTAAAATATCTTGAGAATCATAGTGTAAATTACATTAAAACCATTATAAGTGATCATAAACAATAATTTTATAATAAAAACTCTAAAAATTTATGTTCAACATAATGATATAGTACTAATTTATGTCCCCCAAAAACACCTCAAAAAATTGTGATTATTGATAGATAGAATAAAACTCATTAACAAATTTCTCATAAAATTTTTAGTACATTTAATTGAACTAATTATTTTTAGGTCAAATAAGTGAACAAATCATGGTATATAATGCGAATGATTCTGATAAGAACTATTTTCATAAAATACTCCCTTTAAAATATAGAATTTTATAATACATAATGTAAAGAACATTAATGTTTTACAATGTAATTTATTTATTCATAATACAAAATATAATCAATAAAAAATTTCATGAATGTGTGGTGATTTTTTTTCATGGTTATATAACCTCAAGAAAATCATGCATAGTCCTTGATAAAAGGATTGATATTTTGAAGGAATTTTTTCATTGAACTATCGATGGGTAGGTCCACAGGAACCTAAAGTTTCAATAGAGGACCCTATGGATGAAATATTTAATATAAATAACTATAATTACTATAAAACCTCTATCAATAATTGGATTTACCTAAAAACTCTCGCAATAGATACAAATATAAAAATTTCGACCTTAATGAAATCTTTGAAGAAATAAACACTTCAATTCATACAATTTTTAGGATCCATATGTACCTTCCATTGGATGTCGTTGTAGATTATTTAGATATAGTCACTCAATATAACATATATATTAGAAATGGGTTTAAAAATCAAGTTTACCTATCTCAAATAAAATGTATAAATATAATCAATGAAATTAGTGATGAAATCTGAGAAATATATATACAAGAAGAGTTTAATCATTTTTGAAAAATAAAGAAGAATGATAATTAATTGTGAGACCTTGAGACTACATTACCATTGTCACTAAATGGGTGTTTCGAAAAATAATTGATGAATATGGAATAATATTTAGAAATAATAATATATTTTATGAATAATTCTATAAACAATAAGAAATGATTAATTATAAACAAACCATTTAACCATTATATTGAATTAAATACATTAAAATACTAAAAGCATAGGTTTCTCATCTTAATCTAAAAATATATATAATTGACATCAAGAGTGTCTTCCTAAATGGTTATCTAATAGAATGTGTTTTTGTTGAAACCCTCCATATCATTTCAAATACATATTTACCAAATAATGTTTTGTAAATTTTAAAAGTAGTCTATTGGTTTATAATAGAATCCCAAAGATTGATATGATTGGATTATCATTTTCCATATTTCAAATCATTTTCCAAATGATATTGTTGATTTCACTCTATTTATAAAAATAATTTCCAAATTTGGGTTAATTATAAAAATATATATTGATGATATTATACTTGAATTATCTAAAAGAGATTATATATTAAATTTTCTATACTTATAGAAAATTAATTTAAAAGAGATAAATGGGTGAGTAAATATTATTTATTAGTTTCTAGATTATCTGAAATAAAGAGTAAATTATTTTAAAGAAAATTAAATACATAAGATATATTTTAAAATAATTTTTCTTTAATAACACTATAGGTTTTGATAATACTATGAGTACTACTTATAATTTTTTTAAATAAATGCTGGGAAACTAGTTGAAAAAAAAATTAATAGTATGATTGGGAGATTACTATACTTTACTACAATATGGTCTAATATTACATTTAGTGTGTGAATGTGTGCTTGTTTTGAAGAAAATAATTTGGAATGACATTTAAATATAGTTAAAATAATTTTTAAATTCTTTAAAAAATAATACAAAAATTGGTTTATTTTACTCTAGTGGAAATGAATTTGAATTAGTTTTTTATTATAATGTTTCTTTTGGTGGTTTCAAGTAATATTGGGAAAAATATATAAAATATTTCACTTTTTTGGAAAATTTATTGTATCCCAATGTTGTAAAAAAAATAGAAGTTATTTTTATTTTCAACTACTAAAGTGGAATATATAGTTGCAGGATGTTTTTGTTCATATATTATATAGTTCAATTATCTTCACTAGATTATTGATATCAGTTTAGACATGTCTCTATAAATTGTGACCATAAAAATGAGATTAACATTTCTAAGAATCATGTTTCTTACTCTACGATAAAACATGTTGATATACAACATCACATGTTGAGAGACCATTTTCAAAAAGGTGATATCACTCTTAAAATCATAGTCACTAAATAACATATTGATGATATATTCAAATATAAATTAATTATAGATCAACTAAGTTATATCATTAATGAAAATGGTATGATTAATTATTAATTATTTTTATTTTTATTTTTAATCTAAATCTATTAATAATTATGTCATAAAGGTCACAAATTTCCATGTAGTATAAGATTTCATGAGGAATAGTCTTATAGTATGTAAATAAATAGTATTTATCCATGTTTTTATAAATATTATTCATATTGAAGTTCAACATAAAGTGACCTTTAAATATGATTTTAATACAATTGAAATAGTAAATCATGTTATCATGACTGTATATCATTATATTTTTATAATATAATATTAATAGTTTTAGAACATTTATTTTATTTTCTATTTATGTTCCCTAAATATCATTAAATCACCTGATTTGAATTCAAAATATCATCTATCTAAATCTTAATTTAATGTGAATCTTGAACCTCTACTTTGAAAAACACATACAATAGACCAAAACACTCAAACCTCTCTATAAAGATGGTTCATGCTAATAGAGAATTGATTTATCTTATTCAGAGGTTGTGAAACCTCTTAAGAAGAATGTAAACCATGTATGGATTATATATGATGATACACACAATATGTATATGTTAAAACATATGGTAATTACATATAAATAAGTGTATGTTCTTGAGTGGATGAAATACAAATTATCATTTATCTAGAAATTAATTTAGCATTAATATTTGAATAAAAAAATTAGTAAAAATGGATAAAATTTCTATTCGATATTGATTATGTAATTTTATCCAAATTATGATATCAAAACTAATGAGAAGATGGATTATATTTATACATATGTAAATGTGAAAGGACATTTTTTCTTCTAAGTAATGGGAAAAGTGTCGGATTGTTCCACGTGAAAGTGAATTCATTGATTTTAAAAATCTACTATCTAATTGGTTATTCAAGATTTGAATTTGATAAGTATCTAGAGGAGATGATTAGAGATATAAAATGGTGGAGAATAAATCACATTGAATTTAATATAGAGTGTAAACTATTGATCAAGTACATTCAACATATAGTATTCCTTAGGAAATGATACTTCAGAATTCTAAGGATCCAAGGCTAATTGATCCTATAAATACTGAATAATAGAGTAAATATAAATATGAATAGATTATATATGAGGCACATAAAATTGATTTATAATCCAACTTATAGGTTTAAATATCTATTATATCTTAAATTCATCTCTTCCTTTCTTGAGTGTTAGGGTCTTATTTCTAAGGAAGGTGCCAAGTTAGAATCATTGGGTGGGATGTGACTCAATCAGACTATATCTGAGAGAATATATGTCTACTGAAACTCATGGAAAATGTTTTTGGTTGTTGAAAGTGACATGGCCTATAAAAAATATGAAAATGTGAATAATTATATTCCTCAAAAGTAAAAATCATCCACATTTCTTGAACCTTATGAAGTTATATAATATTCTTCATACGATGAGTATTTATATGTTTAGAATGTATAAGGTATATGAAAATTTATGGAAGATTAAGTGAATGTTCATAGTTAATAAGTTGTAAAAATAAAAGAATAAGTTATAATTATTAGGGAAGATAATATTTTTACTCTTGAGATTATAGTTTCACAAAGCCTTTCATCCCAAAATGTTTCCTATGAATCAACTTATACTCCTAAATCTCAATATGCATTTGATTTTTTTGATCTTATGGTTGAAGTTAATGAATAGTATATGGATTATCCTATAGAATAAAAAAATTATAATCATATTAATATGACTCTATAAATAGTTCATTCACTTTTCTTATGAAAAGTAATATATTGAAGAAGATTATTATAAGCATTGTGAAAAATTAATTCCATAAATTTATAAAAGTGAGAAATTATATTCTCTAGTTCCGGAAGGAGGAGGAGAATCCTTGTGTGATAATCCATTGTCTATGGGGAGAAGTCCTCTAGATATGCGATTCAAGTAGACATATCTGACATAGATAATGTATAGGATCATCGTGGAAGAATCCCACCAGGACATGTAGGACATATAATTTTAGTTTCACTGGATCTTATTAAAGGATACTTAGTGGATAAAATTAATATAGAGAATTTGATTAATTATCCTTCTTCTGGAGATAGATGGCCAGATAAGATGATTTTTCATATCAGAATATTGGTCAAGTGCCAGATGATATATTCACACTAACTAATATAAAGTCTGTTGAACTACCAGAAATAGAATCATAACTATGTGGTTTTGGAAAAGTTCTTGAATATTTTATATAAGAGAAACAATAAATTTGTTAGAGCTAGTTTGTATTGGTGAATCAGAATCAAGTGGAGCCTAACTGGATGATCATGCTTTACCTTTACAGCCTCCTCTATTATCATATTTTACCATTCATGACTTGAATGAGTTCATGGTCATTATGACTAATAATTTAGAACATTAGTTGAATTATTTTAGTAAATATTTGGAAATTTCATTAGATAATGTAATATCATTGAATATATCATCAATTTTCTCACTCTTCATATCATGGTCGTTTTTTAAGATATATATAACAGATAAAAATATTCAAATGATGAGTGAGTACGTGGGAGGCCATTAACATGATTTTGAGGATTTTGTTGGGCCTTAATCTCATAGTGATGTTATTTTTTTTACTATAACGCTTAATTATATATCACATTTCCTTTACTCTACATCATCTCCTCCTCCTTTTGCTATATCAATTAATGAATTTTTACTATGGTTGATTTCCAAAGATAAATTTAATTCAATGTTAAAGGGTTTTTCATAATAATTAGACATGATGTAATGTACCTATGAAACCCAGGATGAAAATAAATATAATTTAAAAATTAAAATTATTAAAAGGATTGTAAAATTTTGGGAAACAATTAAAAATTACACAAAGTATTTATTGTAAATTTTATTTTTAAAAAGGATGATTTTAAATCCTTATTTCATTATTTATCAAATGATCTTGAAATTCATTGTGTGAATAGAGTTTTTAAAAAAAACATTGAATAAATGTTAAGATCTACCGCATCTATTTTGGGTCATTATAAAGGAAAATAAATAATTATTTGATCAATATATCAAAAAAATCAATCCTTCAATGGCTTCTCCAGGATGATTGAACTATATATGTATGTTTCCAATAATTATCTTGTGGTATCATATTTTATTCCTATTAGGCATCTAACCCATCCTTAATCATTAATTTCTCCATTAATTATTATTATAACACTTATCTTAAAATATTTTGTCAATAAATAATTGTAGGTTGTATACCATCTCCTAACTATTTCACGATGTATTATCATTAGTGAATATTATGATCATGATCCCAATCCAAATACTCATCATGCACAAACAAAATACAAAAGGCAGGTTAATCCCAAACCCATGAGACAATATGATTCTAATTCTAATTGTGATTTGTAAATGGTAATTTACTATTTATCATATTTTTATAAACTTTTTTATGTAAATATATTGTAAAATTTTATCTTTAATGGATTATCAAATTAATTTTTCATCATTTTAAAATTCATTACCTTATTTTTATTAATTTATTTAAATTTTTATTAATTTACATAATAAATTTTTATATATGTTTTTATAGTACCAAAAGGGGAATAAAGTGTTATGTTAGTTAATGTTGATATTTTGGCTGTTAACAAATATCCATGAACCTAAAAAGGAAATTAACTTAATATTTTCATAATATTGTGTAATTATATTTTTATTTGAAAATTTACCTATCATGGTTTTTCATCATCAAAATGGGGGATATTTTTTACTTAGTCCTTCAATTCTAAATTTTAATTTCCCAAAATAATTTTTATTGAAATTGTAATTAGGTTTTTTATGATAATAAAATATTTTGGTTAAAAATATACTATGTGTGGGATTGATTGTGCATTACACAAGATTGACTATATAAACATGTGATTTTCTATAGAAAAAAATCTACAATGGTCCCAATAGAATGAACATATGGTGGATGGACCATGTTCTACAATGGACTGACTTTATGTAAATTTGGTTGATCATATGATATATACAAGGATCAAATTAATTCTCTAGAAAAGAGATTGTGTGACAGGAAATATTCCATGGAGAAGATAGTTGTGATTTTCCAAATTTTAATGGTATATCTTAAATAAAATCTATCTAATTTGGGTATCAATTGGACATCGTAAAAATTAATTTTGTAGTCTTAATGATACTACATGTTTAATCTAATCTACCATATGTTTAATCCAAGTGACATGGTTATAATTTAATCACATAAATGATGCCTTTTGTTGTCAATAAGTGTTGATCATCCATACTGGTTTATTTGTAAAACCTTCTATCACACAAGGCTGACCATAATTCAAAGACACCAACTTGATCATTAGTTAGTATTCAGATTTTTAATGTCTATATACATAATTTCAAAGGGAATATTTTAGAGTGTTGATTGATGGAGTTAGAGTGTTTGATATGTGTCATTTTAAGGATAGCACTTATGATTATCTTTAAGTGGGTATATAGAGAATATTTTTTATTAATTTGATTAATCTTCATACATGAAAGATATATTTTTCTATTTGATGTTAATTAAAATTTATTCACTCTTTGATACTCTATTTTTATTCACCCAAAATCAAAAAATGAGACAAAGGTTTATAGAATAAATCATCTACTCTAGATCATTTATTTGATAATATAGGGATATATGACCATTCCAATTAAATATATTCAATAATAGAATATGTTTCATTATTCTTTTAATGATTATTTTCTTTTTATATTTCTTTTAATTTTTGAGTTATTGAAATATTTTTTTTACATTTAGATATCACAATCTCTTCTATAATAAATAAAAAATACTCTAATACTATTTCCTGTATTTATTTAATATTTTTAACCCATGAATAACTATTAAAGATGCTTAGTTTATCATAGACTACCATTATTGATTTTTTTTTTATTTTTAACTCGATTCGGGTTGTGCATAAATTCACCTGGTCTTGGCTATGGATAATTATATTAATTTTAATAAACATCCTTGGCTGTGAATAATTTTTAAGCGAAGAGGTTTTTGTTCTAAATTAGAAGTTGACCTCTTATTTTAAAAATGACTTTGTGTGACTAAATTTTTTCATTCAATTCATAATTTTATATCACCTAAAAAATAAATTATTGCTTCTAATTTAAAATAACTATATTATAAAATGTGTTTTCAATATAAACATTGATAATTAGCATTTATTAGTTATATATGTATATTCTAAGTTTGATTTGTGTATAATAGTTTCAAAATCTAAAGTATTTTCATTTATTTTTACATGGTATTAATCATACCCTTTTGAAATTATTTTTATGTATAAATTATATATTCATATTTTATTTTATAATTGGTTTATATTTGAATTAATGAAATTCAAGTATAAAATTAAAAAATAGATATATCTTTATTGGAAGCTAAATTCACCCCTACCCCCTGATTAACATTCCACGGTGACCTAAAAGGATATTCATGATGATACTAATATACTCTTATAGGATTCTACAATGAAAAGAAAACAATTATAATAACATTTTTATCATTTTTATCATATTGATACTGATATAATGGATAAAGATGCTGTAATATAATTATTTTATTTGTGTGTCATCGTTGATGATTTTAAATTTCAAGGATCACTTTGTTACTACCATGCCTTAAAGACTTATTCTCTAAAGAAATATCCATATAATAACAGCTAAAGAGATGATAGTGATCTAACATTTTCATAATTTATACATCTCATCAATTACTCTTAAATTTCATCTTTTTGTAATCAATTGTTCATTTAGTATCAACCACTTTTACTTAATTATTGAGGTCTATAGTAAAAGGATATGGAATACTAATAAAATCCATTTATGTAGTATCGGCTACTTACACTCAATTATGTGATCCCATGGAAAAGGATTATAATAAAAATCAATAATATAAAATTGAGTGTTGGTGGATTGAACTATCTGAAACTATTATATCCTCTAACCACTATAAAATTATAGCGTGTTTTAAACTCTTCACATTCCATTAATTTCATTTTATATCAAATTAAAGTGAGAATGACAGATTAAATAACATATAAAGAAAACATTAAAGTTAGGTAAATTTTTAAATGACTCAATTTACCTAGTCTCTATAATCTTTTTCCTATAATATATTGGAAAACATAATAATACCAACTAGGTTTCTCATATATGTTACGGCTTGGTTCACTATCTAAAAAAATGTCAAGCAGCGAATATTCTCTTTATCTCGACCTAGAGGACACAAGCCTTACTCAAAATAGTGAACCGAAATGATATTATCACCCAAAAACATTGGAAAAAATCATATAAAATTGGTAAAATGAGTGGTTCAATCCATAATTTACATTTTCCCCTAAAAAAGATTCATAAAATATCATGCACTGTCAACCATCAATAACTTAGGAAAAAACATATCTAAGAAACTAACCTAAAATACATTCATATAAATTCCCTCATGACGTTCGATCAGTACTAAGACATGTCTTCATCTCTTTTTAGTTCCTCCTAGAATATATGTATAAATATTAATATTATTCTTAGGTGATGCCTCAAATATGAAATAGATAATCTATAATGTCTCAATCCATAACTCATTATACCATCATCCATCCTAACGAATAAAGAGAGGTACATGGTGCATTTGTAACTCTATGGTTAGATATAAAATTGATGGACTAAATCTGAGAGATCTATATTACATAGATTAAAAAAATTAAAAGAGAATGTAAATGAGATACTGACCCAAAAGTCCTTCCATTACAATAGGAGGCTCTAAATCAATTATCGATAAGGAATTATCTTCCCCAACCTCATAATGTTAAATGATATTTACTTATAATTAAATATCAAAGTAATGCCAAACACAAGGATCATAATAAATCTATATCACAACTCTTGATATTAAATTTTATGAGAAGTAGTAATATGTAGTGTCACCCACTACTCTACACACACTCCCTAAAACATAATGGTCTCACAAAACTCTAGTTATTTCTTTTGAACTAAATACCCCCTCTCATGGGTCTATATGAGCTAGATATCAGATCCATAGATTCAATTGTTTGAAAATAATATTTATTTAACCCATAAACATCAATTTTATCTTGATTTATTCCATAAATAAATTTTAGGTAAATATATTTTTTATATTATTGTGGACATTTTAAATGTCATAACACTTCTTCATAACCAAGAAGATAATCACATAGAGGAATAAAAATATTATGGGAATAATACTTGATTAATATAATGTATAAGATTATTTTATCATTCCACTCTAATCTATGATTAAAAAAATAATGAAAATTTTAATCACTACACTCCACGTAAATAATAGAAGCAAATCACTCAGAAACACAAAAACAGTAATCACATAAAAAGTAATATGGAATTTCCATATATAACGGGTAGATATTCCTAATAAAAAGATCAATATCAAGTATATAAAACATACTATATTGAAAATCTATTCCCAAATAGAAAGAAAAAATATAACAAGTTTCTTCTAAAAGATTACAATAACCACAACATATACTACTTGATCAAGAACCAATTTTGGGTAACCAAATCACATAAAATGTACATTCTCATATACCAAAGGATACTAAATAGTGACTAGGGTCTCTAGGTAATATTTTGAGTGTAATGAACTAACTCATCTATCTCCCAAAATCGGCACTTGACCCACCCAAAGGGCATTCTCGATCCTCACAGGCTGGGGACAAGCACTCGAGCATCGAATGAAAAAAACAAGGTAATGATTTCGCCCAACCTGAATGACCACATAGAATACATATATACATAAACAAAAGGGAAATATAATAAAAGAAAAATATATATTCCATAACAGTTTTAAAAACAATGGAAATAGAACTACTTTAAAACTAGCTAAAAACTCCAAAAGACAAGTCTGGCTGCAAGGGAATCAATACCAAATAGTTACTCCAATGATAGCATGGATGAACTCCAACCATCTCTCCACTAGAGACCCATACTAGCTGACACAAACCTCACTACATCACTAAGTCCCCATGCCTCTCCCTACACTAGAAGACAAACAAAGTTCTACGTACTACCGAAGCAGTGCGTTTGGTGGGAGCTAATAGGGTCAGTAGGATCCCACCCAGGTGTTCAATAGAATGTATTTATATAAAAATTATTGTAGGATTATTTAAATTTTAAAACATGTAATTTTAAGAAGTAAATAAGTTTTATAGAAAACATGGCAAACATTCCATTTTCCACAGTTCTAAACAAAAGTAAGTATATCAATTTCAAGTTTCTTTTCCATTTCATTTTTCCACAAGCATAAACATGCAAATCAAGGCTAAAAAAGAAGCTAAGTAATAAAAAATAGAAGCACATGTATCACAACACCAAGGAATACTATAGGTATAAGGACCCAGCCTTAAACCTTACTTAATCTTGAGTTATTACAAGATTACACATTGAGGATCTTTTCGGGTTTAGAGTTTTAGAGAATTAGATCATAAAACTTGCATTACATTCCACATATAAACAAATTGGTTACATAAAGATAGTATTCTTCATTCCCATCAATGGAAACATATTTAAAATAAACATGGATTCTTTCTTGACACTATCATCATATCATGTACCTTTCCCCTGACCTGTGAAAAACATTTCAAAAAACTTGGGATGAGCATAAAAAGCTCAGTAAGGGATATAAAAATATGGAAAGGAAACATGGGTACATATATACATAAGGATGAGATCATACTTTACCCATAAAACATAAGCACTTTAACATACCTCATCAAATCATGAATAAATCATAGAAATCATAAGACATAAAGGTAACTTGAGGCATTCATAACATTCTTACGTAGGGAGTAACCCTCTTGGTTACGTTTGGAATACCCATCACAGTATATTCCCTAAATATCTTCGGAGAAACCTTAATGTTTCACTCCTTCGCGTTACCCAATGCATTGGAGAGCTATATCGGGCTCACCCGCCCTTAGTTTATCACAGAACCACCCGTCTTCATAATAATGTCCAAGAACCTCAACATAATCGTATCACATAAAACATGCATAAAGGAAACATAACATTTCCACCTTTCAATCACAAGATATAAATACAACACATTGATATAAAAACAACATGAAAACCATTTTCAATACCAAAATAAAATAAAATTAAAACATGGTATTTATTTTTCTTTTAAAAAGAAGGTATGGCTTGTAGAGGAAGATGAAACTCAAATAAAGGTCATGGTGGTAGAGAAGTCGTTGTCACCGCATACGTATGAAAAAAAACATTCCCTTTTGTCGTTTAGTAAAACGCTTCGTATAAAAAAGATTCCTTTTGAATAAACTTAAAAGTCAAAGGGGTTTATACACCGTATAAAAGAAGGTTGTGTATAAAACAAAATATTCCTCAATGAAAGGAGATTGAGACGAAGTCCCATACCTCGGGTCCGACTTGACTTGATCGTTCTTTAATGTCCTGAATAATAAACTTGAGTTAATTTATACTTCTTTAAGAACCTTTTTCAAGTTCATTATTCCTTTTATATCACTTATTTCCATGTCATGAACACTATGTAATTATTTAAGTTAATAATGGTCGTTTTAACGATCATTGGTACTTGAGTCAAAAATAAACCCTTTATAATTACATGTTGTTCATGTATCCATTATATCCAGAATTATAATCATTATTTATATATCATATATATCCAGTATATACATGCATTTATAATATTACATAATCATTTAGAGGTAAGAAATGAAATGCACCGTTCATGGAGACGGTAAGCCGTACGTACGCATGAACGCTACTTTCATTTCTATTTCGTATTTTATAGAATGGAATCATAATGATATAAAGGTATATTATAATTCCAGTATAATATCATATATAATATCATAGTTCCATCCTTTATACGTCCCACATATGGTATTTAACGAATCAAATCACTTTGAGGGGGCGGTAGTCCGCACTTCCTTAAATGAAGATATCGCGTTTACCTATAATGGAAACCATAAAGATATGACCAAAAAGAAAAAAACAGAAGCTTAAGGAAAACATAAACATATTATATATCATATATAAATATAGTGACATCTTAATGGCCACCTTTGAAGGTGTTAAAAGAATGTTGAACAATCATCGTTTCGGGAGGCATAAATTCACCATCCACGGAAACAGTATGTTCGTTAACCATTAGATGTAGGTGTGTGTATGTGTAGCTCAAATCCATATTATAACAACATCCTAGTATATTTAGGATACTTGATTTTTTACAAAAGAAGAGAATAAAAAGAGTTTAGGGGGTTGGAGAAGCAAAATAAAACAAAAGGACTCAAAAGAAGACATTACCTTAAAATCGGGTAACTCTCTTTGGTTTGAGCTCAAAGGCTTCCTTGGGAAGACTTATGCCCAACGTGAGGCTTCAAGGAGTATGAGAGGGAAGTGGAGAGACAAAATGGGCAGGGGATGGCCGAGCCAAAGGCTTTGGGAGTGTGGGTAATGAGGTAGAGGTGGGGGCCTTTTATAAGGGGAGAGGAGGGGCACTCTTGGAAAGTAAAGAAATATTACTTTATTTGAAAATGAGTTTAGGATTTAAATGGTCCCACATTGATATAATTCGAGGATAAGGTGATAAGGTTTCGAAATCTACCCATACAATAGGTTTTGGACATGTTTAGGTTTTATATATTAGATTATCTTTCCATTTTATTTAAATTGTTAAATAATGAGGTCATCGCTGCATCATCATGATGTCATAAATAATTTAATTTATTTAACGTCTAAAAATTATAAAAAAAATACTATTATGTAGGAAATATTTTTATCTTTAAAATTACTATTTATAATAAAAAATCTGATCTTTATAACCCCATGTAAAAAAATTTTCGTAAAACATATGATGTTTGTGTCATTTTTACTTTTACATTAAATAAAAAGTTATTTATGTCATTTCCCAACCAAAGTGGCTCCATGGGGTCCCCAAGATGACCCATGGCTTGTCTTGGTCGGCCATGACACATCCAATGAGGGTAGGACATGTGTCAAGCTCATCTCATACTATTAAAACATTATTTTTACCTTAAACTACACTAATTACCACTAATCGCGATTAAGAACTTAATAAGTTACTATTCACCAAAAAATTATTTTAATCCCATTGAACCACATTTTACTTCTTAATGACAACCATGTATGTCGGATTTTTGAAATTCAAAACACAATGATGGCAAAATTTCATTTAAACGGAAAAATCAGTTTTATAAGTACCACTTAGTGGTTTCACTATTCATCAGAAATTGAAGTTTTTCAGAAAATTATCAAAAATTCACCCTAGGCGATATTTGATATTCCGAATTCAAAAATTATTTCTATTTTACAAAATTCATTTCATATAAGTTAAATTAATTAATTTAATAATTAATTCCCGCTGTCATGACAAATAGCGGGTTTTTTTGAAAAAATAAGTATCAAAAGATTGACACCAGTTTAGGTCCAATTTCAAAGTGAAATTGATTCCAATGACCACCATTGGATTAAATGGAAAAAATATATTCTAATTAAACTTAAAAACCAATTCAAAAGATAATCTAATCATATAAATAAATTAGATTAAAAAGCAGTTTTGATGTAAAATGCAGTATTTATCACTATTCATTAAAAAAATGATCATTGTCAGAAAAATACCAAAAATTTATCCAATGTTAAATTCAATGTCCCAATAATAATTAATATGTTTATTTTGACAAATATAGATTATAAAATTTTCAAAATATTGATTTAAAAAGGGTTTTACATCAAAAGGCAGTAAAACAATCTTTTAAGAATATTAGTGTATTCCATGCTTAAGATTGGATTTATTTTCATTTTAAGCCTCTAAAACACTACATAATTCATTAATAGACATAGATAAAAATATCTATTATTCATTACTTACTTGGGATGTTACATCCTTCCCCCCTTTAGAAAATTGCGTCCCCACAATTTATTTACTTATCAAATAAATGGGGGTACTTATCCCGCATTGCATTTTCAGATTCTCATGTTGCCTCTTCAATCATGTGGTTTTTCCACAAAACCTTTACCTGGTGAATCACCTTATTCCGTAACACTTTCTCCCTATGGTCAAGAATCTGGACCGGTTGTTCCTCAAAAGATAGGTTCTCTTCTAGCTGAACTACCTCTGGACTCAAAACATGAGATGGATCCGGCATGTACTTTCTCAACATCGAAACATGAAAAAAATTGTGTACCTGAGATAAACTCGGAGGTAAAGCCACTCGGTAAGCAACTGATCCAACTCTCTCCAGAATTTCATATGGTCCAATGAACCTTAGACTCATCTTTCCTTTATTACCAAATCGCATCACACTTTTCCATGGTGAGACTTTGAGAAAAACATGATCACCTACCTTAAAAAATAGATCCTTCCTCCTGTTGTCTGCATAACTCTTCTGCCTACTCTGAGCTGTTCTCATGTGCTTCTAAATCAGCTGAACTTTTTCTGCCAACTCTTCTACCAATTATGGTCCCATCAACTTCCTTTCACCCACTTCATCCCAGAAAGCTGGAGTTCGACACCACTTCCCATATAATGCCTGAAATGGTGCCATCTGTATACTGGAATGAAAACTATTATTATATGAAAATTCAACCAAAGAAATATGTTGGTCCCAACTTCACTGATAATCCATAGAGCAAGAACGTAGCATATCCTCCAAGGTCTAAATTGTTCGTTCTGACTGCCTATCTGATGGAGGATGAAAAGCTGTACTAAAATTTAATTCAGTACCCAACGACTTCTGAAGGCCTTTCCAAAAGTTAGAAGTGAACCTGGGATCACGATCAGATACAATGGAGAGAGGAACTCCATGTAACCTGACTACCTCTTTAAGATATAAATGGGAAAGTTGATCTAGGGAAAAAGTATCTCGTATAGCAAGGAAATGAGCAGATTTGGTCAAGCGATCAACAGTAACCCAGATTGCATTATTACCTCGAGATGTCTTCGGTAATCCCACAACAAAGTCCATGGATATATTCTCCCATTTCCACTCTGGCACTGGTAAAGGCTGAAGCATCCCTTTTGGTAACTGCCGCTCTGCTTTAACCTATTGACATGTCAAACACTTCACAGTAAAATCAGCAATATCTCTTTTCATTCCATCCCACCAGTAATACTCCCGCAGATCTCTATACATCTTAGTACTGCCTGGATGAACTGAAAACGGAGAACTATGAGCTTCACATAACAACTCTCTCTTCAACTATGAATCATAAGGCACACACAATCTCTTCCCAAATCTCAAAACGCAATCATTATCAATGTTGAATTCAGGAAACTTACCTTTCTGAACCAGATCTACCTTTTTCTGCAACTCACTGTCTTGCTTCTGTGCTTGTTTGATTCTATCTGATAGAGATGATCTCACTGATACCTAAAACAAAACAGAAGAACTTCCTGCACCCACAACTTCTATGCCAAAGTTCATCAAATCCTTAACCAAAGGATCATGTTCCAAATGCAACATTGCTAATAAAGCATTATTTTTTCGACTCAAAGCATCAGCCACTTTATTTTCTTGTCCCGGATGGTAATGAATTGTACAATCATAATCCTTGATTAATTCTAGCCATCTCCTTTGTCTCATGTTCAATTCTTTCTGAGTGAATATATACTTTAAACTTTTGTGATCAGTATATATTTCACACTTTACTCCATACAAATGATGCCTCCAAATTTTTAAAGCGAAAACAACAGCAGCTAATTCCAAATCATCTATAGGGTAATTTACCTCATGAGTTTTCAACTGTCGTGAAGCATAAGCAATTACCTGATCATTCTGCATTAGGACGCAACCAAGTCCTTTCAATGAAGCATCACTGTATATAACAAACTCACCATTCCTGGAAGGTAGTGCCAAAACTGGAGCATTCACCAATCTTCTTTTCAATTCCTGAAAACAATCATCACATTATTTTGTCCAGATAAACTTAACACCCTTCCGAGTTAGCTTAGTCATTGGACTAGATAACCGTGAAAAATTTCTAACAAACCTTCGGTAATAGCCTGACAAACCAAGGAAGCTACGAATCTCAGTTACATTTGTGGGTCTTGGCCATTATTCAATAACTTTTGTTTTTGCAGGATCAACGGTTATCCCATCTTTAGAAACAATATAACCAAGGAAAGAAATTTGTTGCAACCAAAACTCACACTTGCTGAATTTTCCATACCGTTTCTTTTATTTTAAGGTTTACAAGATAACCCATAAATGTCTTTCGTGCTCTTCTTTACTTTTAGAAAACACCAAAATATCATCAATAAAAACCACCACAAACTTATCCAAGAACTCAGGGAAAATTCTATTCATTAAGTCCATGAATACAGCAGGTGCATTTGTTAGCCCAAAAGGCATTACTACAAATTCATAATGGCCATATCTCGTACGGAATGTGGTCTTCGGAATATCTGCTTCCTTTACCTTCAGCTGATGGTACCCCGATCTCAAGTCAATCTTTGAAAAAAACTGAGCTCCCTGGAGCTGATCAAACAAACAAAGTACCTGATACAACTTCATTTGATGGCCCGACATCTGCTGAAGTAGTTGCAAAGGATTTCACCACCCCTTTCTTCTTGTAGTCTAACTGATTCCCATCACTCAAGCTCTTTGTTGGACACTCTTTTTCATAGTGACCCATCTCATTGCACTTATAACATTTCACTAACTGTAAATCAAATTTGGTCTTACCTTCACCTTGATCCTTTTCAGTGCAATCACAATCCTTATGTCCCATCTTACCACATCGGTAGCACTTTCCAGAATTCAGAAGACATTCCCCCACATGCCTTTTTCCACATTTATCGCAAACTGGAAACTTAGTTTTCTTACCATCAGACTTTTTTGAAGAATTCTTACCTTTCTTCTACCACCTCGGTCTCTTCTTGTGTTGGTTGTTATAGAACACTTGGTCATCGGCAAACTCCATTTCCACCTTCTCAGCACATCGAACAAGCTTTTCATAACTTTTAAACTCACGAGAAGCTAATGCCCTTCGATATTATGGATTTAATCCTGAGTAAAAACGATTGATTTTACTATCAAGGTCTCGGATAAAATTTGGAGCATACCTTGCCAATCGAGTGAACCTTTCTTCATAGGCAGCCACTGAGTCTTCCTCTTGCCTCAATTCCAAGAATTGTTTTTCCATCCTAAGTCGAACAGCCTTAGGAAAATACTTCTCAAGAAAAATACCTTTTAATTTATCCCAGTCGAGAGCATCAATCTCATCAGCGTCCCTGATATTTTTAACCATCGACCACCACTGATCTGCCTCACCCTCCAAACGGTAAATAGCAAGACTAACCTTTTGATTGTCTGAACACCCCATGACATCGAAAATCTTCTCCAGTGCTTTAATCCACCCTTCAGCTAGCACAGGGTCAAATGATCCTCTGAATGATGGGGGATGTTTCCTCATGAAATGTTCCACCACTGACATGTTCCTCTGCGGTTGATCTGGCTGATCTCGTGCATGGATACCACCACCATTTGTTACTTGATTCAACTGCGCCATTACTATAACAAACTGTTCAGTTCCAATTCCGACCATCTCAGGATGCTGATTCGGAAGGTTATTTCCTTCTGTATTCCTTCCTAGCACTGCTTCCCTATTTCCTCTGTGGAAAACCATTCTGAACAAACATGTCTTAGATGAAGCAACACGGTAATCTTCAAATGCTATATCACTTCAATTTGACCATAAAAAAAATATTTTTGGATAATTATTTAATATAATTCTAACTCCTAAAGTTATCTAAACCGACCTCTGATACCAACTATAAGGCCCCAGCCTTAAACCATACTAATCTTGAGTTATTACAAGATTACACATTGAGGATCTTTTTAGGTTTAGAGTTTTAGAGAATTAGATCATAAAACTCGCATTACATTCCACATATAAACAAAGTGGTTACATAAAGATAGTATTATTCATTCCCATCAATGGAAACATATTTAAAATAAACATGGATTCTTTCTTGACACTATCATCATATCATGTACCTTTCCCCTGACCTGTGAAAAACATTTCAAAAAACTTGGGATGAGCATAAAAAGCTCAGTAAGGGATATAAAAATATGGAAAGGAAACATGAGTACATATATACATAAGGATGAGATCATACTTTACCCATAAAACATATGCACTTTAACATACCTCATCAAATCATGAATAAATCATAGAAATCATAAGACATAAAGGTAACTTGAGGCATTCATAACATTCTTACGTAGGGAGTAACCCTCTTGGTTACGTTTGGAATACCCATCACAGTATATTCCCTAAATCTCTTCAGAAAAACCTTAACGTTTCACTCCTTCGCGTTACCCAATGCATTGGAGAGCTATATCAGGCTCACCCGCCCTTAGTTTATCACGGAACCACCCGTCTTCATAATAATTCCCAAGAACCTCAACATAATCGTATCACATAAAACATGCATAAAGGAAACATAACATTTACACCTTTCAATCACAAGATATCAATACAACACATTGATATAAAAACATCATGAAAACCATTTTCAATACCAAAATAAAATAAAATTAAAACATGGTATTTATTTTTCTTTTAAAAAGAAGGTATGGCTTGTAGAGGAAGCCGAAACTCAAATAAAGGTCACGGTGGCGGAGAAGTCGTTGTCACCGTATACGTACGACAAAAACATCCCCTTTTGTCGTTTAGTAAAACGCTTCGTATAAAAAAGATTCCTTTTGAATAAACATAAAAGTCAAAGGGGTTTATACACCGTATAAAAGAAGGTTGTGTATAAAACAAAATATGCCTCAATGAAAGGAGATTGAGACGAAGTCCCATACCTCGGGTCTGACTTGACTTGATCGTTCTTTAATGTCTGGAATAATAAACTTGAGTTAATTTATACTTCTCTAAGAACCTTTTTCAAGTTCATTATTCCTTTTATATCACTTATTTCCATGTCATGAACACTATGTAATTATTTAAGTTAATAACGGTCGTTTTAACGATCATTGGTACTTGAGTCAAAAATAAACCCTTTATAATTACATGTTGTTCATGTATCCATTATATACAGAATTATAATCATTATGTATATATCATATATATCCAGTATATACATGCATTTATAATTATACATAATCATTTAGAGGTAAGAAATGAAATGCACCGTTCATGGAGACGGTAAGCCGTACGTACGCATGAACGCTACTTTCATTTCTATTTCGTATTTTATAGAATGGAATCATAATGATATAAAGGTATATTATAATTCCAGTATAATATCATATATAATATCATAGTTCCATCCTTTATACGTCCCACGTATGGTATTTAACGAATCAAATCACTTTGAGGGGGCGGTAGTCCGCACTTCCTTAAATGAAGATATCGCGTTTACCTATAATGGAAACCATAAAGGTATGACCAAAAAGAAAAAAACAGAAGCTTAAGGAAAACATAAACATATTATATATCATATATAAATATAGTGACATCTTAATGGCCACCTTTGAAGGTGTTAAAAAAATGTTGAACAATCATCGTTTCGGGAGGCATAAATTCACCATCCACGGAAATAGTATGTTCGTTAACCATTAGATGTAGGTGTGTGTAAGTGTAGCTCAAATCCATATTATAACAACATCCTAGTATATTGAGGATACTGGATTTGTTACAAAAGAAGTGAATAAAAAGATTTTAGGGGGTTGGAGAAGCAAAATAAAACAAAAGGACTCAAAAGAAGACATTACCTTAAAATCGGGTAACTCTCTTTGGTTTGAGCTCAAAGGCTTCCTTGGGAAGACTTATGCCCAAAGTGAGGCTTCAAGGAGTATGAGAGGGAAGTGGAGAGACAAAATGGGCAGGGGATGGCCGAGCAAAAGGCTTTGGGAGTGTGGGTAATGAGGTAGAGGTGGGGGCCTTTTATAAGGGGAGAGGAGGGGCACTCTTGGAAAGTAAAGAAATATTACTTTATTTGAAAATGAGTTTCGGATTTAAATGGTCCCACATTGATATAATTCGAGGATAAGCTGATAAGGGTTCGAAATCTACCCATCCAATAGGTTTTGGACATGTGTAGGTTTTATATATTAGATTATCTTTCCATTTTATTTAAATTGTTAAATAATGAGGTCATCGCTGCATCATCATGATTTCATAAATAATTTAATTTATTTAACGTCTAAAAATTATAAAAAAATACTATGATGTAGGAAATATTTTTATCTTTCCAATTACTATTTATAATAAAAAATCTGATCTTTATAACCCCATGTAAAAAAATTTCGTAAAACATATGATGTTTGTGTCATTTTTACTTTTACATTAAATAAAAAGATATTTATGTCATTTCCCAACCAAAGTGGCTCCATGGGGTCCCCAAGATGACCCATGGCTTGTCTTGGTCGGCCATGACACATACAATGAGGGTAGGACATGTGTCAAGCTCATCTCATACTATTAAAACATTATTTTTACCTTAAACTACACTAATTACCACTAATCGCGATTAAGAACTTAATAAGTTACTATTCACCAAAAAATTATTTTAATCCCATTGAACCACATTTTAATTCTTAATGACAACCATGTATGTCGGATTTTTGAAATTCAAAACACAATGATGGCAAAATTTCATTTAAACGGAAAAATCAGTTTTTATAAGTACCACTTAGTGGTTTCACTATTCATCAAAAATTGAAGTTTTTCAGAAAATTATCAAAAATTCACCCTAAGCTATATTTGATATTCCGAATTCAAAAATGATTTCTATTTTACAAAATTCAATTCATATAAGTTACATTAATTAATTTAATAATTAATTCCCGCTGTCATGACAAATATCGGGTTTTTTTGAAACAATAAGTATCAAAAGATTGACACCAGTTTAGGTCCAATTTCAATGTGAAATTGATTCCAATGACCACCATTGGATTAAATGGTAAAAATATATTCTAATTACACTTCAAAACCAATTCAAAAGATAATATAATCATATAAATAAATTAGATTAAAAAGCAGTTTTGATGTAAAATGCAGTATTTTTCACTATTCATTAAAAAATGAACATTGTCAGAAAAATACCAAAAATTTATCCAATGTAAAATTCAATGTCCCAATCATAATGAATATGTTTATTCTGAAAAATATAGATTATAAAATTGTCAAAATATTGATTTAAAAAGTTTTTTCCATCAAAAGGCAGTAAAACAATCTTTTAAGAATATTAGTGTATTCCATGCTTAAGATTGGATTTATTTTCATTTTAAGCCTCTAAAACACTATATAATTCAATAATAGACATAGATAAAAATATATATTATTCATTACTTACTTGGGATGTTACAATAGGTCTAGGTAGGATACTACTTGAACCCTAAGAATCAAGTTCACAAAACTGATCCAAGAACAATGGGTCTTAGAAGCAGAGGAATACCCCATGAGTAAACCCCCCAAAATATCAATATTGGTCCCCTAGAACAACTCTCCTAGGAATCATAATAAATCCCCAAGGAAAAACTCCTTTATAATCACAATAAAATGGATGATGTCCTCAAGCTAATCCTTCCACCTATATACCAAAGGTAACCCATGTGCTCTTTTTCACAATCAAATTTTAATGCTTTGATAACCTTTAAAACCATTTCACAATAAATTTTTCAAAAGTTAGGGGAAACCATTTTTTATTTAGAACCCATTTTCAATACACAAAAACAATCATGCCTATTTCACAAATCAATTTATAAATAAATAGCAATCAGGTTCATTATCAAAGGGTATATATATAACCACCTACCTCAATGTTCATGTTTCACACACCCACAACAGAATACAAAATCAATGAAACCCAAAAATACCATCAACGAAGGCCCTAAAATCAAACTCGTATCTAAAATTTTTGATTTAAAATTGATGAAAAGGGATTTGAAGATAGAAGAAATACCACGTACATCAAGAATGAATGTTCGATGCATCACAACTAGCTAATAAATGGAATTTGAGGCATGATCACAACAGATCTAGATGCGGAAAACAAGAAAATGCCATCTTAGATCAGCAGATCCATTAACGAAAAGATAGGGTGTTATCATGATCAATCGCAAGGATGAATCAAAGAGAACACTTACCTAGAGAGATACACCATTGAATAAAAGATGAATCGGAGCTGATAAGATCGATCCGAAAGGTATAAGGATCTGAAAAATTCCTTGGAGCTGTTTAGTGTCGAGATACAAGAGGTTTGGAAGGAAAAAAGGATATAAAAAAACTTCTTAAACGCGCGAATTTATCCTGGGCATGGGCCGGGTCATGAAATGTACCCATTGGTTATGAAGTGTATTCCAATCCAGATAAGTTACACGAAAAAACTGATCGCCTCGGGTTAAAATTCTGTTATTTAACCATTACATGGCATTTACCTCAAGTACAAGATGTGTACCAGCTCATGGTGTGATCTCCCAATTTAAAACATGAAACCAACACCATGTACATAATGTTTAGTTTAGGTAAATGATGTGTACCTATTCTGCAGTCTCCAGTAAACTGAGAAATATCACATAAAAGGATTTTAAAACCAGAAAAGAACTTATAAAAGGAGGTAATATAACCGATCATGGTAAACTGATGTTAAAAACTCCCCACCATAATGAATTTTCATCCTTGTGAAGTAATGGAGAAGATGTACTCTCTAGAAAAAGATGAGGCCACTGCTCCCTCATCAACAACTCATGTCCCCATGTCTCATGATTATCTGATCTATGTTTCCATAGAACTCTAACAAACAAAATCGACTTCCCACGGAAGACTTTCATCTGAGAGTCAAAGTTCTTAACTATTTTATCTATAATAGAATTGTTTGGATCTAACTCAATTTCTTCCAAACCTAGAACATGATAGGGGTCAGGGTGATACTTATGGAGGTGCGATATGTGGAAAACATCATGAATGCTTATCAACTGAGTTGTCAATGCTAAAAAATGAGGAACTTGCCCAAGCTATTCAGTTGCCTCAAATAGTCCAACATAACTTTGAAACAACACTCCTTATTTTCCATGTTGACGGTGACCCGACTAAGGAGAAACATTCAATAAAACCCTATCACCAAAGGAAAACTCCAAAGGATGACGTCGTCAATCTGCATATGATTTTTGTCGACTCTAGGCTATATCTAGGCTTTGTCTCACTTCCTGAATCATTTCTGATGTATCCTAAACCAGACTTGGCCCATCCAAAGTGACTTCTCCCACCTCTGACCTAAAAAGAGGTGATCTGCACTACTGTCCATAAAATGCCTCAAATGGATCCATTCTGATCGATGATAGGCAACTTTTGTTGTAAACAAACTCAACCAGTACTAGATTACTATCCCATGATCCACAAAAATCCAATACATAGTCAAGAATCATATCATCAAGGATTTGAATTACATGATCTATCTGGCTATCTGTCTATTGATGGTAAGTTGTTATCAATGTGATCTGAGTCCCCATTACTTCTTGAAGATTCCTCCAAAACCTTGAGGTAAACTAAGGATCCCTATCTGAAACAACATCAGAAGGACTCCCATATAACCTCATGATCTCTTACACATACAACTTACCTAGATCTTCAACCTTCACGGTGTCTTTCATCGGAATGAAATGAGAAAACTTCATCAACCGATGAACAACCACCCAAATAGCATTTTTCCCTCAGGGTGTCCATGGTAACCCAAAACAAATCCACAGACACCTCATCCTACTTCCCAACCAGCATTGGGAGATTCTAAAGCATACCAAAAGGTTTCAAATTATCTATATTTATCTATTGGAACGTGTAACATCGAGACACATAATCTAGAATTTCATGCTTCATAACCATCCACAATAACCTTCTTCTCAAGTTATAATACATATTTATAGAGCCTTGATTAATGTCCAATGAAGATCTATGACAATGAAACAAAACTGAACATCTCATGGATGTGGGGAAGACAACTCGCTTTTTGAAGTGAAGTATGCCATCTGAATAAAGGGACTAACCGTAAATAGTCTCCCCACCATAATGTTTTTCCCAAATTTTATAAAACTCATCATATTATTGTTGAGTTTTCAATATAGACTCAAGGAGAGATTATGATAACTAAACACTGGTTAGAACCATTCATGAGACACCCCCCTAAGTAACCAAGTGAAATTGAGTGAAAATACCCATAAGATCTACTCCTCCTTCAATTATAGAATAGCATGTGATGGTACCTTCCTTCTTAAAGCGTCTACAACTACATTCCCTTTCCATAGTGTATAGGCGATGTCGAAGTCAAACATCTGATGTTATTCTACCCATAATCTCTATTTGAGATTCATGCATTTCTGATAAAAGATATATCTCACACTCTTATGATCAGAGAAGACTGTGATCTTCTACCCCAAGAGATAGTGTCGCCAAAATTTAAGTTCATATATCACCACATCAATCCTTATATCATGAGTGGGTTAGTTATTCTCATGCGGTCGGAGCTAATGAGATCCATAAGATACCACATGATCATCCCGCATTAACACGAAACCCAAACCTGTACCAGATGCATCACAAAACACCAAGTACACATTATCGGTATCAAGTAAGATCAGAATAGGTGTGGATGTTAGAAGTCATTTCAGTTCATCAAAGGAAGACGACCACTTCAAATCCCATGATAATTTCACTGCTTTCTTGGTAATAGCAGTCAATGGTGATGATAGTTTAGAGAAATCCTTGATGAACTATTGGTAGTATCCATAAAGAACAAGGAAGCTTTGTATCTCAAAGACATTCAATGGTTCCTGCCATGATAAAATGGTTATAACCTTCTTTATATCAGATGATAATCCATGATAAGAAATTATATGCCAAAGAACTTCAATTCTCAAATCCAGAAACTATATTTTGAAATATTTCCATACATATAGTGATTTATTAGAATCTGTAGGACCAAACTCGGATGGTGATCCATCTCACGCACAAACGTAGAGTAAACCAGAATATCATCCATTAAAACTACCACAAATGTGTCAATATATGGGTGGAATATACAATTCATTGAGTCCATAAAAACTACAGGAGCGTTAGTCAAATTGAAAGGCATCATAAGATATTCATAATGGACATACCTTCCCATGAAGGCCATATTTGGAATATAAATATTTTAGACTCTGATCTGATGATAACATGATCGAATATCGATCATTGAAAAACTCTTTTCTCCCTTCAATTGATCAAACAAATCATCCACTTGAGGAAAATTGTGTCCCTTTTAAACTGATACAAGGCTCAACTCTGGACAGTCTACACACAACTGAAGTGAACCATTCACTTTCTTAGAAAAGAGAATTGGGGATGCCCAAGGAGAAACACTAGGTATAAAAAAACCCTTCTCTAACAGGTCATCCAATTTATTCTTGAGTACTCTCAACTCCAATGGTTTCATACTATAATAATAAATCAATATTGGTTATGTGCCCAGCACTAGTTCAATTATAAAATCTATATCTCTCTCTAGAGGAAGATCGGAGAAATCATCTGGGAAAACGTCAAGAAATTCTTGGACCACAATAGGTAGATCACCAATAGAAGAAAAGTCACCAGGTACAAACCCAACGGTAGAAAACAAACTCCTAAGATCTAGATGGGAAGGCCTTGTATGACCTGATCTCCGATCTAACTCCCCCTGAAACACACTGGATCACCCATCGACTGTAAGAAATGAAACATGCCAATGATAACAATCAACCTCAGCTCGATAAGGGGCATGCCAATCCATACTGATGATGTCGTCAAATAGATCCAAATCCAAAACAAGAAAATCCCAGACCAAATCTATGTCATCTATTATGAACGAACATGAATGAAACCCAAACCCCTACTCTTCCTTATTTCTAATAGGTTTCTCTAACCATATTGTAAAGGGCATAAGTTCTATTTGATGTTTAGGAATAACACGAAAATATGAAGATATAAATGAGTGTGAGGCACCAGTATCAAACAAAGTAGTAGCTATAAATGTGATAATAAGGGGCATACCTCTCACTGTTGCTAGACATGTATCATATTACATTAGACACTAATATAATGAGTGTAAATGCTTCACTCCTGAGGTATGTGGCTAGAGACATATAGTTTTGAAGCTTTTAACTGCATCGTAGGACCCTTTAGAGATGATGAACCCTAACTATAATGAGGTATATTCATAGCCTAACAGAAACGTTGTAGATGACCAAAATGTCAATAAATATTACACGTCTCTATAGGTATAGGACACTAACATATTGTGTGACCTCCCTTGTTGCACTGGTATCAAGTCAGAGGCACACTTCCAGCTGTAACAGACAGTGTAGATAAGGCTCAATGCTGAGAGCCGCCTCCACCACTCCCGTGACTATCCTTCCACTTCCTTATCTTCCCATGCATGCCACAAAAGTTATCACTAGTTAGAAGAGGAGAGGTGGTGAAGCAGAACATTCCTACCATGTCCATATATTCCATTATTTCCATGTACATTATCTCTTCATAGGTAAAAGGATTCAACATGAACACATGTGATCTTATATCCAGTCACAAACCCTACAGGAACTTCCATGCCTTTAGCTGGGAATTCCTTACCACATCCGAAGTAAAATGGATAGGCTCAGCATACTGGGTAGTGTAGGCTGACATCGAATGCTCTGGTTTCAGCAATGATAGGAACTCCAGACATTTTCCAACATTAGATACTCCGGAAAAAACTGTTAAAAGAATATGTTTTTTGAAACCCATCCAATCCAATCCCACATGTCTATCTTCCTAGACCATAGAGTTCCGCCAACTCTTTCCAAAACTCTAGAGTATGAACGTTGCGCACTTCACCATTATATTCTCAGGTGTCTCTAAGAAGTTAAATATTTGATTAATCCTATACAACCAATCCTCCGCATCTTGAGGTTCAGTTGTCCCTCTAAAGGGTGATGGATTCTCACGCAATAACTCTCACGATCGATATATTTCTCCTCCATCTCTAAATAGTACTTCAACTACTGAATTTTGAACTCATGGAACATCATGACCAAAAAAACGGAGTGCTCATATGATAGTCTCTATGAGATTTTGATCCAAAGGAGGATTTCCTTGAGGAGCATCAATTACACCTTCTTAAGGAACCTGTGGAAGACGTCTCAGATGTATAATGATAGACACAGAAACAAACGAAATATCAGACATAGAAAAAACCTCAGTGGAAACTAGAAAACCCAAAAGAAAAAAAATGATATTTCGAAAAGAAAACACCAACACTAGAGACACATATCCCGAAATCCCATGGTAACTTGAGTCTCGTTATGAAAAGAGCTAGTCATTCACTCTTAAAAACATACCTCTCAAGTCCCGAAAATCCTATCTCTAGTCTAACAAAAATCCCACGAAATTATTATTGAGGAAAGACCTCTTTTAATAACAAACTTTAACAAACTGACCTGGTTTTCCCTTAAACTCGGCACCCTACCTGATCTGTCACATGCCTGAGGGGCATTCTTGATTCCCATGGGCTGGCGACAAGCACTGAGGAATCAAAAAAACTGAGGGAACAATTTATCTAAACCTGAATGACCACATGGAATACATATATAGAGAAATAAAGGGAAAAATAAAGACTAAAAAATATATATTCCATGACTATATGAAAAATAGCAGAAACATAACAATTGAAAAAGTAGCTAAAAACTCCAAAAGGCAAGTCCGACAATAAGGGACTCAAAACCAAATAGGTAATCCAATGATGGAATATACAAACTAAAAATATCTCACCATCAACTTCCAATACTAGAAGACATAAACCTCACCGCCTCACTATGACACATTTCCTTTCCCTCCATTGGAAGACAAACAAAGGTCTACACACCACCTATGTAGTGTGCAGGGTGTGAGCTAATAGGAAATGTAGGATCTCCCCCAAGTGTTCCATATAATGTCTTTGTATAAAAATCTTGTATGATAATTAAAAATTGAATGATAAGAATTAAAGCAGTTTTATAGAAAATGATGTTAAAATTTCTTTTTCCACAGTTCTAAACAAAAGTTGGTATATCGGTTTCCATGAATATTTTCCATAGCATTTCTCCACAAGAATAAACATGAATATCAAGGATATCATAGAAATCCAATCAATACAAAATAGAAGAACATGTATCACAACACTAGGGAATACTATATGTCTACATAGCAGAATACTCATACCATATGAATCAATTGCACAAAACTGTTCTTAGAACAAATTGCCTAGGAAGCATGGAAATACCACATGAGTAAACCCCCAAAAATATATATATCAATCCCCTCGAAAAATGGGCCTAGGAAATAGAGGAAATTTCCAAAACAAACCTCCTTGATAATCACAAATAAACCAACTATAAACTCCTGATAAACCATTCACCTAAGTACCCAAGGTAACCAATGTGACCTTTTTCACAAACAAATTTCAATTCATTGAAAATATTCAAAATAATTTCACAATCAATTTATCAAAAGACAAGGAAAACTATTTTTCTTTCAAACCCCTTTTTCAACACACACAAATAATCTTGCTGGTTTAATAAATCGATTTATAAAGCAATAGAAATAAGTCTAATTATCATAGGCTAGAGACAGAACCACCTACCTCAAAGTTTAATTCTCACATGCCCACAATATAATCCAAAATCAATGAAACCCAACAATGATATCAATGAAGGCCATAGAATCAAACCCGCATCTCAGATGATAGATTTGAAATCGAAAACAAGGGATTGGAAGATAGAAGAAATATCACATACCTCAAGAATGAATTTTTTCTGCACCATAACTAGTCGATGATTGTCCTTTGAGATAAGATCTCACAACTCATCTAGATGAGAATAGTAAGAAACATCAATCTTGGGTCAGCGAATCTGATAATGCAAGGATATGGTGCTATCATAATCAATCTCAAGGAAGAATCAGAGAGAACACTTACCCGAAGAGACTCACCATATAAGAAATGATTAACTAGAGTCGGTCGGATCAATCTGGAAGGTCTGACTCCTCTGAAAAATGCCTAGGAGCAATTTAGGGTCAACATCCAAGAGTTTCAAAAGAAAAAAATCCATGAAAACTGCTAAAAGCATTAATTTAACCTGGGTGTGGGTCGGGTCATGACATGTAGTCCACACCAGATAAGTACACTAAAAAACCCATCACATCGGTTTAAAAATATGTTATTTAACCACTACATGATGTGTGCCTCAGGTACACGGTGTGATATCCCCATTCACAGTGTGGTCTCCAAATCCACGACATACAACCTACACCAAGTACACGATGTGTACTTTAGGTACATGGAATATACCTATTCTACAGTATATAGTAAACCCAAAAAATCACATAAATGGATTTTAAAACCAGAAAGGAACTTAGAATAATGGAAAAAAAACTCGATCAAGGTAAAAAAATGTTGCATGGAGACTATACTCTCTAGATCATATAATAATAAATAATAGAAATATTAATAATAATAAACCATAATCATAATAAGAATAATTAAACTGATATTACACATATGTTCCAATAAAATAAGAATATATCACATTATATAAAAAATGGAAAACCATTATAGTTTACCTCAATCATATATATTAATAAATATGATCACAATATAGTTTTTCAAAAACAAACTATAAAAATTATATATCAAAATGGAGTCTGATAAAAAATATATAAAATTTAAGTATTTTCATGGTCTTCTATCTAATGATTTCAATCAATCTTATTCTCCCATTGATGGTATGGGCCTTAACATTACTTACATCCATTGTCATGAATTCTTCATGCACACTCATACACCAGTTTAGGGTATGATTACGAAACAATTGGACACTAATAATGGTTTCCCTAAAAAATATTATAATATTTTATTTCCATGAATAATGTGATATAATAACAAGAAATAGTAAACACAAAAATAATTATGATAAATTTAATGTGATAAAATGTCATTCAAGGAACATAGTGAGTGATATTATGAGATTTATCTAATGAAAATATATGTCTAGGAATATAAAACCTATAATAAAGAGTTCATCAAATCATCCACTAAAATTATAATATAAATTTCATATTGGGAATCATGTCACATATAATAATTTAGGTCATGGATTAATGGTAATATAGTCACATTAAATAATTAAAATCATTTAATAGAAATTTTATTTTGTAACCTCAAGCAATTAAACAAGAAAGTTCATATTATCCACACTATAATAGATATCTAAAATAACTAGGCCTCATAGTCAACAATATTCAATATCTTGTAAATATGAATACTCTTTCCCTTAATCACATATCTATGGAACACTCTACTTGATACAATATAGTAAAATATTAGAAATCCCCAAAATTTTCCATATCTAAAATAATCCAAGCATCAATCAATACATTCAATTTTCATGTTTAAGTCTATATCTTAGGTAACTATTATATAAATAACCATCTCATAATTAATGGTTTTTTAGTAGAACCTATCTAGGTCCATTAGGTCATAACCTATTAATAAGATTCACTTATTAGGTTTCAAGATAAATTTATAAAGTAGTATACTAAGGTCTCAAGATCATTGGTGATAATGGAATCAATACACCATACCTAGAAGACAACCCATGCCATAAGAATCTTCAATATATTCATTAAATATAAAAACATAATTTTGTTTAATATCGATACATTTTAACATTCCATCAAAAATCCATATCTCACAATATATATAAATGTATATAGTCTATGGGGAATGATGATTGACCAACTTCATCATTATATTAAGATCTAATTCATTTATAATATCAATGATATTTGGTTATAATCAGATGGAATCCCATTATTTTATATAAACTAACAAAATAATAATTTTATTGAAGAATGATATAGTAATGAGGGATATAAAAAATAGATAAGATTGGAGTAAAAGGATATTCTTTAAAAATCAATTGGGACTGATAAAACACAATTTAGAATAAGGAAGGTATATAAATAATGGAAAGAGAAGAATCCCTTAAGGGAGACCAGGCATAGTCATGCTAGTAGTGAGATCCTGGAAAGGTAAATTATTTTTATATGATTAAAATATTTAAACGTTTTTAATTAAAAAAGGAAAAACTAAAGAATGTCATGTTTCATCATGAACATATACATCATGACAGAGTTACCCAATCAAGATCAATCCCTAATAATCACAAATAATTGTTTCAGTGGGATAATATATTTCACAATATAATGTCTTTATCACATTCAATAACTCTGGTGTGTTTCTATATATTCTGTAATAGATCGGATAATGAAACTGTCACCAGGTACCCCTTATAGCTCCATATATTCATTTACGATAAAATAACATAGGTTGTTGTATGAAAAATCCTCATTATCAAATAATTTATCTATATATATAATATCACATTATGATCCCCTGAAATTATGGTGAAATACCTTACTCTATATTTCAACATAATTCATTTTAGAATGATTTCTAACCTACAATTATATTTTATTCTGTTTTCAATGTACAATAAATTGGTTCATTTTTTATTCTCTAAAAAATAACTAACGTCAATTAATATAATAATGTCATAGAAATTAATATGGTTTTTTATAAATTAAACAATTATATATTATGAAATAAAATTGTTGAAGCATACATTCCAAGAATAAAATATTCAATAGATTCTTTCACATTCCTTACACATGACATTTTTTAAATTTCATCAACAAAAAACTTTATGTTATATTCATGATTTATTTTTTGATATTGACCCATTTTATTTCCTTCTTTTTACAATAAAAGAAGTAATTTTTCATAGAACTGATTTAATAATATATTCATAAAATATTTTCCATATTCTATAAATTAAAATTATAAAGAGGTCGCATAACCATTATTACTTAGATACCCAGAAAAATACAACTCTTATTTTATATTGTCTCCTCCAAATGTAGAAAGTGTTTGAACAATTAACAAATACCATTCCATATTTTCAATATTTTTAACAATATAACTATGTTATATGTAAATTATATAACAAAACATAAAAATAATTCCATCACCATATTCCATGCAACCCTTTCTCAATTTTCTTTTACAAACATCATATAGTTATTAACTAATAAACCATATTTCACTTCTATGGATACAATTAATTGATCCACTATAGTAATCATCATTCATACTGTATTCAAATTATCAATTACATATGTAGGTCCATGATGTAAAGTATATAAGGTTCTTCATGGTTTTAATGTTGGGGAATTTCCAATAAAATGATTATGACACTAATATCCTCTTAATATCTATTGATTCTTACTCCATGTGTTTTCATGTGGACTTATTCCACTTTCATATTTTGGAGTATTCTCTATAAGTTATTGAAATTGATTTTGTAATGTATCTAATGAATATATCTATTTTCTCCCTAATAGGATTCGTTTTTATAGTGTTTTAATCCAATTAAAATATATCATCATCGTTTCTTCCTCACATTGATAATAAATTTTATGTTAAGAAAATATCAAGATTAATTAATGCATTTAGCGCTTTCCAATGTTCATACCATCTTCCAAGACCTCCATAACATAGATATTTAGGGTAAGAACCCCCACCAAATACCAATATTTTACATCTATTGTTATTTATATATTTTTTAGGTGTTTCTATATTCTTATATTTCTTATTGAATAGTTAGTACATATAAACATGTACACATCAAGCTTAGATTCATTCTTTATGTCTTAAAACTTCAATGTGTTCCCATTCACATAACCTTGTTGACTTAAACTAAATTTAATCACACAAAAAATCATGATGTTTATAAAATCACACTATTGGAAAACTATTACAATAAATATCATTTCATTTAGATTTTAATAATTGATCCATATTTGAAAAACGATTTCAAATCTAATTTGAAAATAGTGTATCTATTTAAGATTGTTATAGTATAATCATTAACATTTGAAAATAGAAACACATGGTAATTAAAAATTTATTTTTATTAAATTATTACTCTTAACCTCTTAAATAATTGAAAACTATTAATAAAACATCTTATTTTTATATGTAGATACTTATAATATATAAATTTTTTGGGAATGTTAGTGTTAAATATATGAGTAAAAAATAAAAATTTTGTCTTGGTCAATAGTTTTTCATATATTTATATTCTATCATGTATGATTATATTCATCTATAAATATAAAAAACTAACGTTATTAAAGAGTTATGGATTCTAGGATTTCATTTACAAGGTTTTATAGACTAGTTAAAACCCTATAGTCCCACACACCGGTCCCTCTCCCCAACACATATCTATATCTACACATGGGAATACTAGTGCTTGAGAATCCAAATTAGTCTCTAGTATCTTATTATAATAACATGAAATAATTAACACTGCTACTTATAATGTGTGTTCCTTATTTTTAGTGATTACACCTCCAGTGTGCAGATTTCACCTCCTTGTATGCTCTCTATGTGCCTTCCACGCAACTTCATGATGATGTTGTGAACTAATAAATCAGGTAATGTATAAGGCATCAGCCTTAAACCTTACTTAATATTGAATTAAATGAATAATTCACATTGAGGATCTTTTCAGGTTTAGAGTTTTAGATAATTGGAACATAACTATTACATCTCAAAAGATTACAAAGTAGACACTTCTACTAAGCTTCCATAAAATAAAAACTCTTAAAAAGAAACATGTCTAGTTCCATGTTTTAGATAGCATGACTTCTCCTTGATCCCATCCTTGATCCTATTCCACATTAAGTCCTGTGAAAAACATTTCAAAAACATGGGATGAGCATAAAAAGCTCCATAAGGGATATAAAAGTACGAAATGAAAACATTAGTCCATATATGAAATCATACTTTACTCATAAAACATAATCATTTTAACATACCTCAACAAATCATGAATAAATCATAGAAATCATAAGACATAAAGGTAACTTGAGGCATTCATAACATTCTTACGTAGGGAGTTACCCTCATGGTTATGTTTGGAATACCCATCACAGTATATTCCCTAAATATCTTCAGAGAAACCTTAACATTTAACTCCTTTACATTACCCAATGCATTGGAGAGCTATATCGGGCTCACCTGCCTTTAGTTTATCACGGAACCACCCGTCTTCATAACAATGCCCAAGAACCATAACATAATCGTATCACGTAAAACATGCATAAAGGAAACATAACATTTCCACATTTCAATCACAAGATATCAATACAACACATTGATATAATAAAAACATTATGAAAACCATTTTCAATACCAAAATAAAATAAAATTAATACATGGTGTTTATTTTTCATTTTAAAAAAAGTTAGGTTATGGTTTGTAGAGGAAGCCGAAACTCAAATAATGGTCACGGCGGCGGAGAAGTCGGTGTCGCCGCATACGTACGACAAAAAAAACATTCCTTTTGTCATTTAATAAAACTCTTCGTATAAAAAAAGATTCCTTTTGAATAAGCGTAAAAGTCACCGTATAAAATAATGTTATGTATAAAGCAAAATATGGCTCAATGAATGGAGATTGAGACGAAGTCCCTTACCTCATGTCCGACATGACTCGATTGCTCTTTAATATCCTGAATAATAAACTTGAGTTAATTTCTACTTGCTTAGGAACCTTTTTCAAGTTCATTATTCCTTTTATATCACTTATTACCATGTCATGAAAACTATGTAATTATTTAAGTTAATAACGGTCGTTTTAACGATCATTGGTACTTGAGTGAAAAATAAACTATTTATAATTACAATTTGTTCATGTATCCATTATATCCAGAGTTATATTCATTATATAGATATCATATATATCATATATATCCAGTATATACATTCATTTACAATATTACATAACATTTAGAGGGAAGAAATGAAATGCACTGTTCATGGAGACGGTAAGCCATACGCACGCATGAACGCTACTTTCATTTCTATTTCATATTTTATGGAATGAAATCATAATGAAATAAAGGTATATTATAATTCCATTATAATTTCATATATAATATCATTAACTTCATCCTTTATACATCCCACATGTGGCATTAACGAATCAAATCACTTTGAGGGGGCGGTAGTCCGCACTTCCTAAAATGAAGATATCGCGTATACCCATAATGGAATCCATAAAGGTATGCCATAAATGAAAAATACAAAAGATTAAAAAAACATAAACATATTATATATCATATACAAATATAGTTTCATATTATTGGCCACCTTTTAAGTTGTTAGAAGAATATTGAACAATCATCGTTTCGTGAGGCAGAAATTCGCCATCCACAGAAACAGTATGCTTTTTAACCATTAGATGAAGGTGTGTGTAGGTGTAGATCTAATACTTATCATAACAACATCCTAGTATATTTTAGATAATTATTTTGTTACAAAATAAATGAATAAAAAGAGTTTAGGGGGTTGGAGAAGCAAAATAAAACATAAGAACACAAGAGAAGACACTACCTTTAAAACGGGTAACTCTTTTTGATTTGAGCTCAAAGGCTTCCTTTTAAAGACTTCTTCCCAAAGTGAGGCTTATAGGAGTAATAGAGGGCTGTGGAGAGACAAAATGGGCACAGTTTGGCTGAGCCAAAGGCTTGATAGGTGTGGGTAAGGTGGTAGAGGTTTTATAAGAGGAGAGGAGGGGCACTCTTGGAAAGTTATAAAAGGTTACTTTATTATAAAATTATTTTCGAATTTTAAAGGTCCCAAAATTATATCTTTCTAGGATAAGGTTATAAGAGTTATAAATCCACCCATCCAATAGGTTTTTGACAAGTTTATGTCTTATATTTTACATTATATTTTCATTTTATTTAAATTGTTAAATAATGAGCTAATCACTGCATCATCATGGTGTCATAAATAATTTAATTTTTTTAAATGAATAAAAATTATAAAACAAATATCATGATGTATTAAATCTTTTTATATTTCTAATGAATCTTTATAGTTAAAATTATGACTTGTATAACCCCATTTAAAAATTGTTTTAGTAAAACAACACATGTTTGTGACATTTTTATTTTAACATTAATTAAAAAGTTATTAATGTCATTTTCCTACCAAAGTGGCTCCATGGGGTCCCCCAGTAGACCCATGGATTTTATTGGTCGGACATGACACATCCAATAAGGGTAGGACATGTTTCGATGTCATTTCATATTATTAAAACATTATTTTTACCTTAAATTACACTAATTACCTCTAATCGCGATTAAAAACTTAAAAGTTACTATTCACCAAAAAATTATTTTATTCCCATTGAACCACATTTTACTTCCTAATGACAACCATGAATGTTGTATTTTTGAAATTCAAAACACAGAGGTGGTAAAATTTCATTTAAACGAAAAATCAGTTTTTTTAAGTACCACTTAGTGGTTTCACTATTCATCAAAAATTGATGTTTTTCAGAAAAATACCAAAACTTCACCCTAAGATTTATTTGATATTCTGAATTCAAAAATGATGTCTATTTTACAAAATTAAAAACATATAAGTTACATTAATTTAGTTAATAATTAGTTCCCGCTGTCAGAACAAATAGCGTGTTTTTATGAAACAATATATATCAAAAGATTGACACCAGTTTAAGTCCAATTTCAAAGTGAAATTAATTCCAACGACCACTATTGGATTAAATGGTAAAAATATATTCTAATTTCACTTTAAAACCAATTCAACATATAATCTAATCATGTAAATAAATTAGATTAAAATGAGGTTTTAAATTAAAATACAACATTTTTCACTATTTATTAAAAAAATAAACTTTATCGGAAAAATACCAAAAATTTACACAAATTAAATTTTGATGTCCTGATTATAAATAAGAATTTTATTTGGTCCAAAATAATTTATAAGAGTGACCAAAACTATATTTAAATAGGGTTCTCCATCAAAAGGCGATAAGTGGACCTTTAGTGAAAATTAGAGTATATATGCCTAAAATTGAATTCTTTTTGTATTTTAAGCCTTTATCCTTTATTGGATAAATGTAAAAATATTTAACAAACATATATAATCATATTTAAGTTATTTCTATTCATTCCTGCAAATACAACGGCTACGTGTTAACTACCATTTAAAATAATATTATTTTATTACTAGTGTGCAACGTAAGATTTCAAAGAAACTCTTTGTTGCGTATCGGGTTCGCTATCGAACATAGAAACCCCTTTAAAGTAAAATTAATCTTTAATTTGTAAATATTAATAAGTATGAAAATGTATTATTATTTATTTACCTGGGATGTTACATCCTTCCCCCCTTTTGGGAATTGTGTCCTCACAATTTTATTCACTTATCAAAATAAGTGGGCGTATTTATCCCTCATAGCTTTTTCAGATTCCCACCTTGCCTCTTCAAACATATGGTTTTTTCACAAAACCTTTACCTGGTGAATTACCTTATTTCACAACACTTTCTCTCTTCGGTCAAGAATCTGGACTGGTTGTTCTTCATAAGAGAGATTCTCTTCCAACTGAACTACCTCTGGGCTCAAAACATGAGATGGATATGGCATATACTTTCTCAACATCGAAACATGAAAAACATTGTGTACCTGAGATAAACTCGGAGGTAAATCCACTCGGTAAAAAACTGATCCAACTCTCTCCAGAGTTTCATATGGTCCAATGAACCTTGGACTCAGCTTTCCTTTCTTAGCAAATCGCATCACACTTTTCCATGGTGAAACTTTGAGAAAAACATGATCACCTACCTCGAAAGATAGATCCTTCCTCATGTTGTCTGCATAACTTTTCTGTTTTCTCTGAGTTGTTCTCATGTGTTTCTGAATCAACTGAAATTTTTCTGCCATCTCTTCTACCAATTCTGGTCCCATCAGCTTCCTTTCACCCACTTCATCCCAAAAAGCTGGAGTTCGACACCGCTTCCCATATAATGCCTCAAACGGTGCCATCTGTATACTAGAATGAAAACTGTTATTATATGAAAATTCAACCAAAGAAAGATGTTGGTCCCAACTTCCCTGATAATCCATCAAACAAGCATGTAGCATATCCTCCAAAGTCTGAATTGTTCATTCTAACTGCCCATCTGATTGAGGATGAAAATCTGTACTAAAATTTAATTTAGTACCCAACGACTTCTGAAGGCCTTTCCAAAAGTTAGAAGTAAACCTGGGATCACGATCAGATACAATGGATAGGGGAACTCCATGCAACCTGACTATCTCTTTAAGATACAATCGAGAAAGTTGATCTAGAGAGAAAGTATCTCGAATAGGAAGGAAATGAGAAGATTTAGTCAAGCGATCAACAATAACCCAGATTACATTATTACCTCGAGATGTCTTCGGTAATCCCACAACAAAGTCCATGGATATATTTTCTCATTTCCAATCTTGCACTGGTAAAGGCTGAAGCATCCCTTTCGGTAACTGCCGCTCTGCTTTAACCTGCTGACAAGTCAAACACTTCACAGTAAAATCATAAATATCTCTTTTCATTCCATCCCACCAATAATACTCCCGCAGATCTCTGTACATCTTAGTACTTCCAGGATGAACTGAAAACGGAGAACTATGAGCTTCACATAACAACTCTCTCTTCAACATTTAATCACAAGGCACACACAATCTCTTCCCAAATCTCAAAACACAATCATTATCAATGTTGAATTCAGGCAACTTACCCTTCTAAACTAGCTCTACCTTTTTCTTCAACTCACTGTCTTTCTTCTGTGCTTGCTTGATTCTATCTGATAGAGAAGATTTCACTGATACCTCAAACAAAATAGAAGTACATCCTTCACCAATAACTTTTATGCCAAAGTTCATCAAATCAAAAACCACAGGATCTCGTTCCAAACGTAGCATTGTTAATGAAGCATTAATTTTTCGACTCAAAGCATCAGCCACATTATTTGCTTTTCCCAGATGGTAATGAATTGTACAAGCATAATCCATGATTAATTCTAGCCATATCCTCTGTCTCATGTTCAATTATTTCTGAGTGAATATATACTTTAAACTTTTGTGATTAGTATATATTTCACACTTTACTCCATACAAATGATGCCTCCAAATATTTAGAGCAAAAACAACAGCAGCTAATTCCAAGTCATGTGTAGGGTAGTTTACCTCATGAGTTTTCAACTGATGTGAAGCATATGCAATTACCTGATCATTCTGCATAAGTACACAGCCAAGTCCCTTCAACGAAGCAACACTGTATATAACAAACTCACCATTCCTAGAAGGAAGTTCCAAAACTATAGTATTCACCAATCTTCTTTTCAACTCCTGAAAACAATCGTCACATTATTTTGTCCAGATAAACTTAACACCCTTCCGAGTTATCTTAGTCATTGGACTAGATAACCATGGAAAATTTTCAACAAAACTTCGGTAGTAACCTGCCAAACCAAGAAAACTACGGATCTCGGTTACATTTGTGGGTCTTGGCCATTCTTTAACAACTTTTGTTTTAGTGGGATCAACAGTTATGTCATTTTTTGAAACAATGTGACTAAGGAAAGAAATATGTTGTAACCAGAACTCACACTTGCTGAATTTTCCATACAGTTTCTTTTCATTTAAGTTTTGCAAGATAAACCTTAAATGACTTTCATGCTCCTCTTTACTTTTAGAAAACACCAAAATATCATCAATAAAAACAACCAACATTTTTTACCTGAGTCAACTCAGCCATCACTGCAACAAACTGTTTAGTTCTGATTCTGACCATCTCGGGATACTGATTTGAAAGGTCATTTCCCTCTGTATGCCTTCCCAGAAAATCTATTCTATTTCCTCTATGAAAAACCATTCTTAACACATAAATATCTTAGGAGAAGCAACATCGTAATCTTCAAATGCTATATCATTTCAATCATACCATAAATTAATTTATAATTTAACAATTTTCTAACTCTTAAAGTTGTCTAAACCGACCTCTGATACCAACTATAAGGCCCCGGCCTTAAACCTTACTTAATATTGAATTAAATGAATAATTCACATTGAGGATATTTTCAGGTTTAGAGTTTTAGAGAATTAGGACATAACTATTACATCTCAAAAGATTACAAAGTATACACTTCTACTAAGTTTCCACAAAATAAAAACTCTTAAAAAGAAACATGTCTAGTTCCATGTTTTAGATAGCATGACTTTTCCTTGATCCCGTCCTTGACCCTATTCCACATTAAGTCCTATGAAAAACATTTCAAAAACTTGGGATGAGCATAAAAAGCTACGTAAGGGATATAAAAGTACGAAATGAAAACATTAGTCTATGTATGAAATTATACTTTACTCATAAAACATAAGCATTTTAACATATCTCATCAAATCATGAATAAATCATAGAAATCATAAGACATAAAGGTAAATTGAGGCATTCATAACATTCTTACGTAGGGAGTAACCCTCATAGTTACATTTGGAATACCCATCACATTATATTCCCTAAATCTCTTCAGAGAAACCTTAACATTTAACTCCTTCACATTACCCAATTCATTGGAGAGCTATATCAAGCTCACCCGCCCTTAGTTTATCACAGAACCACCCATCTTCATAATAATTCCCAAGAACCAAAACATAATCGTATCACGTAAAACATGCATAAAGGAAACATAACGTTTCCAAATTTCAATCACAAGATATCAATACAACACATTGATATAATAAAAACATTATGAAAACCATTTTCAATACCAAAATAAAAGAAAAGTAATACATGGTATTTATTTTTCATTTTAAAAAAAAGTTAGTTTATGGCTTGTAGAGGAAGCCGAAACTCAAATAATGGTCACGGCGGCGGAGAAGTCGTTGTCACCGCATACGTATGACAAAAAAACATTCCTTTTGTCGTTTAGTAAAACGCTTCATATAAAAAAATATTCCTTTTGAATAAGCATAAAATTCAAAGGGTTTTATACACCATATAAAAGAAAGTTGTGTATAAAGCAAAATATGCCTCAAGGAATGGAGATTGAGACGAAGTCCCTTACCTCATGTCTGACGTGACTCGATTGCTCTTTAATCTCCTGAATAATAAACTTGAGTTAATTTCTACTTGCTTAACAACCATTTTCAAGTTCATTATTCTTTTTATATCACTTATTACCATGTCATGAACACTATGTAATTATTTAAGTTAATAACGGTCATTTTAACGATCATTGGTACTTGAGTCAAAAATAAACTCTTTATAATTACAATTTGTTCATGTATCAATTATATCCAAAGTTATATTCATTATGTAGATATAATATATATCATATATATCCTGTATATACATGCATTTACAATATTACATAACATTATAGGTAAGAAATGAAATGCACCGTTCATGGAGTCGGTAAGCCGTACGTACGCATGAACGCTACTTTCGTTTCTATTTCATATTTTATGGAATGGAATCATAATGAAATAAAGTTATATTATAATTCCATTATAATTTCATTTATAATATCATTAACTCCATCCTTTATACGTCCCACATATGGCATTAACGAATCAAATCACTTTGAGGGGGTGGTAGTCAGCACTTCCTAAAATAAAGATATCGCATATACCCATAATGGAATCCATAAAGGTATATCATAAATGAAAAATACAGAAGCTTAAGGAAAACATAAACATATTATATATCATATATAAATATAGTTTCATCTTAATGGCCACCTTTAAAGGTGTTAGAAGAATATTTAACAATCATCGTTTCATGAGGCAGAAATTCGCCATCCACGGAAGCAGTATGCTCTTTAACCATTAGATGAAGGTGTGTGTAGGTGTAGCTCTAATACATCTCATAAAAACATCCTAGTATATTGAATATAATTTTTTTGTTACAAAAGAAAGTAATAAAAATAGTTTAGGGGGTTGGAGAAGCAAAATAAAACATAAGAACACAAGAGAAGACACTATCTTTAAAACGGGTAACTCTTTTTGATTTGAGCTCAAAGTCTTCCTTGGAAAGAATTCTGCCCAATGTGAGGCTTCTAGGAGTAATATATGGATGTGGAGAGACAAAATGGGCAGGTTTTGGCCGAGACAAAGGCTTGAGAGGTGTGGGTAAGGTGGTAGAGGAGGGGGATTTTTATAAGAGGAGAGGAGGGGCACACTTGGAAAGTTATAAAAGGTTACATTATTATAAAATGCTTTTAGGATTTTAAAGGTCCCAAAATTATATATTTCGATGATAAGGTTATAAGAGTTTGAAATCCACCCATACAATTGGTTTTTGACATGTTTATGTCTTAGATTTTACATTATCTTTTCATTTTATTTAAATCGTTAAATAATGAGGTAATCGTTGCATCATCATAGTGTCATAAATAATTTATTTTATTTAATGTATAAAAATTATAAAAAAACTATCATGATGTATTAAATCTTTTTATCTTTATAATGAATATTTATAGTCAAAATTATGACTTTTATAACCCCATTTAAAAATTGTTTTAGTAAAACAACACATGTTTGTGACATTTTTATTTTAACATTAATTAAAAAGTTATTAATGTCATTTTCCTACCAAAGTGGCTCCATGGGGTCCCCAAGTTGACCCATGGATTTTTTTGTTTGGTCATGACACATCCAATAAGGGTAGAAAATGTTTCAAGGTCATTTAATATTATTAAAACATTATTTTTACCTTAAATTACACTAATTACCTCTAATCGCGATTAAAAACTTAAAAGTTACTATTCACCCAAAAAAATATTTTAATCCCATTGAACCAAATTTTACTTCCTAATGAAAACCATGAATGTTGGATTTTTGAAATTCAAAACACAGAGGTGGTAAAATTTCATTTAAACGAAAAATCAGTTTTTTTAAGTACCACTTAGTGGTTTCACTATTCATCAAAAATTGAAGTTTTTCAGAAAAATACCAAAACTTCACCCTAAGCTATATTTGATATTCCAAATTCAAAAATGATGTCTATTTTACAAAATTAAAAACATATAAGTTACATTAATTAATTTAATAATTAAATCCCGTTGTCATAACAAATAGCGTGTTTTTATGAAACAATATATATCAAAAGATTGACACTAGTTTAAGTCCAATTTCAAAGTGAAATTAATTCCAATGACCACTATTGAATTAAATGGTAAAAATATATTCTAATTTCACTTTAAACCCAATTCAAAAGATAATCTAATCATATAAAGAAATTAGATTAAAAAGAGGTTTTGAATTAAAATACAACATTTTTCACTATTCATTAAAAAAATAAACTTTATCAGAAAAATACCAAAAAATTACACAAAGTAAATTTTGATGTCCCGATTCTAAAGAAGAATTTTATTTGGTCCAAAATAATGTATAAGAGTGACCAAAACTATATTTAATGAGGGTTCTCCATCAAAAGGCGATAAGTGGACCTTTAGTGAAAATTAGAGTATATATGCCTAAAATTGAATTCTTTTCGTATTTTAAGCCTTTATCCTTTATTGGATAAATGTAAAAACATTTAACAAACATATATAATCATATTTTAGTTATTTATATTCATTACCACCAATACAACGGCTACGTGTTAACTACCATTTAAAATAATATTATTTTTTTACTAGTGTGCAACGTAAGATTTCAAAGAAACTCTTTGTTGCGTATCGGGTACGCTATCGAACATAGAAACCCCTTTAAAGTAAAATTAATATTTAATTCATAGATATTAATAAGTATGCAAATGTATTATTCTTTATTTACCTAGGATGTTACATAATGCCTCTATTTCAATATATATAGCCTCAATATCAATATAAATTTGGTATTCTTCCATATGGTTCCATCATAAGAGTAACACCATGACACATTATGACATATTCATTTCTTAATATGTTTATTCTCTTCAATAACTTTTGATACATGGATCCCCCAGTTTACATGAACTATAATATAGAAAACCATTATAACCAATAAATTAAATGTGAAGTTATCAATAGGAATAACTAAATTATGAAAATTATACATTTTTCACATTTATAATGTAAATTCATTGGTTATAAATTGGTCATAATTAAAAATAAATTTCATTTGAAAGTAAATTAAATATTTTTCTGGAAAACTATTTTTATGCAGAAATGTTTTTAATCGTAATAAATTAAATAAATACATATTGGTGAATTATATTAATAAAATTTATATATAATATACTGGATAATTTTTTTCATTCATCAAATATATTTTTTAGGCATCAGATAAGAATAAATCAAATTTATGCACAAAATGTTTTTTCCCTAGAAAATCGTCTTATCATTTTTTCACAATTATTTTAATATAAATATTTTCAAAATTTATAATATTTAATTTAATAAATGAAAATATTTTTTAATAAAACTTTCTGAAATAACTTACAATGAATATTTTATTATTTTTTGAAAATATTGATCTGTATATAAATAGTGAAAAATACTAATTTTTTATAATAATTATCATTTCATTATAGGAATTTAAAAAGATAAATTTTTCAATAAAATTGTGTTAAATGTAAATTTTTATCAATATATTATTATAAATCTAATTTATTTCATTGGAATAAATTTCATTTTGAATTTTGTTAAAAAATTATACTTAAAAATAATTTTCATTGGAAACTTGCTTTTTCTTCACGACTGTTGGATAAATTTTAAATTAAAATCATCCAATTATGTGAAATGAATTTGATTAAATGAATTAAATTTATTTATTTATAATAATTAATATTATTTAATAATTAAAACCATATTTTTTTCATAATCAATAGTAAAAATAGAAAAAAATTGTTACCACAATTAAGGTTAAAACGGATTTACCATGGTGTTGCACTAAAGAGATAGGGGATAAAATGACCCAAAAAGTTGTCTAATACATATTTTATTGAAATATTTATACATTATATCATCTAATATTCAGTAATGTCCCATTTTGGTTGCTTATTTTCTATACAGTGAAAAGAAATTATGTGAAAATTTCTAAAAATTACAAGTGTCTCACTCATCTCAATTACAAAATGGAACCCCCTCTCCTCTTCTATCTATACATATTAACTAAAAAATACCAACAATATAACTTCCATAAATATATACACATTAACTAGAGTTCTTAATTTTATCATAATTCCATCCATGGAATACCTTATGTATTACCCTAAAGGGCTTGTCTAAAGATGTGGTATAGTTCATAACAATGTGTTTTGAATTTATTTATTTTTAAACCAACATAAAATCGTATTCAAATATGGTAAAATAATAAAAACAGTATCATAAATATAATATTATTTTATTATTTTAATGGAATACCCTATATGAATCCCCTCTTCCATAAAATTGGAAGTAAAATTGTCTATCATGTTTGTGGAAGACTACCACCACACTAAATGATGATATTTGTTTTCCATCACCACCTCTCATGTATATATATAATATTTGGTTTAAAGGATATATTATATTAATGATATAATAATACTTCATTATTTATAATATTTCATATACCCTCTTACCTTTAAATCTATTAGAAAACAATAATGTCGGTTGAGTATACGTGTGGACTATCGCATCCACAAAATGATGTGATTTGTTTTTCATTTTTTCTTAACATGGATGCTAATGAGGATATATTTAGTGAATATATATTATATATATGATATAATAATGATTATTTATTGGTTAATTAATATTTAATTTTTTTTGAATATATCAAAAAGTGAAATCTTCATTCAAGTGTATGTATGGCTTACCGTCTCAAGGAATGATGTAATTCATTTTTCTATCCCTATCTTTTATAGATTACTCTATATAAATATATAATTAATATATATGATATTTATATCATGAATAAAATTTTATATATGATGAATCCATTATCAAAGTACAATTACAAAATCTACCGAACCAAAAAAGAAATGAAAAATGATGCAGTTGTCACCCAAAAGATTGATTTTAACAAATATTATTTAATAAATGGGTGAAAAAAGATAATAATTAAATCATACATATCATGATATATAAGTGAATAGTTTTTAAATATATTTATAAAAAACTATATTTTTTATATATTATGTTCATACTTATTTGAATGTTGTAAAACCAGAGGTAATGGTTTATTTCATAATCTCGCCATTATCCATGATTGTTTATGTTAAAGTATATATTGGGGATAATTATTTGATATTTATATCATAATCACAATATATATTTTTCTACTATCGTTATTTATGGAAAATAAATTGTTTCCTTCAATTTTCCACTCTTTAAGTAGTTAATATATAGAAGCCATTTTTTAAAGAAAACTAACATTGTTTTTGTACTCAGATATAAATATTTTTCTTCCATATAAATATTTTCAAGAAAATGATTTAAATAATATTATTACTCTAATATATTTATTTATTCAAGATATTTTTACCCATTTTTTACTTTAAAAAATTGTTTAAATGTAATCATCCTATTGTTTTATGAATGAGGTTCCTTTTGAATTTTCATAAAAAAGTGTGTAATGTGTGTTTTTTAATTTATATGATATGAATGGAATTTCCCACCATCATGACTGATAAATGATGTCATGATTCATTTTCATGTTTCCATAATCCAATTTAAATATAATTTGTTTCCTCATATTCTATAAAATTATAGTTTTCACAAATTTTTTTCAAAAATTAAATTTTATTTTCATCAATAATGTTTTAAATAATCCTTCTATGGTATTTATATTCACTAATGACAGTGTAACATTATTTCCCTTAATATGTACTAGGGATATATAGTAATGATTCAATCCTTATTCTCTATCTATATTCTTTATGATATGTTTTATTAAAGAAAAAATTAACATTTAATATGCTAGTTTTTTAATATGAATTTCAATGTTGATTTTGTATTGAATTATTATACTTACCTTAAATATAATGATGAAATGGACTTAGTAAGTGATGGTAGGGCCCCAATATATACCCTAAATGAATCTATAGGTCTCATGAGAAACACTATTTTTGGTTTTTGGATGGGGTATTACCTATTTTTTATATGATGTCTTAGAATATGTCTTTAAAGGTTAATTTATGATGCCTGAGATTATTCATTAAAACATTATATGATAAGTTATTGATGTCCATCTGATTATTTTATTTCTTAGGATATCCAAGGATAATTTATATGCACTTGTGATTAATTATATTTCATTATTTGATCATAATTTATTCAATTAATATTATTATTCATGCTCAGTATATTGATTAAAAGGAATATATTTTCATCTATTTACCTTTCTATATTGATTATTCATTTTGTTTTCTTAATATCCTCTATTATACACATACCCTTACTGACCAAATAATATCACCCATTTCTTATGTATAATTTTTCTAGGATTCTAAATATTTTATTATGATTAATATATAGGCATATCTAAAAGGATATAACATTGTTACCAAAGAAAATACTATATTGTATTTAAAATTATCATATGTAATTTGAGATTCAAGTATGTATTTAGTTTTTAAAAACTAATAAACTATTAGATAAATTTGGATTATATATCATGTATATAAAACAAATATAATAATGTAACCACAATGTTTGGGATACTTGGTTATGGGTCTTTAATCTTTGTATTAGAAAAAGTTTCATTGAAACCATGGGAATTTGATTTTTGAAAAACTAGATTATAGAATATAACCCCATTAATGTATTTTGGGAAAGGTTTAATTATAGTATATCATACAAATGTTTTATTTAGTTATATATTATGTTGTATTCTTGAAATACATCCATGTTTTGATAATACAAGTTGGTATAGTTATGGTAAAGATTTTTCAAGGGTAAATAACATTGAGAAGAGTTAGTTTGAGTACATATTAGCCACCATTCAAGTGTGTAGTGATTGTTACTTTACTACACACCTAGTTTGACAATAACATGGAATATTAAAAAGTTTATTGAAAATTTATTTATTGATAATTATAATGCTTTTGAATATATTTTTATAATTTGTGAATATTTCAAAATAAATAGGATTATTATTTTAAGATTAGCTATGTATAAATTATTCAAGTTTTGTTAAGTGTTTAACAAGTTTTAAAATTATACATTTTGATTCATAATGTTATGATCTAATATAATGTATTCAATTTTTATGAAACATTTTCAAGAATAAGTAATGGGAACCATAATAGTGAATATAATATATCATGGGATCTCCCTCATGGGAAATATATTAAACCTGGAGATGTAGTTTTAGAATGATTAGAACAAATTATAACTAGATAGGGGAAGTTGTATTAGGTTATGAATAATAACATTGCATTTATGGAGCATCTGACTGATCTATAACATGGTTTAATAATGTTAGTTCACTTCATGTTTCTACAACCTCCATCATTTAATGGGGCCCCAAATCCATTTTTTGAAAATAAATGGATAACTTCATTAGAGATGTTATTTCTTGCTTTGGTAAATAATGAAATATAGAAATTTGTCATGAAAATTTATCATATGTCAGATGATGCAGATCAATAGTGGTCATTGAATAAAAAACAATAAATGGGATGGAAATAATGAGCATGGAATGTATAGGTTTTGAGGAAGTTTTCTTTGAAATTTATTTTCCTCGTGAACAATGTTCTATATGTATTGATAATTCATTAGTCTGAGACAAAAGTAAGAGGAAACATTTCAGAGTATGAATCCAACGTTACTTGTATATAATCACTTGATGCGGACTATGAAAATAATCCAAATAATAAGATTAACCATTTATTTGATTTTCTAAATGTAATCTTTCAAAGTTAACTAGTATCCCAAACCACATCATCATATAAGGATATATTATATTATTATATCAAAATGGATAAATAATTCTTCATGTATTATGACTTCAAAGGATAGAAAAAAAATCCCAATTTAAAAAAAATAAAATGAAATATGATAACTAGAGAGAGTGGAAGGATAAAATATTCAAATTGTAATAAATTTGAAAATAAAAATCATGGAACATGATTGTTGGGAATGTGAGATTAATTCATGGGTGGATAGAAAGGCAACCAGGATCTTGATTTCAAGGGAAATAAAGAAGATGCTAATGTAAAATTCTTCAACTATAAAGAGATGGGGCACTATAAAATTGATTGTACCAAGTTTCATTAGAGTTTTACCCAATAATTTACAAGGGATAAAGGCCAAACATATGTGATCATAATATAAAAGATAGATGTTCTTAAGTATGTGTTGGTTGGCACATTAATCATTGCCTAAAATTTAGCTAATTCATTGTTTGATTCTTGATCATTATACTCTTTTATAACTTCCTTATTCTATAATAAAATTAGATATTTCATAGGCTCTTTATGAATGGAGTTTTCAATTAATACACTTAATGGTAGTCTCATAGTAATAATGTTGTGTCTATACGATCCCATTATGGCATACAAATGTTCATTATTTGCTGAATTTATTAAAATAACAAGGGTTTATTTTAATAGAAAAATTGGTATGGAATATATGTAAAAATATTATTAAAAACATATATTTCTATAATAAATAACTTATTATTCATAAATAAGATGTTTAATTTCTTATCTATATAGTGGAGACTTTATCATTTAAGTTATGTTTATATCCACCCCCAATAACTCTACTAAATAACTTCCTTGGTGTAGAAAATATGATACAATATATAGATGGAAATTACAATCATTAAATTGATTATGGAACAATTTTAAATAAATTAATTGTTTTATTACCTATTTAATTACCTAGATATATGTAACACCCTTATATTTTTATGAAATATCTCTCTTTAAATAATTTTATTTCTTCAATAGCTTCTGCTGCACCCAACAAAGAGTTTAAATGAATTGTTTATCATTATGTTTAAATTATCACCTAACTATTATATTGCAGGGTATGAATATAAATAAATATATTAGGAAAAATACATAATCTATAAATAAATAAAATTAATTAATTATGTATAAAATTATTACAATAAAAAATTATTTGAAAATAAATGTCATGTTTATTCAAAATAATTATTTTTATGTGGATGATGTATTTTATATTTATAAATTAAATTAATCATTGGTGAATGATTTTAATGAAATTTATATATTTATTAATTTATAAAATGTTTTAAACATTCATAAAATATTTTTCTAATCATAGGTTAAGAATAAATTAAGTTTTATGCTTCAAAATGTACATCCTCTAAAATTCGATTATGTCAAATTTTTTGAACTGAAATTAAAATTATTTATCACCACTAGTTGGTATTTAGTTTTATAAAAAGAATTAAATATTTATAATCAAAATTTCAAAATTTGGTAAATTGGCCCTTTTTATTTTTGTTCAATATGGATAGTAACCATGCAAATGTTTATCTCCCCATTAAAGGGTAAATCAGTTTAATCTAGATTAAAAACAAGCGATATGGCTGTAATTATTAATTATAATTTTTATTTCTTGAAATTAATTCTATCCTTAAAAAATTGTTATCAAAATTGATTTATTATGGAAACATGTCCATGAAAATGACTTATATACTATTTAAATCAAAGAAACTAATAAAATGTCACTTTATTTATTTTTAATAATCTTTTGGTGTTTATATGGGAACAAAAATTTGTTATGTAAGAATATTAATATCAATTTGGTCAAAAATGAAATAATATTCATGATTTAAATTTATTTCAAATTTTTAGTTATTATATAATTACCCTAAATGATCACATAATTCCAAAATATTATTTATTCAATTAATGGTATATGAAAATAAATTATATAAATATTATTATCGGTGATATAATTTGAGTAATTTATAGTTCTATATGAATTAAATATGTATATATGACTTATTGTATTCTTGTTAACAGATTATATTAGAATTTAATCTTTTTATTTATGTATTTTATGTAAAATTTAATGAATATAGTCAAAATTGTAAATATTGATATTTTATCAAAATTATAATCTATTAAATTATATAAACAACATATAAATATTTCCATAAAATAATATGGTTATGGTGTGGTCTAAAATGTCATAAAGTGACCATTTATGGTCTATTTTTCACCTTATAAGTTAAAAATACAACTCTTTAATATTGAAAATTTTGTTACCATAGTTAAAATTAAAATTGGTTAAAGGATAATCAAATAGATAAAGTTTACAATTACCAAAAAAATATGTACAATTTAGGTTGTTTGATGATATTAAAACCCTTAACTAACTTCTCTTTAAATATATTTCCATTTTGAGGCATTTTCTTGATACTATATTTATTATAATTTAATATTTTGTAAATTCAAAAAGTCCCCCTCACCAAAATTATAGAATTGAAACTCCTCCCTCAATTATTTACACCACTTAATCCTTAATTCTATACAAAAATAATCCATTTTACCTTATGATGATAACTAAATTAATCCTAGAGTTTTTTATTCTCTAAAGACCATCACTAGACCCATTTAGAGGATATCATATGGTTTTGTTTTTCAAAGAATATGTAGTCACCATAACCAAACACTTTATTTTCTAATCTTATTTACCTCCTCTAAATATATGGTTATTATAATAAAATATTAACTTAATTATCCTTAATATTATGGAATTTTATTATTATTATGAAAAAAACATTATACACACTCTTTCCTATCAAATGAGAAGTGAATGTATCTCTCATGAGTTTATACGGCTTACCGTCTCAATGTTGTGATAGAATTCATTTTTTATCACCATAATTTATTGATGGATATTATGAAAAGTTTAATATTCATATCCAGTATTTAGAAAATAATTATACATCTGTAATTATATTATCACATATACATACTAACCATCAAATCCTTTTGGAAAATATAACATCATACATGTGTATGTGTAGAATACCACATCCACAAAGAGATGAGATTCATTTTTCATTTATATTTTACATCGATTTTAATATGGAATAATATTAAGAAAATAATTTTATATATGTTTTAATAATTATACCATAATAATTAATTAATATTAACCCTTATTTATTTTCATATCTAAAAAAACATAAACATTGTTCATGTGTACGTACATGCTACCATCTCCATGAACAATTTCATTCATTTTTTCTATCATTAAATTTTATGGATGACTCTAAATAATTATATAATGAAAAAATATTTTATTTTTTTACTAATAAATATTATTTAGTTGATGTAACATAGTTTAATGTTCATGTATCATAATTATTCAACAAATATACTCATGATGAAGAAAATAATTAACACACAGAAATAACGATGTTAATAAGGAATTATTAATAAAAGGGGTGTTTAAATTTTATAATGTGATAATATATGACATTATAATTATTAAAATGAATTTGGTATAGAATTATAATTAATTTTATTTTATTATATAATATGTTAGAGTGTTTTTTAAGCAAGGTGACTCTAGGTGAGGGTTTTATTTCACAATCTCATTAATATTCTATATTTTTTATTATTTCTTCACCATTTGGTATTTTTTACATTATTTTAAATGTTTTATAAAATACTGTTAAAAAATTTTCTTATATTTATCATACTATTTTATAAATTCATTTTTACCCATGATTAACTTTTTAAAAAATGCTTTGAAAGGAATCTTTTTATCATTTTCCCAATAAGTTACTTTTTGAATTTAAAAAAAAACAATATAGAGGGGATGTTTTATAATTTCCATATAATGAATGAAATTTCTCACCACCATGAATAATTTTTCCATTGAATATTCCTTTAATAGTTACCATGTTCATTTTTTAAATACATTTTTTCACTTTTAATTTTTAATTTTTTTTAAAAATATATATCAAAATTGAAAGGTTATTTTCCTCAAAAAATATTCCAAGGGATTATTCAAAATCATTTTTCCTTAAAAACGAAATTATTTGATGTTATATGATATTTAATGGGTATATGATCTAAGGATACCATCTTTATTCATTCTTTTTATGTTTTATATTTATGTTGACAAGAAGAAATGATTATGAAATCCATTTATTTTCAATGGGTTGTGCTATAGGTAAATGATTATGAAACTCATTTCATTTAATGGGTTCTAATATAAGGAACAATTTATAACCTTTTAGGAGACATATATATTATTTTCATATTGTAATGTATGGTACCTATATCTTCTTCCAATGCATTTCATAAATAATGATATCTTATGATATAAAAAGGACTTTATTGGTGAGTGAAACCAGTTCAGTAAGAGATTATGTCCACTATGATAGTATTGGTAGTGAACCTTGAATACTATAATGGTTTATAAAGTGAACCTCTTCCACTATGACGGACTTGGAAATGTTACTCAACTAATAAGAAAATGATTTTATATGCTTATATGTATAACCCAAACCAATTTATTATGTATATGTTATGATTTAATAGATCATGTTCCATTATTCTATTATAATTTAAGTCTTATGAAGTGTTATGTGTTATTACATGACATTAAATTATTATCATTTATATGCAAGGTATGGTTTGAAATTTTTTTTACCATGTTCATATACCCTTACACTCATGCTATTTTTTTCATTTATTTTTTACTTTTTTACCCTTATAAAGCCTCTAAGATCATCTTTTTCTTATGTTTCAATTCCCCATGTAATGAAAAAGGTATTAAGAATGATATTTCTAAGATGGTTTGTAGTTATGAAGAAATATGTGGGATATGATATAGGTATTTTATGAACTAGTTTTTTATGTTTTCAAGTTCCCAATGATACTAGATATAATTGATTATGGCTTCAGGCATCAAATTATGTAAAGTATATTCATATATTTATGTGTAATATATATGTATAGAACATAAGGTTATTTATAGTTGGAATCAGTACATGGTTGTTTAACCTTTGGAAAGTAGAATGAAAAAACATTAGTAAGAACCCATGGGATATGTCAAAGTATATGATAAAATCTTAATGTTTTGGTAATTATCACGAATGTCCTAGGATAGATCTATGGTTTAAAATAAGTTGGTGTCATGACATAGACATCCTAAAAAAATAATTATTATGTGGTTTCCCACTATAATTATTGTTACTCGTAATAAATTTTTTGGTTTTAGTGTACGGATAAAACACAAAGGAATCATGATAATGCAGAATAAGAAGGGAAATACATTGATTTTATTCCTAAGAGACAAATTATTTTCATATCTAGAATGAAAAAGGTTTTTTATTATCTCATAAATTTCTCATGTTTTGAGTCAGGTTACTAATCCAAGATAGAAAATGAGGTAACAACATTTTCTTGATTTCGTCATAAGGGAAAATCCATGTTCTTTTAGTGGGACCACTGATCCACTAGTCATTGAGAAATGGATTAGTATAACTGGAATGATATTTTATGTTCTTAATTGTTTAGAACATGTGATTGTTAGTCTATATATTTTTCATTTAAAAGGAAAAACATATTAGTGGTGTAATATTATCAAGAACACAAGGGAACATGATGAAATTTACTCTGTGGATTAGGATGACATTAAGATATTATTTCTCAATAATTACACTTTTCATATTCTTCATAAAAAAGAGAAGGATTTACCTGATCAATAGTGGAAGGATGATGAATCCATTGGAACCTATGAGGAAACTTTCACATGACTTCTGAGTTATTCTTATATTATCATCCAACATGAATTTAAGTTTGATCAATTCTTATTTAGTCATTAACCAACCAAGGTTTACCCCAAACCGATAACCCAATTTAGACCCCAACAAGGCTCGAGAGGCGGTTCTGATCCTCAAGGGGTGGGAATAAGTTTTAGGTATAAAAAAAAATTAGGAACTATTTGTCCCATAAAAAACCAAAAAAAATAATAAATATATACTGAATGAAAAAATAAACACTATAAGAAAAAATAATATAAAATGAACATACCTCAATGTTATCTTATCATTCACCACTGACCACTAAACCATTATTCCACCACAGTTACTGAATGAAACCTGGAAGTAGCATCAAAAGCTAAATAACAAGATGAAACTATAGGTGTGAGTATTACAACTCGGTTGAGAATTCCAAAATAATAAAATTTCCTATGACTTAAATTTGAAAATAAAAGAAATTAATTCTAGATTTAAAGTAATATGTACATAAAAATAAGGTTTTCCATTTTAAAAAAATGACTGAAAAGCTTCCATTTTTATGAAAAATACCTTTCCATTACATTTTATAAAATAATTTAAAATTAATTAATAATAAATTATAAATATAAAATTTAAATAAAAATTATTATAGAACATTTATTTTAATATGAAATGAGATGAAAGGGTGTTAATTTATACAAATATAGGAAAATAGTGGAATGTATCGTATGTGTGAAATATGTTTCATGTGATCAAGTAATAAAAGTGACAAAAAAATAAAATATGAATATACAAATATATAATCAGGTTTATTTCATAAATATACCTAAAATTAATACCTAGATTTACTCTATTCGGACTCACCTACAGTCATGTGGTTCAAGTCCATATTCAACCACCAACCTGGTTTCTTTAATCTAGACTCACCAGTGCCACATCGCACTTGGCCTCTCCTACATCTAGGGGTACAAACCTATCTAATCTAGGTTGATAAGAACCCATCACATGAACCAATAGATGATTACCAAGATTCCCATGATAATAGTATTAGGATAATGAGGAGGCTATCACATGCATGAAATTAACCAAAACCCATATATGCCATTGTGCTTTCCAAGACCAAACTATGACACCACCTATACAGAGACTCTCTCATCATAAGAAAACCCATAGGGATTTTCACCACACATGTAGCCTCCTAAAGTTCAAAATGGGCCTACAAATTTAACATTTCAATACCATTTCCCCAAAACTAGAGTGAAAATAAAATTCCAATTTAGAATATACCAAATGGGCCTTTCTAGTCATTTGATTTCTAAACAACATTTCATGGTTCAAAATAGACCAAGTGTTAGATAAAAAATTTCACTAAATCCTTTTAGTTCCAATAAAAAACTTTACATGTTAGGAATCATTTATAAAAAATTATAACATTTAGGATACATCACATTTAAGGTAAATATTGTAAACAGTATTAGAACAATTATGTAAATTAATAAAAAAACCATTCCCAGGAGGCACAACACATTTTTCTTAACATACATATAAATATATATCACATAAATATAAAAAAAATTAAAATTTTCCTAAAAACATGGAATTAAAATTAAATTATTGGGCATAGGGAACCAACCTCAATGGGAAGTAAGTCTAGATAAGACACCCTTGAACACAATGTCTTTAGTAACAGAAACACAATTGTTCCATTTTTTCCACTAGAAATCATATTCACCTACACATATATGTAAGTAAACACATTCTCTTTGTCCATATTATCATGTCCAAATATTTAAAATGGGGTTGTCAAATATATTCTTATACATGAGAATATCCATTTACACTTAAAAAAGTATAAATGTTTCCCATATATACATAATCGCACCTAGCCTCAGTTTATATATCTTCACTTCAATGAGTGAATATATAAAAATGGTGAATTTCATATATATATATATATATATATATTCCTACCTATACATACGTCCATAATTGACCTTCGACTAAGGTGACTCAAAACCGATTCAAGGATGACCAATATGCACTAAAAAAAGATATAGAACCAAAAAAAATCACCAATATACCCCTAATGAAACTGAAATAGTAAATAGGGTGGAAGAAACCAACCTAAAATAATGGAGGGAAAACTAAAATGGTATGATATGAATTTACTTTATCATGGGATGTTGAAACATGCTCAAAGAAGACCTAAGAGGCCCATTTCAAGCCCTAACACTGGAAAAGTGAAATAAAAATCTAGTTAAACCATGACCTAGGGTTTAGACAAGCTAGGTAGGGTGAATAGAAAAAGAAAAACACCACAAAAGAGGAAGAGGAGGAAAGATTAATTCTTACCTCGGGATGCTGAACAACAAACCAGAAGAAATCTGATGAAATGTCATGAAAAAGAGTGAGTCGAGAGGGGGTGTCGGGAATGGCCATAGATGAGGTTTGAGGGATGTCATGTTATAAAGAGAGGGGAGGGAATAAAATACCACCTTTTGGTTTATTATTAACATAATAATAATATTAATATTAATTGTAACAATAATCAAAATATTATTATTATTATTATTATTATTACTACAATTTATTTGATTTTATTTTTATTTGTTTTTTATTTTATATTTATTTTAACTTTTTTCAACCATGGGATAACCCCATGGTTTTATCTACATGGTCTTTAAGACCATGTGCCAACCATGTGGTTTCCTCTATCCTATGAAGGATGGACTGAACACACTACTCGAGATTCATGCAAGGTTTGAAATGTCATGTGGAAACCGTGAAAAATGGTTCTGTCAAATGATAGACACTAACAACATGGGCACCACACTCTTATTCCTAACTATACGGGCAAACCGTGTAACAGAAAAAAGGCCTTATCAAATTTAAATTCTTACCCACCAACTAATATAACATGAAATGGAGGTGAAAAATAATTAGATAATTAAAATAAATAGTATTTCATGTTGGGTGTGACATAAGTGGCCCAAAACCAAGTATCTGAAGGGAATTATCCAAATTGAACTTTAATAGAATTGAAGAATTTGTTCGATGTGATCTCATATTATATATTTATAAATGACATTCCCATAAATATATTTTTTTATAAGAATATAAAAATTAAATTTAATGGAAATTTTAAAAACCACAAAGAGAAGAAGTTGATAATTCCATTACGATGGAAGTGTTGACGGAATTATTGGGATTTTTTATAAGGGGAATAATTATAGGTTTCAATTGATGAAAGGAACTCCATTATGAAATCAAATAAAGTGATGGGAATAAGTTAGATAATTATGTGAATTGAGAGAAATATCCACAAAATACACCACCCACACTCTAATGTTTAAATGAAATTAAAATATTAATTATGCTAACTAGTTCCCATATTTTAAGGTTAATGATGATTATTGATGTAAAAAACCTCGTAATACCATATAAAAAAGTAAATATCATGTTATCACTGATTATAATGAAGGAAATAATAATGACATTGTGAAAGGTACACTTTTCAACCAATCTAGAAATCATAATGTCAAATTTGATTATATATCTACATACTATTTTATATCTAAATACTTTTTTAAGCGTATCACAATACCACCTCAAAAATTAAAAAGTTTATTTTTCATTAAAACCCCATAATGGTAGGAATATCACACCCCATGTATATGATTCTTATATAGTTGATGTTTTGGGTAATATGTTTTTAAAATATCTTTTCATTCTTCCCCTACATAAACTCAATGTTGTTTTGGGAATGGATTGGATTTGTTTACATAAATCTCATTTCAATATCTAAGTATGGGGAGTTATGTTTGATATGTTGAACCAACCAATGATAATCTATTATTGTGATAAAAAAATGAACTTTCAATAGAAATTATATACATTATAAGGTTCATGGTACCTATTGAAAATGACATTTATCAAAGATGGTTGGAGAGAAACTAAACATTTGAGTTATTCCTATTCTGTGGGAGTTTATTTAATTATTTATGAAATAGTTTCTTGGTCTTCCACAAAAATGGGAAGTTTATTTTTAAATAGAAATCATAACTACTGAAACACCTATTTCATAGAATCCATAAAAAATGGTCTTAATTGAGCTATAAGAATTGAAGAAGCAACTTTTAAGTAATTATGATGGGTAATTCATTCGGACAAGTGTCACCATTAGGTGAAATGATTAAATTTATTAAGAAGGAATGTTGATCAATACGACTCTATATTTACTATCGAGAACATAACAAGATCAAGGTCAATAAAATGTATCTCAACCCCCATATTGTTGACTTGTTTGATGAAATACAAAGAGATCAATACTTTTCTTAAAATGATCTAAATTTTGGATATCATAAATTTAGGGTTAATAAGGTAGATATACCCAATACAACATTACCAACAAGTTATATACATTATGATTTTATATGATTCCATTTGGTCTTCCTAATTCCCTCTCTATCTTCATGTATTTAATGAATAGTTTCTTTATTTATTACATTGATCAGTTTGTGGTAATATTTATAGATGATGTTATTATTTATTCAAAGAGAAAATATGAAAATGAATATAATTTCAGAATTGTGATTAAGACCCTAAGGGAGTAGAAGGTTTATGAAAAATTTACCACGTGTGATTTTTTTCCGTAGAAAGATAAATTATTGGGTCATATAGTATCATTTTATGGTGTATCAATACACCCTTGTAGAAATATCTTATCGAATATTTTCCTAATATGACCACTATGACCTAGATCTACACTTTTCTTCATTTGGTTGGATATTATTGCTGATTTTTTGAGAATTTTTTAGTTCTATCAAATACACTCTCCACATTAACTCAGAAGTGAGCCATGATCTTATAGAAGGATTGATGTGATGAATTTTTTAAGGAATTGAACAGAGTTCTAGTAAGTTCACCAATTCTTACTCTAAACTACAATGTACAAGAGTTTTTAATATATATTAATTAATTAAAAAATAGAATGTGATGAATACTCAGGAAGAACAATATGTTATACATTATTTATCAATATAATTTAATGTTTATGAGAATAATAACCCAACTCATGATTTGCAGTTAGTTGCTATAATTTTTTCATTATATACAATAAATAATTATATATAGAGAGAGAGTTATGACATATATTCTTATCAAAAAAAATTAATGGACATTTTCACACAAAAAGTGATGAATATACAGCAGATCAGATGGTTGGAATTAAATAAAAATTATGATTTCACAATAAATTAATGCCATAGGAAATTGAACAAGGTGGAAGATACTTTGAGTCGAAAGGATCGTGATAGATTATCTATGATGAGGATCAAAAAATATCTGATATTTTGGAATTGTAACGGATTTATATTGAAATATTGAAGGAGGGGGAGAAATATCATCTTTCTCAAATAATATTTTTAATATATGTCTGTATAATGATTAAAGAGGAATAGAAGGAATATCTAGAGATAAAAAGATGGTTAGAATTTTCCCTTATATCAACCTTGGATATAATAGTATAATAAGGTTTAGAAACCATGTATGTGTCCCTTCAGTGCCATATTTGATGAAGGAGTTGATGGATGAATCTCATAGTACTTCATTCACTATCAATCCAAGAAGTATGAAAATATATATAGATTTGGAATATTATATATAGTAGGATATAAGGAATATATATTGTATAGTATGAATCTTGGTGCATGGTATGTCATAAAATTAGGCCTAAGAGACAGTATTATAAGGGGATTTTACAAACATTAAACATACCAAAATGGAAATAGGAAAGTATCAACATGGATTTTTTTCAAACACCCTAAAACATCTAAAGGGGATAATATTATTTGTGATTTAAATGATCTATGTATAAAGAGATCAAAATTCATTTATTTTATAGAAAATTACCCTATTGAAAATTTTACTTAGCTATTCATTAATGATTTGTTAGGATTTCATGTTTTTCCACTATAAATTTTATCTAACCAGCATATGATGTTAACATCAAAATTTTGGAGAATTATTCAGTAGTATATTTTTATAGAGTTATGTTACAGAACTTATTATCATACTCAAACAAATATATAGTCTAATATGACTATTAAAACTCTATATGATATATTGAGATATTTTATTATGGATTTCAAAGGTGTTTGGGATAACCACCATTATTTAGTGAAATTTTGTCACAATAATTTCTTCCAATATAGTATCCAAATGGCTCCTAATTAAGACCTATATGGTTGTAAATAAAAAATTACAAAATTATGGAATGAATTTAGAGAAATAAATCCATTGGGTTCTGATCTATTAAAGGAAATAGTAGATAAGGTTAGATATATTCAATAAAACATAACAAAAACATAGAGTCTCCAAAAACGTTATTCTAAATATCATTGAAAATATCAAGAGTTTGAAGTGGGTAAAAAAGAAATTGATAGTAATGTCTCCACATATTAATGATATGTGATTTTTAAAAAATTTAAATCTTATACTTAAGTAAATTGTTCCTTAGGAAATTTTAGATAATATTAGGGTTGTAGCTTATCGATTGGAACTTCCACCGAATCCCTCTCAAATTCATGATGTGTTCCATGTGTATATACTGAGAAAGTATATAATTGATTATTAGCATGTTATGAACTAAAATTTCATACTTCTAGATAAATAAATTTCTTATGAATAAATCCTAGTGGATATTTTTAGATCATAGAGACAAGGTGATACAAAACAAGACCACTGACCTTGTTAAAGTTTTGTTATGAAACCCCCAATTTGAAGAAGATACAAGGGAACCTAAGGATGTAATGAGACAAAAGTATCATCATCTATTTTTATTAGAGAGATAAATTTTCAGTTCTAAATTCATTTTAATTGTGGTAGAATTTCACATCCTGATATATTTATAAAATATTTCTCATTAAAAAAATTATTTCTTCAAAAAACAATTATTTCACACAACACCAACTTTAATAAAAATATGTAACATTGGGTGTCCATTTTATCCTAGATGTTGTATTTGTGGATAAAAGTATTAATAACTAAATTTTGGAAAATTCATGTTCTACACATTTATAAAGTGAATTTGTTTGTTTTCAAAAGATTTTATGTATAAAAAATATTTTTAAAATAAGTAATGTTTTTTTAAAATTATTTCATGATTTGAATTTGTTTCAAATAAAGAAATTCAATTAATAATCATTGAATTAATTTAATTAACATTATAAAATATTTACATGACAAAATGTTTAAAACATTCAATAAATGTTTTTTCTAGGAATGGGATGAGAATAAATCTAGTTTGATATATATAAATGAATTTATTCTAAAAAGAAGTTTTCATCAATTTTACAACACATTCATTAAAAGTTATATTTTCCATTTATATGTTTGTAATTAGATAAATTAAATTACATATTTAGAATAAGGTGGTTAAAATCAGGTAAATGTGACCTTTTACTTTTAATCAATGTGAATATTAAATGTGGTAATGTTTGTCACCTCAATAAAGGGTAAATCAATTTAATCTAGAATAAAACAAGTGATATAGCCCTAATTATTCATCTGAACTATTATTAGAAGAAATTAATTATACAATTAGGACATTGTGATTGAAATAGATTTTATTAATGGACACATTTCATTAAAAAAGACTTATATATTTCTTAAATCAAGGAAAGTTTCAAAATATAACTCTTCTTGTTTTTAATAATCATTATGTGTTCATATAGGACCCAAATTACTAACGAATGAATAATAATATCTATTTTTTAATAATGAAACTATATTCATGATGAAAATATATTTCTAATTTTTAACATAAATGCTTTCAAATCCTGAAAGAGTATTTATTCAATTAATAGAAAAATAAAATAAAAGATATTAAAAATATTAAAAGTGATATAATTTGATTAATTTATAGTATTATAACTATTTAATATAGAATATTAGATATTTTTTTAGGATATTACATTCTTATTATAAAAACTATTTATTTATTTTATGTAAAATTAAATGAATAATTACCAATTGATAATAATTATATTTTATAAAAATAATATTTTGTTAATTTATTCAAAAATATTTAAAAAATTGAAATACGACTAGGTGGTAATGATTTTTAAGAAAATTTATTCTATTTACCATTTCATTTATTATTTTAACCTTATTTTTAAAAATTAAAACCCTTAAATATTGAAATATTTGTTAGTGTAGTTATAAAAAAAATTGGTTAACTTAGGGTTAATCAAAATTATAAGGTTTAAAATAATACAAAAAATTGAATAAATTCTATTGGATTGTGGTATTACAACACTATAAAACATTATCTTCTAATACATCAAAATTTAGAGGATTTTTTAATTATAATTACCTTATTATAACTAATTATTTTACGAAATTTAAAAAGTTTACCCAACTTAATTAAAAAAGCACACATCATCCCTCACTTATTTACACCACTTTAAGAATTAATTATCAAAAAAAGTCTTGAAATTTTTTGTATCAACATCTCTATAAAAATCATAGAGATATTTCTATCCAAAAAGACCAACCTAGTATCAATTTGGAGGATATGTATAGGATTCATTTCAAAGGATTGGTAATTACTACAACCGATCATTTTCTCTTCTTCTATTCTTTACCTCCACTAAATATTTTGTATAAATAAAAAATAATACAATAATTATCCTAAATATTCTAAAATTAAATTTTTATTATGAAAAAAACCATTATACAACTTTTTTCAAATCAAATGATAAGTGAATGTTTCACTCATGCATATGTACGGCTTAATGACTCCACGTAGTGATATAATTAATTTCTCATCACCATAATTTAGGGATAGGTATTATGATGGGTTTAATTTTTATATTTTATATTTATGAAATATTTATAATTATATAATTATATATTCACATATACCTACTTACTATCCAATCCTTGGGGAAATGTTAATGTCGCTAATGTGTAAATGGGGACCACCTCCATGAAGAGATGTGATTCGTTTTACATTTGTGTTTACGTGGAAGGTAATGAGTAATAATTTTACTAATATATATGGTTTATATGATATATATGACATAAAAATAATCCTAAAAGGTTATATAATATTTAACCTTCTATATCTTCATCAGTCAAAAAACAAAAATTTCACTCATTTGTACGTATGGTTTATCGTCCCCATAAACGGTGTAATTAATTTTCCTACACCTAACATTAATGGATGGATATAAATTTTTATATAATTAATATATATTATATTTATATCATGGTAAATATTTTTGAGATGATGAAATTGAGATAAATTTAAAAGTATATGAACTACTAAACTGATATGCTAATGAAAGTGTAATAGTTAACACCCATAAATACTAATTTTAATAAAAAAATGGTCATAATTGGAAGTGATGAAATGTTATAAAGGGATAAAATAAGATATTAGATGTATTAAAATGAATATTTATAGAATTAAAATAAATTTTACTTTATTATAATTAATTATAGAGTTCTTTCTAAAAAAAGTGAACTTGAGGTAAGGTTTTCCTTTAACAATCTCATCAAAATTTGGGATTGTCTTTGTTTAAGTCTCTACTGAGGAATATTTTTATTCCATATAAATAGTATCTAAAAATTATCTATATATGGTTTTTATCATTATCCTATGATTATATAATTTTATTTTCCCAATTTTATACTTTTTACAAAAGGATGGAAAGGAATATTCTTTATTGTTTTCCAAATGAAGTAGTTTGAGAATTTTTTGAAAAAAAATATGGTACAATTTTTTTTATTATATTATAATGTATCATAATAATTTTCCACCATCATGAATAGTTTTTTATTTTAGGAATCATTTAAATTTTTATATTGTAATTTTAAAATAAAATTTTTTATTTTTTATTTTTGTATCTTTTTTAAAATAGAATTTTATTAAAAATATAATTGTTGTTTATTAATGAATCATTCATTGTGATCGTTAATAAAATACATCTAAGTTGATATTCATTTATGTTACTTAATATTTAATAGGGATATTATACAAAGTTACTATCATTATTGTTTCTCTAGATGGATTATTTTTATGATGAAAAGTTGAAATTTTTATGAAACCCTTTTCTTTTCCATGGGTTATATTTTGGTGAAATTTTTATTAAATTTATTTCTTTTCATAGGGTTTGATATGTAAACAAGATTAGACCATTTATATAAACCAATAAAAAAACTATTCCTAGGAGGGAAAACTAATTTTCCCTTACACATATATATATATACCTAAAAAATAATAAAACATACTTTTTAAATAATCAAGCAATCAAGGAATTAAAATTATACTACAGGGAATAGAGAACCTACCTCAATGGGAAGTGAATCAAGACGAAACACTCTTGAACTTGATGCCTTTGATGATGGAAACACAAATCATCCATTTTTTCACACGCATTCATATGCACCTTCTCATATATATATATAGAGAGACATATCCCTATTTACATATTTGAATATCCAAATATGTATAAGTGGTTCCTTACATATATTCTAATATATAAATATAACCCCTTAAACTTACACATGTATGCATATATCACACACACACACATATATATATATAAGCACACCTTTCCCTGGTATATATATTTCTAATACTATGAGTGGATAGATACAAAATTTGAATACACACACACACAGATATATATATATATATATATATATATATATTCCTGCCTATTCACATTCTTATAAGTCGCCTTTGACTTCTGTGACTCGAAACCGCTTCATGGCTATCCAAGATTAACTGAAAAATTATTCCGAACCCAAAATCACCAAAATACCTCAAATATTATTCAAACTATAAATAGGGTTGAATGAACCAACCCAAAACATTTGAGGGTGAAATAAAACTATCTAATATGATTTACCTTTAGTGGTAAATGCCAAAACATGTTTGAAGAATATATAAGAAACCCATTACAAAACCTGAAACCGAAAAAAGAGAACCAAAAATCAGGTTATCCCTTGACATAGGATTCGTCCAAGCTAGTTAGGTCAATGGTGAAGAGAAAAAACCCACATAAGAGGATGTGGAGGGGAGATATGGTCTTACCTTGAGATTCCAACCAAAAAATGAAAATTAATATGATGAGACACCATGAAAAAGAGGGAGCCAATAGGGGGTGGTGCATGCGACCCTGGAGGAGTAAAGGGAGCTATCATGTGAGAAGGAGATGGGATGGAGAGGAATACACCATTTTTGGGTATTATTAAATTATTTTTGTTATTGTTGTTGTTTTTCTTATTATTATTAAAACATTTTTTATTTATTTATTTTTTTCGTAACCATGGGAAGATAGCATGGTTTTACCATATAGTCTACTAGGTCATGCGCCAACCATGTGGTTGCCTCTGTCTTATGAGGGAGGGACCGAAGAGACAACTAGGGAGATGCATATGGTTTAAAAATGTGTGGAGTCCATAAAAACAGATATATCAAATGACAGACCCTAATTGCATAGGCAGTGCATGGTTATTCCTAAACGTGCAATAGCTAATTGGCCTCCTAAAATTTAAATTACTCCCTTCCAACTATAAAGAATTAAATTTCAAGATACAATTAATGAAATAAATAAAATGTTTAATATTTCAAGGTCATTATTTAACATTAGTGGCTCAAAACCAAGTTTTTAAAGGGTATTATCAAGAAGGTACTTCAATGGAATTGAAAAAATTGTTCTTTCTACTCTCATGTTGGAGATGGAGATTGGAATTTCCCACCAATATAATGATTTTTATAAGAAAATAAAAATTAAATTCAATAGAAATTATAAAAACCATAGAGTGGTGAATATTATAATTCCATTATGCTTAAAGTGTGGAAGTAAAGAAAAGGGAAATTTGCATAAGGGAATAGGTAAATGTTTCGATTATGGAATGCAACATCATCAGTAAATTTAATAAAGTTATGGGAATAAGGTATATAATTATGAGAATTTATATAAATATCTATAGAATACATCACTCACACTCTAATGTTTTAAATGTAGTGAGTGAGTGAATTAAGATAACTAGTTCTTATATTTTAAGGTTAATGATAATTATCAACATCAACAACCTCTTAATCCCAAACAAAAATAGTGATATCATGTGATCACTATTTATGATTAGGGGTATAATAATGATGTGTTAAAAATTAAACTTATCATCCACTCTTGAATTACCAATGTCATATTTGATTCTGGATCTACTCATTCTTTTAAATATGAATACATTTTTATGTGTATCACAATACCACGTCAAGAGTTAAAGGTAGAGTTAGTAGTAAACCCCATATTGGAAGGAATATCAATTCCCATGTATATGATTATTCATGGGTAGAATTTTGTGGGAATTTGTTTCCTAAAAATCTTATAATTCTTCTTCTACTTTAATTCAATGTTACATTGGGAATGGATTATATTTCTTTAAATAAATCGCATATCAATTTTTGAGGAAGGGAATTTATGTATGATATTATAAAACTAACCAATGATCACCTATTAGTGTGATGAGAAAGTGAGACTCCATTAGAAATTAAATCCATTATTAGGGTCGTGATATCATATAAAATTGGAACATATCTTATATGGTTGGGATTAAAGTCAACTTTGAAGATATTCTTATTATATGGGAGTTGATTGATTTCTTTTTGAAAGAGTTTATTATCTTCCACTCAACCGAGATATTAATTTTCCAATATAACTCATACCTAGTGATACACATTTTCTAATTCTATATATATATATACTGTTCTCTATTTAGTGGTAATAATAGAAGAAGAACCTCCCAAAGAATCTTGACAGGAGATTTATTGGGCTAAGTGTTTCACTTTGGGGTTCACTTATTCTATGTTTTAAGAAGAAATAAGATCAATGCAACTCTGTATTGATTATCAATAACATAATAAGACCATAGTCAAGATAATGTATCTTCTACACAATATTGATGAATTTTTTGATCAACTAAATAGAGATAAATCCTTTTCTATGAATGATATTCATTCTTTATATCATTAATTGGGGGTCAATAATTATGATATAGCTAAGATAACATTCCATACAAGGTATAGAAATTATGATTTTATATGATTTCATTTTGTCATAATAACTCCCTCTATAACTTCATGGATTTGATGAATATATTCTTTAGATATTACCTAGATCTGTTTGTGGTAATCATTATAGATGATATTCTGATTTATTCAAAGAAAATGATGAGTATGAAGATAATTTAAGACTTGTGTTGACGACTATAAGGAATAAAATATTTACGAAAAATTTATCAATTGTGAATTTTTTATATGGAACGATTCATTATTATTTCATATAATCTCATATGATAGTGTATCACTAGACAATTCAAAGACCGATGTTATCAAACAATGGCCTAGGCTGACCACTACAACTGATATCCATAGTTCTCTTCATTTGGTTCGATATTATTGTTAATTTTGGGGAATTTTTTTGTTATATCTAATGAACTACCCAATTTATCTCTAAATAGAAACAATTTCATTTAGATGGATAAATGTGAGGAATTTTTAAAGAAATTAAATAGAATGATAGTTAGTGCACCTTTTCTTACTCTACTCTGTAGTGGATAAGATATTTTTAATCTATATTAATGCATTAAATAAGGGACTATGATGTGTTCTCATGTAGACTGATATTGTTATAGATTATTCATCATGAAAATTGAGTGAAATTTTAAAAATGTCTAAAACGTTATTTTTTGTTAGTTGCAATAACTTTAACATTATATACATTTAGGCATTATCTCTATAGAGAACAGTATGACATATATACCTATCATATAATTTTAAAGTACATTTTCACTCTAAAAGAGATGAACAAAAACTAGAGATGATGCTTGGGACTAATTAAAGATTGTGATTTCTTAATATATTACCACCAAGGGAAAGTGAACAAGGTGGAATATGCTTTGATTTGAAAGGATCATGATAGTTTTCTATGATGAGGATCACAAATTATATGATATTTTTTAACATGCAAATGATATATCTTGAAATCTTAAAGGAAGAGGATAAATATTATATTTCTCAAATAATTTCTCTAACATATATCCATGTTAATGTTAAGGAGGCACCAAAATAAGATATAGAGATTCCAAATATGGTGAGAAATTTTAATGAGTATGAAATTGATAGTAATGGAATAATAATGTTTAGGAATCATTTGTGTGTAACTTCATTACCATATTTCAATAAAGAGATAGTGAATAAATATCATAGTACTTAATTCTCTATAAATCATAGTAGTATGAAGATATATAAATATTTGGATGATTATTTCTAGTATTTTTTTCATGAAGATATATATTTATGATTATGAATCTCTATGATTCGTATGTTAGATATATAAGGATGAGAGAAATAATTCAATGGTTATGTTAGAACCATCACCCATACCAAAATAGAAATAGGAAATCATCCCTATTGTTTTTTTCTTGAATCCTAACAAAATATATTGGGAATAACGTTATTTGGGTTTTACATAATCACCTTATGAATTTATCACACTTCATTTCTTTTAGATAATATTTTCTTCTTGAAAAACGTACTCATTTATACATTATGTAAGTGGTAGTGTAACACCCCAATCTTCCATAGTGTGTTTCCCTTTGAATAATGCAATAGCTTGTGCAGTATGCAACTTGGAGTTTTAACACACCACGACCAATCAAACTAGTTTGAATAGTAATAACCACTTTCTGAAATTTTATAAACTTTATTTTTCAAAATGGACTTCATTATGAGATTTTTAATATCAAAATTATCTTAGGGTGAATTTCTGGTATTTTTCTGAAAAAGTTCGATTTTTAATGAATAGTGAAAAGCATTGAGTTATTGTTTAAACCCGAATCCATATTTAAATAATTATTTATTTTATTTAAAATTATTGTAAGTAAAAATTGATAAATAATACTAATATTAGTTCAATTAAATTAATTGGAGTCATTTTATAATAAAATTAGATGTATAAACTTTTATTGAAATTTTTAATGTCTTTTACCAACCTTCTAGGCACGTTAGCAAATTTGCATAAAACATAATTTTACACATTTTGTGAATTGAATTACAAAAATATGAGAGACATGGTTGATATCATTAAGTAAATTTTTATTCCATAAGATGAAAATAATTTTTGGTGAATAGTAACTTTTGACTTTTATTTGCCATGATTAAAAGTAAATAGGGTAATTTAAGGTAAAAATGATATTATTATTACGCTAACACATTTCCTAATTATATTGGATAAGTGTATTTACACCAAAATAAACCTTAGGAATAAGATATTATTCTTTTGGTCCACTTGGATTAGATTAAGACATTTATTATTATTTTATTTAAAGAAGAGTTAAAAGTGTTAAATTCAAATTTTCATAACTAAAACATTTTTAATATAGGGATACACATAAGTAAATTTGACTATAAATATTAATTATAAAACTAAAAAATATTTAATACATAATGTTATTTTATTTATAATTTTTATACATTATATAATTCAATTTATTTATGACACAATGATGATGCAGTAATTACCTTATTAATGAAAGATTAAAATAATTGATATTATAAATATCCAAATAAATGTAAATTGAGACTTTTTATGAATTATAGGAATTTTATAGGCTAATATGAAATGTTATGCTTGATTAAATGAATTTTGTTTGAATTAGTCAATTTTTAAGTACTTTAACGAAAAATCATATACTAAATAGTGTAAAAATTGACATAAATGAGTTTTTTAAAAACTATACTATATTATTAATTTATATAATAGTCCTAAAAATCTAAGGTTCATCCAAAAGACATAAATAATGATATATATGTCATTAATGAACCACTTGGGGTTCTCTTGTATTTTTATATTAATTTTATTAACCATTTATTATAATAATACAAGAATTCATGGTAAAAGTTAGACTATTTAACTAAGAGTTAAATCAAATAGATAAGGTTAATATGGTGACCAAAATTTGTCTAGAACCTATTATTTGAGAATTTTTAGACCCATAACCACCTTATCCTCGAAATAAATCATTTTGTATGCATTAGAAAACAAATATGATGGTATAATAAAATAATATTTCAAGCTTTTCCTAAAGTGACCATCACCTCTCTTATAAAAGGTTACTTCCCCTTCTCTCAAAATCACACCTCCAAATCCATTTGGCTCGTACAACCCTAGCTCAAATATCCTCCCTAATACCCTCACCTCAACCTAGAGGCCTTAATTTTATCAGAAAGCCAACCTATTGAGTCCTTTTGATCAACTCAAAAGGAAACACCCAAAGAATAGGTAATAATTTCACCAGCTCTTTCAAAGTTCTTTTCTTCTTCCACTTACTCTTTATTTTTGATCCCATACCAAAATAATAACTCTAGTACCTTATACATACTATGATGTTATTATAAATATTTTACAACCATATTCATTATTTTATCCTTCCTATGAATGAAAAATCACCATAGGTGCATACGTACGGGTTACCGTCTCCACATCGTGGTGTAGTTTGTTATTCAATCACTTCATTATTTGTATGGGTATAATAATGTGTATAACTGATTTAAATAATAAATATAACATGTTAAGTATTCGGTATATATGATATAACATCAAATTATATACTATTTCATCATCAATAGAATGGTATTGTCGTTTGTGTGTACGTACGGATTACCACCTCCATGAACGCGATGAGATTCATTCCCAATCGTAAACATTCAAGAATAAATTTCTTTTTATGATTAAAAAATAATGTTTAAGTACTTAATATCATTCTATGTATGAATCAAATACATCTTATCCATAAAAAAACATGGCTTACGTAACAAATCATATATAGTAAAATGAATCAGTTAACACTTGAAACGATGATACTACTAAAATATTATTAACAAAGAAATATTAGATTATCATATATGATATAATATTTATGTATGTGGTTTTTTTATAATTTAATAACAATTATTTAACTATTATATAGGAGGTTAACATACCCTCAACCAATTAAAAGTACAAGGTAATTGTTAATTCTACAATCTCTTCATTATCTGAGGTTGTTTATACGTGAGTATCTACTGAGACATCTTTATCATCCATATCCGTGTTTCATAAAAATGTATTTCAAAAAAAATTTACTATTTCATCAAATATGGTTTAATGACATTTATACCCTTTTTTTAATTTTTATAAGATTTTTATAAAGGAATCTTCCTATCATTTTCCAAACAAGGTCCTTTACGACCTTTTCGACAAAATTATGGAAAAAATGCTTTTTTAACTTATATGGTGTGTGTGGCTTTTTTCTGCCAATATAACACCTTCGAAGCATCTATTACAAGCTTATAATAATATTTCCAAAATAAATGTTTTCTTTTATAATTATGTGACTTTTAAATGGTTTCAAAATAGAAAGAGGTATTTTTTTCAAATAGTTTTCATTTATCTATGTCATCATCACTTGATGGATTTTAAACTTGTTTGAAGTTGAATTATTATAATAAAAATCTTCCATATTGTATTGAAGGTTTTGTGATATTTTTTATTGTGGATGTGTTATTTTTATACCATTCATAGTTTATGGATAAAGTATTGACATTTTGTATGCTAGTTTTAATACGAATGTTTATGTTATGTTTAAACCATTTCATATGAGAAATGCATTGGGCTTAGTATGTTTTGGGTGGAGCCCACTATAGCTCCTTGATGAATCGGTAAGTCTCATGAGAAAAACTAGTGTCTTTGAAAAAGGCCTTGAAAAAATCTTATTTTTATTCTTGGCGCAAGGCCTTGACTATGTGGTTATGAAGTCTCTCATTATGCATTCCATCATTATGAAATTGGCTATTGATATTTCATGTGATTATTTAACTAGTATAATATCCATGTGAATAAGTAAATGGAATTATTTGATTTATATTTGCCATATTATACTGAAGTTCATGTTTAAAAGGATTTTGTTTTAGTCTTATACATTGCTTTAAATGTTTATGCTTATTTATGAAAGTTTCTACTATATTGTTATCCTTACTGAGCAACTGAGATCACCCCTTTCTATGTTTTATTTTTTCCAAGATGTGAAGAAATATTTTATTGTTGACCTGCAGGGATAGGATAAGGGATATAAGTGTGTTTAAATGGTACAAAATTCTGTTGTTGGTTTTTACTCATGATGTAATGTAAAACTTATGTTTTTATCTAGTAATTCCAAGGATACTAAACTAATTGGTCTTTTGGGACTTGATCCCTTGTGATCATGCCAATGTTATGTAATAATGCACTGACTCTGGGTAACTAGGTTTGGGGTGTTATAGTTGGTATAAGAGGATGTTTAGTACAAACCTTGGAAACTAGATTTAGAAAAACTCTAATTTAAGAACATTAACCTAAGATAGACTTTAAGGATTAGTATAGAAGAACATATTAGAATTTTGTTAATGTATAGATTTTGTTAGTTTCCAAATCAATACATCCATGTCTATATATGAGAAGGTTGAGGCAGCTCTAGCAGAGATGTACCTAGGAGTGAAAACTCGGACAAGGAGTTTCGGGCTTGACCTGGGGTATCCTGGTACATGACAACGGGGCCTTGTTGCACTCTTGGTTACGACACTCCTAGGGGATATGCTTAGGATAATTCAAATTTTCTTTAAAAAACATTATGAAGTATTTAAGAGTATATACCTCCCTAAATAAGAAATTTTTATGATTATAGATTATATCCATAAACTGTTCAATTTATGTTAATTGTTTTCCAAGTTTGTAATTATATATTGTGATTCATAAACTAATCTAGTGTATGCCATTGTTTATAAATGGAACCTAGTGGAAGGAATAGAAATCGTATCGATGCACGTAATACATGTAGGTATTTCCCTCATACTCAAGATAATTATAGTGGAGCTGGTGATGCAACTGGTGCTGATCATCTTATCACCATACTGGGACAACTCACTCAGGTTATGAATAATAACTCTACCCATATGGAGCACCCTGATCCACAACGTGGAAGATCAATGTTAGACCGCTTCATGAGGAAACAACCACCAACATTCAATGGTACTACAAATCCATTTTTAGCTGAGAAATGGATAAGTTCCTTAGAGAAAATAATTCATGCTTTGGGGAGTAGTGAAAGGGAAAAGATTTCATTGCAGTTTATCACCTCAAGGGAGATGCAGATCACTGGTGGTAATTAATTCAAAACACAAAGTAAGATAAAAAATTTTCAAATATATAATAGTTTGAGTTTAAAGATCTTTTTATATAAAAATAATTTCCTTGTGACCATTCGAGCGGATATGGAAAGGCAATTTCTGAGTCTGAGGGAAAAGAAGGATGAGAATGTCGAAAAGTATGATTCTAACTTTACAAGGTTAGAAAGGCATGCAACAGATTATATACGTAACCCAAGGAGTAAGATTTATTGATTCTTTGATGGGTTAAAACCATTTCCCCATTGATAATTAGTCTCACAATCCTTCTCATCATACGAAGATATTGTCTCATGTGCTATCAAGACAGAAAAGTAATTCTCTAAGTCTTACGACTTTAAAGCAAATCAAGAGAAGAATAGATCTTCTAAACAATCTAGAAATGGAAGTAAGGGGAAGAAGAGAAAAGTTGAATATCCATACTGCAGTAAATGTGGGAAGAAACACCCTGGTACTTTCTTGAAGTGAATAGGAGTCTGTAACAAGTGTGGTGAAAAAGGCCACCAACCTCCTGATTACAATGGAAAGAAAGAGGCTGTCAATATTGAATGCTGAAATTGTAGGAAAAATGGGGAATTATTCAAATGAATGTCATAAGCTCCAGGAAAACTTACCTCAAAAAAGGCCAAGGGAGCAAGGCCAAGATTATTCCATCACTACTACTTAGGTTGAAGTTATGAAAGATGTGGTGGTAGGTAATTTAATGGTTTCCTCAAGTTTATCCAATACGTTATTTGATTCTAGATCATTGTGTAGTTTCATGTCTTCCATGTTTTCTAAGAAAATAAGATATTTCCAAATTGATTTATTAAGAGAGTTTTCATTCAAAAATTTTAAGAGAAGTATCATTGCTACAATTTTTTTTGAATCAGTTCCCATTAGAGCATATAAATATTCTTTTTCTGCTGATCTCATCGTCATACCCATGATTGAATTGGATATAATCATTGGAATGGATTGGATTCTGAACCATGATATGAAAATTTATTGTAAGAAGAAGGAGGTTACAATTTACGATGATGATAAGGAGTACCTTATCTTTAGAGCATAGATGTCACCACCTGATTCTTATCTAGATCCATCCCCAGTAGCTCAACTAAATTCAATTATTGGGGAGTAAGAGAATGAAATAACTATGGGTTAGGAAAGAAATTTTCAAATAGAGGATATACCTATTGGGGAAGAATATGTTGATGTGTTTCCAGAGGTTTTAAATGGACATCCTCCAGAATGAGAAATTTAATTTTCTATTGATTTAATTCTGGGTTCAATGCCCATATCAAAGACCCCTTATAGAATGGACACTATAAAATTAGTGGAATTAAAGAAACAACTAGAGGAATTGAGTAATAAGATATTTATTCTCCCTAGTGTCTCCCCATGGGGATCCCATGTTATTTTTGTTAAGAAGAAAGATGGATCTATGGGGTTCTGCATTGACTACAGAGAGATCAATTCTATAATAATAAAGAACAAGTATGTCCTACCTCACATTGATGATTTATTTGACCAATATCATGGAGCTCAATATTTTTCAAAGATTTACCTTCAATCTAGATATCATCAGTTGTGTGTGAAGGAAGAAGACATTCTGAGAATAGCATTTCGAACCAGGTACAGGCATTACAAGTTTACAGTAATGCCTTTTGGACTGACTAATGCACCCTTTGTTTTCATGGATCTAATGAATTGAGTTTTTTACTTTGTAGTGGTATTTATTTATGATATCTTGGTTTACTCAAAAATCAACGAAGATTATGAAAATCAATTGCGCACTATTTTGAAAACCCTTAGAAGAAATGAATTATATGAGAATTTTAGAAAGTGTGAATTATGGCTTCATGATATTTCTTTTCTCATCCATATTGTTTCTAAGGATGGAATCTATGTTTATCCTTAAAAGACCAAGGAAATCCAAGAATGTCCATCACTGACAAGTATAACTGAGATACATAGTTTTATTGGTTTACCAGGTTATTATTGGCATTTCGTCCAGAACTTTTCCTGATTGGAAAACCCATTAACCAAGCTTACACGTAAAGGGGTTAAATTTATTTGGAAAAAATAGTGTGAAGAATGATTTTAAGAAATAAATTTAAGATTATTCAATGCTCATATCTTGAATCTACCATCGGGGAATGATGGGTTTGTTATTTATAGTGATGCATCAAAGAAAGGACTTGGTTGTGTCCTTATGTTGAATGATAAGGTTATTTACTATGAATCATGATAGATAAAAATTCATGAGAAAAACTACCCCACTCATGATCTTGAGTTAGAAACAGTAATCATTGCTCTAAAAATATAAAGACACTGTCTCTATAGCGAAAAATGTGAGATTTATACTGATCACAAGAGTTTAATATATCTTTTATCACAGAAAGAAATCAACAAAAGGAAAAGACGATTGCTTGAACTACTCATAGTTTATGATTTCACTATACACTACCACTCAGGGAAGGAAAATAAGTTGGCGGATGCTTTGATCAGAATGGATCATGGAGTTTTGAACAAGATGAGAGTTTAAAGGGATCTTATTTTCATGGATCTAGTAAAGATGAATATGAGAATAATCATGGAAGGTAAAACATCAATTATTTTTCAAATGGTTTCCAAACCATATTTACTAGAAATGATAAATAGTTCTCAGACTAATGATGATAAGTTTCAGAAGAAGATTAAAGGTGTGAATGATGTGAGATTGATTGACTTCGTATATGAATATAGAATTTTGACATTTGGGAAGAGACATTGTGTTCCTAATATACCCGATCTAAAAAGATAATTTTTGGATGATGCTCATATCTCCATTTTCTCTATACACCTTGGTAGAACTATTATGTATAGAGATTTGAGGGAACATTTTTTGTGGGACAACATGAAGAGAGAGATTGCTGATTATGTGTTAAGATGTATGGTTTTTCAACAAGTGAAATCTAGAAGACAACATCCTAGAGGAGTCATGAATCCTATTCCCATACCTAAGTAGAAATGGGATCATATTAAGATGGACTTTTTCATGGGACTACCAAAGACTCCTAGAAGGAATGATGCAATATGGGTCATTGTTGATCGTCATACCAAGTATGCACATTTTCTTTCTATAAGAGAAGATTTACCACTTGAACGTTTAACAAGACTATATATTAATGAATTTTTAAGACTTCATGGAGTACCCCTATCGATTTTTCTGATCATGATCCCTAATTTACATCAAGATTCTAGAAGAGTCTTCAGAAATACTTGGATGTTGAACTTCGTTTGAGCACTACCTACCACCCTCAAAATGATAGACAAGGAGAATGGACTATTCAAACCTTAGAAGACTGTTGATATCTTGCTCACTTAATTTTCAAGGTATGTGGGATCAGTATTTACCTCTGGTAGAATTTTTCTATAACAATAGCTTCCATTAAAATATTCAGATGTCACCATGTGAAGCATTATATGGAAAATGATGTCACACACCAACTTGTTGGGATGATGTTAGTGAAAGAAAACTCGTAGGACTAGAACTTGTTGAGGAAACAATAGAAAATGTGAATATTATCCAAACCCACATCAAAGCATATCAAAGTAGGCAAAAGAGCTATATCAATGACTAAAGGAAGGATTTGGAATTTCAAGTAGGAGATCTTATTTTCTTAAAGGTATCTCCATGGAAGGGTGTTATACAATTTGGTAAGAATGGTAAATTGAGTTCCAAGTACATAAGACCTTTCGAAATTCTAGAACGAATTAGAGTTGTAGTTTATTGTTTGGCAATGCCGCCAAGTATCTCCAAAGTTCCTGATGTGTTTACATATCACTATTGAGAAAATACATACCTGACCCAACACATGTACTCACCTATGAAGAAATAAAACTGGAACCCGACCTGTATTATTTTGAAGAGCCAATAAAAATTCTAGATACTAGAGAACAAGTGTTCAGAAACTGGACGACTCATTTGGTGAAAGTTCTATAGAGAAACCATAAGATTGAAGAGGAAACGTGGGAACCTGAGGAACTTATGATGAAGAACCGCCCGAATCATTTTGTACAGTAATATTCTAGAAATTTCGAGGATGAAATTATTTGGAGGGAAGAATGTAAATCCCCAAGCTTTCACGGTACGTTTCCCTTTGAATAATGCAATATCTTGCGCAGTACGCCACGACCAATCAAACTAGCCATTATGAATAGTAATACCCCTTTTTTAAAATTTATAAATTTAATTTTTCAAAATTAACTTTATTTTTTGATTCGTAATATCAAAATTATCTTAGGGTGAATTTTTGGTATTTTTCTGAAAACTTTCAATTTTTGATGAATAGTGAAAATCACTATGTTATTGTTTAAAACTGAATATTTATTTAAATAATTATTTATTAAATTTTAATTTATTATATTTCAAAATAGATACATAATACCTATATTAGTTCAATGTAATTCATTGGAGTCAATTTATAATAAAATTTGATGTATAAAATTTTATTGAATTTTTTTACGTCTTTTACCCACATTCTAGGCACATTAAAAAATTTGCATACAACGTAAATTTATTGCTTTTGTGAATTGAAATTAAAAAATAAGAGAGACATGGTTGATATTAGTGAGTAAAATTTGGTTTAATAAGATGAAAATAATTTTTTGTGAATAGTAACTTTTGACTTTTAGTTACCACGGTTAAAAGTAAATAGGGTAATTAATGGTAAAAATGATATTATTATTACCCTCACACACATCCTAATTCTATTGGATATGTTTATTTCATCTAAAATCAACCTTAGGAATAAAATATGATCCTTTTGGTCTACTTGGATTAGATTGAGACATTTATTATTATTTTATTTAAAGAAGAGTTAAAAGTGTTAAATTCACATTTTCATAACTAAAACATTTTTAATATAGGGTTACACATAAGATAAATTCAAATATAAATATTCATTATAAAGATAAAAAGATTCCTAAATAATGTTATTTTATTTTTAATTTTTAGTCATTAAATAATTAAATTTATTTATAACACAATGATGATCCAGTAATTACTTTATTAATGAAAGATTAAAATGATTAATATTATAAATATCCAAATAAATCTAAATTGAGATTTTTGATGAATTAAACAAATTTTATAGGTTAATATGACATGTTAAGGTTGATTAAATTATTTTTTTCAAAGTAATCAAGTTGTTAGGACTTTAACAAAAATCAAATACTAAATAGTGTCAAAATTGACATAAATGAGTTATTCCAACAAATACTATATTATTAAATGATAGAATAGTTCTAGAAATATAAGTTTCAGCCAAAATAATTATATAATAATATATATGTCATGAATAAATAACTTGGGGCCCGATTGGATTTTTATAGAATGTTTATTAACGATTTATTATAATAATACAAGATTACATGGTAAAAGTTAAACTATTTAACTAAGAGTTAAATCTAAAATATAAGGTTAATATGGTGACCTAAACCTATCTAAAACCTATTGTTTGAGAGGTTTTAGACCCATCCTCACCGTATCCTCAAAATAAATCATTTCGGAGCCATTAGAAACTGAATATTATTGTATAATAAAATAATATTTCATGCTTTTCCTGAAGTGACCCTCACCTCTCCTATAAAAGGATTCTTCCCCTTCTCTCAAAATCACACCTCCAAAGCCATTTAGCTCATCCAACCCCTGCTCAAATATCCTTAAAACTAAAATCACTTAGACCTAGAGTCCATAATTTTATCAAAAAGACAACCTATGGAGCCCTTTTGATCAGCTGAAAAGGAAACACCCGAAGAAGAGGTAATAATTTCACCACATCTTTCAAAGTTCTTTTCTTCTTCCACTTTATCTTTCTTTGTTGTTTCAAAACCAAAATAATATCTATAATACCATATAAATATTTTTATGTTATTAGAAATATTTTACAACCATATTCATTATTTTTTCCATCCTATGTATAACAAATCATCATACGTGTGTACGTAGGACTTATCGTCTCCACGTCGTGGTGTAGTTTGTTATTCAAACACTTCATTATTTGGATGGGTATAATAATGAGTATAACTGATGTAAATAATAAATATAACATGTTAATGATTCTTTATATATGATATACCATCCAATTACATACAATTTTACCATCAATAGAATGGTATTGTTGCTCGTGTGTACGTACGGATTACCGCCTCAACGAACCCGATCAGATTCATTCCACATCGTAACCATTCAAGAATAAATTTCATTATATGATTAAAAAATAATGTTTAAAATCTTAATGTCATTCTGGATATGAATCAAATACATCTTATCCATAAAAAACATGACTTACGTAACAAAACATATAAAGGAAAATGAATCAGTTAACACCTAAAACGATGATACTGCTAAAATATTATTAACAAAGCAATATTAAAAGATCATATATGATATCATATTTATGTGTGTGGTTCTTGTATAATTTAATAAAAATTATTTAACTATTTTATAGGAGGTTAATTTACCCTCTTCTAAGGAAAATTACAAGGTAAGTGTTAATTCTACAATCTCTTCATTATCTGAGGTTGTTTATACATGAGTATTTACTAGGACCTATTTATCATCCACATCTGTGTTTCTTAAAAATATATTTTAGAACATTTTTGCTATTTCCTAGACTATGGGTTAATGTCATTTATATCCTTGCATGAATTTTTATAAGATTTTTATAAAAGAATCTTTCCATCATTTTCCAAAAAATGTCATTCATGACCTTTTCGACAAAATTAAGGAAAGAATGTTTTTTTAACTTATATGGTGAGTGCATCTACTTTCCGTTGTTATAACACCTTCGAAGCATCTCATACAATCTTATAAGAATATTTCCAAAATAAATGTTTTCTTTTATAATTATGTGACATTTAAATGGTTTCAAAATAGTAATAGGTATTTCTTTCAAATAGTTTTCATTTCATCTATGTCAACATACTTTGATGGATTTTAAACTTGTTTGAAGTTGACTTATTAGGATACAACTCTTCCATATTGTATTAAAGGTTTTGTTATATGTTTGACTCTGGATGTGTAATTTTTATACCATTCATGGTTTATGGATAATGTATTGACATTTTTTATGCAAGTTTTAATACGAATGTTTATGTTATGTTTAAACCTTTTCTTATGAGGAATGCATTAGATATAGTAAGTGATGGGTGGAGCCTTCTATAGCTCTCGATGCATCGGTAGTTCTCATGAGACAAACTACTATCTTGGTACAAGGCCTTGACAAAATCATATTTGTTGTCTTGGCACGATGCCTTGACTATGTGGTTATGAAGCCTGGAAGAATGCATTCCATCATTATGAAATTGGTTATTGATATTTCATGTGATTATTTAACTAGTATAATATCCATGTGAATAAGTAAATGGAATTATTTGATTTATATTTTCCATATTATGATGAAGTTCATGTTTAAAAAAATTAGTCTTATACATTGCGTTAAATATTTATGCTTATTTATGAAAGTTTCCACTATATTGTTATCCTTACTGAGAACTAGAGCTCACCCCTTCCTATGTTTTATTTTTTCCATGATGTGAAGAAGTATTTTATTGTTTACCTTCATGGATTGGCTACGAGATATAAGTGTGTTCAAAGGGGACAAAATGTTGTTGTTGTTTTTATCTCATGATGTAATGTAAAACTTATGTTTGTATCTAATAATTTCAAGGCTACTAAACTAATTGGTCTTTTGGGACTTGATCCCTTATGATTGGGCCAATGTTATGTAATAATTCACTGACTCTGGGTAACTAGGTTCGGGGCGTTATAGGTAGGATTGCATGGTGTACCAATATCCATTATATCTGATGAGTATCTGAAGTTCACATTAGGATTTTGGATAAATATTTTATAGGATCTTTATATTGAGTTATATTTTAACACTTCTTTTCATCCTCATACAGATATATAGTCTAATAAGACCAGTAAAACACTATAATACATGTATAGATATTTCTTTATATCTTTCAAAGGTGGTTGGTATCATAACCATTCTTTGGTGGAATTTTATTGCTATAATAGCTTTCAATATAGTAATAAAATGGTTCTTTATTAAGCCATGTATGGTAGAAAATTCATGAATACAAAATTCTTTGATGAATTTAGAAAAATAAATCCATTAGGACCTAATATATTGAAGTAAATGAATGATAATGTTATAGGTATTCAATAAAACATAATATCATCTCAGAGTATCCAAAAAAAGTTCTGGTAATAATCATTAGAAAGATCTAGAGTTTGAATTCAGTGATAAGTTATTCTTATGAATATATCCCTTGAATAAAGAGGTATTATTTTTAAATAAGGGGAGAAAAGACTTAGGTGTATTTTTCATTCTTAAATTCTTGATCACATAGGTGGTGTAGCTTATCGATTCTCGCTACCACTAAATATCCATCAAATTCGGGATGTGTTCCATATATCTATACTAAGGAGGTGTGTATATGATCCTTCACGAGTTCTAAAATTAGATTTCATACTAACAGTGAAATATATTTCTTATAAGTAAAACCTAGTAGAGATTCTAAATTATAGAGAGAAAGAGCTATAAAATAAGACCACTAACCTGATTAAACATTTTTTGTGAAACCCCCAATTTGAGGTAGATTTGAGGGAACCTGAGGATGTGATGAGACAAAATTATCATAATATATTTTTACTGTAGTGATGAATTTTGAGGTTGAAATTAATTTTAATGGTGGTGTAAGGAAACATTCTGTTATTTTAATGAAATATTTCTCACTAAATAATTTTATTTCTTCAATAATATATGTTACACAAAACTTCTACTTTAAACAAACTATGTGACGTTATATGTCAATTTTATCCAAGATGTTGGATTATTGGATATGAATGGTAACAAATAAATTATTAAAAAATAATTTTCTACATATTTTTTAAAATAACTCATTATTTATCAAATGATTTTATTTAAAAACCAAATAATTTGAAAAAATAATAATGTTTTTTCTAAAAATAATATTATAAACAGATTTTATTTAATAATAATAAATTAAATTAATTATTGGTGATTGATTTAACAAATTTTATACATTATTTACATGATCAAATGCTTTAAACATTCATAAAATATTTTTCTAGTCATCTGATATGAATAAATATAGTTTTATTTTTATTAATAATTTTCTTTCCAAAAAGTTGTTTTTATTGAAATTTTTACACTTAAATTAAAAGTAATTTATTACATTAATTGGTATTGAATTAGGTTAAGATATTGCAGATTTATAATTAGGTTGAAATTTTTTTGTAAATACGGTGTCTTTATTTTTAGTAAATATATATAGTAACTGTGGTAATGTTTATTTCCAAGATAATGGGAAATCATGTTAATCTGGATTAAAAATGTGTTAAGGCCCTAATTATTCATCCTAATTCTTAGTAGATGAAATTTATTAGAACCTTAATTAATTAGATATAAAATTTTGTTTTTTAGTGGAAACATTTCATTGAAAGTGGTATAAATATTTTTAAAATCAAGGAATGGTACATAGTGTCACTCTCTTTATTTTTAATAATCATTATGTGTTAATATAGAGATATAAGTATGATATAAATGATTCATAACATAATTTTTTTAAAAAAATAAATTATATTCATGGTGGAAATTTAGTTTTTACTTTTAGTCATTATATAGTAAACGTAAATTCTTACACAACCCCAAAACAAAATTTATTTAATTAATAGAAATAAATAAATTATATTAGAAATATTAAATGTGATATAATATGACTAATTTATAGTGTTATAATAGTTTAATAAGTGAATATTACATATTATTGGTCTGTAATAATATTATATTCTAGTTAAAACATTTTATTTATATCATTTATGTCAAATTAAATGAATAATTTCAAAATTGAAAATAATGATATTTTATCAAAATAATATTTTATTAAATTAATTAAAATTATTTAAAATATTCAAATAAGATAATAAGGTAATGAATTGGTAGAAATTTTCATAAAATGAGAATTTATTTTATTATTTTCACCTAATATGTAAAAATTACAACCCTTAAATATTGATTTTTTTACCATATATGAAATTAAAATCGATTAACTATGGGTTAATCAAAATATAAGGTTTAAAATTTAACAAAAAATAATTTTTAATTTTTATTATATTTCAGGATTATAATAATATCCAGCTTTATCATCGAATAAATGTCTATTTGGATGCATTTTTCTTGAGAATTAATTTATTATAATTTAATCTTTTATGAAATTTTAAATGATCTCCCACATCAATTACAAAATTGCTCTTAATCCCTCACATCATTACACCACATTGAGCAATAATTATAAAAAACATCAAGAAATTTCTCTTTTTATCTTACCTGAAGTTCCCAGTTAGGATCCAAGTTTCACTGAGAGGGGGAGGGGGTGAATCAGTGATATCTTTTTCTTTTTATGTTTCCTTCAAATTGAAACAACCTTCACCTCATGTTAAAGATTTTATTCTCTGTTGAACACACCCAACCACAGGAACACAAGATTTACAAGGTTCACTACTCGACAAGAGAAGCTACGTCCTTGGTATGGTACAGAAATAATACAGTACCACACAATCCACTAGAAAACAATCCTTTGATGTGGAATACAACGAGTAGGATATACCCTTACACTCGTGTAGCACTTGGAAAACAATCCGCAAGCACGTGTGCACCCTCTTAGCACAAATAGGAAATTACAGTATTTCAGTGATTCTTTACAATTGAACAATTGTATTCTTTGAAGTTCAAATATTCACTTTCCTACCCAGAAGCTGGTAAGAACTCTCATACGCACAACTGAATATGTGTGAAGACCCCAAATTTTTCGTGCATCCTTCAGAATATCTTGCGCGCAATTCAAATGCCCTCCGCATAAAAATTCCATTTTGGCGCGAAAAACTTTTTCACGCAACTTCCCTTTTTCACGCAACTTTTTCTCTTTTCGCGCAACTTCTCTCTTTTTGCGCAACTTTTTCTCTTTTCACGTAGTTGTCCTCTTTTCATGCAAACTCTTTTCTTTTTGAGAAACTCACTTAGCATATAATTTTACGCACACCAGTCCTCGGGATTTCTTCTAAGTGTTGAGTATTAACAAATGAGCAGGGTTCACCTCATATTTATAGGCATTTTTTACCCAGTGTCAAAACCATTAATCCGTGCATAAAACCCTATTTATGCGCGTAAAAATTCTTTCACGCAACTTCACATTTCGCGAAATGTTCCAATATTTTGTGCACCTCATGCCTTTGCTAATTTTCGAGCTACTGATATCGAAACACCTTTTGCATGAAAAACTTCATTCCTCTATTTCGCACACCACGCCAATATTTTGCACAGCCTTCATTTTTTGCACATCCCAATGATATTTCACGCGCCACTTCATTTTTTGTGCCTCCCACAAATATTTCGTGCAACCTGCATATATTTCACACAACCTTTTTATTTTGCGTGCATCCCGCATATTTTTCGCGCAACCTGCTACTATTTCACGTAGTACTTTATTTTTTCACGCAACTTGCCTAAATTTCAGCGCACTCCATGCCTTTGTCATTTTTCGATGTTCTGACCTTGAATCATGCCTTGCGCACAAAAATCCAAACCATCTTCAATCTTTCACGCAAGATCCATTTCCAAAAACACATCTTCATCTCCTGATTTTCAGGCACTAAAATTTGGAAAACACTAGAAAACGGCGCCACCTTAAACTATGCTTTTGTACCACCTCCAGATTGTCCATTGCTTTGTCATTTATCTCTTCACTTATTCCCATAACCATTCTTCAGCTTTTATCACGAATTACACTATCGTGATATATATCCTTTGATAGACCAGACCTAGCATCGTCAGAATTACAATGGGAAGTACTGAAACTTCCCTATCTTCCTACAGCATCACTCTTTCCAATAAAAACTGTATATGACAGGAATCATCATTTCTCCCCATTTCCATCATATGGATCTCATCACAAGTTCTTCTGATTTATGATATTTTTAAAATACATATCAGCAAATCATTGTCTGGTTTTAAGTCCTTTACAAAGGGAAATGATTTATCTTCTTTGAAAACAAAAGAAAACACTTTGCAAACGCTAACTCTTCAAACTTCTTTCTCCATTCAAATTGGTCCAAACATATCCAATACAAATAATAGATATTTTTTATTCCTAAAATACTAACCATATATCCATTTTGAGGATATCTAAGGGATTCATTTCAAAGAAGTGGTAATGACCTCCATCAATCACTTTCTTTTCTAATATTCTTTAGCTCCTATAAATATATATTATTTATCATAAAAAAATATCCTAATTATTAAAATATACTAAAATGTTATTATGATTTTAATACACCATTATAAACCTTTATTACAATTAAATAATTAGTAAAACTAGTGATTATGCATATGCACGAATTACCGACACCACGTAGAGATACAATTGATTATTAATCACCATAATTTATGGATGGGTTTTATAATGGATATAATTTTTATATGTGATATTTATAAAAAATGTATAATTATTTAATTATATAATAACATCTATCTGCATACCATCCTATCCTTTGAGAAATGATAACGTTGTTCATATGTACGTGTGGACCACCTCCACAAAGAGATGTGATTCATTTTTTCATTTATATATTACTTGGAAGGTGGTGAGGAATAATTTGATGAATATATATGTTATATATGATATATATGACATAAAAATTATTCTATAAGTATTAATTATTTTTTACCCTTTTTTCATTCCATCAATCGAATAATGAAAATAACACTCATTTGTATGTACAACTTATCATCTCCATGAAAAGTGAAATTCAGTTTCCTATCTTTGATAAAATGGATTGGTTTAAATTTTTATATAATGAATATATATGATTTTATATAATGATAAAAAAAATTGGAGATTATGGAATGAATATATAAGTACAAGTACCTAAACTACTAAACTGATATACTCATGATAAATAGAACATTTATCACCTAGTAATGATATTTTTAATATGAAATTGTTGATAATTTTTTGTGTTAAAATTTTATAAATGGATTATATATGATATTATTTATATTAGAAAACCTATTTTTATATGTTTAATATATTTAAACTTATTATAAATAAGTATAATGTTCTTTATAAGAAAAGAAAACATTAAGTAAGGGTTTTATTTCACAATTTCATCAATATTAAAATTTTTCTATATTTAAGACTCCGCTGGGGAATAATTTTACTACATATCCATATTATCTAAATGTTTTTTAAAAATGGATTTTACCATTATCTAATGATTATAAAAACTCATTGGTATCATTTTTTACTTTTTACAATATGGATTGAAATGAATATTTTTGTTGTTTTACAAATGATGTACTTTAAAAATTTTCCCAAAACAATATGGAACGAATTTTTTGATTAAAATATAATTCAACTTCCAAATTTCCATCCAATAGTTATAATTGTTTAATTTATTCTTACTTTATATGTTCCTAGATTTATTTTCAAAGTAATTTTTTTCTTTTATAATTTCTTATTTTTTTTTAAAAAATAATGTGATCTAAAAATGGAAAAGTTTTTTCCTAATGAATTATTCCATGTGATATTTAAAAAATAAACCTAAGAGAAAATACATTTATGTAAAAAAATATTTAATGGATATGTTTTACAAGGATAATATCTTCATTCTTTATCTATATGGTATATTTTTATGATGAAAAGATTAAATGTTTGTGAAACAACTTTCTTCTCCATTAGTTTTTATTTAACAAAATGATTATCAAACTAATTTCTTTTCATGGGTTTTGATATGATTAATTATTATGATATTATATAATGTATATATATATATATGATTTTAATTATGTGATAGTTGGGACCAATTTCTCCCTCCAATGAATTGGGTAAATATTGATATTTTTTGAGATAAACAGTTCTGGAATGGGTAGTAAACTGAGTTCAGTAAGGGACTATATCCAATATGACTATCTTAGGAGTGAACCTTGACAATTATTATAGTTTTTGGGGTGAACCCAGTCCACTATGATAGAATTTTCAAGGATCATATTACCCTATGTAAATTATTTTCCATTCTTATATGTATGCCACAAATCAATGTCTTATTCCTATATCAAGATTTCATGGTTCATATTCCCTAATTATCCTATGATTCATGTCTTATGAAATGATAGGATTTTTTCTATGACATAAGATTATGATATTTAATATGAAATTTATAGTTTGGAAATGTCCAAAATGTATTATTATATCCTTATGCTCGTGTTATGCTTATGTGATCATTGATATCTCCCTTGTTTAACATTACTGAGCATATAAGCTAACCATTTTCATATGTTTCATTTCCCCAGGTGATGAAGAAAGGTATTAAATAATATATTACTAAAAATATTTATTATTATTAAAAAATAAGGGGGTGATAATATATGTATTTTATGAAATAATTTTTATATTTCCAGGTTTCGAAAGATATAAAGCCAAAACGATTTTGGCATAATCAACATGTTATGTAAAGAATATTCATTTATTTATATGTAATATCTATATATGAAATGTATTAGTATTTATAATAACCACCAAATTGTGATGTTTACTTTTCCATTGATTTAATCCCTGATTAAAGAACAATATCAAAGACTCCCAATAGAATAACCAATGTAGATTTAGTGAAACTGAAGAAGTAACTTGTGGAATTATGTGTTTCTGGATTTATATACCATAGTGTTTCACCTTTTGGATCCCTTCTTCTTTTCTTTATGAGTATATATGGATCAATGATATTCAATAATGATTTTAGGAAAATCAATTCTATTATGTTAAATAAAAATTATCATCTACCTTTCACTCATGACTTATTCGATTAACTTCATGGAGATCAATATTGTTCAAATATTGATTTTAATTCTAGATAACATCAGTTGTGATTATAGAAGTGTGATATTATGAAGATAGAATTTTATATTAGGTATAGATATTATGAGTTTACAGTAATTCCATTTGGATTGACTAATGAATCCTATGTTTTATGGATCCGATAGATAGATTATTCAAAGAATATCTTGTTATTTTTTGTGGTATTGATTTATTATGTATTATTGTAATATAGGAGTTATAAAGACCATGAGAATCACATTCTGGTTATTATGGAGACTCTTAAAATAAATTTACTATTTTTAAAATTTATAAATTTTGAATTTGAGAATTATAATGTTTTTTTCTCGGCCATACTCTCTCCAAGGATGCAATATCTATCAACATTATGAAAACAAAGGGATTCGAATAATGGCCTATAGTAATGAAGATAACTTAGGTATGTAGTTTCATTAACTTGGATGGTTTCTATCATCTATTTCTTAAACAATATCCCAAATATAAAACACATGAACAAAAAATACTCATAAATGGGTAAATATCATTTAGATAAAGAAATATAAATAAAATTTTTTATAAATTCCATAATAGATTACTGAACGATCTAATCATGAATATATCCTCGGGAAATATGTTTTTTGTGATACATTACGATGTATAGAATAAGGTACTTAGTTATGTCCTTATTTTAAATGATAAATTTATTTCCAATGATTCAATTAAATTTAATATTCATGAAAAAACTATCCAAACCAGGATCTTGTGTTGAAAATAATAATTTTCCTGGGATGATATGGAGTCATTATCTCTATAGTGAATGATTTGATATACCCACAAATAATAGGAGTCTAAAGTTTATATTTCCATAGAAATAGATCAACATGAGGCATGATGATGGCTCGACCATCTTAAGGATTTTGATTTCTTAATACACTAACTTCCAAGAATGGAAAATAAATTTGAAAATACACTTATCTAGAAAGATCATGGAATTATGACAAAAATGTGAACTATTTAGTATCGTATGTTCATGGGTTTAGTAATGATGGATTTAGGAATTATTTGGGAAGGTATTACTAATTTTTTAACATTATAACAAAAAAATATTTATTTGGAAAGGTAAAAATTTCCCATCTTATTGATAAGAATTTTTGAAAATATTTTTAAAGTCGTGAATGGTGGTAAATTGGAAGAATTTGTATATGATGAAGGAATTATGAAATTTGGAAAGAATATTTTGGTTTCATCAATTTAGAAGTAAAAAATGGAATTTTTAGATGATTCTCAAAGACCAAATTTCACTATACAACATGGTAGAATCATGATATATATATATATATATATATATTTGAAGTAACATTTTTTGTGGCATATAATGAAATGGGGATATTATAATTATGTGTCATTTTTTTGGTTTTTTCAATAGGTGATGGCTGAGAGACATAATCCTAGAGGATTTATGGAACATTTTTCTATTCATATATATAATTTTATTTAAATTACTATGGACTAGTTTAATAGATTACCAAAGACTCATAGAATCAATGATGAAATATGGTTTAATATTTAATGTGTCACAAAATCTATACATTTCCTCACTATAAGAGAAGACTTACTTATATATCGCCTTGTACTACTCTATATATGAAGTTATAAGAAACCATGGAACATCATATATAGTTGTGACTAATAGTTATCCATGATTTACATCAAAAATCCTTGAAAAATTATTTATAAGGCTCTTGACACTATATTTAATTTGAGCATCAATTTTCATCCTTGGGATAATTGGAAGTATAAAAGTACAATTCAAACATCGGATAAAATGTTTAGATCATGCTCAGTTATATTAAAAGGTATGTGGGATTAGTATTTTCCATTGGTAGTGTAAGATTATAAAAATTGGTTCAATTAATGTATTTAAATGGTGTCGTATTAAGCATTTTATGCTAAGATATTTTTTACTCCATCTTGTTGGGAAGATGTTGGTGAAAGGAACCTTATAGACACCAAACTTATAGAGGTCACAACAAAAAATTTAATGAATATTAAAACCCATATTAAAGAAGATCAAAGCATGTAAAGAATCAATTCTAATAATAAAATGGAATATTGGTAATTAAAAGTTAGAGATCATGTCTTAATGAATATATCTCCATGTAAGGGTGATATAATATTTAGGAAGAAAGGAAAAACGATCCTTGGGTATATCAATCCTTTTAAAATTCTTGAAATAATTGGAGTTATGGATTACCTTTGGCAATGCTCCCTAGCCTATCTAAAGTATATGATGTGTTCCAAATCTGTAACTCCCCGACCCCAGAAGCCTGGAGTTAGTCCATTATTTTAATACATTGGTATGATTATGAGGAATCAAATCCCGAAGGACCGATCAATTTAGCAGTCATGGAAAATAGATTACATACAATAACATTACATTATAATTCAAATCATAATATAAAACATAGATAATTCATTGATAACATCTTTATTATCCTATATTAACCTTATATATCAATCATAAAACACTTCTTGGAAAACCAATAAAATAAAACATATGAAATGGGTGAACTCGGATTCTCAGTAAGGGTAAACAATACAATAGAAGTTTTAATAAATAAGCATAAATTTTTATGGCGGTATCTAAAACTGAAACACAAGTCTTTTAAGAATAATATTCAATATAATAAGGAATTAATAAATAAAATAATTTCATTTAAACATTCGTATGGATATTCTTCTAGTTTAATAGTTACATGAAATATCAATAACTAACCTCATATTGAGGGAATACATAATGCCAAACATCATAACCATACTGTCAATGCCTTTTGAAAATACCATAGATAACCATGATGTCAAGGATTCAAGCCAAACACAAGTTTTTCTCATGATACCTATTGATGCATCGAGGGGAAATAGTTATCCCCACACATCACTTACTATGTCTATTTCATTCCTCATATGAAAATGGTAAAACACAACATAAACATTCATATTAAAACTAGCATATGAAATGATTATACATTAACCGTAAACCATGAATGGTATCAAAATAGCTCATCCACAGTCAATCATATCATAAAACCTTCAATACAATATGAAAGATTGTATCCTTAAAAATCAACCTCAATTAAGCATAAAATCCAAGAAAGGAGGATGACATAGATGAAAATAATCTAATAAAATAATTAAAACTCTTTAAGAGAGATATCCTATTTTTACATTGAAATCGTTTAAAAGATGTGAAATTCTAAAATAAAAAAAATTATTTTGAAAATGAACATGTAAAATTATAATGGAAGCTTCAAAACGTTATGGCGTTATAACTGTGGAAAATAGGCGCTTGTGACGTATAGGTTAAAAAACATTCTTTCCATAATTTTTCGAAAAGGTCATAAAGTACCTCATTTGGAAACTGATTGAAATAGTTTTTCCAAATATTTTTATAAAAATTAAAACGTGGTTAAAAAGGTTTTTAGACAATTTTTGATAATATTTTGAAATACATTTTTGGAAACACTAACCTTGATGATAAAGATGTCTCGATAGATTCTTATGTATAAACAACCTTGAATACTAATTAGGTTGTGAAATTAACCCTTACCTTATACTTTCCTTTAGTCAATTTTGTGTTAACTTTATATATAATGGTTAAATGATTTTATTAAATTATACCTAGACCACATACATATTTATGATATCATATATGATCCTCTTATATCATTTTGTTAATAATATTTCAGTATTGTCATTGTTTTGGGTGTTAACTGCTTCGTTTTCCCATCCATGTTTTGTCATGTCAGTCATGTTTATTATGAATAGGATATATTTTCTTCCTATACAAAATGAAATTATGTGCATAAACATTACATTTATGAATCATATAAATTTTATAATTATTCATGAATGATTAATTTGGAGAATGAATCTCACTGCATTGTGGAGACGGTAGGCCATACGTTCCCACGAGTGACAATATCATTCCCTTTATTATTAAATGGTATGGAATTGGATGGTATATTAATTAGAAAAAAATAATTATAATATTATATTAATTATTTATATCAATTAAAATCATCATTATATCCATCCAAATAAATTTGTGCTGAATAAAAAATTACACCATGGCGTGGAGATATGAAGTCGTATGTACACACACTTGGTGATATGGTTATTTTTAGGTTGGATAAATGGAGGAATATGGTTGTTACATAATTAAAATAACATATAATAATTTATTTGATACTAGAGTTTTTAATTTGGTGAGGAAACAATATAGTAAGATAAATTATAAGAATAAAATAACTTTGAAAGAGTTGATAAAACAATTAACTCTTTTTCGGGTATGTCCTTTTGATTTGAACAAAAAGAATCACTAGGGTAGATTTCTTCCCAAAGTATGACCTCAAAGAAATAGTTAGGGAATTTTTTAGGAGAATTGGGTAGGTTTTGGCTGAGTCAAAAAAATCTATATGTGTGAAAAAAAGAGAATGATAGGTTCCCTTTTAAGAGATAAGAGAGACACTTTTGGAAACTCAAAAACTATTAATTTATTATAAATTTATTTTCAATTTAAAATATCTCAAAAGTGAGGTATTGTAAGGATAAGAAGATTATGGGTAGAAACCCTCACAACCAAAGATCTTTAGACAAGTTTAGATCACAAAATTAACCTTATCTTTTGGGTTTAACCCTCAATTAAACATTTTAACTCTTACTGTGTCTACTGGTCTTTTTATACTATAGGGTTAATATTGTTTGTATAAAATTCCAAAAAAAACCAAATTCAATATTTTATGGCATATTTAACACTATACTTATTATTTTTCTGAACCATATATTTTTATGAATTTTATTAAATTTAATAAAATATTATTTATTTCAAGGTATTATTTATGTCAATTTTTATACTAATCAATATTGTATTTTTAAAAAATATTTAGCCAACATGATAAATTTTATAAAATAATTAAAATATGTCAATAAAATGTCAATTTTATCTAAAAAATTATTTTATGTCATTTATTATGAAAAATTATATTTGTTTTAATATTTTTAATATCATTTTTTTATATTTATTCTAATTAAAACATTTCTACTTCACTATTGTGTCAGCATTAATGGTAATTATTTAGTTTGTAAAAATATAAAAAAATAACTATGATGTAGATAATTATTTTATATTTCTAGATACTATTAATTATCGCATTTATATTATGGAGAACCATATATTAAAATAGTATACTAATTAAAAATCTATAGTGTGAACAACTTGACTTCCTTTTAAATAAAATATTAAAAGGGTCTTATTTGTATACATGTGACTCCAAATGGTCATTAATTCGACCCTTGGACAAATATGTCTAATATAGGAACAACCAAAACGATTCATATTTGTTTTTTGGGTAATTTATTAGTTCTTATAATTTTAACTCTAATCATTTTAATTATTTTTCTTCTTCTTGCACAAGCATTGCATCTGCATTGTATAAGCCTTTAGGGTAATTATTTATTTCTTAAAAATTATAAATAAATTGCCATGGTTTAAGGTATATTTTTTTCTCTCTAAATACTATTTATAGTTGAATATATCCCTTGTAAAATCCCATATTAAAAATACATTAATTGTTATAAATAAGAGATTACCAAAAATGATGTTTCATTGAATGTAATATTATAAATCCAATAAATTCATCCATGTTGCTCTAAGTGGTCCTAAAATATACCCAAATATTATATTGGATGGGATAAACTAATCCAATTTAATTATTCCAAGTTTTATGGTATTTTTTATATTTTAATAATATAATAATTACCTTTAATCACCTGATTTACTCTTAACTGTTGTAAAGACATTTATTAATAAAGTAACTATTCATAATTTCCAAAAATATAAGGGTCCTATTTACATAATTTGGACCTCCTGATTCCAAATATGGAATCCATTTATTCAAATTATAAATATAAATTTTTCTGAAATTAACTAAAAATCAATCTCGTTGATGGAATAAGGAAATGATTTTTTTCAATAAACCTTCAAAAGTTCACAAAGTTTTTATATCCAATTTCAATATGAAATTTATTCCAATGAATTAAATTGGTTTAAATGATAAAAATATCATATAATTATACATTATAACCATTAAAATAAATAATTTAACATTATAAAAAAAATTTATGAAATAGTAGTTTCCAATTATAATGCATTAATTTTTTAATATTTATCCAAACATTAAATTAATCAAAAAAATAATAAATAATAAAACAAAGTAAATTTTTATACTCATATTTTAAATATGAAGTATATTTTTTCAAATAATATATAAAAAGTTTCAAAAATTGGATTTAGAGTGGGTGCACCATCAAAATGCGGCAAAAATACACTTTTTTTAAAATACTTCTTTTATCCAAAAAAATTAATTTGATCTTATATCATGTCTATAAAATAAATAAGATTATTATTAAAATTATATGGAATATAGAAAATTCAAAAGGAGGTTAATAATACTCATAACCACTAATTTAATAGCTAAGGTATATATTATATTAAAAAATAATTTTTATTTAATATATTATTGTTCGTTAAAACTAGGTCTTGTGTGTAACACAAGACAAATCATTATTCTATGTAGAGTAATATTAACATGGTGTTGTGTAAAAATAAAGAAAGAAAAAAATAAATTTATTTGAAAATGAAAATATTTTAATGTCTTAGGGTGTTACATTCTCACATCCTACAATAAATTGCATCCTCGCAATTTGAACTCAAGAACTACAGGTCAGACTTTTCAAAATATCTTTATAGAAATACAACATCAAAAAATGGATTAATGATACTTTAATTTTAAAATAAAGTAAGGTAATTACTAATGTTACAAAATATTAAAAGAAACAAGGGTTCCATGTAGTAAAACTTGGATGTGAAAGAAAAATCTAACCATTAAGTTCTAATGGGGTGTGATATAGATCATGGTTAGAAAAAAGTTAACAAAAAAATGAAATAAATCTACGATGATCTAAGGGACCATTCGATTCATTAGAAAAAAGGACTATGGTAACATTTTTGGTTTCATGATCCTATACCTATAGTTGAAGAATATTTTACTATTCAGATAATCACTTAATTGATTTTATTCCATGTCATAAGAATAATCTCATATTTTGGTTATTCTTAGATCTATTTTCACTTAATCGCTTACACCTATAAATGAAATTTTAAAATGAAAAAGTTTTTATCCCTGGAGCATTTTTTATAAATAATAAGTCCCATAAGAAACCAATAAATCAAACTTTAACCTCAAATAATAATACATAATGTTGAAATTACTCCATTCCAACCTTATGAATTGTCCAAAATACTTTTTTCCAAATTAACTATCTAAAAATGACTCTAAATTTCCAAAATAAATGGTATCATAAGATTCCCCAAACAACGTAATTTATCCCTTATTGACTAATACCTTTATACCCTTAAAATCTAAATGAATGAAATCATTCTTCAAAATACTTGATGAAGATGTAATGTTGTACAATACTTATATATCTTAAGAATATTATAACCATAGAACCATTGATGTAATGATTCTGGAATCCAAATACAAAATAACATTAATCATTTGACTTCACTCTTAAACCATTAACTACACTTCAACATTATAATATTTAATACCTCATTCATCTCATTTTCTTTTATAGCCTCTTCATTATTAGATGTATAACCATTGTATTTTCAACCTTGCTGATTCTAAACATTGTCAAAAACTCAAATCATAATCTGAGAAACACATAACGTTGTGATGTAGTCATGAAGAATCATTTATAGAATATCAAAATGTTGTAATTTCTTCTCAATACATTTTTTAATAGGATTAACCTAGTTTATCCATTATCAAATCTAAACGATGATATCCTATACTCAGAATTATCCTCAAAGTCATTCATAGGGTTATGTTTTCTAATATATGTTTTCTAAATCAAATTTCCATGGTTTTTGTTAAACTTTCTTTGATACCAAAAATAACACCCTAACCATAGAAGACCAAAGTCTCTGCATTATTTTAATACATTTTCATATTTATAAGGAATCACATCCTGAAGGACTGATTAGTTTAGCAGTTTTGTAAAATAGATTATATACATGATCATTACATTACAATTCAATACATAATATGAAATATACATAATTATTTCATAACTCCATTATTATCATAGATTAAACCTGAATATCAATCATAAAATGCTTCTTGGAATCCTGGTAAAACAATATATAGGAAATTGGTGAGATTAGATGCTCAATAAGGGTAAACAATATAATAAAAGTTTTCATAAATAAAAATAGAATTTTATGGAATGATATAAAAAAGTAACACAATCATTTTAAACATAATGATTTGAATAATTTGGAAAGAATAAATAAAATAATTCCATTTAGATATTTACATGGATATTCTACTAGTTGAATTGTCACATGTAATATAAAAAAACTAATCTCATAATGAGGGAATGAAAAATTCCAGACATCATTACCATACCATCAAGACCACGTGCCAAGACCATGTATTACCATACAGCCAATGAATCATACCAAGATACTAGTTTGTCTCATTAGACCTACTGATGCATCAATGGTAAATAACAGGCCCCACCCATCACTTACTAAGTGTAATTATTTCCTCATATGAAAAGGATGAGACATAACATTAACATTTGTATTAAAACTATAATTTGAAATGTTAATACTTTAACCACAAACCATGACTGGTATAAAAACAATACATCCACAAGCAACCATATCATAAAACTATCAATACAATATTCAAGATTTTATCATAATAAATCATCTTCAATTAAGTATAAAATCCAACAAATGATGTTTACATAGATGAAAATAATCTAATAAAATATTTAAAACTCTTGGAGAGAGATATCACTTTTTTTATATTGAAATCATTTTAAAGGAGCGCAATTAAAAATTATTTTTTGAAAATTATCATGTCATAACTTAAGGGAAACTAAAAAATGTTAAGGATTTATAATGGTAGAAAATAGCCTCTTGCACTGTATAAGTTAAAAAAACATTATTTCCTTAATTTTAAAAAAATGTCATAAAGTACCTTGTTTAGAAAATGAAAAAAAGATTTCTTTCAAATAATTTTATAAAAAGTAAAACATGGGTAAAAATGGATTTAAAAAATTTTCAATAATATTTTAAAATATATTTAAATAAACATTGGTATGTATGATTTAGATGTCCTATAGAGACTTGCCTATAAACAATCTCGAATAATAATGAGGTTGTGAAATTAACCCTTACCTTGTACGTTCCTTTAGTCGAGTGTGTGTTAACCTCTTTTATAATGGTAAAATAATATTATTAAATTATACTAGGACTATATACATATTTATGATATGAAATATGATCCTCTTATATTTTTTTGTTAATGATATTTCTGTATTATCATTTTTTGGGGTGTTAAGTACTTCATTTCCCCATGCATGTTTTATCGTGTAAGTCAGGTTTATTTTTCATAGGATAAATTTTATTCATATAAATAATGATATTAATCTCTTAAAAATTATATTTACCCATCATATGAATTTTATAATCATTCTTGAATGGATAGCATAAGGAATTAATCTCACAGTGTCGTGAGGACGGTAGGTCGTATGTACGCACGAGCGACAATATCATTCCCTTGATAGTTAAATGGTATGGAATTGGATAGTATATTAATTATAAATAATAATTATTAGGTAATATTGATTATTTAACTCCATTACACTAATCATTATATCCATCCAAATAATGCAGTGTTGAATAACAAATTACACCACTGTGTGGAGACAGTAAGTCATACGTACGTACGTGTGGTGATATTGTTATTCGTAAGATAGATAAATGGATGAATATGGTAGTTTCATAATTATAATAACATATAAGCATGTATATAATACTCATGTTGTTATTTTTTATGTGAAAATCATAGTACGTATAATTATATGAAGAAAATAACTTTGGAAAAGTTGATATAAAAAATACCTCTTTTCGGTTACCTACTTTTGATTTGAACAAAAGGACTACATATGATGGCTTTAAACCCAAATTATGGCCTCTAAGATTTTTTGAAGTATGTTTGGGAGATAAATTTCTAGGTTTTTTTATCCAAAGGGCTTTAGAGTTGTGAAAAAAGAGAATGGGTGGTTCCCTTTTATAAGAGAGCAGAGTGGCAGGTTTGGAAAAACTCCAAAAATATTAATTTTTTACAAATTGATTTTCTATTTCAAATATATCTAAAGTGATTTATTTAGATTATCAGATGAGTATGGGTATAATTCTTCGTAAATTATTATTTTTAGACATGTTTAGATTACCAAATTAACCTCATATTTTTTGTTTAACCCTTAGTTAATAACTTTAACTATTACCTTGTCTACATATCTTTTTATAATATAGGGTCAATATAGTTACTATAAACTGACAAAAAATCCCAAATGAGATACTTTATGACATATTTAACATTATACTATTAATTTGGATAAAAATTATATTTTTTTTTGAATTTTATAACATTTAATGAAATATTATTTATTTTAATATATCATTTATGTCAATTTTGATTCTATTCTATATTTCCATTTTTAAAAATATCAAAACAAAATGATAACATAGACCAAATACATCTAATATGTGACTAAAATTTCTTTTTTATATATAAAATATGACAAAATACTGAAGATGAAATTATTTTATTAATAGAAATTTCAAATAAATGATATTAATAATATTAAAATAAATCTAATTTTAAAAATATAAAAACAAAATGATAACTTACACCCAATACATCCAATATGTCACTAAAATGAATTTTATCTATAAAATTCTTGGATGACATTTATTAATTAAAATTATATTTATTTTAATATTATTAATATCATTTATTTGATATTTCTATTAATAAATTAATTTCATCTTCATTATTTTGTCATCATAAATGGTAATTATTTAGTCTCTAAAAATTATAAATAAATTACTATTATGTAAATAATTCTTTTATATTTCTATAGAAAATTCATGATCGGATATAGCTTGTATAAAACCATATATTAAAATAGTATACTAATTAAAAATATATATTGTGATCAACTTCAGCTCCTTTTAAATAAAATATTATAACGGTATTGTTCATATCTATGTGACTCCAAAGGGTCATTAATTAGAAACCTGGACAAATATGGATGAGATAGGAACACAAAAATGATTTAGATATTTTTTGGGTAATTTAATAGTCATTTTAATTTTAACTATAATCATTTTAATTATTTTTCTTCTATATGCACAGGCATTACAACAGAATTGTATAGGCCTTTAAGGTAATTATTTATTTCCTAAAATTATAAATAAATTACCATTTTGTAGGTTATAATTAAATAACTATAAATAATATTAATATTTCAAGATATCCATTATGAAACCACATATTAAAAATACTTTAATTGTTAAAAAAAGATTAACAAAAATGAATTTTCATTTAATATAATATTATAAATGCATTACATTCATCCAAGTGGCTCGAAGTGGTCCTAAAATAGACCCAAGGATTATATTTTTCAGAATAAACTTATCCAATAAAATTAGGACAACTATTATGGTAATTTTTATATTTTAATAATATAATATCTACCATATATTATCTGATTTACTGTTAATTAGGGTAAAAAAATATTACAAATGTTACTATTTATAATGTCCAAAAATAAAAGGGACATTTTTAAATAATATGAACCTCCTAATTACAAATATGGAATCCCTTTTTAAAATTTAAAAAATATAATTGGTATAAATTAATTAAAAATTAATCCAATTGATGAAATAAGAAATCATTCTTTTTAAGTAAAACATTCAATAGTTCGCATAGTTTTTATATCCAATTTCAATGTGAAATTGATTCCAATGACATAAATTGGATTAAATGATAAAAATATAATTTAATAATACTTTAAACCTATTAAAATATATAATTTATCACTATATATAAATTTTATGAAAAAGTAGTTTTCAATTAAAATCATTATTTTTTTACTATTCTTCAAAAAGTGAAATTTTTTAGGAAAATACCATAAATTACACCAAAGTAAATATTTATACTCATATTTTAAATATGTTTTTTATTATATCAAATATAATATAATAAAGTTTTAAAAATTATATTTAAAATATGTACGCCATCAAGAGGTAGAAAAACTACATTTTTTTGAAAAATACTTATTTTCCCCAAAAAATTGAATATGTTTTTATATCATGTGTAGAAAACACATAATATGGTTTCTAATATTATATAGAATATATAAAATTCAAATTTTGATTAATACTATTCATAACCACTGATTAAACAGCTATGTTATATAGTATTTTAAATAATAATATTTTATTAATATATTTTTATTAGGAAAAACTATGCCTTGCATGTAAATCCAGACAACTCATTGTTGTGTGTAGTGTAAGAATATTGTGATTTTTAATGTAAATAAAGAAATAAAAAAATAAATTTACTCAGAAATGATAATATTGTAAAGTCTCAGGATGTTACAATATATGTTTATTAAGGAAGTACATAGCGGATCCAAATCACGGGCTCATATAAGATGAAATGAAATTGGAACCCAATATATTTTACTATGAAAATCCTATGAGGATTTATTAAATTAAATAATAATTTTCAAAGAATTATATTTCCTTGTTGGTTAAGGTACTTTGGGGAAATCATAAGATAGAAGAGGCGACTAGGAACCTGAAGAAATTATTATGAATAACTACCCAAATATATACATCAAGTGATATTATAGATATATCATGGATGAATTTTTTTTAAGGAATAAACAGATTAAAACAGTGAGTATTTGTGATATATTAATGTTTAAATAAATTTAATCCCTTCAATAGGTTATTATCCACAAAACCCCGAATCTAAATGAACTGTAACATGGTATACCATTATAACCAATCCGTAAAATTTATTGGTATAAATTGAGATAAATAAATTATGAAAATTCTATGGTTTATTGATTTAAAAAATATTTTTTTTATCAATTGACGAGAAAAATTTGATTGTAAAAGAAATGTTTTTCTAAAAAACTTTTTTTATACATGCAATGTTTTTTTATCTTAATTACATAATTTAATTACTATTGATAAATGATTTTAATAAAATTTATATATTATATATTCAATAAAATTTTTCTATCATTCATCTAATATTTTTCAAGGAATGGTATAAGAATAAATCCAGTTCTATACTTAAAATGTATTTTTTTCTAAAAAATTGTTTCATCGAACTTTTCCCAATTATATTAATATTAATTATTTACAATTTTAAAAAAATTATTTAAAAAAATAATTAAAACTTGAAAATTAAATTATCAAAATTATCTTACAATGAATTTTTTATAAATTTTTCAAAAGATTAATTTTTTTATGAATAATGAAAAATGATGTTTTTCAATAGAAAATTATATTCATTTAAAGAATATAAAAATGTTCCATTTTGTTTTAAAATTGTTTTAATACTATAATTAGTGAAATTATATCATAATTAATCTAATTTATAAAATTTTATACAACTTTATGTTCAATTTCAATTTAAAAAGGTTTTATATTTAAGAAATCATTTTCTTTGAGAAACTACGTTTCATCGCAATTGCAGGTTTAATTTTAAATTTCATTTATCCAATTATATGAATTGAATTTTATAAAATGGATTAAATATTTTTATTCATCATAAAAAATATTCAATCATAATTTTAACTTAATTTTTTTTCATAATTAACAGTAAAAATAGTAAAAATATGTTAGCACGATTATGGTTAAAATGGGTTTACTGGGGGTTAAACTAAATAGTTTTCAGCTAAAATTTCATAATTTTTTTTATAATTTATATTATCTGACTATATGTCTACATTATCTCATTTAGGGTTTTTTAATGGAAAATTTTTATCCTTTTTCAAGAATGTTACATGACATTATTAGTAAACATTGAAAAATTACAAGTGGTCTACTCACCATTGTTTTAAATGGGCACCCCTATCCTCTCCACTCCATACTTAACGAGAACTTTAAATCAGAAATTACCTAAAAAAGAAATATTTAAATCATTCCCCATGTCCTATATTCTTTTTTTATCGTAAATCCATCCAAGGATTGTCTTAGGTGTAAACCTAAAGAGGTGGTTCCAAGATTAGTTATAGTTCCTAACCATACATTCTTGTTATATTTCACCACATACATCCTTAAAATATTCTTGAAATATGCTGAAATAATAAAACCTGTATCATTAATTTAACTATATGTAAATATATTAATGGTATAACATATATCCACCCCCTCTTCCATCAAATGGGAAATAAAATTATTGATCGTGTGTACTGCAGACTACCACCTCCCGAACATATGTAATCTATTTTCCATCACCGAGTCTCATGGATGGATATAATAAAATATTTAAAATATATATTTACATATGATATTTATGAAATAATTTTATGTGTATAATTATTATATCATTTATACCTTCTTACATTCCAATCCATAAGAAAACAATAATGCCGCTCGTTCGTATGTGGGGACTACAACCTCCTTAAAGGGATGTGATCTGTTTTTCTTTTTCTATTCACATGAATAGTAATAAAGATTGATTTAATATATATATATATATATGTGTGTGTGTGTGATATACTAATGAGTATATAAATTTTATTTTACATTTACTTTTTTTTCATTTCATTCGTCGTAAATTGAAAATAACTTTCTTGCATACGTATGACATAACATCTTCAGGGACTGTGTAATTCATTTTTTTATATCAAACTTTTACCGACTAAATTAAATAAATATATGAAATTAATATAAATTATATTTATATAATTATTAAAATGTTTTAAATTATGTATCCATGATCAAATTATAGGGACCAAAACCACCGAACCAAAATATACATGGAAAATGAAGCAGTTATTACCCAGAATAATGATTTAGCAAATAATCGTTAATAAACTAGAGATAAAATATTAAATTTAAGTGATATATGGTATGATATATGTGATTATGGATATAAAATATATTTATAATATATATATATTTAATTTAAAGGAGTTTTGGACACACACTACTCAGTTCCAACCTAAGGTAAGGGTTTATTTCCCAATATCATCCATATCCAAGATTTCTTATATTATAGTCTCTACTGGGATAATTATGTGATCATTCTATCATGAACCCAATATTTTTTCGTCTCTTCTAGTTATCCATATAAATTATTATTTTTTATTTAATTATATATTCTTTAGGTACCAAATATATTATAACCATGTTTTATGGAAAACATACTTTTTTCTTCTCAATTTGGAATTTTTGTGAAAAGAATGTTTCTTTATCTTATATAGAATGAATATAATTTCTTCCCATCATGGCTACTCAATGATTAGAATCATACTTCACAATTTTCCATGATTCATTTCGAAGAAAATGTTTCTTAATATTATAAACATTTGTATTTCTTTAAAAAAATGTTAAAATATTATTCTCCTCAATAATGTTTTAAATAATATTCTGATGGTATTAAAATTAATCAAATACAATAAAAATTTATTTTACTTGTGGAGCACTGAATATATGTTGTAATTATTTCATCCTTATTCTTTTTATAGATGGCTTATGATATGTTTCACTGGGAAATATTAACATTTCATATGCAAGCTTTTCAATATGAATATTTATGTTGATTATGTATTGAATTATTATTATCCTCATTATTATAATGAATGAATTAGACATAGTATCTGTTAGGAGGGTCCTTCCCTTGACTCTCTCTGCATTGGTTGGTCTCGTGATAAAAATAGTTTTGGTATTTGGTAAATCCATTACCAATTTAATATTATATGTTTTTTAATGTGGACATTATGGTTATTTTATGATATCCAGCATTACACATTAAATTATTATGATATTAGTTATTGATATCCATGTGATTATCTATTTTTTCATTATATCCATGCATAAGTTTAATCATCTTGTAATTATTTATATTTCATTATATGTTCATCATTTATTCCTTCCATATTATTTTTGCATTCTCATGTTGCTAATTAATAAGAAGATGTTTTCAGTAATTTACATTTCAATATTATTATTCCTTTTGAATTCTTGATAGCTTCCACTATTCACATACCCTTACTACTCATCTAATCTCATCCATTTCTTATGTTTTCTTTACCTGGGATTCTAAGAAATTTATTATGATTGAAATTAATGGATATGAAAAATAAAATATTAGTATTGTCAAAGAAAATACTATATATAATTTAAATTTTTAGATGTAATGTGAGATTCAGGTATCAATATTTTTTTCAAAACTATTAAACTATTAAATTCTATTGGATGGAATCACAAATATCTATTACTAAGGAAATGAAGTTTCCAGTTACTCTAATATTGTCAGGGTATTAAAATTATGTGCATATATATAAGATCATTTACTATTTAAGGAACTCTTACTGATGTTTGGGGAACATCATTCTCTAGGAAACAAATTTCATAGTCACTCCCTCTCTAACCAATTGTCTTGTTTGTAGATTAGATTTTAAAAATATACATAATACCAATTTGAAACATACTTTATTTCCTCTAAATATGGATTGTATAACCCATTATTCTAATGGATCTCAATATTCACCATTTCTTGTACCAATATATAGATTATTTATTATTTCATTAACCTATGTTATGTTTCTCTATCATTACTCATATAACCCTTGATCTTTTTAAACCTCATATAAAAAATTTTATCACTATTTGGATAACTCTCTGGTAGTATTAGAGTAATTAGATATTTTTAACTTTTATATATAGGGTATTTAAATATTTGAGTTTTGATTCTATGTTCAAATGTCTAAATGTGTCAATTAATTGGTTAGTATTTATATTATATTTCACATCTTTATCCATGTATAAATATAATAACCCATCCTCATTTTTTTGGTACTAAAATTTCTTCAAATCATTCATTGATGGGTTCTCCTCTTAGATGAACATCCATTTGATATTATAGTAATATAGAAAATATCATCATTCCCCATCCTTGATGATATAAAATCATTACACATTCTTTACCATTATTTTTTTAATCCTTTTATATCAATTTTCTTTTGAACTAGTTTGGTTTTGTTCATGTTCCTTGTGTATAATGTTCTTATTCTATTATCTATGGGAATTTAAATAAATAATATTGGTTTGGTTCAAGAAAATGAGAGTCTTTCGGTATTTAAATACTAATAATATTTATATATTTATGGTGTTGATGTATTTAATATAAGATTCAACAGGAAATGTTTTTACTAGTTAAATGGGTTTAATTTCATTTATATTTCATATTGTTTCTTTATATTATATTATAATTATAAAATATCAGACTTACTTACTAGGTATATATTTATGTCTCCATCCAAATATAGTGAATCATAATTGATCATCATGATTCAAAAAGAATCTAACCTTTCAGGATGGATATTTGTTAAAACATCATTGTTAAAACCCTTTATGTTAAACTAAATTAGGATTGTGTGATTGAAAACAAAAATGAAATGTACATGCAATCTGTGATATTATTCATCCACATTTTATACAATATTTTTCAAAATCATTCAATCCCTCTATACTAGTGGAATTCTATAATAAAAAAATATACAAAGAAAAAAAATAATTTATCTTTTTAATTTCAAGAAACTAGTAATTAAAATTCCAAAAAAATCATGTTTTATATATATCATCTAGTCAGATAGTTTATCACAAAAAAACTATTCTATTCACTTGAATAGGAGAAGAAAATGAAAATAGACCATTGATGAAATGACCCACCCCTATTAGGAAACTCTCATAGGATGATAGTGAAAATGAGAGTAACCCACAAAACCTACATAAAATAGTCCATGAGTTACATACTATCACAAAGGTTATACACAAACATATGGTAGGAATTTACCTTGTAATCCTATAAATTTATAAATAAATCCACCAATTAACTATCAAAATATCAGTAAAAATATTTCTCATATCCCAAATGTTTCCTATAAGTTAATATATGCAACCATACATTGAAATAGGTAATTTAAACCCCAATAAAGTCTTATAGATCCACACAAACAAGACATATCAGTCACCCTCACACTATCTTATAAGAAAAATCTCAATTTTTTGAGATGCGAGCACTTTTGAGTAAATAATAAGAACATGTTTTTTTTAAAACAGTCCCATAAAAATAATGATAATTCATGGATAAGGGAGAACACTAAACTCACTTTCCTTTACCTTTAACCTATAAAAATCCATAAATACCTATTAATAATCATGAAATGTACATTTTACATGAAAAAAAAACTCAAGGAACGAACATAATAGGGGTATTGGATTTTTTCAAGGTTCAAAACTCAAAACAAACAACTTCATATTTTGTAAGATATAATAGGATATATGATCATTCTTTCTAATAAAATAACTATATAGGTTATAGATGTGTATGGATACATGAACCTGGGATATATATTTTTTCTCTTGACTTTTGTAACTTGTTACCAGACAAAAGAACACATTTAAATATAATTTTTAAAAATAGTAGATTATTCACCAATCATAGAGCTCTATCATGTTATTGTTCTCTTTTACCATATTATTATTATTATTATTATTATTTTCATATTTTCTCTAATATTATCTACTTATATTGTAGAAATTCATTTTGTCTTCTTTTTACTATATCTACCAACTCTAAATACCAATCAAAATTTTATCTATGAACATCAAATTTAACCATTAAATCATCTTTCGATTAAATTAGATATATCTATTATTTATAGAAACCCATGAATATGATTCAGGGGATTTAAATTTATTTTTTAAGGTACCCCTTGAAACACTAAATGGGACACCTCAGTACAAAACTGAATTTCTAGATTTTCATTTATCAAGGAATGATTGTTACTGTTACTGTGTGGTCATCAATTTTATTTCATAATAATGAGTCTCATTTCATAAACATATATTTTTTCTCTATATAAATAAAAATAATAGCTTCCATTCTAGAATCCAAATTATAACATGCCAAAAATTTATTTTAAAATATTATAACTCTTGACATTTTTCTTAATACAAAACAGTATACGTTATTTGAACTGCGATATACTATAAAAATAATATTATTTAAATGTTATTATTCTTGCCTAACCATTAAATTGGTAGGTATTAATAATAAAATTCATAGTAGGGAAAATATTTATAATAGTTTTAAATAAAAAAATTATTGATTAATTCATATTAAGTAAGTACTCAATTTTTAGTAATGTCATTTTAACTTAAAAAAAGTATTGTATTCAAAAATAATTTTATTTAATTTTTTCATAAATAGTTATAAAAAATTTATAATAAATTTAGAAATAATTATAGGTAATGAATGTTTGTAAAATAATCATGTATATTTTATCTTAGTGTGGATTTCTAGGATATTTCTAAAAATATGTTTTCTAATGAATTAGGAAAATAGCAATTTTTTTAAAACTTTCATTTATTTTCATTTAAAAAAACTATTTTTGGAATATGATATCAATTTAAAATAATCCTATTTTAATGAAAAATAATATTCATAATTTCCTTTTAAACAATATTAAAGTTGATTTTTTTTTCAAGTTTATTTTTGTATTTAATAATTTATTTTTCTACAAAGAATTTTTTTGTGTGCCAATGATCATAAGAATTTAAATTTATGACTATTAATTAATGGTTTAAATGAACTTTTTATGTTTTAAATAACCAATAATATAATTTAAAATTAATTTTATGGGTTTTACAAGGCAATTAAAGGATTTAAATTCAGTTTTATGCATACGAATATGATTTTTTTATAAAATAGGGCTTCATTACATTTTCTGTAGTTATTTAAAAGTAATTATTACACATAAATAAATAGAATATAGTAAAATGGAATAATATTTTTAATTATAATAATTTATATTATTCAATAGGTTAAACTTAATTTTTAGACATATAGAATATTAAAAACAATAAAAAAATTCACCACGGTTAAGGTTAAAACCGGTTTACTGGAGGTTAAACTAAGAGATAAGGGTTGGAATGTGAAATTAACAAATATAATTAATATTTTTTTTAATATATTTATACCCTATATTTTTGTACCTTATAATTCATGTGAATTTTTAGAAAACTTTACTTTAATGTGCCCTTATATTAATGACATCCTTATAAAAATTCCATGTGTGTATCTCCCTTTACTTATAAATGAGAACCCCTTCTACACCATTATTAGTGAAATTTGAGCCTTATATAATAGCCAGTATGTCCTTAAAAAATTATAAATTTCTTACAATAGTCTTATAATATCTTTTCTTATCCTAATACCAATGTTTCAATTCTTACGGTGTAATCTAGAGGAGTTGTCTCAAATAAGAGGTACAAATATTATTCGAGCTCTTTTAAATTTATTTCTTCATCCATCTTCTATAATCCTATTGTAACATAAAATCATGATTAATATAGTATAATTAATATATTTATATGTTATTATGAGGATAGAACAACCATTTACCACCACTTCTCTATCAAATGGTAAATGCAATTATCACTCTGGCATACATGTGGCAACCACCGCCACATAACGATATGATTCATTTTCAATCACCATATATCATGGTTGGATATTATTTACTATTTAATGATTATATATTATATTTATGAAACTATTATATTAATTTAGTTATAATATCTTATCTACCTTATTATGAACCAATCTATTTAAAAATGATAATGTCTCTCACATGTGTGTGTGGACAAACCATCTCTATAAAGTGATGTTATCCTTTTTCCATTTTTTATTTGATTTATTGGTATTATGAATTGATTTAATGAATATATATCATTTTTATGATATAATAATAAATCAAAACATTTGAATTATCATTTAACTTTTTCATTCCATCCTTTGAAATGTTGAAACATTACTCATGCATACGTACAGATTTCCATCCCCACAATGTGATGTAATTGAATTTTGACCACCACATTATGTGAATAGTTAAATATATATATATATATAATAATAATTAAATACTATACATTATATTTCATTAATTTTATGAATATTATGTAACCATGATCAATTTATAAGGATCAAAGTCACGGAAATAGAACATGAATGAGAAATGAAAAGGGTTTCCCCTGAAATAGAGACATTAAAAAATAATTGTTAATTAAATGATGTTGAAATGATTTTAGGGGATATCTTATTATATTATAAGTATTAATTTTAATATTTTTTTATTTATATTAAATATAAATGTTATATACATGTGTTTAGATATCTTATGAAATAAGTCGAATATAAGGTAAGGGTCATTCCTCTCAATTTTGATTCATTGAGACATGTTTGATGTTATGAACCTATTGAGGTTAATGAGGTGTATATAAAAAAACTTTCAAATTTTATATAATATAAAATTATTAATTTTTTTTAAAGTTAAAATTAATATTATTTCATTTAATTGAATTGAATTTGAAAATCACTAAAGTGGTAAGGTTTTATCAACCTAAATTATCTTCATTGGGATATATATTATCTTAAAAAGATATATTCATTTAGGAGGATTATCTACTGAAAATTTGATCTAATTTATCAGGAATATCCTTATATACATATTATTTAATGTTTCTTATTATTTCATTGCTATCATGGGACTTATAAATAAAAATTTTCCAAATTAGTAAAGGTTTTATGTTAAAATCTCCTTATTTTACATAGATTATTTATGCGTAAATTTATATTGATGGAAATATATAATATATCTATTAAAAATAATGTTTATTTTCTTATCATATGGGTATTTATTGATATGATATGTTTTCATTTCATTCTCCTATCCTTAATTACTCTAGATATTGAAATAATGTTTTTAATGAAAATATAGTTCTTTTCTATCATTAGTAGGAAATATTTTTCTACCATGTCCATATTTTCAATAATATATTTTTATGAATTTTAAATAATCTCAAAAGAATTATTATAGACGATTTTAATAATTTTTTTATTTCAATAATTTTTTTAAACGAATTTTCTTATCATTTTCTGAATTAATTACATTTTAGTTTTCACTTAAAATGTGGATGTATTTTTGGTTCTAACTCATACCACATAAATGGTTGTTCCTTGTGTCATGTATTCTTTTTATTTGAATATTAATTTCTGTTTTCACATGGTTCTTTGAAATGAAAAATGTTTCCTTCATATTTTAGAAATTTTTAGATTTTGAAAATTTTATTTCAAAATGAATGGATACTTTTCTCAAGAAATGTTCTAGTAATATTTTAAAGCTATTTTATTCTTTAACAACATATTTTGATGTTATTTACACTTAATTTGGTATATAAAACAATTTTGAAAGCATTATTATTTCTCTAGATACTTTATTATTTAGATCAATAAATATTTTTAGAACTCGTTTTATTTTCCAAGGGTAATAATTTGATATAATGATAAATATTTTCAGGAACTTATGGAACATATTAGTACATGTTATGATTATATGATGGGCGGGTATGTTATATCCCTTCAATACCTTGGACAATGATTAACATTTTATGATCTCAAATATGGTAAATAATAGTTTATCCCAAACTAATAAATACATTATAAAAGGTTATCTCACGCCCAAAAAGGATACATGGGAGGTTATCACAAGCCCAATATAGGGTACACAAGAGGTTATCCCAAGTATATGAGAGGGTACATGGGAGGTAATACAAATTTCCAAGAAGGTATATGGATTTTTATCCCAATACTAGCATATGATGAATGTATTTGTGAATATCCTTGAAATAATATTCCTATTCCTATGATTATTCCAATTTTCTATGATACAATCTTATGCCAATGTTATGATCTCATGGCTCGAGATCTTTGATTACATTTTTATTCAATACTTATGAAAATCCAATATTCATTCCATGACTCTTGATTATATGATTTTTTGGGCATGATTTTAGGATTTTAATATCATGTTTTTACTCCCGTATGCTCATGATATACATTCATTTGATCATTTATTGATATCTTCTTGGTTTACCATTAATGAGACACAAAGTTCACCCTTTATTATGAGTCATTTACTCCAGGATATGAAGACATATTTTAAGTATGGAATACTATAGAAGGGTTCTATTTGTCAAGAAATATTTGGGATAGGATGTAGATATTTTATATACCAATTTTTTAATTTATTCATGATTCCAATGATACTAATCCTTTACGGATCTGGGGTGGATCTTAATGATATGTAATGAGTATCCATATATTAATATGTAATGTTTTTTATGTAAATTTTCAGTTTATATATACGGTAAAAGATGGAGGTTTAGTTTCCTTTCGAAAACTAGGAATATAAAACCTTAATTGGAACCCTTAGGATAATCCTACATATAGGATAACATCCTAATCAATGGTAAAGAAATGAGTTTTATTTTCAATGAAAATATATCCCTGTTTTGATACAAGAAAGGGGATATAGGATCTACCATAGTCTTACATTAGGGTAATAACCCTGAAAATTATTTATTGGGTATTTACTTAATTGTGACTTGGTGCATCAAAAAGTTTCATTACTACACACCTAACTAAAAACTACTGAGTTTTATGCATTGGTTCATACACATTTTCTATACAAGACATTTAGAAGTATTCGAATTTATAACGACCATGGATAACCTAGGATGCACATTGTATATCACAGATTGAATTTTTTAATGATTTAGGTACCCTATACATTATTTTCATGGTAATATGATTTTCCATTATGATTAGAATTTCTTATACTATGATTTTTTATTTATTTAATAGAAGGGACCAGAAGGAAATGTGTTAATCATGAATGTGAAAAATTATGAAATGATTTTCCTAAAGAGAATCCAAATCAAATGGGGGACAGAATCTCAAAGCTTGTGACTGTGTCTAACCATCTATGATGATGTTTTAATAACAACCTGAAAATAAGTGAGTTTCTGGATGAACCAAATAATAGGAAAATGGTGTTTCATAAAGAACATACAAGAAAGAATATTTAGCTTCATTAATGTGGAGAGAGGGGGGAGAATAACCCAGGGATATGACTCAATGTAATGGGTTGATATATGTTTCTAGACAATAAGAACAAAGAAAAAGAGAATTTTGAGGAAAAATGAAATGTTTGGTTAATGATACAGATGATAATAATGGTTTCCTTAAGGTATTATCTATATGTGAATGTTTCAAATGTGGAAATTAAAGAAATAATGTAAAAAAATATTTGGAAAATCCTTAGAAAAGGACCATCGATAATGTATTAGTAAATATGTTTTAATATTGATGATGAAGAGACTAATATTGACCAATAAAAGGCATGAATTATTTTAACTATTTTTATTATATGAAAATTAATAAACATGATAAAATTGTGTTCGATAAATCATAATACATGATTTAAATTTAATATTTTAATATGTGGGTATTGTGGAAGATGATAATGCAGTCTGTTTAACGTTTTAAGAGAGATTTTGCATGATTGATGTGTTTATGTATTTTGATTTGATAACTATTTTGTAGACATTATCAATGTGATATTTTCGGAAAATGAATGATTGTGGGATAGATAACTCTTGACATATTTCTGATGTATAGTTGATAATGTATAGTTATGATAAATATATTAGTGATATTGAAAAATAAAATTGTATAGTATTGGTGATATAGAAATAGATTAGTGACCTAATGAAAAATGGATTTATGATATATTTGGCTATGGATATTGCATATTTAGATTTGTGCAATATATTTGATAGTTTATGATTTTTGAAGGACTAAAGATATAATTAATTTGTAGAAGTATATATGTTTTCATTGAGGATTTTTTATGATAGAGTTTATTTTGGTAAAGGAATAACATGTTTTAATAGAATATATAAAAATGGTATTAACATGTTAGGTATGTGAAATTAAGAAATAAATTATGTTTTGGGGGTTAAATTTATGTTGATGTGGGAAATTTCATGATATTTTTCTCTAAATTTTTATGCTGGAATTTCATCAAAAATATTTTCAATTAGATTTCAGGATAACTATTTATTGAACGGTTTAAGTTGAACATTAGTGTCAATGTTATTATTTTAATGATTAATGTATTATTTCATAATGTGAATATTTTTCAATATTTGATAACTTCTGCTAACTATATTTTTTGTAAATTTATAGAGACAACATGAATGAATTTTCATAATATTATAGAACCTAAATTCCATTGATTTTTCTTTTGCTTTATGCATGAAAAAATCATATTTAATATTCATTTCATATAGTAATAGATGAGGTAGAAATGTAAATTGATCGAAACATAATCAAACGATGAAAATACATTTACATATTTGAATAAGTCAAGTAAGAATATTTTTTTATTTTCCATTTTTATGGGGAATTTGTGGGTCTTATTAGACCTCAATTTTTTTCTATTGTTGTCATTATCATTATCATGACCATGTTTTCTGTAACTCTCTATTATTTTTCAGATATTCCATGTCCATACTTTCACCTCACCCTAGTGTTCCCCTTGTCTAGGATCCTGATTAGGTGTTATTTCAGTTGCCTTATTTTAAGGGGAATTTTTATTGACTTTGAATCTTCTAGGAATGTGCCTACGGTGCCATCGTCATCTTCGGATCTCCCGACCATTGGCCCAACTGGAATGCCAGATCTGGTCCTTCCCTATTCCTCGCTTCCTTGCGAGCCTCCTGAAATTAGGCATCCACTCACCCCAACCGTCAAATATGTTATCTGTCGAAAATCGATCAATCAAAAAGGGTTTGAAGGTTTCTTAGATCCTTTTGATGGATCTTCTTTATGTTCAGAAGATGGTGTTCCAACATTTGATGTCTCCACCGCTGATTTCCATGAAGCTTCTGATCATCTCCAATGGACACTGATTGCGATGTTTGGGATCGAAAATCCACCTCTTGGACTTTTTCAACTTTTTATCATCTCTTGGAACCTAGAATCCCTAGCTACAACGTTGATGCTTAATTGGAAGGGTTTTTTCGTTTCTATTTCTTCTCGGGACGATTTTGTATAAGATTGGTGCAATAGCCCATATTCGGTAAGGAGGTGGAGTTTCTCGCTTCTCCAATAGTCTATGGATGCACACCTAGGTAGAGATTCTTTAATGACTGTATTGTGGATATCGATTCCTAGATTGCCCATATATTTCATGACTCATGGGTTCATTTGTGGTATTGGGAACTCGCTGGGCTCCTTTCTTTGTGTGGATCAGAGGTCTCATCACCTTGAAGATGCCGTGACAATGAGGATTTGTGTGAAGATGGACTTAGTGTCCCCTCTTCCATCCAAGTTGCATCTCAGAGTGGAAGGGATGGCTGATTGGTCTCAATCTCTGGTCTATCCTACCCCACCAAGTTTCTGCTGAAGCTTCCATCATTAAGGCCATGCCTCCTTAGAATGCTGAATGTCTAGATAGTCCAAGTTGCAGGATCCAGAAAAGCCCTTCCATCTGGTCTCTTCTGTGGCCTCTGAAGCCCCTTTCTCTAGGTTAGCTTTGAGTCCTGGTGACAGAGGGAAGAAGTTGTATAATTCTCCCAAAGCAGGAAGATTCTTCTTCTGGTGGCTGCAGCATTATAGAGGCCCTGGTTCCCCCATGTCAAGACCTGGTTTTTGTACCCTGCCAATAGACTCACTTCAATCATGTTTCTAGTTCATTTGGTGCTATGAATTTTCTCTCAGTATTACAAGGGAACATCTCTCCACCTCTGCCTTTGTCCATGCTGCATTTATTCGTCAAGGAAATGGACTCGAAAGAATATGTGGAGAGCATTATAATGGTCCCTCATCCAACTATAATCTCTCCTCCCATGGGTATGGATGTGACCCCCTCAGACACACCTTTGATGGAAATTCTCCCTTCCACTCTAAATGCACTGGTGGTCAGGCAACAAACATTACCTTCTCATCCCCATTTCACTCCCAAGGGAGTTTGAACTATAGCTCAGTCAAAATATGATTCTAAGACTAGATATTCTATGAAAATTCAGTTCCAGGTGTCTAGGGAAAATTCCAGATAACTCCTCCGTCAATGATTAATATCCTCTTCTGGAATGCTCAAGTATTGGTCTCTCAGGTAAAATTGGACTTTATCTATAATGAGTTTCATTTTCACACTGTTTCTATGGTTGCAGTACTTGAACCCAAAGAGGATCCAGGTAATATAAAGATCTTTTCTCAGTGTATGATATCTAATGGGTTCCTTCATAGCTCCCTATCTAATTCTCATATTTAGATATTTTGGAAACCAAGCATTTCAGTTGACATGTTGTCTATATCGGACTAACGTATCAATATTAATGTCTCGGTGGGAGGACTGGAGACCTTTCCTTCAATTGGGTATGCTAAGTGCGATGCTCAAGGACCAGAATCATTGTAGGATGCATTGAGTGCTTTCAATCCTAGTGACGTGTCGTGGTTAGTTGGTGGGAACTTCAACATTGTGACCTGTCCTAAAGGAAAAAAGGGACATGATCCATTTCCCAGGAGGGAAATCTAGGCTTTGGTTTCTTTCATGGAAAATAAAGATCTTCTAGATGTTGTTTTTTCAAATGATCCATTTACATGGTGAAAAAACCATTATAAGAATAGGAGTTACTGGACCCAACTAGACCGGTGCTTGGTGAATGGAGAAGCTATTTATGTTTTCCCAAATATTTATGTTTTCCATCTGGTGCATGGTAATATAGACTATTCACCCATCTGTATTACGTTGAATTCCAAGAGTGATAATGAGGAATTATTCTATTTTTCATCATCATGGGTTGGCAACTCGGATTTTTTGGACATCATGAGGGATGAATGGAACCCTTCTATTAGCAGTAACCCATGTACATCCCTTCATAAAAACATAAGGCATATTAAAAGTCATTTTCAATATTGGGTGAAGAATCATCCTCCCGATATTACAAAACTGGAGATCTTATGAAAAGATATTCAGTGCCTTGAGATGCAGCTTGAGAACTCTTTGGATGATGGTACCTTTGTGGAGTTGAGGTGGAAAAAAACTAGTTAGTTGATTGTCTTCTGAAGTTGGTACTTTTGGTAAGAGAAAAATATAGAATTAAATTTCTTTCTGATGGTGAAAGAAATACAGGTTATTTCCATGCTTGCATTAGAGAAAAATGTAGATTTTTTCCTCCTAATCTATTACAGAATGAGGTGTCTTATTCTAATGAGAGTGAAATAGTTGGGAACTTGGATGATACCCATATTAGGAACCTCCTTTCTTCCCTTAACGCTTGCATGGAATATGGATACCCCATAGGCCCATATGATCTTTTCTATTTTATTCCTCATTTGGTTTCTAATGTAGCAAATGGATGCATGAAAGCTCTTCCAGATGAGGATGAAATTCGTAGTCGTAGTGAAGTCTGGTATATTAATCCAGTTAGTGCTCCTAGCCTGGATGCATTCCCTTCTACTTTCTATAGGGCTTCTTGGGATCTTGTAAAAAGAGTTTTATCAGCGCATTGCATGAAATTTTCCAAGCGGCTAATATTCCTCATGTGGCATGCATGACTAAGATTGTGATGGTGCCTATGGTCACGTCCCCCCTCTCTTTGAATTATTATCATCCCATTAGTATTTGTAACATTACATGTAAATTCGTAGCTGTTATTCTTAACTCATTACATGGACCCTTCCTTCCGAGCTGGGTGTCTGAGGAGCAGCTTGGGTTTGTGATAGGAATTTCAATTAAAGGGGCCATTGCCATGGAACAGGAAGTCTTCAGTGACATCAATTTGGAGATGTTAGGCAGCAATGTGTCTATCCAACTTTATATGGGTAAAAAATATGTTAGAGTTGAGGGTAGATTTATCATTAGGGTCCTCAGGAGCATGTGATTTTCAGCGTGGGTTGTAGATTTTCTATTTCGATGTTTTAGTTCACCTTGGCTGGTTACATCTTTCTTTGGTAAAAACATTAGTTTTTTTAAAGCAGTCATAGGCTTGAGACAAGGGGACCCTCTCTCCCCATCTCTCTTTATTTTGTATCATGATTCCCTTAGCTTTTATTTTAATTATTATATTGATGTGGGTTGATGTGGGTAATGTTACTTCTTATTTCAATAGGCATTCCTTTGGGGGTATTTCTCATCTCATGTTTTCCGACAATACCATAATTTTTGTTAATGGTAGTCGAAGGTCCCTTCAGGGGGTTAACGAGGCTTGGGATGTTTATTGTTCTTGGAGAGGAAATGTAGTTATCCTGTAGAAGAGTATTTTATTTTCCCCTAGTAAATTCTAGGAGAGATGACTAAGAGAATTGGAATCCAGTCTTGGTATATAAAGAAGTTATTCCCCTATGACATATTTGGGTGCTCCTGTCTCCCCTAACACCCTTCTCATTAGGCATTTTTGAGATGGTTGCCAATAAAATAAAAGATCACTTTACTAATTGGAAGAATATATTCCTATCTTTTGGAGGGATAATCATGCTGATCAACTTTGTCCTTACCTCCATCCCCAAGCATATTTTTTCCACTCTTAAGGTACCTATGAAGGTTATTTCAAACATTGAAGCCATTTCGCTTGAATTTTTTGGGATGGGAACCATCAAGGTAAATGTCACTAGGATTCTTGGAAGAATATGACTAAACCTATAGAGGAATGATGTCGTGATTAAGAATTGTTTCGGGTGCAATAAATGGTCTTCATGCCAATCTTTCCTAGGAGATAATCAAGGAGAAAACATTGTGGGGATAACACGTGATAAGAGTTTATGGCCTTGAGGGATGTTCCAGGTATAGAACCTCTAAAACCCATAAGCTGGACTAATATGATTTTCCTTTTATTCAGTAGTATCCCTGATGGTCAATTGGTAAAGGAGATGTCAACTTTTGGCATCAAAACTGGTTGCGGAAAATCCATGGCTTTTAGAGCTGCCCTGCTTTGGACGTCACCTTTAGGGAGGCTATAGATCACCCCACTCTCGTCAATTCCACAATGGAGAATACCCAGAAAATTATATTTGACTTCATTTTGATGACCAGTGATTCAGATAAATTCATTTTTACAGGATCTGCTACTGGTACTTTATTTATCAGAGACATTCAAAAAATTCTTCCTATTTTGACATTGCATGATTTATGGGGTGATATTTCATGGTGAAAGAAAATACCTCCCAAATTCCTTTTCCTTTCATGGCGTGTTCGGCACAATTATCTCCCTTCTGATGATAATGTACAAAGAAGAGGGTTATGTCTCTCATGGTAGTGCCATTTCTATTGGTTGCCCATATTTGAAACTATGGGCAGCCTTTTTATTAATAGTGACTCGGAAAAGGCTATTTGAATCTATTTTGGACAACTTATAGGTTGGTATGATCGGGTTATCTTTATTGAATTGTTCCTCCATCATTGGTTCCAGGCGGCAGACATAACCAACACAGAGCAGAAGGCTAGAGAATTCGTTTTCATTACTGGATATTGGCTCACCTGGTCGTATCGTAATGAGGTGCGACATCACCTCCTCCTACCTTCCATCTCGGGTATTGTATTCTAAAGCAAGAACCTAATTATGGATTTGTACAGGTTATATAATGACATGGTGAGTGCGCTTACCATTTGGCCTATTCTCCCTCCTCAAGGCCCCCTTAATTCCAGTTCTATAGATTGTGGAAAGTGGATCAGTTGGAAACTGCCTGTTTTGGGGATCAAACTGAATACTGATGGCTCTTTCTCCCTGGGTTCCATGTGGTGGGGGGGAGTTATTAGGGACTCTATGGGATCAGTCATTGCTTCCTTTTAAGGATTCTACAGAAGGATTCACTTCAAGAGGACGCTCATGTCGTGCTGTCAGAACTCCAGCTATGCATTCATAGGAACATCCCTATCAGAGAGATTTAGATCAATTCGAACACTATCTACAATGGTCTTTTGGGTAAACGCCTTATTTCCTGGTCCATTTAATATTCCATCAGGCATTGCAAGTTTGTTATGAACGAACATATGGTCATTCTTCATACTCGGAGAGGGGAATGTTGTGGTGGATTATCTTACTTCTCTAGGGACTCAGAACGACTTGTTAATTATTTTCTCTAGTAATGGTTCTCTTCCTTCGGAGGGAGAAAACATTGTTCTATCTGATGCCCTGAGACTTCACTACTTTAGGACACCTTAATTGTTCCTTTGTAGTCGTCTTTTTCCCCTTAATAAAATAAAATGATGTTGGTAGTAGGTTACCTTTTTTATTCCAACTTCCCATTTTAAAACGAATTTTTAATATCCCATTGTGTGAATTGGATTTTAAACAAATGTACTTTCAAATATTGAACCCTTGATTACCGATATAAAAATTGGTATAAAATAATTTTTTAGGGGGGACTATAACACCCAAAATATTTTTTTTTTCAAAATAATATTATGCTTCATTTATTTCTTAAATCAAAACACTGATCTTTAAGAAAACAATGGTATAATATAATAATTTTATAATTCAAATGTGACTATTATAAAAAAGAAATTTAATATGAAGGTTTTAAAAGTAATAATAAATTTACGAAATGTATGTATAAAGGTTTTATATAATGATAACGAATTTATTAATGCATAACAAATAAGTATTCAATTTTCAATATAGTCAATTTAAGCTTTAAAAATGTTTTTTGTTGAAAACTTATTTTTATTTCATTTTTCACAAACATAATAATTAATTTATAAAAATTTTAAAATTTTTACGTAAATTATTTAATATAATTTTTTATTCCATAATTTTATTATTATATTAGGTTAAATTTTTAGTATTTTGGTATAAAAATATTTTTCACTAAATAGCAAAAAATACCAATTATTTTGAAACCGTCATTTCATTTAATTTAAAAATTACAATTCTGTTTTGAATTTTAACCTAAAGGAACATAGGAAAATTTTAATATTAAATATAATAATTAATTATATGGGAATAAAAATTAAACATGAATTTAGTATAAGTTCATATTTCTTCTTAAAAACGCATTTTTATAAAAATATATTTTATGCGAACAAAGTGTTTTTATATTAATAAAAAATACTAGTATCAATTAATAAATTGTTTTAATAATATTTAAATGTTATATATATTTATTAAAATATTTAACATTCATTTAATGCGTTTTAAAAGGAATGTAATGGTAGTAAATTAATTCTTATGCATAAAATTTGTTTCTAAAATTAGGTTTTTGTAAAATATTGCGCTCTAATATAAAATTAAATTTAGATACATATTGAAAATGAATATAATGCCCCACCCCCAAAAGATCATATAATTCCTTAATTTATTATATTTTCATGATTACAATGAATCAAATCCTAATGGATTTAAAAATTTAGTAGTTCAGAAAACCATATTACATATATGAAACCCATTTTAGATTGGTGATAGAAAATACAACATAAAAAACTAAAATCAAAACATATGTGATACACATTCTATGAATTCATCTTCATAACCTATGAAAAGTTACAAAACAAGGGTGATATCAAATTCTCAGTAAGGATTATGTATAGTGGATGTAATAATGAAATAATGGGCATAATCAATATGGAAAGGTAAATATGAAAAATCATTCCATTTAATCAATGAACTGGGAATGAAATATATCCGTAGATAATGTATAAGAAATAATGTCATGGATAATAATAATTGAATTATCAATGTAAGAAATATATAAATATTGGTCTCTATGTTTCCCAAGCACATGAAACCTTTACCATCCAAAAATATCATGAGGTGGTTTAAATAAACTAGGTAAAGACCCATCTTATTTGGCTAACTGATTCGTCTCATGAGACTGTTGATGCATTATAAGGATTGCGTTAACTAGTCTCCAACCGGTAGAGCTGGCATTAACTGGTCCACAGCCCGTACGAATTGCATTAACCAGTCCCCAACCCATGTCTTCCATGTAAAAATATTTACTCATATATATAAAAACATATTTAGTTTCCCAAACAATGTACATTATCAAAATTCGTTTTGAGTAAAGGATATATATTTATTAATATTTTTTGAGTAAATTGAATAATATTCTAAGTAAAAATTGTATTTAAAAATGTTATAAGGTTTAGTAAATAATCATATCAATCATAGAATAATATTCATACTGCAATGATTTATAATTTTCAATGAAAAATGATTATGAGAACGTGATTATTTGATTATAAAGTTAACAATCACAAAAGAAGGTGAGATTGTAAGATAATTTTTACCAGTTGGAAAAATTCAAGTTACAACCCCCTGGATAAAAGAATTCTAACTAAAACCTTAAATACCATGAAGATAAAAGTATTAATGATATAATATATCAAATGGGGAAGTAGATACATCACACAAAATAAGTAAGTGATGAATATGACATTTATCTCACATATGTAAAAAGTGATATAAAAATCCCATACATTACACTCTTTTGGATGAATGCTATTTAAAATACTTTATAATGGTTTAATGCACGTTATTAACTTATATAAAAACATATTAATATTTATTATATAATAGATAGTTCTTTTATAACATATTATAACCTGTTCATTAATAATATTTCATCATTTTCATCATTTCTAGTGTTAATTTCCATGTCTTTCTAGTATTATTTGGATTGTAATTTTTTGTTCCTATTACTTGATCATGATTTCATTATCTAACTAATTTAAAAAATAAATCTGTAAATATTTTATATATTCAGTATATATTTATTTTTATTATTCCATAATTTTTGGTGATATAAAATTAAATACATCGTTCATGGAGACATTAGGTCGTACATATGCATGAACAATGCTTCCATTTTCATATCATAATAAAAGAAATAAAATTAAATGATATATATGTATATCATAATTCTAGTATAATATTACTCTCATATTAATCTCATATAATAATTAAAACTATCCTTAATGAATTCCATGTAGTGCGTGAACGAATCACGTCGGTTTGAGGAGACAGTAGTCCACAATTTCACAAATAATGTTATCTTATTCTTCTAAAATGGAAACCATGAAGGTATATGTTATAAAATAATTATAGAAGAGTAAAATAATAAAAAATATCACACATATCATATATAAAATATAAATACAACATTATTCACAACCATGAGTGGTGGTAATGGAATAACGAACGACATAAGTTCGTGATGCGGTAGTCCCTCATACACACGGTTGATGATTACATATCCCATTTGATGAAAGTGTGTTTGATTTTGGGTCTTAAAAATACTATAAAAACATATCCATATATTTATGATAAATATGTTTTTAGATATGCACGATATCAAAATAATTGAAGTTGTGGTGAAACAAATAAAACTAAACATCTCGTTGAAGAACATTACCTCTTATTTGGGTAACTCCATTTGATTTATACAAAAATACTTTCTTTGGTTTAATTTACTTCCAAATTTAGGCCTCTAAGACGAGTTTAGAGATTTTATGATCTTATTTTTTCAGGGTTTGGATGAGGAAAATGTCTTTTTTGGTGTGAAAAAGTGTGGGGAGTGAATTCCTTTTTGTAGTGGAGGGGGGTGGCATATTTGAAAATATAAATAGATAAACACTACTGGGAGGCATCCCTTACCTGATGTACTCAAAGAAGGACAAATAATGGAATAAAATGAAATTATGGATGATAAAAATTTCCACCACACAAAAATAAGTTTATTTTTTATAATTTTTTCCTTAACCTCTATGTTTCCTCACTTTTACCATTTTGGTTTTTATTAAGTTAACTAGTATGTTAACCTTAGTAATGTAACCATTAAGATTCAATTAAAGTGATATTTTTTAGAATATATTGACTAAATTAATTATAAATATATAATTTAATTTAAAAAATAATAATATTATCAAATGTGTGGAAAATTAATTTGAACACATGTGAAAGTAACGTACAAAAACACCGCTTAAATCGTAACTATGCTAAATAGAGTTTTTACTATTTAATAGTCAATATTGTTATAATTTTATAATAATATTTCTATTAATGGTCCACATTTTATATTTATTAACATTTATAAATAAATTTTCTATTGATAATTTTTTAAAAAAAGTTAAATCTTTTAACAAAAATTCATTTATTAAAAAATAACATTAATGTAAATTTCAACATTATATACATAATTAAAAATTAATAATATCAATACAATGATGGAATTAAAATATATTAAGTTCAAAGGTATTTAAAATGAAATATTCATCTAAAAAATTAATTAACCTAACAATTCATTCCATTTTCATCACTTTTAATATTTTTAGTATTATTTTATTATTAACTAAATAATCAATACGTTGGTGTTTTTTAAGAACTTCATGTTACAAATTCTTCTCTAAAAATTAATGATGAATTATTATGATAAAATAAAACATTAATATTTCAACAGGATTTGTATTTCCCAAAATATGATGTTTTCCAAATCTCAAGGCTTTAAAAATCTTAATGGTAGGGAATGTTCCTTTTTTTTTCTTTTTTTTCCTTACCTTATTATATAAGTCACATTCATGGAATAGAAAACCACTAACTCATTAAATTAGAACCAAGAGGGTCTATGGTTGAAATATGGGAATCCGATGGGTTTTTTACCATTGATAAGTTTATTATTCCTGCTAAGATTATAGTTTACCCTTTGTGTAAACAAATTTTTACCATAATCGTTGTAATTAATTATAATTATGTTCACTTACAATTTTTCTAAACAAAATAAGATGATAGTGTTAGACTATAAATATTATACTGATCAAAAATATTTATATCCATTTTTATAAATTCAATTCAATGAACTGGAAAATTTAAATTTAATGTTAATCCCACAGGTGTGGTGAGAAAGTGGGTTTTTTAAGTGAAAGTGTTCAAAAGCTCCTTAATTTTTTATATCTACATTCAATATAAAAATTATTAAAATGACCTAAATTGGATTAATATATGTATTATTTATCTATTTTAACTTTAAAATATACAGAAAATATAACTTACCATTAATTTCTATTTAAACGAAAATGTAGTTTTCAACTAAAATGCAATACTTCTCACTATTCATCAAAAAATGAACCTTCTCTGAAAAATACCATAAAATCACCCAAAGATAATTTTGAAATTTATAACCCAAAAGTGAAGTTTATTTTAACAAAAAAAATTTATAAAATGGTATAAATTTAGTTTTATAATAGGTACGTCATTAAAAGGATAGAAAACTAACTTTAGAAAAATATAATTACTAATGCGTAAAAATGGATATGTTCATAACATATGTCCGTCCAAACATTTGGATGAATTTATAAAATTTTTATTGAATATATATTATAATAATAAATATATCATAATGTATCGGGAAATTATATACACTTATAATCTTCGTCTTTTTTGTATTATATGCTATCAAAGGTACTCAGTATTGTGTACAACATAAGCCAACTTAGTAGTTCTTATAAAGCAAGCTAGAATGAAAATTGAATTTATTCTAAAATTATAATATTTTAAAGCCTTGGGGTGTTTCATTTAATCATGTAAAACTTATTATATATATGTATTTTTATTAATTAATATAATTTAATTGTTTCATATTCATTTTTGGTCATAATGAAAAGTAAAATGGTAAAATTTTGATACCCTAGTTAGGGTTAAAATGGGATTACCGAGGGGGGTTAAACTAATGGGGAGCGTAGTAATTAGACCTAAAAATTTTATAATTATTTTTTAGATATTTATACTATATAATACCCTACCTCTTAATTTATTCACATTTGGAGCCCTTTCACATGAAAATGTTCTTATATTATTGAAATCATTTAAAAAGTTTCATGTCTTTCACTCCCCTCACTTATAAAAAGGAAACTTGTGCCCTAACTTATTTGAAAATTTTGATCCGTATATATAAAAAAATTAATAATAAAAAAACTTACCATATTAATTCCCATAATACTATAGCTCATTTTCTTCTCTTAATACCAATCTTTCAAGTCTTAAGATTTAAGCTAAAACGGTCACTCAATGAAAAATTTTAAATACGAACCAAGCTATTTCAATTTTATTTATTCTTACACCTTATCTAAACCTATTTTATTCATAAAAACCTGAAAATTCCAATATCATAAATATTTTATTATTTTATTATTATTGTGGTTAAAAAATATACCAGCTCATCTCTATCAAATCAGAAATGAAAGTATCGCTTGTGTATACATGTGGATTGTCACCCCACAGAGCGATAAAATTAATTTTCCACCACCATAATTTCATGTTTGTAAATTATGATGTATTTAGTTTTTATATATAATATTTTTTACATTATTATTATTCTATATTTATATGATTGTATCTACCTTTTTACCATTCCATCTGTTGAAAGGAAATAACGTCTTTTGTGCGTACATGGGTACTACCACCGCCACGAAACGATGTGAATCATTTTTTGTTTCCACATTAATTAGAATATAATAAGGATATATTTAATGAATATTTATTATATTTATGTTATAATATTAAATCTATACATCTGAATTATAATTCATCTTTCTTTTCTTCTATTAATCAAAATGCGAGAACATTGCTTTTGTGTATATATGGATTATTGTCTCCTAAAAGAGATGTAAATGATTTCCCTCAACAATATAATATAATAATTAAAAAATTATATATAATTATTAAATATGATACATAAAACATGATTATGAATCTGGATATGAAGAAACCATGATCAATTTACAATTATTGGATCATCTGAAACAAAACACATATACAAAATGAAGTGATTAACAACTGAATTGACGACCTTAATTTTGAATTGTTAATAACAAGGTGATAAATAACATAATAGGATGATCTATTATATTATAAGAATTACTATGAATCCAATATATTATTATAAAAAATTTAAATTTACAATATATGTGGTTAGAGTTCTTATTAATCAAGTAGAATATAACATAACAGTTCTTCATCATAATTTTTTTTATTGAGACATGTTTGATGTTAAGTGAATATTTATTTTTATCAGGTTAAAATAAAAATAATTTTACATGTTATACCATGTATAATTCTTAATTAATGTTTTTTAAAATTTAAATTTAAATTATTTCATCCAATTTTATTTTATTCAAAAAATACCAAAGTGGGGTTTATTGTGTCAAAATTTCCCCTTTGGAACATTTGTTATGTTATAAGGCTATACAATTTTAGGATGTGTATCTACTACCACTTTGTTATTTTTTATTATTAATATAATTATGTTCATGGTATTTAATATTTTATTTTATTTTATTTATTTCATGGTAATTACAAATCAAAATTTACCATATTAGTAAGTATTTTATGTTACATTCTCATTTTTTACATGGATTCTTTATGCTTAAGTTTAATATAATAAAATTATATAAAAAACTATTCCAAATAATAATTATTTTATTATCCTGTTGTTATTATATATATTACATGTTTTCCATTAATTCTTCTCTCTTTATGTAGTAAATATACCGAAAAATTGTTTTTACGTAAAACAATGTTTATTTCTCTCTTGGGTTGAGAATCCTTTTCTTACACAAAAATTTTTTATTTAAAACACTTTCAATATTTTTTACAAGTATATATATATTTATTAAATTTATTTTTACCCATTTATTTCATTTCTATAAAAAAAATTAAAAGAATCTTTTTCTAATTTTATCAATAAGGTACTTTTCCTTATTTATCAAAATGTGAAAGGATTTTTTATTTTAACACAATCCACATAAATAGGTTTTAAACCATCATGTATTCTATTTTCATTGAATATTCATTTAAAATTTAATTTCATCATTTTAAATAAAATATTATCCTTACGTTTCTTTAAAATTATAGATTTTAAATTACTGATTTTAAAAATTGAAGGGTATTTTCACCAGATAATGTTTCATTGGTCTTTTAATGGAATTTTCCTCTATGACAAAATATTTTTTAATTTATTATATATTATAGAGGATATGATCCAATCTTGTTATTTATATTCTTTCCTCAGATTTTTTATAATTATTTTGATGAAATCATTATGAAATCCATTTTATTTTCCATTTGTTATACTTTGATGTAATGATTAATGTTTTCATGATCTTGTGGAAAACATATGAATTGATTATGGTTATGTGATTGGTTGTTATGTCTTATCCATGCATTGGGTAAATATATATGATTTTTTTATGAGATCAAAGAGGCTATGTGAGAGGTTATCCCAAGCCCAAAAGAGGTTATATATTATGTTATCTTAAACCCACAAGAGGGTATATAAGAGATTATCCCAAGCCTAAAAGAGGTCCATATGATGTTAGCCCAATTTTAACAAGTGATAAATGTTCTTTTGGTTAGCCTTCACAAAATAATTCTATTTTTATGATTATGAAACACTTTATTCCACTCTTTTATGACATGATCTTATGCTGATGTAACTCTCTAATAAATTATATTATTTGATTGATTTATGATTCATGTGTTTTGAAATACCAATATTTATGAAATTGATAATGATAATATGAATTTTTGGGTATTATTTTTATATATTAATCTCATGTTCTAAAACCCCTATCCTCATTACATGCTCACATATGATCATTGATTAATATCCCCCTTGTTTTCCATTACTAATCATATGAGCTCACCATTTCATATGTTTCATTTTCACTATCATGTGAAGAAATGTTTTAGATATGATATGTATAATAAGGGTTATAGTTGGGAAACAATAAGTCGGGTATGATGTAAATATATTATGTTTTTGTTATTTATATATATCCAATTTTCCAAAGGCACCGATCCTTTATGATTATGGTGTTCATCACAATGATATGTATATAATATTCATTAAAAAATATCTAATATTAATTAATGTAATGTATGTGTCACTATAGAAATATAAACTATGTAATGATCATATGATACTATAATTTCATATATATATATATATATATACTTCTCTTAACCAGACTATTATGGATTGATTCCATAGAATTTACTCCTTCATATGCTGAGTTATATTCCTATGATTACCCTTTTTCAGTGTCATCTACTCCTGCACTGTGAAATCTACATATCGTACTACAAATTATTATCATTTACTATATATATATACATAATCATGTATGTGTGTGGTGAAACCACCTCTTACATGATTCATCTTACTTCATTACATTCAACATGAACTACTCACCTCAGTGGGTTTTTGAGTGAGCTACACTAATACAGGGTGACTCCATGGAACCTCAAATCGATAAAAGCATCAATTTCCCTGGGTCTCCTCAAAATAATTTTATTTGATAGACTTGAAAAATATTTTGAAAAATTGTTATATTTATGCATCAATCACATCATGAACCTTATATTTGTAACACTGTTTACTCTAATTCCAATATATTTAATCAAAATAATTATTAATTTAATTACACATGATATTCATTGTTCTGTGACCTCATTCATTGTATGTAATTTAATATGATGCTCAATAATTTCTCCAAAGATATATCTTTCTAAATAAAAACACCTTCTATTATATTATAAGATTTTAATGCACATTTTTGTCAATTTTAACAAAATGAATCACATGAGATTGAATTTGATTCTTATATTGACCAACTCATTTTCTACAAAAGGCTACTCAAGTTTCATAAAAAATATCCACATCACATTCACTCCAATAACCCCCTCATAAGGACATTACATTAATGTTTTTGGATTCATCAACCTTAACATTATCAAATTCCACCAAAAATTTGGTCAGAAAAATATTTTTCATCATAGTCTCAACAATCTCCCCTTTTAGATTTGTTAACTAACTGTTAATCAAAGTTAAATAATAATATTTTTAAACACTGAATATATATATATATCACAATTTCTGATTATAAATGAATCATCGGTCAACCTTATTATGACTTTTTTTGGAAAATAATTGAAGGAATCCATAAATATCAATAAAAATACTGAATATTTTTCATTATGTATCTTATATTAAAATCTAACATCTTATTCCATAACATCATTTCTAAAATCCACGTTCACCTATCATATTCCAAAATAATTCACCATGTTCCACAACATTATATTCATACACAAAAGATCAAAAAAATATTATAATAGTTCACATAATTCACTAACTCATAAACATACACAATGAGTTTGTAGCTTTCCCATTTCAAAAAATACCCCAAAATATATTTCCCCATTGTGAAAAACATATTCTTTGAAATAATGTCTTTCTATAAAAAATTACACAAAAAAAACCAAATAAAATAGGAGACGAGACATAATAACGTTACATTATCCATGAATGAATTGATGTTAAACTCCGAGGTTCACCCGCACTTTTTAAAATGAATCATTTTTAGTGACTTAGTGAACAATCATCTATTTATTTCTTTTCTTGAACAAGCTCACCTTCAACAATACGTTCTCAACCAAATCATTAATAATTTTTTATTTGACAACAATGTTCTTCAATTAAGTCTTTTGAAAGGTATTTATCAATAAAATTAATTCAATTTATTTGTCTCATCCCACTAGTACCAGTGAATTCTCATCTTCCCTGATATATTTTAATTAAGTTGTCATTAACATTAATTTATTTATCACTTGAGTTATAAAACATACACTTCCTCAGTAAAAATCATGGTTACAAAAATAATTCTTTTTCTATGAGTCCATATAACTATATCTAAGAAATAAATCTCCACTAGTTTTAGATCTTCTATAATCCACATTTCCTTCCTAATATGAATCTACATATCCAAATAGGTTGATATTGGCTCTATTTTTATATCTCAAATCATAATTCACCATTCCTCTGATGTATCTACGAATTCTCTTTACAACCATAATATTTAATTCTTTTTGTGAATTTTGAAATATTTTAAAAAGTGTTTCTACATACATAAGTTAATTTCATAAATAATTTAGGAGGGATAAACTCCTAAAATATTTTCTAAACTAACCTAAATTAAATTCCATTCCATCTAAATCCTTTTATATCTTAGATTCAAATAAAATTACGGCCAAAAATTATATTTAATTATCCATTCCAAAACAGCATCATATGTTCCTCTTAATAAATCCATTTGGAACCATTATAAACCAAAACTTATTTTATAATAAAATAATATTTCAAGCTCTTTCTAAAGTTCCCCTCACCTCTCTTATAAAATGGTACTTTCTCTTCTCTCAAATTCACACATCCAAAGCCATTTGGCTCAAAAATCCCTGCTCAAATATCCTTTTAACTACCCTAAATTCAACCTAGATGCCATAACTTGATCATAAGTCCAACCTAAGGAGCCCTTTTTTTCAAATCAAAAGGAAGCATCCAAAGAAGAGGTAATTATTTTATCACCTCTTTCAAAAAAAATTTCTTCATCCACTTCCTATTTCTTTATTTTTTCCATAATAAAATAATAACTCTAGTACCTTATAAATATTGAGATGTTATTATAAATATGGTGAAACCATATTAATTATTCTATCCATCCTATTAATGAAAAAGTAACCATATGTGCGTACGTATGGCTTACTGTCTCCACGTAATGGTGTAGTTTATTATTCAACACTTCATTATTTGGATGGGTATAATAATGAGTATAATTGATGTAAATAATAAATATAACATGTTAATTTTTATGCATAATTAATATACCATCCAATTCCATACCATTTTGTCATTAAGGAAATGATATCACTGCTCGTGCGTACGTACAACTTACCGTCTCCACAACACGATGAGATTCATTTCCAAGTTCACCATTCAACAATGATTATAAAAATATATATTATTAATAAGTATGTAATATATGATATAACAATACTACTAGAAAAATATATATATATATATACATATATCTCAATCACATACATCCATTCAATACGATATGAAAACGAAAACAACAATTATGCGTATGTACGACTTATCGTCTCCATAAATGGTGTTTTCGATTTCAAATAACTATATATTATACATATTTATATTCAGGATACATATTATATATAAATAATGTTTTATATTCTGTAATTATGTTAATAATGATCTATGTGATTTGATCATTAATAACAAGTTAAAAAATGTATGAAAAATGAAGCAATTATTACCCCAAATGTTACTTTAACATGGAAATTATTTTTAAATGGGTAATATAAAGTCATAAATGAATCTTGTATGATATAATAAATATAAATATGGTTTTTTTATAATTTAATAACATACCATGGTCATTATACAGGAGTTTAAACATACCCTCGACTAAGAAATGTACAAGGTAAGGGTTAATTCCCCAAACTCATTATTATCTGAGATTGTTTATGTGTAATTATTTACTAGGAGATATTTATCATCCATGTCTATTTTTCATAAAAATGATTTTAAAATGAATATTTTATGGTTTTGTGGAAGGGAATCTTTATCAAGATCATCATTTTAAATGTTTTAATGATTAATTATTCTAATGCTTTTTAATTAATGTCCATGTTTTCAAAATGATTTTAAGTATTTATTTATATGGACATGATTGTTTTAAATTATTAATTCCATTAAAAAGTTTCAATGTGGTGTGGGACACTTTGATTCAAAAATATATTTTAAATTACTTTGTTTATAAATGTGTGACTTTTAAATGGTTTCACAAAAAAGGGATATTTCTCGCAAAGAGTTTTACTGATTAGTTTCAACTATGTCAACATCCTTTACTGGATAATATTATTGATTGAGGTTGATTTATTATAATACAATATTCCATATTTTATTGAATGAGATATGATATGTTTGACTGTAGATGTGCTATTTTTATACCATTCATGGTTTATGGTTAAATTATTGACATTTCGTATGCTAGTTTTAATACGAATGTTTGTGTTATGTTTCAACATTTTCATATGAGGAATGCATTATACACAGTAAGTGACAAGAGAGGCCCACTATAACCGTTCGATGCATCGGTAGGTCTCATGAGACAAACTAGTGTCTTGGAATAAGGCCTTGACACAATTTATATTTAAGGTCTTGGAACGAGGCCTTCACTTTTTGGTTAAGATATTCGACATTATGTATTCTATCATTATGAGATTAGTTATTAATGTTACTTGTGATTATTCGACTAGTAGAATATCCATGTGAATAAGTAAATCAAATTTTATGATTTATCTTTTCCATATTATGATGAATTTAATTTTTAAAGGCCTTGTGTTTCAATTTTATACCTTTCCATAAAAGTTTATGATTATTTATGAGAGCTTCAACTATATTTTTTACCCTTACTGAGAATCTAATATCACCCCTTTATTATGTTTTATTTTCCCATGATTCCAAGAAGTGTATTATGATTGATATGAAGGGTTAATCTAGGGGAATAATGAATTTCTCAAAATATTATTTATGTTGTGTTTTATTTTATAAAGTGTAATGTAACGTTCATGTATGTAATATATTTTCCAAGATTTCTAAACTGACCGGTCCTTCGGGACATGATCTCTTGTGATAATGCCAATGCTATGTAATAGTTAACCTACTTGGGGTAACTAGGGTCAGGGCATTACACAAACTATATAGCCCCCAAATCCCTTTCAAATCATCTAGAAAAATTCTTGAACATTACCAATGCCTAACCCATATATTTCAATTCCTAATTATCACTAAAAATTACATAATACCACAAATTATTTGAGTTAAATTCTCCCAACCACAAGGATTTCAATACTCAGAAAGATAGATAATAGTGTTGATGAGTCAGGATGTAAAATCAATGTTATTGAAAAAAGTATATCAGGTATATAATTGTCTACAAATTCATCTATTCTCGCACCACTTACATGAAAAATGAATACATTGATTCATCTTGAGATTATCATTCTCAGTCCAATGTTACAAGTTTAGTGAAATGATTGAATCATTTATATCATAAATTATAAAATCACAAGAAGTTGGAAAATAGAATCAGAACCACTAAAGGGAAATAAGAAGATAAAAGGATGATGTGCACCACATTGAATCAATAATGTGATGATACCAAATAAATAATAAATTCAATTTGGTTTAGGATCTCAATAGGTTCCACATACTAATGAACAAACATTCATTGATTACCCAGGAAACAACACATTATCACCAAACATCCATGATTGGCATACGTTCCTTGATTAACAAAACAGAAAAAAGATACAATATAGGGAACTCAAAATCAATAGACATATTGTTATAAATCTCCCAATAGTGTCATTTATAGCATCCAAATATAAATAGAAATTTATGTAATCTCTTCTTTAGAAAGAGATATTTCCATGAGATATTAATGTTTATTGAAAAATTCCTCTTAGATGAAAGATCATATCAGTTTTCCCATTTGATCAAATTTGGATTCTTTTATTCACTAATAACCTAGATTAGAAAATTCAATGCAGTAACCACTAACACATAAATGAACTCAATTTTAGGGAAATAATAGGATAATTAGAACATGATACAAGGTCTTTACTTCCCAAACATACCATGTAACACCATGTTATAGTTCTCAAGTATACCTAAACCTCTCTTTTGTAAATGATTTGGATGGGTTATTTAGGGATGTTTTGGGATAATGTTTAGAAAATTTTGAAATTTTTTGGGATGTTCATGGCTGGGGAATGGTTTTCCCAAACTGTGCACTCTCTCAATGAAAATCATGCAACAAAAAACATTGGGGGTTTTCCAAACTAGAGATTAATTTGACAACCCATGCACCCACCTAGGAGAAATAGTGAAACCCCATTAATAGTGGTTCAATTTTAGGGAACATGTTTTGTGTAACATTGTGATTGTACCCATGAAACCATGCGTAAAAGACTTTTGAATACTAAAATTAATTTTTAAATCCTAAAACCCTCTTTTTAGGGGCCCAACGGGCCTGTATGACCCCATTTCATTTTATTCTTCCTCAGAGACTCTCACTATAAGAACCAAGATCTTTTTTTAATGTATGGATCATGTTTTTGGGTTGTTTTTAGGAAAAAGGTTGAAAAAGATGATATTATTACTACATGTTGTGTACTTCTGAGTACATGTTGTGTACCTTGCTTTCCACATATATCCATGTTTTGGCTGTGTAATGGCCAAATACATGGCCATGTGGTGTCATGTCATACCCCCTTAAGTCAGGGGACAATTGATGTTACTACATGGCATGTAGTGTTAATGAATACACCATGTAGTTTTCTTTTTTATTTGATATATCATAAGGGAGACACATATCATGTTTGGAAACAAATTCTTCTACCCATGTTTCGTACAGGAGTTCCCCAGAATGACGGATGAAGATCGAACCCCCCATTCTCCATCTGAGCCCCAATAGAGACACTGTTGGGTGAGTTGGAATCCCACCAGTGAGTTCCCAAACCCTCTTGAACATTTCATCCCAATTCGTCCTCTCTTGTGAGTTATTCAATGTAGGGTGTTTTTTATCTTTTTGAAGATCTATGATAATCTAGGCTAATTCAAGTATAGACATTCATGTATATTGATCGTACAACATTGAGGTAGGTGGTTTGTTCCTTTCATTGTTTGTATTTAGATTATTTATGTTAAAATTGCTGCATACCCACATTTTGGGTACTACTTGAATGGACTGAAGGCATTTTTTTTGATTTTTGATAACCCCCATTTCAAGGGATAAGGGGGAACCCTTAAAAGGCCCGTAGGTTTAGAGATTACATGACTCATAGGTCTTAGGAAATAAACAGACTATACTTGGATCTCTTCCTCCCAACTTCTTCATCGTGATATCAACTCTCCACCTTCACATGGCTGTTTAGCTAGGCTTCTCGTGTAGGTGCAGGCTAGTCCCGATGGCAATGTCATACCCTCTCTTTCTGAAAAATCCTCTTAGCTTATGCTCTGGTGAATATGCCTTCTTTGAAACCCCATCTAGAGTATGCTCCTTGCAGAGTATGTCTGATCATTTAAGCACAGTTTCAGGTGTCCCTAAGGCCTTGAGTGGGACCGAAGGCCTTGAGGTGACACGAAAGCCTTATTGGAATGAAGGCATTGGGTGGAACGAAGGCCTTAAAGGACCTGAGTCCCAAACCGATGGACCGAAAACCTAAATAGATGAATAGTTCTAGCTGCTACAGTATCGAACAATGTCTACTATAGTGTCTGCTACAATATTTCTATAGTAACCATGAAATATATCTCTGCCAAGTTTTGAACTCGGGTCTTTTGGATACACCTGTCGTGTCCTCAAAAATTGGGATGAGGCTCTTGTGCTTGGGTATTACATGATTTGGAATTAAACCATGTTATTACTTGCTATAGTTTGGTTGATTGATAAAGGGTTGTTTCTTATGCATAAGGTTAGATACCTTATCTAAGTGACACCTCATGGTTGTGTTTTCATTATTTGATTGTTTATGACCATTTCATCTCGGTTTCCTATGAGGCGTACCTTGTTTTTCGTGCCTTGTTTGATTAGGATGGAGTTTAAATGATTATTTTAAATATATATGATATGCATTGTGAATGTTTATCCATGTAGTAGTTTTAGATTACGTGAGATGCTTCAATATGATATGCACATTATATTTTTTCAATAGACAGTGAGAGCCTTTGACCAGGAATACTGATGGGACTTCTAGATTATTTACATAGGACCGTGAGAGCCTTGGTGTAGATATTTTACCTAAGGAGATTAGACTGTGAGAACTTTCCAAGGTGTCCATTTGTATTAAAATTAATGAATTGAATCTATATTGGACAAAAGGGGTTAGACTGTGAGATATTTCCCAGAGTGTTGTTATTTAATGAATTGATGACACGTTGGACCAAAGGGGTTAGATCATGAGATATTTCCTAGAGGGTCGTTATTTAATTTATTGATTCTATGTTGGACCAAAGGGGTTAGAACATGATAGCATTCCTAGAGGGTTGTTTATGAATAATTGAATGATTGTGATGCATCTTCCATGCCAAATCATAAGATTGAATTAAATATTATTTGATAGCTTAGATTTTCTTTTGAGACATCTATTTTGTTTCTTTTCATGGAAGATATAGAGATTAGGATCAATCCCAGGGTTACACGATTCAATAGATGAATAATTAAATGTTAAATTTATGTAAATAAAAACTGTAGGAATGTTTACTTTTGAGTACATCCTACTTTATTGCTTCGTTTTTGCATATTACCTGATATATATATTCCCTAACAGATAGACACATATATTTTGGAGGTTTCCTACTATAATTTTTCCCACACCCTATTTAGCTCATGCTTTTCAGCCCAATAGTATTATATGATTTCAGTTATAGGTAAGGGTAAGCGCCCTTCTTCAGCATGTACATTATTGTAGTAGGATCTTGAGAGAATGAGACTAAGCTGAGGCTTTCTATGATATTAGAGTTTAATATTTTGCTTTCTTGTATTGGATTGTATTGTATTTCTAGCATTGGGAATTGTTTTTGATTCTTTCTTAGACACATATTACATGCCTCTTATATATATATATATATATATATTCTCCGGTTGTTTTATTACTATTAGTCTTCCACAATTTACTTCCATTTTATGGTATTACTACTTGCTATATTATTTTATTTTTAATTCCACTGTGTATACTCTGCCAATGAGGGAATAGTTTCACCATTACTAGAACATGGCCCTCACTACTAGTCGAGAGCCTTTGACATTTGGGGAAATGAGATTGAGGTAATGTGACCAACCAGGTATGGGGCACCTTTGGGTGGCACCTGAATTTGGGATGTTATAATGTAGTATCAGAGGAGGTTTTCATTTGTTTGTCTTACTACTTGGAGCCAATAGACTGGGATAGGAAGTAATATGTAGTTGTTAATAAGATATTCTCAGGAGTAGCTAACCCGTGTACAAGGAAGATCCAATTTGCCTTGAATGTTGAAATTTTTCTAGTTTTTCAATTGTTACAGTTGATTTTATATCTCTGTTGGGTGATACACATGTATTGGGTTATTATCATTGATATTATTTGAGGTTTTATTCTATTTCAACCCAACGAGATGAGGGTATTCCATCTCATTCATCATATATTCACTTGTAAGAGATCACATGCCATGCATTCTTTTCATGCCATGTAGGGTATATTAATGATTACATGCTATTGTGATAGATGTTGTGATAAATATGTATGCTTTAGTGATATATGTTATGAGAGAAATACATACTATTTTGATAAGGTATTGGTATATGTAATGTTTCATTTTGATTTACGCCAAGCTTTGGTCCATGAGGTGTTATGTTCCCTCTTGGATCAGAATTTGGTGGATCATGTTTGAAATTTAATTGAATTTTATTAAGATATGATATGAATAAGGATGTCAAACTTTTATTTGTAGGGAGTATGGGATATCAAGGATTAGAACATGTCATGCCTTGAAGGATTTTATGATTTTGGGAATCTGGAGATGTTTCATATTCTTACTATCCAGAATACACAGAAAACACAACATGTGATGTTATGGACAAAGGTTATGTGTTCTTATGTTCTGGAAGAAATGAACTTCCTTAATTACATGTCATGTATTTATTGATTGTGTGACTGATAGTGAAAGTAGATACACAAGGTTGGTAAAATTATGGTATAACACTCCGTGTATTGGGAGTACACGTCGTGCTGTTGTCGACCATGTATTCGGTCATGTGACTAACGACACAGGTGGATATAACTTTTGTTGTACACACTATGTCTAGAGTGTGAACGTCGTGCAGTGTTACACCAATAGAGCCATGTAGTTATAGCAATGTAGAAGTACCTGGGATGGAGGGAATATTCATGTACACAAAGTGACTTAGGAGGAACACACCGTCTGTATTGGTTGTGACACAACCAGGTTGGCAGGGGTACATGACCATGTTAAGGCTAATGGGAATGCTCCATGTAGTGGTTCTACACTCCATGTTACCATATTTTAAAAAACATGAATTCTTTCCTTCACCTATTCCATTCTTGTTATTCTCAGCTACAGTTTTGGTTAATCTTGTATTGAGGTGTGCGGTTGACCTTGTGAAGTCATTCCACTATGACGTCCTTCGGTTGTACGCCATGTAGAAGGTGGTGATTAGACACCAGAATTGGTAGATCAAGGAAAACCAGAAGATCCTCATATCATTCCCATCATGGAACCAGCTATTATACTGGATGAAGGAGAAGAGGCACAGTTTCGTGAAGGAATTATGTAGATTATGCAGACCTTTCAGTGAGCACCACATCCTGCCTCGACTACAGTAGAGATGACACGGGTGTTCCAGCAGGATAATCCTCTTAATTTTTCATGGGATAGAGAGTCATGGTTATAGTCCATGACTTCTATATTCGAGCATCTAGAGATGAATCTTGAGATAAGGGTGAATCTCACAATCTACATGCTATTAAGTCCACCAAGAGATGGTGCGATTATTTTTCACATGTGGGAAAACTTTGGGAAGAGTTTCAGAGGAACTTCAATGATTAATGATACCCCGAGATGTTGAGGACCGACTAAGCTTGGGAGTTCATGCATTTGGAGCAGGGCACCCTTTCAGTGATGGATTACTCTTTTCACATTATAGAGCTTCAGTACTTCGCACCTGTTATAGGGGGTGACAAGTTATTAATGGCTAGGTGATTTGAGGATGGTCTCAAGTATGAGATATGATTTCAGTTGAATGTTTTAAAGATTACGTATGTGACTACTATAGTGATCTAGGAACTAATTACCAAGCACAATCAGAGGGAGTTTGGAGGTATGAGCTAGAGCAGTTTAGTATCCTGGATTGGTACTCCTTCGACTGATATCATGAAGCGTTGTAGGGATCCTTCACGCCATGATTCTAGTAGGAAATATGTATCTTTAGTTATCTAGGTGAGGTGCAGCCAGTGTGGAACGAGTGGGAACACAAGACCTCAATTACCAAGAGAACTAGTTGAGTGTCTATCTTGTTGAATGATTGGTCATCTTTAGCATTTTTTCATGATGTTATCATAAGAAACTACTGATAGGGGATCTACTATGAAAACACATACAAGAGTGGGGCCACCCGTTTCTCTTTAGTCATGGAATTGGAGTTTATCAGACCTTTCATGCTGAGGGGGTGGTCATATACATGGTAGCTAGATGGTAGATTTCTAGCGATAGTATGGTGGATCATCTCAAGGTATCTAGGCATGATGGTAGGGTCATGGTATAAGTCAAACTTTTGTGATAGAGCAGACCTAGCAAGAGTATGATCCCATACCCTCTACGATTAAAGGCACCATTCTATTTGCCTCAGTTTTAGTTTTTTCACTTTTTGATACAGGGGATTCCCATTGTTTTATATCTTTTTCCAATTTGGAGAGCCTTGGGCACTATATATTTACTTCTAATGATGTCATGACGCTAGAAACTCCTTTGGGGATTAAGATGGGTAGTGTACATCAGTACAAGGAGTTCCCTCTTGAGATTAATGGGTGTCAGTTCTTATGGAAAATCTATTTCTTAAAGATGAAAAGATTTGATGTCATTCTCTAAATGGATTGGTTGGTCTCCTTTCAAGCCTTTTTTGACTGCTACCACTATAGTGTGAGTTTCACGTCACAAGTGGGAGGATCATTTCTACCTAAGGGTGAATGGGATTTCTAGGCGAGTAGAGCTGGACCAGAGTAATATGGATTTGGAGGAATCACATCCCATATTTCTAGTTTATATCTAGATGACCATGGGACTACAAATATAGACTTTCTTCTAGTGGTGGATCATTTTAGATTTGTATTTCCAGATGACTTTTTTGGTTTACCTTTGCAATGAGAGGTGGATTTCACTATTGAGCTTGCCTTAGGAGAGTCACTAGTGTCCATTCCTCATTATTGGATAGATACACCTAAATTACAGAATCTTAAGAAGCAGTTAGAGGAGTTTTAGGAAAAGGGTTTCATCCGACCCAATACTTCTCCTTTTATTTTTCTTGTCCTTTTTGCGAAGAAGGTCGGAGATACCCTCCAACATTGTGTGGATTATCGGAAGCTGAACCAATTGACGGTCATAAATCTATATCCCTTGTCAAGGATTGATGGCCTCTTTGATCATCTTTGAGGAGAAAATGTGTTCTCGATGATTTAATTGATATTCAGTTATCATTATTTAGGAGTTAGACCATCAGATATACCTCTTAGAGCCTTTCGGAGTAGGTATGGTCTATATGAGTATTTGGTTATGTCGTTCGGTCTCACGAACACAAAGAAAATTTTCATGTCACTGATGAACCGAGTGTTCCATCCTTAATTGGATCTATTTTTGGTAGTCTTCGTGGATGATATCTTGGTTTACTCTCACACTTGACATGACGATTCCATCCATCTTGAGATTTTATTGAGTACACTAATAGAGCATCAGTTATATGCTAAGATCCCAAAGTGAAACTTTTTAATAGACCAGATTCATTTATTGGGTCATGAAATCTCAAAGACAAGAGTATTAGTAGACCTAGAGAATGTGAGAATGGTAGTTTCCTGGGAGCTACCGAATAACATCTTTAAGGTACAGAGTTTTCTAGGACTGGCTGGTTACTACATATGCTTTATTATATACTTTTCACGCTTATATGCACCACTGATGAGCCTAACAAAGAAGGGTAAAATGTACTTGTGGATATATTTCTATTATTCAACCTTTCAGAAGATGAATGGGAGATTAACATTATCCTTGATATTGAATTTTTTGGAACCAGGTAAGACTTACACCATTTACTATGACACATTAGGTATCGGGCTAGGTATAGTGCTTATACAGTGTGAAAGAGTCCTTGGTATAGGTCTCGGTAGTTGAGGCCACATGTGAGGAACTACCCTATGCGTGATCTTGAGTTATCCTCAATTTTCAGGCCATATGTTGTTGGAGAAATTATCTTTTAGGAGATAATTTTATGGTATACACTAACCACAGAAGCCTCAAGTATATCTTTACTCAACATGATATGAATTTGAGACAACAAAGATGGGTTGATTACCTTCAGTATTTTGACATTGGGCATGCCTACATTCCTATGAAAGGAAACAGAGTGGATGATTCATAACTAGGTGGACTCAGAAACATGTAGTTCATGAGACCAGCAGTGAGTGGTAGCTTATGGCTATATTCTCAAATATGCGTTTGGAGGTGCACAATAAATAGAGACAAACATTGCTTTCTTCTATAGATGTTACCTCAACTCTCCTGGATCGAGTGCAAATGAGGCATCTATTAGATTCAAAATTTCTATTCCTATGAGAGAGTTTATCATGTGAGGACCCTACTCCTGGGTGGAATATAGGCGAGGATGAGGTTTTAGGTTTTCTTGGGAACGTATTTGTGTCAACAGACATACGCGAGGAACTGTTGGGAGATTTCCCTACCCTAGTAGGGGAATTTCATCCTTGTGTCACCAAGATGTATCGATATCTATATCATCAGTGTTGGTGTCCAGGCATAAATAGGTATGTAGCTAGATTTCTTACGAGATGTTCCACCTATCATTAGGTCAAGGTGGAGTATCTACGACTGGTAGCGCTATTATTGCAGTTACCCATTCTCAAGTGAAAGTGGAATGATGTTGCGATGGATTTCATGATGGTTTTACCAAGGTCACCTCAAGGAAATGATGATGTATGGGTTATTGTTGACAGACTCACGATGTTTTTACATTTCATACAGATCTAGGAAATCTTTAGTGTTGATGATCTTGGAAAGTTGTACATATGAGAGATAGTATGTTTTTATGAGGTTCTGCACTCTATCATTTTAGACAGGGACTCCCAGTTTACTTCTCATGTTTGGCAGGGACTACAGAGGGATTTGGGTACACAAGAAAATATGAGTACAACTTACCATCCCCAAATATATGGCTAGTACAAACGCACGATTCAGGTGTTGGAGGACATGCTTTGAGCATACATCCTAAATTTTAGGGGCTCTTGGGATGGAAACATCCCCCTGGTAGAGTTTTCCTACAAAAATAGTTTCTAGAAAATGATTTAGATGGAACCTTATGAGGATTAGTATGGTAGGCCATAACGATCAACCCAATGTTGTCTAGAGGTAGGAGAGGAAGCTATTCTAGGACCTCATCTTGTCCAGGATACCACTAAGAAGGTGGAGTTGATTCAAAAGAGGATGGATACTGCATAGTCTCTCTATAAATTTTATTTTGATTGATGGAGATGAAATATTGGGTTTGAGGAAGGAGATCAGGTTTTCTTATGTGTTACACTAAGGTTTGGAAACAAGTGGATTAGGGACAGTGGACGCTTTCAACAAGATATGCCAGGCCATTTGAGGTTTTGGAGAGAGTCGGGTCAGTTTCCTATCAGTTTCAGTTATGTCAGAGGTACCATGTTATGCACCGAATCTTTCATGTTTCTTAGCTACGATGTTACATTTCTGAACCATCTCATGTTTTTAACCCATGGAGGTTGAGTTGGAGGTGGATGCATCCTTTAAGGAGAACCCTATTCAGACTATGGATCACAGCACGAAGGTTATTTGTGGATGGTCTATTACTCTGGTACATGTGCTATGGTTTCACAAGAGAGTGTAGGGCAAGAGTTAGGAGAAGGAGGCCAATGTTCAATCGCAATGTCCAAAGTTGTTCACAGATTCTTCTTCACCGCCCTTGGAGGGGAAATTTATGGACGAATTGCTTTAAGGGGTGAATTTTGTAAGAACCCAAATATTATTTTAAGGTATGGATCTTATTTTAGGTTTGTTTTGAGGGAAAAGGAAGAAAAAGATGATTTTTTAAGTACATGTTGTGTACTTATGAGTACACACTATGTACCTAGATTGCCGCATATAGTCGTTTTTTTACCATGTAACTATTGAATACATGGTTGTTTGGTGACCTAGAAGACCTGCTTAAGTCAGGGGTCAGTTAAGGCTACTACATGGTGTGTAGTGTTAATGAAAACATTGTGTAGTTTTATTTTTATTTGATATATTGAAATGGGGAACGTCTAATGTCTGTAAACACCTTATTATCCCCCTATTTCGTACAGGAGAACCGTGAAACAATAGACGAAGTCCGAACCCATGATTCTCCATCCGAGATCCGATCGAGACATCATTTGTGCGTTGGAATCCAACCAGTGAATTCTAAAACCCTATTGAACCTTTCTTCCTGATTCATCTTCTCATGTGAGTTATTCATGGTTGTACATTTTTCACCTTTTTATAAATCTTTGTTAATATTGGATGATTTAAGGGCCGGCGTTCAAGGATATCGATCGTACGCCATTCGGGTTGGGTGTTTGTGCCTTTCATTGTTTTTCTTTGGATTATATATGCTAAAAGTTCCGCATACCCACATTTTGGGTATTTCTTAATTTGGAATAAAACCCTATTATTATTTATTATTGTTTTGTTCATTGATATAGGGTTGTTTCATATGTGTAAGGTTATATACCATGTCAAAGGGACACCCCATGGGTGCGTTTACCTTGTTTGATTGTTTATGACCGTTTGGTGTAGGTTTCCTATGAGATGTACCTTATTTTCCAAGCCTTGTCTAATTCAGATGGAGTTTAAATGATTATAGTAAATTCCTGTGATATGAATTGTGAATTTTTAGCCATGTAGTCGTTTTAAATTACATTATATGCATTGATATGATATGTGTATTATATTTTTCCAACATACTGTGAGAGCCTTGGGCTAGGAAGACTGAGGGGACTTCCATATTATTTACACAAGACCATGAGATCCTTGGTATAAATATTTGAACCAAGGGGATTGGACTATTAGATCTTTCATAGGTGGTAATTTATATTATAATTAATGAATTGATGATATGTTGTACCAAAGGGGTTATACCATGTGAGATTTCTCAAAGGGTCTTTATTTAATGAATTGATGCTATGTTGGACCGAAGGGGTTATACTGTGAGAGATTTCCTAGAGGGTCATTATTTAATGTATTGATTCTATGTTGGACCAAAGGGATTAGACCATGAGAGCTTTCACAGAGGTTAATTTGTGATTAATTGAATGATTATGGTGTGTCTTACAAGACAAAGAACAAGCTTGGATTCAGTCTTATTTTGTTGCATAGAATGTTTTCTTAGATGTTTGCTTGGGGGATATAGAGCATAGGCTAGATCCCAGGGTTACATGATTCAACAGATGAATAATTAAATGTTAAATGAATATAATTGAAAATAGTAAGATTATTTATTTTGAGTACATCAAAGGTAATTTCTTCAATTTTTCATATTACCTTATATATATATTCTCTAATAGAGGCACAAATTTTTTGGTGGTTGTATACTGGGATTCATATCACACCATGTTTGGGTCATGATTTTGGACCCAAGAATATTATACGATTTTATGTATAGATAAGTTCATGTACCCTTCTTAATCAGGTACTAGATTAAAGTTGGAGCTGGAGAGCATGGCACCAATTTGAGGCTTGCGATGCTGTTGGACTTTACCTGTTATTTCCTTGTATTGGATTTTATTATATTTATAGAATTGTGACCTATTTTGGATTCATTATTAGGCACATATAAAATGCATCATTTATTAAAATATATACTCCATATGTTTTATTTGTATCTATATTTCGTTGTTTACTTCGATTGTATGGTATTACTACTTCCTCTATTGTTTTATTTTAATTCTGTTGTGTATAATTTACCAATGAGGTCATAGTTTCCCCATTATCAGACCTTGTCCTTATATTCTAGTTTGCAACCTCTAGAATTTGGGGAAATGCACTTGAGGTCATGGTACCAACCAAGTACATGGAAACTCTGGGTTGCACCCAAATTTGGGACGTTACACCCAAGAGGTGATTTCCACCCCTCTACACCAATTTGGAAGTAAATATAATCTAGGCGAATGATGATCAATATCTTCCTAGTAATATTCCTCTTCATGTTCTCTTTCCCTCACTCCATCCTATAAAATACTTAGGGTTTTATATATATCCATGTTGTTGGTGGATCTTATCCCCATTTTTTCATATATGAATCTATGTTGGATTCTCATATCCTTGTTTCTGATGATCATGATTTAAGTTTCCCAATTAGGGCTTGGTGCTTCATGATATCATGATCCCAAGGTATATGAATCTGTATATGATTACCAATTTTATTAACCCTAAATTTATTGATTTAAATTCTCAGGTTTGATTTAAAAGTAATTTATTTCAATTTGATCATTAAAACCCCAATTCCATTGAGTTGTGGATTTTGATTTGATTTTTCATGAAATTGGGAACCCCTAATAAAACCAAAAAAAATGTTTGTTATGGAAAAATTAGAGAATGGTAACAATTTAATTTTTAAATGTTTTAAAATATGTTTCCCATCATTGGGTATTATTGGAGAATATGGTAGCCTAGGTTGTTAGTGAGTTATTTGGGATAAGCACAATAGGTTGGAATTTCCCTACCACCAGATTGATTCTTTACAACACTTACATAGAATTCATGGATCATTTTATTCCATGGTAGGATGTCAATGAGTCCACTTTGACCAGTGGTAATAGGACATGTGTACAAATTTTGATTATCATTATATAAGTTTGTGAGGATCCAGTAACCAGGAACTATTGTACCTCATAGAATATGACCATGTTTCTCGTTGTTGATATTTGGGATATATTTCATTGTTTGTAAACTGTTTAAAACATTACTTCTGAATTTATATAAACTTTTTTATATAAAATGTTTATTAATCCATTTTAAAGTATTTTTAACCTTTAAAATGTAGTGAATGATATTTTTAAAAATTATTTTGAGCTTTTATTCTTGTTAATTTAAAAATTGAATGATTAATTTTGTTAATTAAATGTTGGCATATTATTATAGTATATCGATAAAGATCATACTGGGATTTTAGATCAAAACCTATCAGTGACTTTTGGTGTTTGTAGATTATCTCAATCCATATTCGAGAAAGGTTAAGGCACCAAATGGATGTCGTAGTAGTTGTTAATCCTTGGTAATGGAGTGTTTTTTCTTATAGGGCATGGGTTGTTATCATAGTATTCTTGTAATTGTTAATGCATTTTGGGTTTTTATACCTATTATATTTCTATTACAGTTCTCCATATGTAGTTTCTCTTATTTCCAAACAAACATATTAATATTTATTCCATTGTTTTTGTGGAAAATTCATTACCACTTTCATATTTTATGATGTCTAGTGCTAGTAGTCAAACAATTGGTATTGGGAATGCCCTTTGGGATATGTCTGAACTAGATCGGTTATCATGTTACTAGTGAACCCGGGATGTTTTATAACAAATTTGTCTTAGAGGGATGTTTTTTCATATTTCCATGATGTTAGTATACAACTCTATAATCTTTCCATTACTTTAGAGGTAGTTGCGATAATGTTCATGGAAAAAACTACTCATAATGAACCTGAGTTCACCATGGGTGGTTTGGGAATTAAATTTTGAGGATTAGTTATAGTCATTTACCTTATTTTTATTAGGATAGGTTAAAATCCCAACCTTGGTGGTCTATCTGTTAGGATTAATTTCCCTTATTGATCTATTTGAGAATTAATCTGATTTCTACAAATTTTTATATTTATGTTGTGTATCATCATGCCACTAAAAAGATATGTAAATCAGACCGAGGAGGAATTTTTTTCTAAACCACAACAAGTAAATCCGCTTGTGGACTAAACTCTAGTTAAGGCAATCATGCATAATAGCCATGTTTTGGGATAAGCAGGATCCCAATTTCTCATTCATGCTCCTGCTTTGGAACCTCAATGAGATGTTTTAGAGAATCATTTTATGAATTCCATTATCTATAATCCACCAGTCTTCTAGGGAACAAATAATCCTCAAGAGGAAGACGAATGGTTGGGAAGGATTGAGAACTTTTTTAGATTCTTGGAGACACCTTGAGAATTTAAGGTGAATTATTCCACCTTCATGTCAGAGGGAGTGTGTAGAAGACAGTGGGACATGAAGGTGTTGGTGAAGAATAATGAGGGATTAGTGTGGAGATACATCAAAGATATTTTCACCGACTAGTTCTATCTAGATTAAATAGTGTTATGCAAGGTTATACAGTTGTTCAAACTCGAGCTGGCTAACAAGACCATGAATAAATATTTAGATCACTTTGATGAGATTATGCAATTTCCACATAAGATAGTTTCAAATGAGAAATAGAAGAATTGATGGTTTGAGTTGGAGGTTCGATGTGATATTCATTCTCATATTTTCTTATTAAAGCAGCCTTCTTATATTAATTTTCTAGATAGAGCATTTATACCTAAAGTGAACCTGGATGGTATGTTAGGATTGATGGGAGTTCATTTTTCTCCAATTGGAAGTGGGAATTCATCTAAGGTAAAAAATAATTTTGACGATTCTTGTGGTGGTTCCCAAGATAAGTGTTTTTCGAAACCACTTATAGTTCCTGGTATAGGCCCTTTTATTTTCTACTAGTGTGGAAGCCTTTTTAGTCTAAGCAGGTTTTCACTGAGGTTCCCAATATATATGGGTCATGTAGATGCTTGGGTCACCTTCAAAAGTTCATCCAAGTATATTTTACTCCATGTAGTGGCACACAATCATTAGCGCCTAATATAATTGCGGTGCAATCATATATTTCAAGGGAAGAGGGGTTTTATCCACATTTATCTGGAAAAAAGATTCCTGACATAGTTGAGAGTATCTAGAGGAAGTGGATATGGCTCCAACAACTATAAGAGGCACCATCTCTATAGCTTCTTCATTAGTGACTAATTTATTTGATACTAGTGTATCTCATTTTTTAATTTCAACTCGTATTGTGATTTTACATAGTCTTCCTCTATAAATATTTTCATATGTGATTGATATTTACACACCACAAGGAATGAAGATATTCCACAGTCTCAATAGTCTCACTTTTGTTTTATCCTTATTAGATATCAATATTTTTTGGAGTTTTCTGGTTCTCAACAAGAAACCACATTACATAATTTTTGGGATGGATTGGATCATTTCTAATAAAGTCCAGATTTATTATTATCTTCAATGGGTCTCTATTACTAAAATTGATGGTTTGTGTCATTTCTTCCAAGGTGAATAATACCTGAGGTCGATTTGAGCTACAACTTCTTATCCAGATATGGGGAATTTAATATCTATTTTTTTTTTGATCTAGAGTGATAATATTTAAGTGGTGATCTGCCTCAATATTCCATAAAGTTCCCCTATATTTTCCTATATGACTTCTCTAGTTATTTAGAGGTAAATGAGTTAGAGTTTCTTATCAATTTAGTGAGTTGTACTCAACCAATGTCTATTCTATATTACTGCATGGCCCTAGATAAAATGAAATATTTATTTGGATGATCATCATGAGAATGGATTTATGTGCCTGATATTGAAACCTGGGGTATCACTGGTTCAATTCACTAACAAAACTGATGGTTCAATTCATCTTTGTGTTGATTATTGAAATCTCAATAAAATTATGATAAAGAACAAATACTTTTTTCCATGGATTGACAATCTATTTGACTAGTTGAAAGGGAAAGATTGGTTTTTGAATATTGATCTTAAGATTGGATAATGTTAGTTGATAATAAAAGTATCTAAAATTCTTAAAACCTTCTTTTAGAGAATCTATGACCATTGTTATATCCTGTTCATTCCATTTGGTTTAACCAATTATCCTACAGACTTTATGGAATTAATGTAATGATTTTCCATCAGTATCTTTATACATTTGTGGTAGTATTTTTGGATGAAATCATGGTTTATTCTATATCCAAGGAGGATCATGCATGTCATCTAAGAGCAGTCTAAGAATTATTGAGAAATAACCAACTTTATTCCAAGCTATTACAATTTGATTTCTGGGTTTGGTAAGTGATGTTATTGTGACACATGGTGTCAGAACATTGTATTTTAGTTGATCCTAAAAATGTGAAGGATGTTATGAAAAGGGAGAAACCATAATTTTTTTTTCAGGATTCAGATATTCTTGGTCTTAGATGGGTATTATCATCGGTTTATTAGGGGATTACCATAGATTGCATCTCTGATGACTGCTCTAACTTGAAAGAGGGTAATGTTTTCTTGGGATGAGAAATGTAAGATTTCTTCTTTTGAGTTGAAACTTATTTTGACTACTACACTAGTGTTTTCTCTTCTAGAGGTCAATTATAGCTATATGTTCTTTTGTGATGCATAATATTCAGGTTTGGGTATCTTTTTTAGGTAGGGTGATCATTTCATTGCTTATGACTCTCGTCAGCATCGACCACATAAGGAAAATTAACCGACCCTTGACCTTGAAATTGAAACTATAATACACGAACTTAAGAGTTGGCATCATTACTGTAAAGACCTGTAAATTCCAAGGAATTTTTTTTTCTTAATTTTCTTTGGAATTTTAAAAGAACGCAGTTTCTAACGGCGCCTGATTCTGAGGCCCGGTGTGCCCGGAATCAATTTCCGAAGTTTGGCTCGGGTACGTTCAGTGAACGGACGAGCGGGTTTTTCTAACTTTTGAACCGGTGCTCAGAATCGAATTCTGAGGGCACCGATGGAATCGCAGCGCCGGTAATTGCTTAGAAACGCCTCTTCCGGAGTTTCGTTTGCTCGGGTGTGGTTTTTAATTTTCTGGCTTAAAGTTAAGAAATAAAATAATTTTGCGACAACTTTATTTTATTTCACTTAAGCCACTTGGAAGCCACTTGAAGCCACTTAAAAGCGGCTTAATCTGAGTTGAATCGGATAGGGTACTATCCAGAAATATCCTACCCTCTTGGTAGGATATTTGTGAGGTGGGGCCCGCACGAGCCTCGCCGTTTCTTTCCGCTAAGTAACGCACCCGCGAAAACCCGTCATTTTGAAAGTCAAATGACGCGTTTTCTTAAATTCTTAACAGACCATTTAATTGGGCAGTTTATTTCGTAAATTAAATGAGCTGTTTCTTTCGTTGAATTAATTCTAAGAATTAATGGTTCGTTTCTTATCTTTTGAAATTCAAATGTTTAGTTGTGTAAATAAAATAAGGCTTAAGCTTATTTTATTTTGGGTTGGTCTCCTTTGCCACCTTGAGATATTTTGAGAAGCTCTCTCCATCTTCTTCAACCTTGACAAAGAACACGAAGAACACTTAAGCTCCGATGAAGAACGCCGCTTCTCTTCTTCGTAGCCGGTGTGTTTCTGAAGATCGACGACGCCGCTTCTTCGATCTTCTTCCCATGTCAACGAAAGGAGATGCCGTTTCCACCTTGGACTATCTCCGTCAGCTTATGAAGCTTCTCCAGCGACGTACCTCTTCGGACGCACCTCAACGTCAACGGAAACGATGTTCGATTTCCGCGACGCCCGACCTCTGCGACGGTAGTCTTCCGCGGCTTGATTGGCGTGCTCCGCACTTGAATCCGAGGTAGGGGATTGTTGATATTTTATTTATTTATTTTCCATTATTGATTCTAGAATGTCGAACTTCGAGGATAAAGGATTAAATGTTATTGTCTAACGAGAGGGGGGCCCGGACCGCACCAACACGGCCGAACCCCCCCTCCTATGTTCATAATTGTTTCCTTGAGGATGGAACGGGATGTCTTGGTGCCGTCGCACCACGCGGGAATCACACGACAATTATAATAGGTACTTCATTAAAAGGATAGAAAACTAACTTTAGAAAAATATAATTACTAATGCGTAAAAATGGATATGTTCATATCAAATGTCCGTCCAAACATTTGGATGAATTTATAAATTTTTTATTGAATATATATTATAATAATAAATATATCATAATGTATCGGGAAATTATATAAACTTATAATCTTCGTCTTTTCTGTATTATATGCTATCAAAGGTACTCAGTATTGTGTACAACATAAGCCAACTTAGTAGTTCTTATAAAGCAAGCTAGAATGAAAATTGAATTTATTCTAAAATTATAATATTTTAAAGCCATGGGGTGTTTCATTTAATCATGTAAAACTTATTATATATATGTATTTTTATTAATTAATATAATTTAATTGTTTCATCTTCATTTTTGGTCATAATGAAAAGTAAAATGGTAAAATTTTGATACCCTAGTTAGGGTTAAAATGGGATTACCGAGGGGGGTTAAACTAATTGGGAGCGTAGTAATTAGACCTAAAAATTTTATAATTATTTTTTAGATATTTATACTATATAATATCCTACCTCTTAATTTATTCACATTTGGAGCCCTTTCACATGAAAATGTTCTTATATTATTGAAATCATTTAAAAAGTTTCATGTCTTTCACTCCCCTCACTTATAAAAAGGAAGCTTGTGCCCTAACTTATTTGAAAAATTTGATACGTATATATAAAAAAATTAATAATAAAAAAACTTACCATATTCATTCCCATAATACTATAGCTCATTTTCTTCTCTTAATTCCAATATTTCAAGTCTTAAGATTTAAGATAAAACGGTCACTCAACGAAAAGTTTTAAATACAAACCAAGCTATTTCAATTTTATTTATTCTTACACCTTATCTAAACCTATTTTATTCATAAAAACCTGAAAATTCCAATATCATAAATATTTTATTATTTTATTATTATTGTGGTTAAAAAATATACCAGCTCATCTCTATCAAATCAGAAATGAACGTATCGCTTGTGTATACATGTAGATTGTCACCCCACATAGCGATAAAATTAATTTTCCACCACCATAATTTCATGTTTGTAAATTATGATGTATTTAGTTTTTATATATAATATTTTTTACATTATTATTATTCTATATTTATATGATTGTATCTACCTTTTTACCATTCCATCTGTTGAAAGGAAATAACGTCTTTTGTGCGTACATGGGTACTACCACCGCCACGAAACGATGTGAATCATTTTTTGTTTCCACATTAATTAGAATATAATAAGGATATATTTAATGAATATTTATTATATTTATGTTATAATATTAAATCTATACATCTGAATTATAATTCATCTTTCTTTTCTTCTATTAATCAAAATGCGAGAACATTGCTTTTGTGTATATATGGATTATTGTCTCCTAAAAGAGATGTAAATGATTTCCCTCAAAAATATAATATAATAATTAAAAAATTATATATAATTATTAAATATGATACATAAAACATGATTATGAATCTGGATATGAAGAAACCACGATCAATTTACAATTATTGGATCATCTGAAACAAAACACATATACAAAATGAAGTGATTAACGACTGAATTGACGACCTTAATTTTGAATTGTTAATAACAAGGTGATAAATAACATAATAGGATGATCTATTATATTATAAGAATTACTATGAATCCAATATATTATTATAAAAAATTTAAATTTACAATATATGTGGTTAGAGTTCTTATTAATCAAGTAGAATATAACATAACAGTTCTTCATCATAATTTTTTTATTGAGACATGTTTGATGTTAAGTGAATATTTATTTTTATCAGGTTAAAATAAAAATAATTTTACATGTTATACCATGTATAATTCTTAATTAATGTTTTTTAAAATTTAAATTTAAATTATTTCATCCAATTTTATTTTATTCAAAAAATACCAAAGTGGGGTTTATTGTGTCAAAATTTCCCCTTTGGAACATTTGTTATGTTATAAGGCTATACAATTTTAGGATGTGTATCTACTACCACTTTGTTATTTTTTATTATTAATATAATTATGTTCATGGTATTTAATATTTTATTTTATTTTATTTATTTCATGGTAATTATAAATCAAAATTTACCATATTAGTAAGTATTTTATGTTACATTCTCATTTTTTACATGGATTCTTTATGCTTAAGTTTAATATAATAAAATTATATAAAAAATCATTCCAAATAATAATTATTTTATTATCCTGTTGTTATTATATATATTACATGTTTTCCTTTAATTCTTCTCTCTTTATGTAGTAAATATACCAAAATTTTTTTTTACGTAAAACAATGTTTATTTCTCTCTTGGGTTGAGAATCTTTTTCTTACACATACATTTTTTATTTAAAACACTTTCAATATTTTTTTACAAGTATATATATATTTATTAAATTTATTTTTACCCATTTATTTCATTTCTATAAAAAAAATTAAAAGATTCTTTTTCTAATTTTATCAATAAGGTACTTTCCCTTAATTATCAAAATGTGAAAGGATTTTTTATTTTAACACAATCCACATAAATAGGTTTTAAACCATCATGTATTCTATTTTCATTGAATATTCATTTAAAATTTAATTTCATCATTTTAAATAAAATATTATCCTTACGTTTCTTTAAAATTATTGATTTTAAATTACTGATTTTAAAAATGGAAGGGTATTTTCACAAGTTAATGTTTCAGTGGTCTTTTAATGGAATTTTCCTCTATGACAAAATATTTTTTAATTTATTATATATTATAGAGGATATGATTCAATCTTGTTATTTATATTATTTCCCCAGATTTTTTATAATTATTTTGATGAAATCATTATGAAATCCATTTTATTTTCCATTTCTATACTTTGATGTAATGATTAATGTTTTCATGATCTTGTGGAAAACATATGAATTGATTATGGTTATGTGATTGGTTGTTATGTCTTATCCATGCATTGGGTAAATATATATGATTTTTTTATGAGATCAAAGAGGCTATGTGAGAGGTTATCCCAAGCCCAAAAGAGGTTATATATTATGTTATCTTAAACCCACAAGAGGGTATATAAGAGACTATCCCAAGCCTAAAGGAGGTCCATAGGATGTTAGCCCAATTTTAACAAGTGATAAATGTTCTTTTGGTTAGCCTTCACAAAATAATTCTATTTTTATGATTATGAAACACTATATTCCACTCTTTTATGACATTATCTTATGCTGATGTAACCCTCTAATAAATTATATTATTTGATTGATTTATGATTCATGTGTTTTGAAATACCAATATTTATGAAATTGATAATGATAATATGAATTTTTGGGTATTATTTTTATATATTAATCTCATGTTCTAAAACCCCTATCCTCATTAAATGCTCACATATGATCATTGATTAATATCTCCCTTGTTTTCCATTACTAATCATATGAGCTCACCATTTCATATGTTTCATTTTCACTATCATGTGAAGAAATGTTTTAGATATGATATGTATAATAAGGGTTATAGTTGGGAAACAATAAGTCGGGTATGATGTAAATATATTATGTTTTTGTTATTTATATATCCAATTTTCCAAAGACACCGATCCTTTACGATTATGGTGTTCATCACAATGATATGTATATAATATTCATTAAAAAATATCTAATATTAATTAATGTAATGTATGTGTCACTATAGAAATATAAACTATGTAATGATCATATGATACTATAATTTCATATATATATATATATATATATAATTCTCTTAACCAGACTATTATGGATTGATTCCATAGAAGTTACTCATTCATATGCTGAGTTATATTCCTATGATTACCCCTTTTCAGTGTCATCTACTCCTGCACTGTGAAATCTACATATCGTACTACAAATTATTATCATTTACTATATATATATACATAATCATGTATGTGTGTGGTGAAACCACCTCTTACATGATGCATCTTACTTCATTACATTCAACATGAACTGCTCACCTCAGTGGGTTTTTGAGTGAGCTACACTAATACAGGGTGACTCCATGGAACCTCAAATCGATAAAAGCATCAATTTCCTTGGGTCTCCTCAAAATAATTTTATTTGATAGACTTGAAAAATATTTTAAAAAATTGTTATATTTATGCATCAATAACATCATGAACCCTATATTTGTAACATGGGTTACTCTAATTCCAATATATTTAATCATAATAATTATTAATTTAATTACACATTATATTCATTGTTCTGTGACCTCCTTCATTGTATGTGATTTAATATGACGCTCAATAATTTCTCCAAAGATATATCTTTCTAAATCGAAACACCTTCTATTATATTATAATATTTTAATGCACATTTTTGTCAATTTAAACAAAATGAATCACATGAGATTGAATTTGATTCTTATATTGACCAACTCATTTTCTAAAAAAGGCTACTCAAGTTTCATAAAAAATTTCCACATCACATTCACTCAAATAACCCCCTCATAAGAACATTACATTAATGTTTTTGGATTCATAAACCTTAACATTATCAAATTCCACCAACAATTTGGTCAGAAAAATATTTTTCATCATACTCTCAACAATCTCCCCTTTTAGATTTTTTTAACTGTCTGTTCATCAAAGTTAAAAAATAATATTTTTTAAACACTGAATATATATATATCACAATTTCTGATTATAAATGAATCATTTGTCAACCTTGTTATGACTTTTTTTGGAAAATAATTGAAGGAATCCATAAATATCAATAAAAATACTGAATATTTTTCATTATGTATCTTATATTCAAATCTAACAACTTATTCCCCAACATCATTTCTAAAATCCATGTTCACCTATCATATTCCAAAATAATTCACCATGTTCCACAACATTATATTCATACACAAAAGATCAAAAAAATATTATAATAGTTCACGTAATTCACTAACTCATAAACACACACAATGAGTTTGTAGCTTTACCATTTCAAAAAATACCCCAAAATATATTTTCCCATTGTGAAAAACATATTCTTTGAAATAATGATTTCTATAAAAAATTACACAAAAAAAACCAAATAAAATAGGAGACGAGACATAATAACGTTACTTTATCCATGAATGAATTGATGTTAAACTCCGAGGTTCACCCACACTTTCTAAAATGAATCATTTTTAGTGACTTAGTGAACACATCATCTATTTATTTCTTTTCTTGAACAAACTCACCTTCAACAATACGTTCTCAACAAAATCATTAATAATTTTTTATTTGACAACAATGTTCTTCAATTAAGTCTTTTGAAAGGTATTTGTCAATAAAATTAATTCAATTTATTTTTCTCATCCCACTAGTACCAGCGACTTCTCATCTTCCCTGATATATTTTAATTAAGTTGTCATTCACATTAATTTATTTATCACTTGAGTTATAAAACATACACTTCCTCAGTAAAAATAATGGTTACAAAAATAATTCCTTTTCTATGAGTTCATATAACTATATCTAAGAAATAAATCTCCACTAGTTTTAGATTTTCTATAATCCACATTTCCTTCATAATATGAATCTACATATCCAAATAGGTTGATATTGGCTCTATTTTCATATCTCAAATAATAATTCACCATTCCTCTGATGTATCTACGAATTCTCTTTACAACCATAATATTTAATTCTTTTTTTGAATTTTTAAATATTTTACAAAGTGTTTCTACATACATAATTTAATTTCATAAATAAGTTTGGAGGGATAAACTCCTAAAATATTTTCTAAACTAACCTAAATTAAATTCCATTCCATCTAAATCCTTTGATATCTTAGATTCAAATAAAATTACAGCCAAAAATTATATTTAATTATCCATTCCAAACATCATCATATGTTCCTCTTAATAAATCCATTTGGAACCATTATAAACCAAAAATTATTTTATAATAAAATAATATTTCAAGCTCTTCCTAAAGTGCCCCTCACCTCTCTTATAAAATGGTACTTTCCCTTCTCTCAAATTCACACATCCAAAGCCATTTGGCTCGAAAACCCCTACTCAAATATCCTTTGAACTGCCCTAAAATCAACCTAGAGTCCTTAACTTGATCATAAATCCAACCTAAGGAGCCCTTTTTTTCAAATCAAAAGGAAGCATCCAAAGAAGAGGTAATTATTTTATCACCTCTTTCAAAACATATTTCTTCATCCACTTCCTCTTTATTTATTTTTTCCGTAATAAAATAATAACTCTGGTACCTTATACATATTGAGATGTTATTATAAATATGGTGCAACCATATTCATTATTCTATCCATCCTATTAATGAAAAAGTCACCATACGTGCGTACGTATGGCTTACTGTCTCCATGTAATGGTGTAGTTTATTATTCAACACTTCATTATTTGGATGGGTATAATAATGAGTATAATTGATGTAAATAACAAATATAACATGTTAATGTTTCTGTATAATTAATATACCATCCAATTCCATACCATTTTGTCATTAAGGAAATTATATCGCTGCTCGTGCGTACATACAACTTACCGTCTCCACAACACAATGAGATTCATTTCCACGTTCACCATTCAACAATGATTATAAAAATATATATTATTAATAAGTATATAATATAAGATATAACAATACTACTGGAAATATATATATATATATATATACATATATCTCAATCACTTACATCCATTCAATACGATATGAAAATGGAAACAACAATTATGCGTATGTATGACTTATCGTCTCCATAAATGGTGTTTTCCATTTCAAATATCTATATATTATACATATTTATATTCAGAATATATATTATATATAAATAATGTTTTATATTCTGGAATTATTTTAATAATGATCTATGTGATTTGATCATGAATAGCAAGTTAAAAAACGTATGAAAAATGAAGCTATTATTACCCCAAATGTTACTTTAACATGGAAGTTATTTTTAAATGGGTAATATAAAGTCATAAATGAATCTTGTATGATATAATAAATATAAATATGGTTGTTTTATAATTTAATAACATACTATGGTCATTATATAGGAGGTTATACATACCCTCGACTAAGAAATGTACAAGGTAAGGTTTAATTCCTCAATCTCATTATTATATGAGATTGTTTATGTGTAATTATTTACTAGGAGATATTTATCATCCTTGTCCATTTTTAATAAAAATTATTTCAAAATGAATATTTTATGGTTTTTTGGAAGGGAATCTTTATCAAGATCATCATTTTAAATGTTTTAATGATTAATTATTCTAATGCTTTTTAATTAATGTCCATGTTTTCAAAATGATTTTAAGGATTTATTTATATGGATATGATTTTTTTAAATTATTAATTCCATTCAAAAGTTTCAATGTGGTGTGGGACACTTTGATTCAAAAATATATTTTAAATGACTTCATTTATAAATGTGTGACTTTTAAATGGTTTCACAAAAAAGGGATATTTCTCGCAAATAGTTTTACTGATTAGTTTCAACTATGTCAACATCCCTTACTGGATAATATTATTGATTGAGGTTGATTTATTATAATACAATCTTCCATATTTTATTGAATGAGATATGATATGTTTGACTGTAGATGTGCTATTTTTATACCATTCATGGTTTTTGGTTAAATTATTGACATTTAGTATGCTAGTTTTAATACGAATATTTGTGTTATGTTTCAACATTTTCATATGAGGAATGCATTATACACAGTAAGTGACAGGAGGGGACCACTATAACCATTCGATTCATCGGTAGGTCTCATGAGACAAACTAGTGTCTTGGCATAAGGCCTTGACACAATTTATATTTAAGGTCTTGGAACGAGACCTTCACTTTTTGGTTAAGATATCTGATATTATGTATTCTATCATTATGAGATTAGTTATTAATGTTACTTGTGATTATTCGACTAGTAGAATATCCATGTGAATAAGTAAATCAAATTTTATGATTTATCTTTTCCATATTATGATGAATTTAATTTTTAAAGGTCTTGTGTTTCAATTTTATACCTTTCCATAAAAGTTTATGATTATTTATGATAGCTTCCACTATATTTTTTACCCTTACTGAGAATCTAAGATCACCCCTTTCTTATATTTTATTTTCCCATGATTCCAAGAAGTGTATTATGATTGATATGAAGGGTTAAGCTAGGGGAATAATGAAGTTCTCAAAAGATTATTTATGTTGTGTTTTATTTTATAAAGTGTAATGTAACGTTCATGTATGTAATATATTTTCCAAGATTGTTAAACTGACCGGTCCTTCGGGACATGATCTCTTGTGATAATGCCAATGCTATGTAATAGTGAACCTACTTTGGGTAACTAGGGTCAGGGAATTACACAAACCGTATAGCCCCTATATCCCTGTCAAATCATCTAGAAAAATTCTTGAACATTACCAATGCCTAACCCATATATTTCAATTCCTAATTATCACTAAAAATTCCATAATACCAAAAATTATTTGAGTTAAATTCTCCCAACCACAAGGATTTCAATACTCAGAAAGATAGAGAATAGTGTTGATGAGTCAGGAGGTAAAATCAATGTTATTGAAAAAAGTATATCAACCATATAATTGTCTACAAATTCATGTATTCTTGCACCACTGACATGAAAAATGAATACGTTGATTCATCTTGAGATTATCATTCTCAGTCCAATGTTACAAATTTAGTGAAGTGATTGGATCATTTAGATCATAATGTATAAAAGCACAAGAAGCTGGAAAATAGAATCAGAACCACTAAAGGGAAATAAGAAGATAAAAGGATGATGTGCACCACATTCAATCAATAATGTGATGATACCAAATTAATAATAAATTCAATTTGGTTTAGGATCTAAATAGGTTCCATATACTAATGAACAAACATTCATTGATTACCCAGGCAACAACACATTATCACCAAACATCCATGATGGGCATAAGTTTCTTGATTAACAAAAGAGAAAAAAAATAAAATATAGGGGACTCAAAATCAATAGACATATGGTTATAAATCTCCCAATAGGTTCATTTATAGCATCTAAATATAAATATAAATTTATGTAATCTATTCTTTATAAAGAGATATTTCCATGTGATATTAATATTTATTGAAAAAATCCTCTTAGATGAAAGATCATATCAGTTTTCCCCTTTGATCAAATTTGGATTCTTTTATTCACTAATAACCTAGATTACAAAATTCAATGCAGTAACCACTAACACATAAATGAACTCAATTTTAGGGAAATAATAGGATAATTAGAACATGATACAAGGTCTTTACTTCCCAAACATACCATGTAACATCATTTTATAGTTCTCAAGTATACCTAAACCTATCTTTTGTAAATGATTTGGATGGGGTATTTATGGATGTTTTGGGATAATGTTTAGAAAATTTTGAAATTTTTTGGGATGTTCATGGCCGGGTAATGGTTTTCCCAAACTGTGTACTCGCTTAGTGAAAATCATGCAACAAAAAACATTGGGGGTTTTCCAAACTAGAGATTAATTCGACAACCCATGCACCCACTTAGGAGAAATAGTGAAAACCCATTAATAGTGGTTCAAGTTTAGGGAACATGTTTTGTGTAACATTGTGACCGTACCCATGAAACCATGTGTAAAAGACTTCTGAATCCTAAAATTAATTTTTAAATCCTAAAACCCTCTTTTTAGGGGCCCAACAGGCCTTTATAACCCCATTTCATTTTATTCTTCCTCAGAGACTCCCACTATAAGAACCCATATATTTTTTTAATGTATGAATCTTGTTTTGGGTTGTTTTTAAGAAAAGGTTGAAAAAGATGATATTATTACTACACGTTGTGTACTTCTGAGTACATATTGTGTACCTAGCTTTCCACATATAACCATGTTTTGACTGTGTAATGGCCAAATACATGGCCATGTGGTGTCATGTCATACCCCCTTAAGTCAGGGGACAATTGAGGTTACTACATGGCGTGTGGTGTTAATGAATACACCATGTAGTTTTCTTTTTTATTTGATATATCATAAGGGGGACACATCTCATGTTTGGAAACAAATTCTTCTACCCATGTTTCGTACAGGAGTGCCCCAGAATGAAGGAAGAAGATCGAACCCCCCATTCTCCATATGATCCCTAATAGAGACACTGTTGGGTGAGTTAGAATCCCACCAGTGAGTTCCCAAACCCTCTTGAACATTTCATCCCAATTCATTCTCTCTTGTGAGTTATTCAATATAGGGTGTTTTTCATCTTTTTGAAGATCTATGCTAATCTAGGATGATTCAAGTACAAACATTCATGTATATTGATCATACAACATTGAGGTAGGTGGTTTGTTCCTTTCATTGTTTGTATTTAGATTATATATGTTAAAATTGCTGCATACCCACATTTTTGGGTACTGCTCGAATGGCCTGAAGGCATTTTTTTTGATTTTTGATAACCCCCATTTCAAGGGATAAGGGGGAACCCTTAAAAGGCCCGTAGGTTTAGATATTACATGACCCGTAGGTCTTAGGAAACAAAACAGACTATACTTGGATCTTTTCCTCCCAGCTTCTTCATCGTGATATCAACTCTCCACCTTCACATGGCTGTTTAGCTAGGCTTCTCGTGTAGGTGCAGGCTGGTCCCGATGGCAATGTCATACCCTCTCTTTTTAAAAAATCCTCTTAGCTTCTGCTCTGGTGAATATTCCTTCTCTGAAACCCCATCTGGAGTATGCTCCTTGTAGAGTATGCCTGATCATTTAAGCACAGTTTCAGGTGGCCCTAAGGCCTTGAGTTGGACCGAAGGCCTTGAGGTGACACGAAAGCCTTATTGGCATGAAGGAATTGGGTGGAACGAAGGCCTTAAAGGACCTGAGTCCCAAATTTATGGCCTGAAAACCTAAACAGATGAATAGTTCCAGCTGCTACAGTACCGAATAATGTCTTCTACAATGTCTGCTGCAATACTGCTATAGTAACAATGAAATATATCTCTTCCAAGTTTTGAACTCGGGTCTTTTGGATACACTTGTCGTGTCCTCACAAATTGGGATGAGGCTCTTGTTCTTGGGTATTACATGATTTGGAATTGAACCATGTTATTACCTTCTATAGTTTGGTTGATTGATAAAGGGTTGTTTCTTATGCGTAAGGTTAGATACCTTATCTAAGTGACACCTCATGGTTGTGTTTTCATTATTTGATTGTTTATGACCATTTTGTCTCAGTTTCCTATGAGGCGTACCTTGTTTTTTGTGCCTTGTTTGATTAGGATGGAGTTTAAATGATTATTTGAAATACATATGATATGCATTGTGAATGTTTATCCATGTAGTAGTTTTAGATTACATGAGATGCTTCAATATGATATGCACATTAAATTTTTTCAGTAGACAGTGAGAGCCTTTGACCAGGAATACTGATGGGACTTCTAGATTATTTACATAGGACCGTGAGAGCCTTGGTGTAGATATTTTACCTAAGGAGATTAGACTGTGAGAACTTTCCAAGGTGTCCGTTTGTATTAAAATTAATGAACTGAAGCTATATTGGAAAAAAGGGGTTAGACTGTGAGATATTTCCTAGAGTTTTGTTATTTAATGAATTAATGATACGTTGGACCAAAGGGGTTATATCATGAGAGATTTCCTAGAGGGTCGTTATTTAATGTATTGATTCTATGTTGGACCAAAGGGGTTAGACCATGATAGAATTCCTAGAGGGTTGTTTATGAATAATTGAATAACTGTGATGCATCTTCCATGCTAAATCATAAGCTTGAATTAAATATTATTTTATAGCTTAGCTTTTCTTTTGAGAAATATATTTTGTTTCTTTTCATGGAAGATATAGAGCTTAGGATCAATCCCAGTGTTACACGATTCAACAGATGAATAAATAAATGTTAAATGAATGTAAATAAAAACTGTAGGAATGTTTACTTTTGAGTACATCCTACTTTATTGCTTCATTTTTGCATATTACCTGATATATATATTCCCTAACAAATAGACACATATATTTTGGTGGTTTCCTACTATAATTTTTCTCACACCCTATTTAGCTCATGCTTTTCGACCCAATAGTATTATATGATTTCAGTTATAGGTAAGGGTAAGCGCCCTTCTTCAGTATGTACATTATTGTAGTAGGATCTTGAGAGAATGGGACTAAGCTGAGGCTTTCTATGATATTAGAGTTTAATATTTTCGCTTTCTTGTATTGGATTGTATTGTATTTCTAGCATTTGGGAATTGTTTTTGCTTCTTTCTTAGACACATATTACATTCCTCATTTATATATATATATATATATATATATATTCTCTGGTTGTTTTATTACTATTAGTCTTCCGCAATTTACTTCCATTTTATGGTATTAATACTTGCTATATTATTTTATTTTTAATTCCACTGTGTATACTTTGCCAATGAGGGAATAGTTTCCCCATTACTAGAACATGGCCCTCACTACTAGTCAACAGCCTTTGACATTTGGGGAAATGAGATTGAGGTAATGTGACCAACCAGGTATGGGGCACCTTTGGGTGGCACCTGAATTTGGGATGTTATAATGTACTATCAGAGTAGGTTTTAATTTGTTTGTCTTACTACTTGGAGCCAATAGACTGGGATAGGAAGTAATATGTAGTTTTTAATAAGATATTCTCAGGAGTAGCTAACCCGTGTACAAGGAAGATCCAATTTTCCTTGAATGTTGAAATTTTTCTAGTTTTTCAATTGTTACAGTTGATTTGATTTCTCTATTGGGCGATACACATGTATTGGGTTGTTATCATTGATATTATTTGAGGTTTTATTCTATTTCAACCCAACTAGATGAGGGTATTCCATCTCATTCATCATATATTCACTTGTAAGAGATCACATGCCATGCATTCTTTTCATGCCATGTAGGGTATATTAATGATTACATGCTGTTGTGATAGATGTTGTGCTAAATATGTATGCTGTAGTGATATATGTTATGAGAGAAATACATAATATTTTGATAAGGTATTGGTATATGTAATGTCTCATTCTGATTGATGCCAAGCTTTGGTCCATGAGGTGTTATGGGACCTCTTGGATCGGAATTTGGTGGATCATGTTTGAACTTTAACTGAATTTTATTAAGATATGATATGAATAAGGATGTCAAAATTTTATTTGCATGGAGTATGGGATATCACGGATCAGAACATGGCATGCCTTGAAGGATTTTATGATTTTGGGAATCTGGAGATGTTTCATATTCTTACTATCCAGAAAACACAGAAAACACAACATGTGATGTTATGGACAAAGGTTATATGTTCTTATGTTCTGGAAGAAATGAACTTCCTTAATTACATGTCATGTAGTTATTGATTGTGTGACTGATAGTGCAAGCAGATACACAGGGTTGGTAATATTATGGTATCACACTCCGTGTATTGGGAGTACACATCGTGCTGTTGTCGACCATGTATTAGGTCATGTGACTAACGACACAGGTGGATATAACTTTTGTTGTACACACTGTGTCTAGAGTGTGCACGTTGTACAATGTTACACCAATAGATCCATATAGTTATATCCATGTAGAAGTATCTGGGATGGAGGTAATATTCATGTACACAAAGTGACTCAGGAGGAACACACCGTCTGTATTGGTTGTGACACAACCAGGTTGGCAGGGGTACATGCCCATGTTAATGCTAATGGGAATTCTCTATGTAGTGGTTCTACACTCCATGTTACCATATTTTAAAAAACATGAATGCTTTCCTTCACCTATTCCATTCTTGTTATTCTCAGCTACAGTTTTGGTTAATATTGTATTGAGGTGTGCGGTTGACCTTGTGGAGTCATTCCACTATGACGTCCTTCGGTTGTACGCCATGTAGAAGGTGGTGATCAGACACCGGAATTGGTAGATCAAGGAAAACCAGAAGATCCTCCTATCATTCCCATAATGGAACCAGCTATTATACTGGATGCAGGAGCTGAGGCATAGTTTCGTGAAGGAATTATGTGGATTATGCAGACCTTTCAGTGAGCACCACATCCTGCCCCGACTACAGAAGAGATGACATGGGTGTTCCAGCAGGATAATCCTCCCACTTTTTCATGGGATAGAGAGTCATGGTTATAGTCCATGACTTCTATATTCGATCATCTGGAGATGAATCCTGAGAGGAGGGTGAATCTCACAATCTACATTCTATTAAGTCCTCCAAGAGATGGTGTGATTATTTTTCACATGCGGGAAAACTTTGGGAAGAGTTTCAGAGGAACTTCAATGATTACTGATACCCCGAGATGTTGAGGACCGACTAAGCTTGGGAGTTCATGCATTTGGAGCAGGGCACCCTTTCAGTGATGGATTACTCTTTTCACATTACATATCTTCAGTACTTCGCACCTGTTATAGGGGTGACAAGTTATTAATGGCTAGATGACTTTAGGATGGTCTCAGGTATAGGATCTGATTGCAGTTGAATGTTTGAAAGACTACATATGTGACTACTATAGTGATCTAGGAACTAATTACCAAGCACAATCAGAGGGAGTTTGGAGGTATGAGCCAGAGCAGTTCAGTATCCTGGATTGGTACTCCTTTGACTGATAACATGAAGTGTTGTAGGGAGCCTTCACGCCATGATTCTAGTAGGAAATATGTATCTTTAGTTATCTAGGTGAGGTGCAGCCAGTGTGGAACGAGTGGGAACACAAGACCTCAATTACCAAGAGAACTAGTTGAGTGTCTATCTTGTTGAATTATTGGCCATCTTTAGCATTTTTTCATGATGTTATCACAAGAAACTACTAATAGGGGATCTACTATGACTTCACATACAAGAGTGGGGCCACCAGTTCCTCTTTAGTCATGGAATTGGAGTTTATCAGACCGTTCACGCTGAGGGGGTGGTCATATACATGGTAGCTAGATGTTATATTTCTAGAGATAGTAGGGTGGATCATCTCAGGGTATCTAGGCATGATGGTAGGGTCATGGTATAAGTCAAACTTTTGTGATAGAGAAGACCTAGAAAGAGCAGGATCTCATACCCTCTACGATTAAAGGCACCATTCTATTTGCCTCAGTTTTAGTTTTTTCACTTTTTGATACAGGGGGTTCCCATTGTTTTATATCTTTTTCCAATTTGGAGAGCCTTGGGCACTATATATTTACTTCTAATGATGTCATGATGCTAGAAACTCCTTTGGGGATTAAGATGGGTAGTGTACATCAGTACAAAGAGTTCCCTCTTGAGATTAATGGGTGTCAGTTCTTATGGAAAATCTATTTCATAAAAATGAAAAGATTCGATGTCATTCTCGAAATGGAATGGTTGGTCTCTTTTCAAGCCTTTGTTGACTGCTACCACTATAGTGTGAGTTTCACGTCACAAGTGGGAGGATCATTTCTACCTAAGGGTGAATGGGATTTACAGGTGAGTAGAGCTAGACCAGAGTAATATGGATTTGGAGGAATGACATCCCATATTTATAGTTTATATCTGGATGACCATGGGACTACAAATATAGACTTTATTCTAGTGGTGGATCATTTTAGATTTTTATTTCCAAACAACTTTTCTGGTTTACCTTCACAATGAGAGGTGGATTTCACTATTTACCTTGTCTTAGGTGAGTCACTAGTGTCCATTACTCATTATTGGATAGATACACCTAAATTACAGAATCTTAAGAAGCAGTTAGAGGAGTTTTAGGAAAAGGGTTTCATCCGACCCAGTACTCCTCCTTTTGGTTTTCCTGTCCTTTTTGCGAAGAATGTCGGCGATACCCTCCAACATTGTGTGGATTATCAGAAGCTGAACCAATTGACGGTCATGAATCTATATCCCTTGTCAAGGATTGATGGCCTCTTTGATCATCTTCTAAGAGACAAGGTGTTCTCGATGATTTACTTGATATTTGTTTATCATTAGTTTGGAGTTAGACCATCAGATATACCTCTTAGAGCCTTTCAGAGTAGGTATGGTCTATATGAGTATTTGGTTATGTCGTTCGGTCTCACGAACACAAAGACAATTTTCATGGAACTGATGAACTGAGTGTTCCATCCTTAATTGGATCTGTTTGTGGTAGTCTTCGTGGATGATATCTTGGTTTACTCTCACACTTGACATGACGATTCCATCCATATTGAGATTTTATTGAGTACACTAATAGAGCATCAATTATATGCTAAGATCCCAAAGTGAAACTTTTGAATAGACCAGATTCATTTATTGGGTCATGAAATCTCAAAGACAAGAGTATCAGTAGACCTAGAGAATGTGAGAGTGGTAGTTTCCTAGGAGCTACCGAATAACATCTTTGAGGTACAGAGTTTTCTAGGATTGGCTGGTTACTACATATGCTTTATTATAGACTTTTCACGCTTATATGCACCACTGATGAGCCTAACAAAGAAGGGTAAAATGTACTTGTGGATATATTTCTGTTATTCAAACTTTCAGAAGATGAATGGAAGATTAACATCATCCTTGATACTGAATTTTTTTGAACCAGGTAAGACTTACACCATTTACTGTGACACATCAGGTATCGGGCTGGGTATAGTGCTTATACAGTGTGAAGGAGTCCTTGGTACGAGTCTCGGTAGTTGAGGCCACATGTGAGGAACTACCGTATGCGTGATCCTGAGTTATCCTCAAATTTTCAGGCCATGTTTTGTTGGAGAAATTATCTTTTAGGAGACAATTTTATGGTATACACTAACCACAGAAGCCTCAAGTATATCTTTACACAACATGATATGAATTTGATACAACAAAGATGGGTTGATTACCTTCAGTATTTTGACATTGGGCATGCCTATATTCCTATGAAAGGAAACACAATGGATGATTCATAACTAGGTGGAATCAGATACATATAGTTCATGAGACCAGTAGTGAGTGGCATCTTATGGCTATATTCTCAAATATGCATTTGGAGGTGCAGAATAAATAGAGACAAAAATTTCTTTCTTCTATAGATGTTACCTCTACTCTACTGGATCGAGTGCGAATGAGGCATCTATCAGATTCAAAATGCCTAGTCCTATGAAAGAGTTTATCATGTGAGGACCCTACTCCTGGGTGGACTATAGGTGAGGATGAGGTTTTAGGTTTTCTTGGGCACATATTGGTGTCAACAGACATACACGAGGAACTGTTGAGAGATTTCCCTACCCCAGTATGGGAATTTAATCTTTGTGTCACCAAGATGTATCAATATCTATATCATCAGTTTTGGTGTCCAGGAATAAAGAGGTATGTAGCTATATTTCTTACGAGATGTTCCACCTATCATTAGGTCAAGGTGGAGTATCTGCGACTGGTAGCACTATTATTGTAGTTACCCATTCTCGAGTGAAAGTGGAATGATGTTGCTATGGATTTCATGATGGTTTTACCAAGGTCACCTCGAGGAAATGATGATGTATGGGTTGTTGTTGACAGACTCACGATGTTTTTACATTTAATATAGATCTAGGAAATATTTAGTGTTGATGATCTTGGAAATTTGTACATATGAGAGATAGTATGTTTTTATGAGGTTCTCCACTCTATCATTTTAGATAGGGATTCCCAGTTTACTTCTCATGTTTGGCAGGGACTACAGAGGGATTTGGGTACACAAGAAAATATGAGTACAACTTACCATCCCCAAATAGATGGCTAGTACAAATGCACGATTCAGGTGTTGGAGGACATGCTTCGAGCATACATCCTGAATTTTGGGGGCTCTTGGGATAGAAATATCCCCCTGTTGGAGTTTTCCTACAATAATAGTTTCTAGAAAATGATTTTGATGGAACCTTATGAGGCTTAGTATGGTAGGCCATGACGATCACCCCAATGTTGTATAGAGGTAGGAGAAGAAGCTATTCTAGGACCTCATCTTGTCCAGGACACCACTAAGAAGGTGGAGTTGATTCAGAAGAGGATGGATACTGCATAGTCTCTCTAGAAATGTTATTTTGATTGATGGAGATGAAATCTTGGGTTTGAGGAAGGAGATCAGGTTTTCCTATGTGTTACACTAAGGTTTGGAAACAAGTGTATTAGGGAAAGTGGAAGCTTTCACCAAGATATGCCAGGCCATTTGAGGTTTTGGAGAGAGTCGGGTCAGTTGCCTATCAGTTTCAGTTATGTTAGAGGTACTATGTTATGCATAGAATCTTTCATGTTTCTTAGCTACGATGTTACATTTCTGAACCATCTCATGTTTTTAACCCATGGAGGTCGAGTTGGAGGTGGATGCATCCTTTAAGGAGAACCCTATTCAGACTGTGGATCGTAGCATGAAGGTTATTTGTGGATGGTCTATTACTATGGTACATGTGCTATGGTTTCACAAGAGAGTGCAGGGAAAGAGTTAGGAGAAGGAGGCCAATGTGCAATCGCAATGTCCAAAGTTGTTCACAGATTCTTCTTCACCGCCCTTGGAGGGGAAATTCATGGACAAATTGGTTTAAGGGGTGAAGTTTGTAGGAACCCAAATATTATTTTAAGGTATGGATCTTATTTTTGTTTTTTTTAGGGAAAAGGAAGAAAAGGAGGATTTTTTAAGTACATGTTGTGTAATTATGAGTGCACACTGTGTACCTATATTTCCGCATATAGTTGTGTTTTGACCATATAACTGTTGAATACATTGTTGTTTGGTGACCTAGAAGACCTGCTTAAGTCAGGGGTCAGTTAAGGCTACTACATGGTGTATAGTGTTAATGAAAACATTGTGTAGTTTTATTTTTATTTGATATATTGAAAGGGGGAACGTCTAATGTCTGTAAACACCTTCTTATCCCCCTATTTCGTACAGGAGAACCGTGAAACGACAGATGAAGTCCGAACCCCTGATTCTCCATCTAAGCTCCGATCGAGACATAATTGGGTGCGTTGGAATCCAACCAGTGAATTCTAAAACCCCATTGAACCTTTCTTCCCGATTCATCTTCTCATGTGAGTTATTCATGGTTGTAAATTTTTCACCTTTTTATAGATCTTTGTTAATATTGGATGATTTAAGGGCCAACGTTCAAGGATATCGATCGTACGCCGTTGGGGTTGGGTGTTTGTGCCTTTCGTTGTTTGTCTTTGGATTATATATGCTAAAAGTTCCGCATACCCACATTTTGGGTATTTCTTAATTTGGAATAAAACCCTATTATTATTTATTATTGTTTTTTTCATTGATATAGGGTTGTTTCATATGTCTAAGGTTATATAGCATGTTTAAGGGACACCCCATGGGTGCGTTTACCTTGTTTGATTGTTTATGACCATTTGGTGTAGGTTTCATATGAGATGTACCTTATTTTCCAAGCCTTGTCTGATTCAGATGGAGTTTAAATGATTATAGTAAATTCCTGTGATTTGAATTGTGAATTTTTAGCCATGTAGTGGTTTTAAATTACATGATATGCATTGATGTGATATGTGTATTATATTTTTCCAACAGACCGTGAGAGCCTCAGGCTAGGAAGACTGAGGGGACTTCCAGATTATTTACACAAGGCCATGAGATTCTTGGTACAAATATTTGACCCGAGGGGATTAAACTATTAGATCTTTCATAGGTGGTAATTTATATTAGAATTAATGAATTGATGATATGTTGTACCAAAGGGGTTAGACCATGTGAGATTTCCCAAAGGGTCTTTATTTAATGAATTGATGCTATGTTGGACCAAAGGGGTTAGACTGTGAGAGATTTCCTAGAGGGTCATTATTTAATGTATTGATTCTATGTTGGACCAAAGGGGTTAGACCATGAGAGCTTTCCTAGAGGTTAATTTGTGATTAATTGAATGATTATGGTGTGTCTTCCAAGACAATGAACAAGCTTGGATTAAGTCTTATTTTTTTTGCATAGATTTTCTTCTTTGATGTCTGTTTTGTTGCTTTTCATGGGGGATATAGATCATAGGCTAGATCCCAGGGTTACAATATTCAACAGATGAATAATTAAATGTTAAATGAATGTAATTGAAAATAGTAAGATTATTTATTTTGAGTACATCAAAGGTAATTGCTTCAATTTTTCATATTACCTTATATATATATTCTCTGATAGAGGCACAAATATTTTGGTGGTTGCATACTGGGATTCATATCACACCATGTTTGGGTCATGATTTTGGACCCAAGAATATTATACGATTTCAAGTATAGATAAGTTCATGTACCCTTCTTAATTAGGTACTAGATTAAAGTTGGAGCTGGAGAGCATGGCACCAAGCTGAGGCTTGCGATGCTGTTGGACTTTACCTGTTATTTCCTTGTATTGGATTTTATTATATTTCTAGAATTGTGACATATTTTGGATGCATTATTAGGAACATATTAAATGCATCATTTATTGAAATATATTCTCCATATGTTTTATTTGTATCAATATTTCGTTGTTTACTTAGATTGTATGGTATTACTACTTCATCTATTGTTTTATTTTAATTCTGTTGTGTATAATTTACCAATGAGGTCATAGTTTCCCCATTATCGGACCTTGTCCTTAGATTCTAGTTTGCATCCTCTAGTGTTTGGGGAAATTCACTTGAGGTCACGTGACCAACCAAGTACAAGGAACCTCTGGGTTGCACCCAAATTGGGGACGTTATACCCAAGAGGTGATTTCCACCCCTCCACACCAATTTGGAAGTAAATAGAATCTAGGAGAATGATGATCAATATCTTCCTAGTAATATTCCTCTTCATGTTATCTTTCCCTCACTCTATCCTATAAAATACTTAGGGTTTTATAGATATCCATGTTCTTGGTGGATCTTATCCCCATTTTTTCATATATGAATCTATGTTGGATTCTCATATCCTTGTTTCTGATGATCATGATTTATGTTTCCCAATTAGGGCTTGGTGCTTCATGATATCGCAATCCCAAGGTATGTGAATCTGTACATGATTACCAATTTTATTAACCCTAAATTTATTGATTTAAATTCTCAGGTTTGATTTAAAAGTAATTTATTTCAATTTGATCATTAAATCCCCAATTCCGTTGAGTTGTGGATTTTTATTTGATTTTTCATGAAATTGGGAACCCCCAATAAAACTAAAAAAAATGTTTTTTATGGAAAAATTAGAGAATGGTAACAATTTTATTTTTAAATGTTTTAAAATATGTTTCCCATCATTGAGTATTATTGGATAATATGGTAGCCTAGGTTGTTAGTGACTTATTTAGGATAAGCACAATAGGTTGGAATTTCCCTACCACCAGATTGATTCTTTACAACACTTACATAGAATTCATGGATCATTTTATTCTATGGTAGGATGTCAATGAGTCCACTTTGACCAGTGCTAATAGGAAATGTGTACAAATTTTCATTATCATTATATAAGTTTGTGAGGATCCAGTAACCTGGAACTATTGTACCTCTTATAAGATGACCATGTTGCTCGTTGTTGATATTTGAGATATATTTCATTGTTTTTACACTGTTTAAAACATTACTTCTGAATTTATATAAACTTTTTATATAAAATGTTTATTAATCCATTTTAAAGCATTTTTTACCTTTAAAATGTACTGAATGATATTTTTAAAAATTATTTTGAGCTTTCATTCGTGTGAATTTAAAAATTGAATGATTAATTTTGTTAATTAAATGTTGGCATATTATTATAGTATATCATAAAATATCATACTGGGATTTTAGATCAAAACCTATCAGTGACTTTTGGTGTTTGTAGATTATCTCAATCTAGATTCGAGAAAGGTTAAGGCACCACATGGATGTAGTAGTAGTTGTCAATCCTTGGTAATGGAGTGTTTTTTCTTATAGGGCATGGGTTGTTATCATAGTATTCTTGTAATTGTTGTTACGTTTTGGGTTTTTATACCTATTCGATTTCTATTACAGTTCACCGTATGTAGTTTCTCTTATTTCCAAACAAACATATTAATATTTATTCCATTGTGTTTGTGGAAAATTCATTACCAATTTCATATTTTATGATGTCTAGTTCTAGTAGTCAAACAATTGGGATTGGGAATGCCCTTTGGGATATGTTTGAACTAGCTCAGTTATCATGTTACTAGTGTACCCGGGATGTTTTATAACAAATTTGTCTTAGAGGGATGTTTTTTAATATTTCTGTGATGTTATTATACAGCTCTATAATCTTTCCATTACTTTAGAGGTAGTTGAGATAAAGTTCATGGAAAACACTAATCATAATGAACCTCAGTTCACCATGGGTGGTTTGGGAATTAAATTTTGAGGATTGGTTATAGTCATTTCCCTTATTTTGATTAGGATAGATTAAAATCCTAACCTTGGTGGTCTATTTGTTAGGATTAATTTCCCTTATTGATCTATTTGAGAATTAATCTGATGTCTACAAATTTTTATATTGATGTTGTGTATCATCATGCCACTAAAAAGATATGTAAATCAGACTGAGGAGGAATTTTTTTTTCTGAACCACAACAAGTAAATCCTCTTGTGGACCAAACTCTAGTTAAGGAAATCATGCATAATATCCATGTTTTGGGACAATCAGGATCCCAATTTCTCATTCATGCTCCTGCTTTGGAACATCAATGAGATGTTTTAGAGAATCATTTTCTGAATTCCATTATCTAGAATCAACCAGTCTTCTAGGGACCAAAGAATCCTCAAGAGGAAGACGAATGGTTGGGAAGGATTGAGAACATTTTTAGATTCTTGGAGACACCTTGAGAATTTAAGGTGAAGTATTCCACCTTCGTGTCAGAGGGAGTGGGTAGAAGACAGTGGGACATGAAGGTGTTGGTGAAGAATAATGAGGGATTAGTGTGGAGATACATCAAAGATATTTTCACCGACTAGTTCTATCTAGAGTAAATAGTGTTATGCAAGGTTATACAGTTGTTCAAACTCGAGCTGACTAACAAGACCATGAATAAATATTTAGATCACTTTGATGAGATTATGCAATTTTCACATAAGATAGTTTCACATGAGAAACAGAAGAATTGATGGTTTGAGTTGGAGGTTCGATATTATATTCATTCTCAGGTTTTCTTATTAAAGCAGCCTTCTTATATTAATTTTCTAGATAGAGAATTTATATCTAAAGTGAACCTGGATGGTATGTTAGGATTGATGGGAGTTCATTTTTTCTCCAATTGGAAGTGGGAATTCATCTAAGGTGAAAAATAATTTTGATGATTCTTGTGGTGGTTCCCAAGATAAGGGTTTTTCGAAACCACTTATAGTTCCTAGTATAAGCCCTTTTATTTTCTACTAGTGTGGAAGCCTTTTTAGTCTAAGCGGGTTTTCACTGAGGTTCCCAATATTTATGGGTCATGTAGATGCATGGGTCACCTTCAAAAGTTCATCCATGTCTATTTCACTCCATGTAGTGTCACACGATCATTAGAGCCTAATATAATTTCGGTGCAATCATATATTTCAAGGAAAGAGGGGTTTTATCCACATTTATCTGGGAAAAAGATTCCTGACATAGTGGAGAGTATCTAGAGGAAGTGGATATGGCTCCAACAACTATAAGAGGCACCATCTCTATAGCTTCGTCATTAGTTACTAATTTATTTGATACTAGTGTATCTCATTTTTTAATTTCAACTCGTATTGTGATTTTACACAGTATTCCTCTATAAATATTTTCATATGTGATTGATATTTACACACCACAAGGAATGAAGATATATCATGGTCTCAGTAGTCTCACTTTTGTTTTCTCTTTATTAGATATCAATATTTTTTGGAGTTTTCTGGTTCTCAACAAGAAACCAAATTACATAATTTTCGGGATGGATTGGATCATTTCTAATAAATTCCAGATTTATTATTATCTTCAATGGGTCTCCATTACTATAATTGATGGTTTGTGTCATTTCTTCTAAGGTGAAGAAGACCTGAGGTCGATTCGAGCTACACCTTCTTATCCAGATATGGGGAATTTAATATCTATATTTTATTTTGATCTAGAGTGATAATATTTAAGTGGTGATCTGCCTCAAGATTCGATAAAGTTCCCCTATATTTTCCTGTATGACTTCTCTAGTTTTTTAGAGGTAAAGGAGTTAGAGTTTCTTATCAATTTAGTGAGTGGTACTCAACCAATGTATATTCCATCTTACTGCATGGCCCTATATAAAATGAAATATTTAGTTAGATGATCATCATGAGAATGGATTTATGTGCCTGATATTGAATCCCAGGGTATCATTGGTTCTCTTCACTAACAAAACTGATGGTTCAATTCATCTTTGTGTTGATTATTGAAATATCAATAAAATTACGATAAAGAATAAGTACTTTTTTCCATGGATTGATGATCTATTTGACTGGTTGAAAGGGAAAGATTGGTTTTTGAATATTTATCTTCAGATTGGTTAATGTTTGTTGATAACAAAATAATCTAAAATTCCTAAAACCTTATTTTAGATAATCTATGAACATTGTTATATCCTGTTCATTCCATTTGGTTTAACCAATTATCCTACAGACTTTATGGACTTAATGTAATAATTTTTCATCAGTATATTTATACATTTGTGGTAGTATTTTTGGATGAAATCATGGTTTATTCTATATCCAAGGAGGATCATGCATGTCATCTAAGAGCAGTCCAAGAATTATTGAGAAATAACCAACTTTATTCCAAGCTATTACAATTTGATTTTTGGGTTTGGTAAGTGATGTTATTACGACACATGGTGTCAGAACATTGTATTTTAGTTGATCCTAAAAATGTGAAGGATGTTATGAAAAGGGAGAAACCACGATTTTTTTTTCAAGATTCAGATATTCTTGGTCTTAGATGGGTATTATCATCGGTTTATTAGGGGATTACTATAGATGGCATCTCTGATGACTGCTCTAACTTGAAAGAGGCTAATGTTTTCTTGGGATGAGAAATGTAAGATTTATTCTTTTGAGTTGAAACTTATTTTGACTACTACACTAGTGTTTTCTCTTCTAGAGGTCAATTATAGCTATATGTTCTTTTGTGATGCATAATATTCAGGTTTGGGTAGCTTTTTTAGGTAGGGTGATCATTTCATTTCTTATGACTCTCGTCAGCATCGACCATATAAGGAAAATTAACCGACCCTTGACCTTGAAATTGAAACTATAATACATGAACATAAGAGTTGGAATCATTACATTTATAGATAATGCATTTCCATGTATTCAAACCACAAGATCATTTGTTATATATTATCTAAAAAATAATTGAATCTCTACCATAGGCGTTGGGTGTAATACTATCAATATTTTGAATTTAACATCACATATACTCAAGGGAAAGGGAATATCACCATATATTATTTTAGTAGGGATCTTTCAACCCATTCCATGAAAGAGTCATAGGAAGAGTCACAATTGATGGATATTTTTTCATAGTTGCATATTTGAGTACCTGAATCAGGGATTGAGGTTTCCTTGACCAATGTTTAGTTGATCTCTGTTATTATCATATTGATTCTTTAATAACAATAGATTCATGATTACTACCATATAATCAGTGACTCTCTTTATAGTGGGGAGACCATTTATGACTAGTCATATCTAGTAGAGGTAATTTTATATAATTTTAGTCATTTTTCTTGTTTTTTTTCAGTAAGGAAAGCTATGATGGAGGATTTTCATAGTTCCCCATGGGCAGTGAACCCAAGAACCACAAAGGTGTTCTAAAACATGAAGTGAAAATTTCGATGGACATGTATGAGATGTGACATTACTAATTTTGTATCTTATAGTTATATATTCCAACAGATTAAGGCCAGTCACCATAAAGCATCATGTTTTCTTCAAAAAAATAATGTTCCAATATAGATGTGGGATGATATATCTACAGACTTTGTGGTTGGGTTTTAGCATAAACAATGTGATATAGGTTGTGATTGATAGGTTAATAAATAAGACTCACATTACTCCCATTTTTTATACAACTTAAGTTGAGGAGTTAGGAAATATCTATGTAAAAAAGAATGTTCATTTTCATAGAGTTCCATCTGCTAGAGTATCTGATAGAGATCATCAGTTAACTTACCTCTTTTAGAGAGGCCTTGAAGATGCACTATGATCTTAGGTCCTTTTGAGTATGACATACCATCCATAGTCATATGGTGAGACAAAAAGAGTTATACAGATTCTTAAGGATATTCATCATTCTTGTGTTCTATACATTGTTGGATATTAGGTTGAGCATCTGGTGCGGATTTAATTTTCATATAAAAATATTTACCAGTCCATGATTAGAATGTCTCCTTTGAGGCCTTGTATGGTCATCCTTGTAAATCTCTATCATGTTGGTCAGATATTGGTGAATTTTCCTTGGATGGACTGATCATGGTTCAAAAGAAGACATCATATAATCAACTAATTCATCATAGAATGTTAATGGAAAAAATGATATAAATAATATACTGGTAATCATAATAGATCATTGTAATTTTAAGTTGGTGACTATGGGTTCTCAAAAGTTTCACCTTGGTAGGGTTATCAATATCTTTGGAGAAAATAGAAACATTCACATCATTTTGTGGGACCTTTTGATGTTATTTAGGAGGGGAAGGTTTCTTACAATTTATAACTTCCATCGATGATGATGTTGATACATAATGTGTTCCATGTTTCACAGCATTGGAAGTATCTTTCCGATCCATCTCATGTTTTGTGCTGGAGTGATCTTTATGTTGAACCTGATTTATATGTGACTAAGAACCTAATTGAGATAGTTTATTTTGAATACAAGGTAATTCATGGGAGGAGAATACATATGGTTTGATAGTTATGTATTTATGGTTCCATTTTTCATGATATGTGGGAGAGGGAGGAACTGATGAGAGAGTAGTGGCCTTATATTTTTATTATGGAAGCATCTTACCAGGATTTCTTGGGAGAGATATTTTCTATGGTGGGGAGGTTCAAATATATTTTTACTATTTTTGGATTTCCTAATCCGCTATTTTGATCATTCATTGTTTGGGTTTTGTTTAGGGCTGTTTTAAATGAAATTTTGGAAAAATAATTATGTTTATGGGCTACACATGGTTGGTGAATAGATTTTGAAAACTGTGCACCCTCTTGGGGGAAACCGTGCATAAAAAAATATTAGGTTTTTTCATGAATATTGATTGTATTGACAAACCATGCACACACATAAAAGAAACCACGAATCCCCATTAAAAGGGTGATTGGTTAGTCAACACAGTTTATCTAACCCTATAACCCTATCTAAAAAACCATGTAAACATGATTATTTAATAGGAAAATTAATTTCTATAATCCTCATAACACATTTTATGTTACTAACATGCTTATACAATGACACTATATTTTTTTCTTCTTTGGAGTCTCCCAAGACTTTATTTTTGTCCCTCTAAAACCCTTTGGAAGATAATAGAATCTTGGAAAATGACATTCAATATCTTCTTGGTATGGTTCCCTTCTCATTCTCTTTCTCCCGACATCTCCTATTTCCTCCCTAGGGTTTTGTAGATCTCTATGTTGTTGTAGGATATAATCCCTACTATTTTTAATAATGAATCTAGGTTTGATTCACAGATCCTATTTTCTAATGTTTTTCATTGGTGTTTCCCAATTAGGGTATTATATTTTGAGATCATATGATCTTTAGGTAGGTGGTTTTGTTTATGATGGACAATTTTATTAACCCTAAATTGATTTATAAAAATTAAATTATTCAATTTAAGTTTAATTTAATTTATATATTTTATTAAAAACCTAATTCTAATGAATTGGGGAATTGGATTTGATTTCACCTAAAATTTGGAAAAATCCCAATTCTATTGAATTTGGATATATTTTGAAATTGGATGGAAATTGTTAAAATCAAATTCTGGAATTTGAATAGTGAAATTTATTTGATGAAATTAATTTAAAATTTTTATTTTAAAAAATGGAATAAAAAAATTTATATAGGAATTGATTGGTTTTATCTAGGAAAAAAGGTATTATTTGAATAAAATTCCATGTATTGGTTTTTAAGAGAAATTTGAGCACTTGAAATGGGAGAATGGGATAAATTTTATGTTTACAATTTTTTTAAAAAAATTACCTTTATTGACAAGATTAGGTCAAATAAAAGCCTAGGAAATTAGAGAAATATTTAGAAAAAACACACTAGGTTGGAATTTCCCTAGAACCAGATTGACACTTTACAACACTAAGATAAACTATTTGGGACATTTTATTCCTCAGTAGGATGCCGATGAGTCCAATTTTACTATTTATAAATGGGATGTGTGTAAAAATTATTATTATCATTATATATGTTTTTTAGGATCCCAAAACCTTGAACTATCTCACCTCTTGGATGATGACCATGTTACTCATTTATATTTGAGATGTATTACATTATTTATAAACAATTTTTTGAATTACTTCTGAATTTATATATACTATTTTATATAATATTTTTATTATTCCATTTTTTAAAAATATTTACATCTATTTAAATGTAAATCATGTTTTTTTGAAAATTATTTTAAAATACAATCGTTTTTTATTTTAAAATTGAATGAATTATTTGGTTGATTAAAATTTTTCATCTTATTATGGTATCCTTATTGAGCCCTAGTAGGATTCTAGCTCACACAAAACCTTTGCCTTCAGGTGTTTATAGATTATCTCATTCCATATTCAAGCAAGGGTAAGACACTACTTTGAGGTGGTATTTTCAATTGGCCCTTGTTTTTGATGCGTTGTGTCTACTTGGGATTGGGTTATTATCCTATTTTTCTAGTACTTTTAGTTACACTTTATGTTGTCATACCTATTTGACATATAGTATAATTCTCCCTATGGAGTCTCTTTTGTATGAATACTGACTTTTTTATCTTACCTTTATTAATATTGTGGAAAATTACTTACCACTTTCATATTGTATGATGTCCGGTGCTAGTCGCTAACCCATGGGGATTGAGAATACCTTTCGAGGTATGTCAGGACCAGCTCAGTTATCGAGTTACCAAGGTACCTGGGCTAGTTCAAGAAATACCTCATGATCTCAACTTCATAGACATGATTCCCCAAACATGAATTTTTTTTACTCAATGATTCTACCAATACAAACATTGATGGAATCCATATTTTTATGAAAATTTATTTTTAAGACATTTAATATTCACCCACCATAATGGAATGGTACATGTAATCATTATAATATGAAAATTAGTAAATGTGTGACATTCTCATCCATGTGTGCCTTATCTACACCAGGATGGACAATATACTCACGGTTGTCTTAACATAAGGAGGAACCCAAATTTTCTTAGACACATTACAAATAAAAAATTTCATCTCATGTCCAGTACGTATGGATCCCCACCAAATTTTTTAATATAATGGTAATAAATATATGACTTAGACATGGAAATTTTATAGATATAGTCACAAATGGTAGGATTGATATCTACTAGACATAAAACTATGAAATATAATTTATACATAAAACCCATGATCATTCTTGTAGTTCAATGACTGAATCATTTGTGAAACAATGATTTATTAATCTAATTACCTCTGATTGGTGAGAGTAAACAGTTACTACCGACCAGTATAGAATAGAGAAACATGGTTGGAGTTGTCTTTTGTCAGACCCAATATGGGAAAATAGAAATAATAAACTATAATGAACCACCAATAATAGAGTGTATAAGTGCTCAAAGTATCTAAGAAAACATATTTCTCATTTTTGAAGATATAAAAAAGAAAATATAGGCATAATTACTCCTAGAAACACTAAGGGGATTTATCTATTATAAAATGGAGGTAAATTACACCTTCAATAGAAGTATTTGACCTAGAAAAATGGAAACCTAGAAAATAATATTTTAACTCGGTTAAAATTTTGAATTATTTCTTAGAATATGTGACAATTACTCACTAAATAGATCAATAAATATACCATTTGATGCATGGAAACATGTAATTCACCAGATTATGAATATATGATACATGTGATAGTGAGTTATACTCTAGCTATTCTTTGGTGAAGGAAACTGATCATTGTAACCAATTTTAGGTTCTATGTTATCTCATTACCCATATGACATATGTTCACCACATGAGACATCCGATCCTAATAAAGCTACTATATCCATTCCATGAATTATATCTGTCACTGATAAAGAATCATCACCTGTACAAAAAGTATAAAAATGTACAAGAATAACTAGTAAAAGAAGAAGGACATTAGGATATAAGAATTAAAATTATCAACCATATATAAGTATTATCTAAATCATAATCATAAGAAGTAAATAAACACTATAAAAAAATCAAAAAAATATAAAATCAATAATAGGTAGTGTATCCACTATATACATCACCACCGTTCCAACAATACAATATTGAACCACAACATTCCGATGTATAATAACTCATTATTTTCCATTTTAACAAATCATCAAGGCTTTCATGCACTATTTATACATGTAACAACATTGTGTAAGTACCATATGAAATGTTTTCAAATTATAAATAACAAAATTTTCATTATGTAATATTCAATGGCCTCTTAATGAAAGAAATTAATTCTCTTCTAAATTTTAAGAACTAGTAAAATTACATTGAAATCTATTATATAAAAGTCCATTAAAACAAAATAAACAACATAGTTATATTTGGAATCAGAAATAGTGTAATAAAAATAAAATTATAAATTTAAATGAAATAAATGATTTTTATTTAATAAATGATTTTCAATAAAGTGTACTCAAAGGGAGATCTTTCTCAAAAAATTAACATGAACCTAATGTATCTAAACATTTTTATAAAAAATTACAAAAATATTTTTGGTAAAACCAATTGAAATCCAAAAATCATTTGTCAAATATAATCTACAAAAATAATTTAGTATATTAGAAACCTCATTATCATCAAACCATTTTTCAAAAACACATATAACATCAATGGTAGTAACCAAATCAATTATAATAAAATAAGAATCACCACATGAAATAATCATCTCATATGAATAAAAATGTGACCGATTATCTAATTAACCATTGATTAATAAACTAGTTTAATAGAAGAGAAAAATAAATTATACACCAATAATCATAAGACTTTAGAATTATAATCTTGTAAATGAAATAAAATAATTTTTAATGAGAAATTAAATAAAAAAGGAATGAAATCAAAAATTTCAGATGCTTACAAAACCAATTATATTTTAATTTAAAGGTTTTCAAAATAATTCAAACAATACAAAAGAATATCCCAATTAATTATCATAGCATTTTTTATACCAATTTAAAATTTTAATTACATATATTCCAATAAATACTTTGAACATGCTATTTTATTATTTTTTACAAATTGAATTAAAGTAGATTCATTTTTAGCATGCTTCATGGTCCATGATTTAATAAACATTTGAGTTTTAAAAATAAAATATTAAAATAAGACATTACATTTGATAGATAGAAATTTTATGTCATAAATTATTCTTTATACTATACATGCTTCACTAATTTTAAATATAACATGAAATAAAAATAATATTATATTATTTTGAACCTATCTATAAATTGACCCATTAAATAAGTCATCAATTTTCTAGGATGATTTTTGTATAATTTCATAAAAGTCTTATGAAAACTTATAATCAATAAATTTAAATAAAGGCCTAGTATGTCATGAAAATAATAAAATGTTAGACTAGTCATAAAATAGTAAACCATGTGTAATTATTTTGTATGGTACTAACATGGAAAAAGTTATTAAGCACAAAAATAAAAATGTTAAACATTAGAATATATATTAAAGTAATCAATAAAAAATGGATCATAATGTCTTAATATAGCATCGATTAAAATTATCATTATCTAATTAATTCTAAATAAATTCATTAGTAGTTCATATTCTAGATCCATATGTCTTTCATGCTACATTTTATAATAAAACAAAAATATTTTGATTAAAAATTCAATTGAAATAAGAATCAACATAAAATACCAAGGCGAATCATAATAACTAATTTCTTCAAACCATTTTTTGGATACTATTAATTCTATTTGAATCACACTTACAAATGTTAGTGAATAAGGTTATCATGTCACCCTTTCTAGTACACCATTGATGAAAAATCACATGAATGATGTCACTATGGGGGATAATATTTTTTCTAATGAATGATATAAAACTCTCATTGTCTTAACCCACAATGATGAGGTAATACCAAACCAATTATTATCTCACTACACTTTAATACTAGGACCACCCTTATAAGATGAATTTTAACAAAAGGGGTAGGATAAATAATTTTATGCTATACATATCAATTTACAACATTAAATTATCATCTAAACCATCACAATATGAAAAATTAACAAGATTGATTCCATTTTCAACTACCCACTGCAACTCATTGGCTTGAGAAGAAGAAAAGTTAATAAAGACCTTAGGGGACATCCCAAACACACCAAAGCTATAAATTAATGTAAACAATATACATAAACATTTGGGGATGATTTTTCATTATATAAGAATACATCTAAAAGAATTTTAAATAACTGAGGATGCACATATGATTCATAAATAATCACAAGACAAAAATACAAAATAAGATACCAAGAAAAAGAATCAGAGTGAAGCAACTAACAATATAACAAAACAAAACCACATTATGATTTTCAAAGAAAGATAGAATGTGTTTCAAACCTTGAAGTGACCCCAATATATACATATAACCATCCATCTTTTTCTATGATCCATTATGAAAAATCAATCATCACCCAAACTCTATTATAAAAGTGAGAGATATACCATTATTTATAGCATGTCAATCAATGTCAGCATATGCACCATAGTGAATATATAGGGGGACTGATCATCTCAAGTATACAATCTAAAAAAATCTTATAACACATGTCAATAGGATTATAAAAAATTTATATCATAATTTCAATGAAAGAGAAATTGGAAATATAAAATTACTTTACTAAAAAAATAAGTTAATGTAGAAATATTTGAACTATAAAAAATTGATCATTTTTTCTTTCCACTTGGAATATCTGTCAATGTATCCATTCACACACATAAATGCTGAATTACACTCCCAATACTCATGAGTTGTGATTTTTCATACAATGAGCCATCATAATGTTTTAAATCCAATTTTTCATTCCAATCATCACTAAGAACAAATTTTGTATCATAATTCCTCTTATCAAACCAAAATATTTCTTTTCCTCAAAATAATTGAAATACAAGTTTAATTCTAATAAAATTTAAAAAACACTCCCATAATGTAAAAAATACATTTTGAAATAGAACCAATTAAAAACAACATGTTTATTTTTTTTAATCCATTGAAACCAAGATTTTCAATCAAATAAATAGTTGGGGTTTTATTTAAAATCAAAATAAGCATGTTTTAGGAATTTAATCCAACCAATTATAGAAATAATGGAGTGAGAGTGAAGACACCTACCTCAATCAAAAATCTAGGATGATATACCACTACTTTATTATATATCAGGGTACTAACAACCCTCCTACTATGCTCCAATATTAAATCCAAACAAAAAAAAACTACATAATTCCAGAATGAAAAGACAATTCAAGAATTTATTCGATGAGAAAACATGGATAACTAGAAAGAGAGGAAGGTAAAATTACATACAATTATTCTCAGGGTATGACACTCATATAATCAATAAAATTTTAATCTAGAGGATGATGTTCATTGAAAAATACATAGATGTTTTTCAAAGATCAAGATCCTAATATTAGGGGATAACTATGTGGGATTTTGAGTACATTTTGGGTAAAAAATATATTTCCATACATTAACAACATCATAATATGAATATGCTGCACTATTTTGTACCCCATGAACTAATCATGTGAATGAATGTATAATAAGTTTCATGATCAGTCCACACTATTTTGAAATCATGTATTGGCCATGTACTTTCCAAAATTCTCCCCTATATAAACCATATAGTTTCTTGGAGAACATTTGTATTTTGATCTAACCATACTCAAAAATATTTCATCCGAAACCCTTAAAAAAACTAAGAAAAATATATAACTATATGTGGGTGTAATTCAAACAAACCAAATAATATAAGACACAATAAAAATTCTTCATAGCAAAAAATGTTGGTGTTGAAAACTGCAATAGAGTTTATTCTTAACTCCAATCATTGATAGTCATATAACTAGTAATCTCTTCCTCATTCACATTTTCAATTAGAAAATATTCACTAACATCATTGGAAGTATCAAATTTCTCTTAAACCTCATTTTTATCACAATATTTATACATATATAAATAATAACTTCTAGTTTTAGAGAAAATTGCATTTACACTTTGAAAAAAAAATGTATTTTCAAATTTTTTATATTTTCACTTTAAGTAACTTCTTGTCTTCTCATCCACATCTTTAGAATATTCACCCTATATTTATTATAGACAATATTCTATAAAATATAATATATATGTACATTTAATGCACATCAATGGAAGATTTACTAGATACCTTTTATTAAATCTACTTGCAATCCATGAAATGAGTGACTTCTATTTGTAAAATTTCATTTCAATATCCAATTATTCATAGAAATTTTCTTTTTTAAAAGTATATTTGTGTATTATATTCTATTATTTCATTGATTTAAAATAACTTTTCATATAAACCATTATTTTCTTCTTGAAAACAATCTCTTTAATTATTTCATATGAAATAAAAATGTTATTCAAGTCATCCAATATAATTTTACCTTGATCACATATTTTATGTTCCAGAACCTTTATATAAAACCTATATAGTAAGATATATGGTATCCTTTTAACAAAAAAGGTCATTAGTAGTCTCACAAAAACCGATATTGATGGTTACAATTTCATCGACATGGGTAAACAAGATATCTATTACTTCATAATCATTCATCTTGGTAACATTATATCTAATCCTATAGCTTATATATTGGAATGATTTGATTTCAAATTTCCATCATAATTTTTTTTCCAATTTATACCAAATAAATTTAATTTTTATAATCAATATCACTATTAAAAAATTCTATCATATTAGGGAAAATAATATTGAATTTTTAATATCAATATCATTATCTAAATTCTTCATATCATATTCTTTAATTATAGATTGTTCAACCTAAGTTGTAAAACCTTCAATTCTAGCCTACAATACATCCATTATGATTTATTAAATACATTATAACATCTAATCATTTCAAATATAAAAAATTTTCCCAATGAAATTTGGGATACATATATTTTATAATAAATTAATGTGATACCTATTCAATATAGAAATTTAGAACATGATTTTTCAAACAAAGAGGAAACTCATTCACTCTTCAAACTCTAAATTGTTGGTTATTATAGAAGGAAACTAACAGGATATGTTACTGATTGAAAAGGATTCCACCTAAACATAGATATTTGAATGAGGGTGTGGTGAATTAGAGAACATAGTTACATTTATGTTTCTCCATAAAATAACCTTAAAAAATTGTTTAAAATAATGACAAGATTGATGTACAAACACTAAAATAACTATAAGTAATAAACACAGTTTAAAAAATATTTTTACAGGATTCACTAGTTAAAACTATTATTTACATAATTTGTATTAAATATTGTGACCTATGATAATTAAATCCATAAGAATCGCTATGTGGATTACTAATGACTGATTTTTCATTATTTTGAAACATTTTTTCTATGAATTTTTTATAGAATATAGAAAAACGGATAACTAAAATGTTATTTAATAATAAAAAATGGATCACATCTAACAGTTTCTGAAATTAATTGAATAATTGAATAAAAACATATTATTTTAGTGGTGAAATTATATAAATTTCATTTATTTAATATTTATATTTTTTATGATCTAATATATTTATGTTTTTAGAGGAATTGTCATTTATAAAATATTTTTATGTTGTTTTGAAAGGGTTTTTATTTTTGGATTTAATTTTTTCAATTTTCAAATATTTTAATCTAAATATCATTTTCTAGAACACTTTTTAGAATTCTTATTTTGAAATATCAAATTCAGAGTTAATTTTTCTTTGATGTCAGGAGTAATTTTTTTTGATGAAATAGTTTCATAAATAAAATATTTTTCTAAATAGAGTTCATAGGTATAATATTTTTTAATAGGATGATCATATGTAATATTTTGTAGAAAATGAGTTCATACGTATGATGTTTTGATTATGGGATGTTCATAAATGACATAATTTATATTAGGAAGTAAAATGAATACCATTTTATAATTTTTCAAATTTGTAGATAATATAATTTATTATATAATGTTATCCATTTCTAATCAAAATAATGATAATTTCCAAAAAAGTGACTTATATGTATGATAATTGAGTTAACTAAAATTCAATGAATATCATATGTAAGTTAATTTTCTCTAGTTATCCTCAAACAAAACATATTTAACTTTTCTAATTTCAGGAAATAGACAAATCTACAAAGGCATTAATATAATTTATAGACTACTAAGCCTTAAATTATTCCAATTGAAAACTAAAAGATAAATATAATCTCAATAAATTGGATTATTGGGTATGCTACATAGAATACATAGGATTTTATCATGTATGGATATTAAATACCGAACCATGTTTTTCAAATCTTTCTAGGGAAAAAATTCATGGAATTTATGTTAGTACACATGGGGGAAATAAAATTTCTAGGGAAGTTTTTCTCAACTCACCTTAGTTAGACGATGAATACTAAATATCTTATATGTGGAGAGATATGGTGTGGGTCAATGAGTTGATTCATATAAATAAACAAACTTGGTATGTCTTCTTTATTTATAGAAAGAAATTATTTGATGGTTTTGATTAATCTGGGGAGATATAATCAAGAGGCCTTAATAGAGTGATAGAGTAAAGGTTAAAAAATCTAGGGTAGAATATGAGAGGAATATAAAGCTGAAAGAAGGAATTATTTTGAAATATTAGTGTCAAACCATGTTAAGGTGATGAGAAGTTAAATAACGGCATGAATAAACCAGTTAAATACATAAAAAATATAAAAAATAGATATTAAATTAAAATAGAATAATAGTTTTTTTCCAGTGTTCAAGTGTATATGCAGTGAAAAATAAAATAATTAGAGAAAAAATATTTTTACACTATTTTAAATAAAAATTTTTATACATCCACTCGTTATATCCCCCCACATCTTGAGATTGATGGTATCAACTATAAAATCACGATTAAAGTGAGTGATAACCCTATTACATACTGACCTTTCAATATACCAAGGAAGAACTAGTAATCATTCCTATTTTTACCTAGGGGATTAACCCAAAAATTTTGTTTACATAAACAAAAATAACCCATACATTCATAGGAGATTAACCAATATATACTTTCAATGGTTCAGTCTTCACCACTTGATTTTGTGGTTATCGGTAGAACCTTGAAATTCAATCTTTAGTTAAAATCTATGTGATCCTGATTTTGGATAAGGATATGATAACCAATATACTACCTTTTGATGGATGAAAAACTATGTGTGAGTTGTAATAATAAATCAATAAATTATATATAAAACAAAACATCATTTCACATATAAATAAGAATCATTTATACCTTTAAATGATGAATAGAGAATACTAGTGTAGAGATAATCTACTTCAGACCTTTAGGAATTTAATAGATCTTCACGCATTTCAAAAAACCAATATAGCCTCAAATATTTAGTGAAGTATTGTGTGGATAATGTATCAAAGGATTTTTATAGTACTTCAGTAATAATGGAATAAGGTATTCTATTCTATTTACTTTAGCCTATATTTACCTTTGAATTTTCTAATAAATAATTCCTTCATATCAATCTCAAAAATCATTCTTAACATGTGTGTTTCTGAAATTCTCTTATTATGTTATATGTACTCTAGTTACCAGGAAAGTTTAGGATCTAAGTGTGCTCTGTCCTAAAATTTATTAATGAAAATAAAAATTCATACAAATGATATAAATTCATGTGGTCCATGAAACCATCAAAAACACAAAGAGTAGAAAAACACCACCCAAAGTAGTACCCCTCTGTAATAACATCAAAATATCATACCCATAAAAATCTACCTATAGGCCTATCAACTCTAGCAGTCAAAATAACAAACCTTAATCAATGCCGACATAACCAAGATGTCGACACCCCATATGAGGATCTGATGATGTTGTCCACATCAACACCTATCAAGGTCACCGCCTTCGCATCTCCTAGCATTCCACGTGCTCCAGCCTATCACTATGCCCGAGGTCAACCCTGACCCTTCTGTTGCAAAAGACTCTCCCAGACGTCGTTGGCATACTGCATTGTTTCTTCCAGCCCGATCACATAAGACAAGCATCGTTGCCTGCCGTTCATTATTCCGGTCATCCTTACGGCTTGCACCTATCACCCTGCACTGAGTGACAGATGCACTCCATCATTTACGTTAGTAAGATAAACTTTTAAATATAAATATAACCATTAATTTCATTTTAATTTTATACATATTCAAAAAAATACCATATTATTCCTTAAAAAATACCTTGTAAAAACATTGGAAATCATTGTTAGCATTTAAAATTAATTATAGAATCAAAATAATAGTTAGAATAAACCCGAATAAAATAAAATAAAAATTCAAAATATCAATTCTCTACAAAACCATTTTTTAAAAACTTTAGATATTTATAAACTTCAAAGGATATGTATAATAATAGTTTTCCAATATGAGATGTAATATATTAATTTATTACCAACACTTCTAAAAAATAAATTTTAACTGTGTAAAATAATTTTTAAACATATAATACTAATAGATAATAGAATTGATGTTGTCATAAAATTAGATGTAGTAAATTATTCATTTTATAATAATAAAAAATATAAATGTAAAAATGCATAAAAAATATTAAAAAGGTAAAAAAATAGTATGTAATACATTTTTATTCCTCAAAGGAATATGAAACATATTTAAATTCATTTAAATTATTTATTTAATATTTATAAAATAATGTACACATAATATATAATATATTTTTATTCGTAACAGGGGATATTTATTTTATATATTTTGTAGATATTGATATATAACAATCCTAACATCTATGTAATTAAATTTTGGGTATGTAAAATATTTAATGAGAATCAATATTGTGAAAAATTAATGATACATGATATATTTTTTAAATAATAAGAAACACAATTTTTTTTGAAACACTATATAAAATATTTATAATAATACGCAATATTAATTTTTCATCTTTGAGGAAACTTTAATTTGTTACACATAACCTAAAAAAAGAAATGTAAGGTTATTAAATATTCATAATATATTTTTGAACAATAATATATATATTTTTCTAGTACTAGTCAAATGTAAAATTCTTTCCTTAGGCTGATTTTCCACTTTATGAAAATGTATGGTGTCCATACTGAAATTTACAAAAGAAAATTCCTTTAGAATTAAATTAATAAAAAAAGATATTAAAAGATTAATAAAACCTTTGAATAAAAAATATGTAATAAAATTGTACATCATATTTGAAACTAGTTCAAGCATAAAAAAATAAATCCATTGTACCAATGAATAAGAAAAATAACTAATAAATAAAACTAACATCATATTATTCTAAATTTTTGTATATAAAAATATCATACTAATAAAATCCTCAAAATGTGATGGATATAATTATCAAAACACAATTAAATAAATAATGTGACAAGGGGACACATAATAATCTCTCCATTTTAGTAATTATGAATTTATACACAATAATAAAATGATCACCCTATTTAAAATTGTTTTAAAAATAAAACAATTAAGAATATGACATTACTAAATAAATCACCTTTTTAAAGTAGATGGTTTATTATTGATTTGAACATAAAACAATAATTGAAAAAACATATGAAATATATCAATCCGATTAGAACATGAAATAAATGTTAATATGAATCTCCCCCTGAGGTATATACTTAGGGTTGTTTGGGATGAAAGAATAATTTAATATTAAAATGAGCTTCTATTGGATTTAAGAATATCAAAACATACATAATTTTAAATAAAGTAGATCCCCCTAAATTCATTCATTCTAAATTTATATCAGCTGGAATTTAAGTAACTAAAAATAATAAAGCACCCCATAACGTTTTCTTCCTTATTTTAACTAAACAATCCACTTTACCCAAATTTTGGATTCTTCAAATATAAATAATAGAAACTAATCGTATTTAAAAACATTAAAAAATATATATGTTCATGAAATCATGTTAATATATTCAAGGAATTATATAATTATTAGTGAATAATTAAAATAAAATTTAAGGAATTCGATATTAAACCAAAAAATATATTAGTAACAAAATTCTCATCAGTTAAAAAGAAATAATTAATAGATTTGAGTTCATTCTAGAAAACTATATAATTAAATTAGAAAGGGTGTACATGGTATCTAATAAAATTTATATTCAATAGTATGTTGACCAGATTAGGACTCATTAAATCTGAGTAGGATCCATTAGAAACATATGTTTTAAATAATTAGTTCTTTTAACATTGAAAATAGATTTAGATTGAAATTTATTTTTAGGAAAAATATATTAAACCTATTTAATATAAAAATATGATTTATAATTAAAAAATGTTGCACACATAAAATAATTAAAATATGATATATAATTATTTTTAAATTCATCAAATTTATTATTTTATATTTATAATAATATATCAAAAAACTAATAAATTTATAATTTTTCATAGTTCTAATCATCAATTGGAATCAAATAAATTCATATATTCTTTTACTTCTAATTTTTTCTTTATATGAATATTATTTTAAAATTCCCATTTTAGATTTAATATTATCATTTTACTTATTAATGGCCTCTAAATATTCAAAAATGGTTTCATAGAGCCATAGGTATTATGTAAGAATTAGTTAATTTTCATGAGATAAATTTTTCTTTCCTAAAAAAACATTCATATTTCTTATGTTTAATTTTTTATGCAATTCAACAATTCATAATATATCTCTTTATAATGTTTTATTTTCATTATTTAGTTTGGAAACACTAGATTATTCAAAATTAGAATCATTATCAGAACTAAAACATGATTCTCAACTAAACTAATTTGCAGTATCCAATAAAAAAACTATTTCCTTCCTTTCTTGATGATTCTCCCAAATCACATGAGTAATAGTACTTGGAAGGTGAATATGTTACTATAAAATATTATTAAATCAATTAATGTTTGCTGTTTTACATTATATTTCTATATTAACCACTTGAAACTAAACTTTTTGAATCACTATATTTTTCCAAATAATTATTCTATTTATTTTTTAACACATTCTGCTTCAATTAAACATTAAATATTGGGAAGTGTGGCTTAATATTAACAATATTTATAAATTCATAATAGGTTAAATATTAATTACTTTTATTTGAATTATAATTACCTATCCTATCATCCATAATGAGCTTCTTTTCTATTATAGGTTAATTGTTACAATTTTTTGAAAACTGAATTCAGAACAATTGATAGCGTTTCCTTTCTATTATTTGAGGAACTAGAATCATCTGGAGAACTGTACTATAGAAACCAGGGACTAGTTGGGTTCTAGTTAGAGTGGGGTGAATCAGTGGTACACACATTTTATGAATTCATTTCATTTTAATTCCACCTCTTGAATCTTTTCATGTTCTATATCCACTCAATATTAAATCACATACTCATCGGAGTTATAGAAATAATATAAGAGAGATCACCACATATTATTTATAGGGTTTGGATTGAAGGTATACTCCATTCCATGTTTGTGAGACACACCAACATGGATCTCCACTATAATCATAGTTTAAATTATAGAGGAATACTGATTCAACAAGATCATGATTAGTTATACACCCGATAACTTGTATTCATTTCAAAATAGTTATACTTTCCATTAGTTGATACTCTAGTAATTTATGTTTCTACCCACTAGCCACCAAATAATCTACCATGATTGATTATTCACCCCATTATCCTTCCCTCTTTCAATAGTTATACAACCCAAAATATCATCTCATAATGATTTTTCCAAATATTATAAATACACACGAAAACTCTTGAATAATCATCATCAAATAGTGTATCAGATATAGTGCCCTGAAGTAATATTCTTTAATATATTAAATTGGTTCTTGGAATAGAAACATTGTTCTTGAAACTCTCTCAAGATGTTGACTGATTTGGTTCCTCCTCAGTTCTTTAAATAATCAACTATAGAGGATTCTTATTCATAAAAAATTCCTACCACAATATACATATCTGTATCATAGATATTAAATAGTATCATCACACTTATAATTCTTCTTCTACTATGTATTCATAAAGGTTGCAACGATGTTGATGGTTTCTCTAATTTTTCACCTATAATCATCGTATTTTTCCACACTTAAAAACTTTTTTTATATTCAAAACATTTTTTCATGAATATAATTTTTTTATTCCTAGGTATTATTTCATATTTAATAACATATAATCATTGACTGGATATACTTCTTATTCTTAGGTAATAATATATCAATGATGTTTAAATCACCTAAGTACATAGACATTTTTTCAAGAGATATTGTATTCAATAATATCTACTAAAAACTTATTTAAATCCTCATGATTTTATTATATATTTATATTTGTTAAATATTATAATTATTTCTTTCATGTGATCTCTAAATTATTGAAGATTCATATTCTCGACAGATTTCATACTATTTGAATTATACTCTATGTTTGTATGATATTTCCATGAAACAAATTCTTCGACCATGGAAAAAGATACTTAAATCTTGGATAGAAGTATATTTGAATGTTACATGTGTTAGGATCTCATATTAAATAGTAAATCACCTTAACATGTTTTAGTTTATCAGAAAAAATAGATTTCATTTATTTTATTTAAAAATTTTACTTACATGCATTCTTGTGAAACTACATTGATGTATCGATATTTTCCATTCACCCATCTACTACATCCCTCATTATCACAAAGCCACTCAAAATGGCCATCATCAATGGACTATTATGTGGTCCATATTTTCATCGCACTTCAAATTATCTGATCACGTAGAACTCATAATGGCTCATATTTTTTCATTCTTATAATCAATCTATTATCAATCCTCTCAATGGTAGGTCATATGGTTGGTGGGAAAAATATTTTATATTATATTACAACTCATTATAGATCTATAATCATGGTGGATCCACCTATAATATCACCCATATCATGGTCATCTATAGTACTCACACATGCGTTCAGTTGATTTTTAAGTGGCCAATCACCTTGCGGTGTGTATGGTTGATCTATACTCATGGTAGACACATGCACCATATCGCCCACCTTATGGTTTATATATTTACTCACCCAAGGGAAAAGAATCCACCTCATATTTAATTCATCCAATCTTAGATGAAATAGTAATAATTTAGTCAATTATAATATTGGAACCATTATGAAAAAATAACCTTTCATTGAATGAATATTTTTCGATAAATTCTAAAACACATGTCACTTAACACCATTCATAAACTACCATGATGTACCTTCATTTAACAACTATATAATTTATGTATTTCTAATGATATCCTTATGTTGAGTGAAAATTAACTATGCATAGAAAGTATAAATTTTATATTAACATTGATAATATTTTCTAATCCTTTAAGTAGATTAAATTACCATTATGTGGGTTACTAGATTATTAGTAAACCTTTATGCACATTTAAAGTGACCCTTCCACAGTTTAGTAACAACTTTTTTTAATCTTAAATTCATAATGAACTACCTTTTCCTAGCCTATAGAAATCCAATTTTACAATTATGTGGGTTTTTTAGATCAACCATTACCCATGAATATTCTTTAAGAATGTGAATCGACCTTTATTTGGAGTATTAAAATATTTTTGTTATGCATGTTATGATATTAATTATTTTAAAAAAAATTACATAGGGCCTTCTCAATACATTTCAAAAAACATGAGACCTTTCTTAATCAAAATCAAGGAATTATTATTGAAAACATATTTTATATAAAAAACTCTATTTATCAATAGTATTCCTTTAGTATAAAGATCTGTGGAGAAATAATCACATTTATGTGGTCAATTGACCTTAAAATACTCTTCTTGATTTATTTTATCTTTTCTTAAAATTTCTTATAGACTTGGTATAATTTTCAATAATTAAATCATACATCAACACAAATATTAATAAAAACACTCCAAAAATAATTACATAATTTCCTCACATATTATCTCATTGAAAATAAGTTCCATTCTCACCTGGTCACTTCATGGATGAGGTAATAAAGATTTTAAATCTAATATAATTCTTATTATTTTATTATTCATTATCAATGTATTTTATATCAATATAATATTATGGTATCACCCAATGTACATTATTTAATTTACATTATCTAATTAATAGATAATTTCTTCAAATTAAACTACTTGGGTAGTGATCTTAGAACACTTTCCATAATGGATGTACTTTCCAATGTTTCTCCAGGTTTATTTATCCCATTCCCAATGATAGTGAACCTATGAATCATGTAATTAATAGTTTCATTAAACCCAATATTTAACTCTTGTTATTCAGATATGGACATTCTATTCTTAGTTATCTTAAACATTTTTATTCAATATTTTGTAACTTATAAATTATTGCAAACATCATAACCCGTTTTTGTTGTAGATGCATTGATAAAAATATTTCCTCTATTTTAATAATATAAAATTATTTAGATCCTCTATTTTTTAATATATTTAGCTATATCGTTTCCTGTATGTGAATATGAGTTTTTTTACATAATTGATAAGGTTTTAGTATTCTAGTCCATTTCTCAATTCTTTGATTATTGTGATAAACATCCATCTGAGAATTTCAATAACCATAATCATTTCAATTAAAATACTATGGTGTCAAGTCTATGCATCAATCATTTTAATTTACTCTATAAATATCCACAATGGTATTTTAATAATATTAAGAGTTTTGAAATAAATGTTAGTGGTCTAAAACAATATGATAATTATATAAATACCAATCCAAACAATCATTTCAAGGATAAGATTTGTTACCTATTGTTATCCTATGTTGAAACATTTATAAGTTCAATATATTGAATTTATTTATTTATAAATTAACTGAATATTAAAAATGATTGTTCATCTTAAAACATAATTCTATTTTATGTTTAATGATAGTGTTCAATTATATGTGTAGTGAAGATTAAAATAAAAAATAACACCATAATTTTTTGTACTAGTTTTTATCAAAGTGATCTGGTAACTACTTCTCAGTTCCTTATATGCCATGATAGAAATAGTATCTACTATAACTTCAATATTAAAGGGGATGATAACCATATTATAGACCCTCTTTTATATGGATTACTCCAAAACCACAAATCCTACATTTTTAAATCTAGAGGTACAACAAAAAAATCACATTATGGGAACAAAAAGACAAAGCATTTTATAGGATAAGACTCAACATAAACATTAAAAGGTTAAGTCCAAACCTATTTCCATTTTTGGGTAGTGCTAGAACCCTAACTATATAGGTACCGTCAAGACCTATGCAATATTTATTTTTGATAATTGTAACCTAGCTAAGACATAAACTTTTGTTGGATACACAACTATGCGATTTTTTTGAGTACATCATGATAAATACTTTTAAAAAGCATAACAATACCAAAAAAAATATAATATTTAATCATAAAAAATATAAATAGGGATTTTTTTTGTAGATAAAAGTAACTTCATCACTTTAGGAAAGAAATATGACATTTTATATTTTTGTAATGTAGTATAGCATCATCAATTAATAGTTGTGTTTTGTAGAAAATGTAACACATGAATATTTTAGTACTTTAGTTGTGATTGAATCAAATCCTCTATTATATTTTTTTAACATATATTGATAGATAAATTCTATAAAAGATAATTCCATCATCCTAATCTTCAAAATATTTGATCGAATGGGTGTTTTTTAAATTGTCATCACATCCTGTATGTGAAATGGTTAGATAAATATAAACAAGGAAATATAACTATTACATTCATTTAATTTCTTCCATATTCAAAAAATAAATCATTCATTATTCATGTATTAAATATTTTTAAACCACCTAAAAAATCATTGTTATAATTTATAAATAATTATTTAATAGAAAAAGGTAGAATAAAATAAAATAAAGTAAATAAAAATATAAAAACTATAAGAAACAGAATCTCATTGATGTTAGGTATTTCTTAACACCCTAGGATACATAGGATAATTTTTCTTCAAATATTCTATGTAATCTATTCACAACTAATCAACACATCTAGAAAAACAAATTCAGAATTTTTAATATAATACTTGAACATATAAGATAAATATTTTATATAATTAAATTTATCACAGAACAATAATTAAGAAAAAATATATTTTATACCAATACATAATATAATTTTATAAATTTACAACATATTTTAAATTACCAAAAAGTTGTATGTAATATATTATTTTCCCTCAAAGGAATATTTAACATATTTAACATTGATAAAAAATAAATATATAGGATTTATAAAATAGTGTAAACTCAATATTTAATTATTTTTAGTATTCATTGTGGGCACATAATATATTTATTCTGAAGATATTGAGAGTTAATAAACATAACATAATATGTAATATAATTTTCGGTTTGTAAAATACTTAAGGAGAACCAATAAGATAATTAATATATTAAGTTATTGAAATTCATGATATGTTATATATTTTTCAAGAAGAAATAATATGTAAAATATTTATAATAATTTTATATATATTTTTTCTCCAAGGAAAAAGTAACATATTTTCCATAGTTAAAAAAAATAAAACATAAGGTTTTTAAACATGCATAATATGTTTTTGAAGGATACATAATATACTTTTATAGTAAAAATCATGCACAACATTTTTTCCTAAGGTAGATTATAATCATCATATCAAACATAATTTTATCATACCAAAAATTATAAAATCACTTTTATATATAATTAAAAGATCAATAAGTCATAATAATAATAATAATAATAATAATAATAATAATAAACCAATTCAATAATAAAATTTAACACCATTTTTATAATCTATGTAAGTAAAAAAGTTAGAATCCATTATATAAATGAATAACAACAACAACATATGAAAAATTTTAATGGAATATAATTACATATTTTAGTAGGGAATATCATCATACTACAAAAAATAATTAAAGTGTGATTAATGTAATTATGAAAACATAATGAAATAAATAAATTATTAAAGATCCACTTAATAAGAAGACCCCCTTTCTTATTTTTATTATTATGTTTATTCTATTGCTCGTAATTTATTTCTTGTATACTAATGTTCTTTTTATTTCAAACCTGTGTATCTAAATTCCCTTTATGGGACTAGATTGGAGTGAAATAAATATTTATTTATTTTTATTCCTCATGTTTTCATAGTTCTTCATTCACTTCTTGGGTTATTCATAAATGTTTTTCCCTTATTGTCTAATGAAATCATGACATATGTATGTTTGTGAATATATAATATATTATAGTAAGAAAAATTTATATACTTTTCCCAAAGAAAAAGTATTGAGATGGGTTTTATTAGATTTACAATAATGTGGTTTTTTTCATTATATTTACTCATTTTTATTCTACATGAGTATATTTCCATCACTGTTGTAAGTACCGATAAGAGAAAAAATAGACCATATTTCCCTAAATGTCATAACTAAAGTATATAACTTTTAAAATGTTATTTTAATATTTATTCAAGTAAAAAATCATTCTTCTTCTCTGGTACTGGTCGAAAAATCATTTCTAGGGTGAGTTAATCAAAAAATGTTGATAGTTATGTAAAAACAAGGTGATATGTCCCCTTAAATTTACAGCATCAATTTATTTATGATATATATTAGTGTAAGAACAGAGACCCTTTCCCAATTCAGATCATTTTCCATCCCTAATTTATCAGTTGTGCCCTCAAACTCTAACATTTTATTTTATTGTCAAAATACTCTACCTAAATTTGAATCCATTTTATTTTGGTTTTACACTTTTATCTTTACACCCTCTATAAAATGTCGTGTTACAATATTTCATTGTTGGTATTGGTGTTTTATTTCTCGTGAAGGTATTATATGCCATTCTCTTGGGTATTGACCTACATACAACAATATAGTTTTAAGTAGACTTTATAAATTTTATTTTCCAGATTTTTTGAAACAAAACTATAAACAATGAGACCATTTTTTAGGATGGTGACAGGTGTTAAGGTAAAAAACAAAAAACAAAAAATTACTTATCTATTTTAAAACAATAATAAATTGTTTAATTCATTTATAAAATTGTTTATGCATTTATATTGGATTAAAAAGGATTATTAAATAATAAAAGTACACATTATGGAAACATATAATTCCATTTTTAATTCTTTGATCTATAAAGATGAAAAATAGTGCATTTCCATGATAAAAAAATAAAATTAATATGAAAAAAATAGGAAGATAAAAGAGCAGTGAACCATATTAAAAATAAAATTATCTAACCTTAATCCATGAATCAAATTATTGGGAGACCTATACATATAAACTTTTAATTACCTACACTTTCATGTATCATATAATATATTTAGATTCTTACTAGTTCTTGGAGATAAAAAATTAAATAAAAATATATATACATATTTACTTATAATAATTTTCAACTTAATAGGTAATCATTGAAGTTCATTGGAGGCTTCTATAGTGTTGTTCAGTAACTACATTTATATGGATTTAGTTAATAATAGATTATTTTGGGGTTATTTTCATTATATTTGTAGGGAAAGTATATGATCTAGTTACAACAATTTGATTACTGGATATTTGATACTTAGGATTAGGTGTTAAATTAATTTGTTATGAAATTTTATCCATGGAATACAACCAATTTTGTGAGGAATAAAATCAATTTTTTCCAGTCTGATAGAAAAAAATCAATAATAATTGTAAAAAAGTTAGATGCCATCTTATGTAGCACCCAAATCATCATATTTCCCCTCACCTCTTATTAAACACAATTTACAGTATTCTCATTCGTTATAACCAATGAATTTTTATTTATTCATATAGTGAGATTTTATTATATATGATAGTCAATGAATAGAAAGAAATATTTAAAAAAACACCTTAAAACTCATAACACAAGTGTTATATGAGAAGAAATATCCATATGAGTAAGTCAAATTTTAATACTATAAGAATTTTTAATAATAGTTTGGATATATAAATTATATAGTGATTTTATCATTATGTAATGTTTGGTCATACAAGGACTTGTTGTCTAAACATCGATTTCCCTATATAGAAGGATAAAATTCCCCAATTAATGGATTTTTATGCTAGATATTTTTGTAATAATAATCAATTTTCAAATAATTATAACCCAGACTATAGGAACAACCCTAACCTATCTTGGAGATAGTATATAGTTCTTAAAAAATCAGTTTACCTTGATTACCCTAATATATAAGACCTAAAAATCAAAAACAAATTATGATAGAGACATCAACTTAATAATAGAATATGTTGGGGTTTTCGCCTCAAATGATTGGTAGAATGTGATCTCTGGATGCTAGGTGTATAAAAAATAGAATCTCAATGATCAATCACACACTATTGAAAAAACATAATTTAATGGTAGTTTAAATCATTTTGAAATTTAGATTCATGGAATGATTAGTGGTTATTTTCAAAAATTATCAAAAAATGGTTTTATGGTGGTTTTCAAAACTAATGTTAATGATTTACCAAAATAGTTTTCTAAAAGAAATTTGATTTTTTTTATTTATTATTTCCCATTTTTCATTTTTAATTTAATTATTATGAAATACATAAATGAAGAATATATAATATCTATTTTTTTCTATTGGGATTTGAACCTCTTACCTCTTTTTTATTCTATAAATACATCAACACTTACAAAAATTCATCATGTTGTGACTAAACATACTTTATAATCCATATATATATATTGAAAATTATATGTATATACATATGAATAAATAAATTTATTCTTTATTTATCAATTAATTTATTTATTATTAATATTGTTGTCATTTAATCCAAATGGTGTGAACCATAGGCTGCAAATCACAAAGCCACATATTTTTTTAATAAAAAATGAAGGTATAAATGAGGGTTTGCGACATGATGAGCGTGTTACGTATTCCACAAAGAAAAAATAAAATAAAAGGGAGGACAAACTATTCCTACAAAGAAAACCAAACACCATTTTTAACGCTACTTAACATATACTAAAACCTCATGGATAACGTCCACTCCCCCATTTTTGAGTGACCCATGGTCCACCTCGATAATCTTTCACAACATCCTTTTGTCCTTCATTTCACATGATTCAATGATAAAGGGTTGATCTTCCTCATTAATAGACATTATTAATTATTCAGGTGCATCAACTACTTCAAGATCTAACTACATACACTCCTTTAGAAATAAATTATCATGCTACATGGTAGGTTCATATTTAGTTAACACATCGGTTCCCTTTTCTAATATGTATGACTGCCCAAAACTGTCATCTGACTGCCAGCTCTTCTCAACATCACTATATTCCATAGGATCCAAACTATCTGCTGGAATGAGAAACATATCCCCCTTCCCAAAATAACTCAAATTACTCTTACTATCCACCATTATTATTTACATTGAAATATCCAAATTATAACTATATAGAACCCTCTTGGTACCCTTCACATCATAACATTTATCAATTCCATCAATAATTTTTACACTTAAATGATAACCCTAGTCCAGTTTGATGCATTCTTAATAGAAGGCCCAAACTCATGTGTATTGATTAAATCCAATATATAAAATAAATTTGATGGGACATACACAACATTACAACAATTATAATCATCACAATCTCCCTACCAAAGAACTATTTCATCTATTGGTTTGTTAATTTCTATAATATCTGATTCCTCAACTCCAACTTTAGAAGTAACACCTTCAACCTACATTGATTCTTTAGCAACCTCCATTCCATGATTTTACTTGTGTTGTAAAGGAAAAGGCCCTGAAGCATAGTCCACCTCACAAAAGGATAATAATTTATTCTTAGGGGAATTAACATGAAATCCTCCAACATCACTATCAAAATCTAAATCTTAAATTAGATCACTTCTATCACCCAATTTTAAACAAGTCAAGTTATACGCACTCCCTATAGAATTAATTCCAACATTTCTAGGAAATCCAGACATATATCTAGAAACTACATAAGTTAAGGATTGTGGATCAATAATTATAATCTCATGTTCATTTAGATCACTCCTATCACCCTATTTCACACAAGCTCCATCTTGTGCACTTCCATTAACACTTACTATAAGGTTTTCTTTGAAAAGGGATATATAGTTAGGGACAAAAAATGACATGAGAAATAGATATTTGTTTTAATAGAAACTACCATGATATAACCCATATTCTTCCATTCTTCACTCATCATGATGATCAATAGTTTCTTCCCTCCTTTACATATGTCTAAAGACCATTAAACCCATCAATTTATCCCTTAAAAAGATCTCACTATCATCCAGATCTTTTTTATGATTTAAAAAAGAGAATTATTAGTTTATATGGTACAAATAATATGTAAATTAATATAATATTTGATTAGATAGGTCAAAAATCCCAAACAAACACCCAGATCAAAAGTTAAGGTTGTTTGAAGATGAAGATTTATTTTAAAATATTCTTAGACTATTAATAATTTGTTTAATATTAATTATTAATAAATAGTTATATAATTTATTTTTAATTCTTTTTTGTAATATTTTTATTGATATTTCATAGAGAATAAATGGAAACCTATATGAAACATTTTGATCATTTAATAGTGAATTACTGTTTCAAACTTATCTCAGTAATAAATTAATTTAGATGTTGTTTATTAAAAATCACCATGAATTATATGTGGTATATGGTAAACAAATATAATATATAAAGTGGTATATCAAAAAATTCCACTAAAATTAATTTAGCAACATTTTTATAAGACCACCACTTAATGCTTGTTTCCCTAAATTGATATAATCGAAAATAAACAATACAGAATTAATAATGTCCATGGATAGAGATCTAACATTATTGGATAAGGGAATGTTTCAAATTACTATGAATAAAAATCATAGTGAAAATATGATGTCGATAACCATAATAATTTTTATGGAAACATAATAATTTTTTTTGTTTGGTCTAGGGAAAATGAGATGAGCATTTTACATGACTTTGAGAGTAAAAATATTGAAATGGAAAAGTCTAGAAAATTTGGTAGCATGTTCAAAACTAAGATGGAATATGATTTTATAATTTAATGGAATGAGTATCAACAGAATATTAAATATGAGATAATTAATGATGTAATGAATAAGGTTGTGATCAAGTAAAAATAGAGGAACTAAACTATTTTTCATAACCATGATCCTCCCATTACTTTTTCTTAAAAGGTCAGAAAATTAAATAATGAACCTAATAATTCTAAAATTCCTTATAATGTCCAAAAAATTTAACTTTAATAACCCCGTTGTAGAGATCATGCATAAAATTTACTCATATATAAAATTTCTCAAAATATTCATGGACAATATTAGGAATATAAAGGAAATTTCTAGGGTTAACTTAACTGGATAATATAGTGATGTGCTTCAAATAATGTTTCCTCTAAAATTTTAAATCCTGGATATCTTTTTTTGTCTTTGTAAAATAAGATAATGTGATTAAAAAACTATTTGTAGGTCCATGGATTCAGTGTCAACCTTATGACTTACTCCTTGTTTCAAAAATTAGTCCCTTAGAGAGTTGAAATAAACTTCAATTTTTTTACAGTTTACTAATAAGTCTATCACTCAACCCATTATAAGGGTAGATGGACGATTAGACAGTGTGGGGAAGCTCACTTTACCCTTGGAATTCTTAGTACTAGAAATGGAACATCGAAAGAAGGTCCCAATAATCAAAGACTTCCCATTCCTTTTCACTATAAGATATATGATAATTTTTTTAAAAGGAAAAGTGATTTTTTATGTTTGAATTTATCAATTAGAATAATTTTTTGGAAATCCACCCTATTAGGTATTTATTTTTTGATAGATGTTGTTAATGAAGTTTTTATAAATGACATTAGGAATGATATAAAGGAACAAATGGCATAGTTGAATTATAAATAACACCCAATTTAAAATTTCAATTTTAGAATCATGATAAAAACACCGAAGCCACAAATCCCCTTGTCTATATTTCTCAAATGATCATGTACTATTCAATTTAATCCAAAGTAATAAAATTAAAGAAAACCAAATATGGTACCTCATTCATTTCAAATTCATGATTTGATTCATTAATTATTGGTGTATTATGGCCAAAATGTTCCAATATAGGAATCCTATAGATCATCTACATGTTCATCCTTATAACTAGATCATTGATCTTCAATTACTTGGTTCTTGCACATGAAATCGAAGAGATTTGCAATGTCTCTTTGATCGTGTAAAGAATTCAGATATGATTGAGAAGATGAGATCATTACAAACTTGTTTTGACTTCAGTTTAACCCTATATAGATTAATAAAGATGATATGAGGGCCTTAATTTCATGATAGTTATATATTTCACTATTTAATATGTTAAAATAATCATTAATACTTAAGTTAAAGTTTCTAAAATTCAAATTTTGTCTCCAAAAAATAATATAATTAATTTTAGAACCTTTTTGTACACATATGAATTAATTAATCTATTAATAATGATAAAAGACCATTCTTCATGCACTTGTTATGCATTAACTGGTTACATGATAAAATATTAACAATTATATTTTCCCATAATCTCCCCATATAATTTAATAACTCATGAACATATTATGTTTATTTGAAAAATTATATTTCCATATTAAATTTTTTATCAAACTTTTGAATACCTTCATAAATAAATTCAATCATCATTATTATAAACATGAATAGTATAATTGAATTAATTTAACTTGAAATAAATTAGAATCATATATTCACCACCCCACAAACATGGTTACAAGTTTATCCTAATCTCCTACTCATTTGAATATTTTGAACTTGTGTATACACATAGTGTGTGACCCTATAGGTCCATGTTTGTAGAGAAATTAGTCAAACTCATAGAATAATATTTAATTATAGAAATCCATCAAGTACCCTATATATATATACCTAATTTCATAGCTATAAATGCCTCATATGAATATGATCTATATAACAGGATCTCTTTTTTTCTTTCAATATATCAAAAAACAAGACACACACTAGTGTCATAATCTTATTGATGATTTATATATTCCATGAACTTAATAGAAAAACATACCTTATTTTATGTTATCTTTGGATTTATGGAAGGTACTACCATCTTAGTCAGCCTAATCTCAGGATATATCTATTCCTTAACTCAGAAGATAGAAATTCAATATTGATCATTCAACCAATTCCATGCCATTAATGGCATACCCAACACAATATACCTTCCTTTAACATTAATGTCATCATTTTTCCATTAATCAATGCCCACAATATAATGGTACACATTGATAAGGATATCAAGTTATGATAACAATACACATGTTCATAGATAGAAACATACAACAATACCCAAATCATGTAGTGATCATATTTTCAGGTTATTCCTCATGATCTCATCTACTTAAGATCACTTATTGAGAACATCATGAGAGGAAGTCTCAATTATTTTGACTCCAAGAAACTTGGTAGAAATAAATCATATGTTTCTAATTACTATGATGTATCTAGACAATATGAAAAATATTTAATAATAATTTTGTAGTATCTTGAGGTTCTTATTATAGATGGTTACTATGAAATTTTTTTGATATGATACAGAATTAATGGATATTATAATTTAAACAACTAATGTATAAGTATTAAAACTATTAATGTAATAATAAACACTTATATATATCAAACTATATACATGTAGAGTTAATAAAAGTATATAACTGATTTGGGTCTAGGGAACCCCCATGAAACACTCCCACTTTCACTAGAACAACCTGCTAATAATTCATAATCCATTAGTTAACACATGAGTATCATGCTTCTATTGGGATGTGGATTAAGTTAGTATATCTAACACATTATCCTCTATATCCACACTGTTAACTTCCTCTTTACCTATTTAAGTCAAGTACCACAAGAGATGAAACATTTGAGGTATATGTTTTGTTCTCTAGTGTGACCTATACACTTTGACATGAACCACTACCATATTTTTATCACAATATAATGTAATAGGGTATCTACTATTAGGTATTATTCCATGCAAGGAAACAAATATATGTTTCTATACTGCTTTTGTAGCAATATTGGAAGCCACTATATACTCATATTCTACTGTACAATCAGTGATTATGGACAGATTTGAGCTTCTATATCTCAATTCATCTCGATTAATAAAAAATAGGTATTCTAAATATAATTTTAGCTCATGTTGATCTATCAAGATTCTATAATGTAGGTATCCCCTCACAACATGTTATATATCTCCCCTGTACACAAGGAATTATCTTTTATATATACCAAGTACTTTAGGATAGTTTTCTACTTCCCAATGAAACTCTTCTAGATTGGTTAGATATCTTCTTATCATGATAAAATAAAGGGAAACATCAAACCTATAACATATCATGTAATACATGATAGATCCCATTACTGCAGCATAAGGGATTATACTCATTCATTTAACCTCCTATTATATCTATGGACATGTGTTTCTAGTGACATAAATGTCACGTGTCACTAGAAAAAATCTCATCTTTTACTATTCCATACTTTACCTTTTGAGTACCTATTCTATATTTGTGCTTTGAATTTTTATATTAACAATATGACATCAATATATAATAATAGGATGAAAGGGAACTCCCACTAACCTAATTACAAATACATGGATTTATGTAATTCTTATGGAAATAAAATTCTCTCACAGCCTCATCAAAATTAAAATTCCCTAATTGTGATGTCTAGTTTAATTTATAAATGGATATATACATCTTGGATACATTATGTGGAATATTTAACATAATAAACCCTTAGGGTTATTCCATAAAGATATATTTAACCAAATTCAAATTAATGTTTTTTTGACATCAACTTTTTAAATTTCAAACTCATTAAATCATTTTATTTCAAGTAATATCTTGATAGATTTAATCGTAGATACATCCAAGAAGATTCACATAAAATATTATACAGTGACATTACTCAAAACCCTTCATAAACAATAATGATTTATATGTACACACCTAAATCCCCATCTCCATCTTTTTCTCTAATACCCATTTACTCTAAATAGGTTTTACATTAGATGGTAGTTCAACCCAAATCCAAACACGATTTTTGGTACAAAATAACCATTTCAGAATGCATGGATTTTTTCCCATTTACTAGCCTCCTTCAAATATACTTCTTTTGTGTAGGTAATAGGTTAATAATTTATTAGGAGTAATGTGTCACCTTAATCAGTGAGAATAAAACCATATTTCAATGGATATATAAACTCTCTAATATATCTATGGAGTACATTTTTCTCGTAAAATTATTCCTTTTCCACTCTATATCTTATAGATATTTCCATTACCTAGTCTTGAATATCTGGAACATCAACTTCATCAAATTAAAAAATTATCATTATATTCCCAAATGAAATGTGTTCCTCTTATAGAAATATATTATATATTTCTACAATCATATTTCTATAATAAAGATTATAATGGTAATATCTTTTATTCTCCTTAAGATAACCTACTAAGATACACTTTTTTCACCGTAATTCTAATTTTTAACTTTGTATAGTCTTGAAAAACCTATCATCCAAATATAAAAATATGTGATAGTCTAGGATTATTTCCATATCACAACTCATATGGAATAACATCTACTACATTTACTACAAAACATAGTGTATATATAGTAGTGTGTATTATATATCTATAAAAGGATAATGATAGAGTTCCATGACTAATCATTAATCATACCATGCAAAGAAGTGTATGATTCCTCCTTTCACTAACACCATACCACTGATTTTTATATGGAAGAGTGAGTTGGTAAATAATCTCACACTCATTTAAATCATTGATGAAATCTTTGTTAAGATATTCTCCACCACATTCTACGTGTAGCTTCGTTATACTCTTACCATGTTGATTTTAAAATTAATTATGATATTTATTAAACATTCTAAAGGAATATTGATTACACATAATTAACTATATATATCCATATCTACTATAGTTAATGGAAAAATTAATGATGTAAGAAAAAACACCCCATTACTCAACTAAAAATGAAACACATATATCTATATGAATAAGTTTCACTGGTTCTTGTGATCTTTCTCCCTTATCAATAAAAGGTGCCTTGGTTATTTTACCTTGTATGTAGGTTTGAAATTCATCTATGATTTTTAACTCAATCAAGAATAAAACCCCTTATGGATGGTTTTTACTTAAACTCTCATCGTTTACATGACCTATACTGGAGTTCCATAGGTTGGTAGGATATTAGTAATTCTTTTCATATTTTTCATTAATTGAAAAACAGGATTTTCTAATTCATATATATAAAATAATTTATTAATATGTTTCCTACCATAATATATATATTCTATATATATAAGTCATCATATATTTTGAAAAATTAAATAAAACCCCATTATTTTGAAACTCAGCAATGTGATTTCATTTCTCTTAACATATGGTACATAAAAACAGTGACTTTTTTCAAGAACCATTTTACTTTTAAGAGTAAGTTGATAATCTACCACTTCCAATGCTTCTAACATTTCACCACATAATAATTAGTGATCCACCTCATCTTTTTTAATCATCTTAAATCTAATTGGTTCCTATATTTTCATAATAATATGTGAACACATAAAATATCATGTCCCAAACTAATATATATAGAATGATTGCATTAAATTAAAAATATAATTGAAGCATAAGTGTCCCCTTAATTCTTCTTAATAGTTATATAATTATTCTTCTAGTGTCTAATGGATTCCATTATCTCAATATACCCAATCAGCTTGAGTATAAGAGGTCCTTATTAATTCTCTTCTAGTAGTATGAATCAATAAAATGCTCTAGATATATGACACTTTTCTTATTGATCTCCCTCTTGGTATAACGCTTAAAGATAAGGAAACATTGAGATATCATATATTTCTTAATTATTATTTTACAACTAACATGAATTTGATGAAAACATAAAGAAATAAACATATATAACATCATCCATATACTTCTTGTATTTATTTATATTGTATTTTCTTTCACTATAAGGGGGATCATCAGGAAGTAGGGTTTCCAACACATAAAGCATTATCTCTTAGTGTAGTACTATACACAACTTCATAAACCACTAATGATAGTTATTTTATATCTGGATATTCCCTTTATCCAAAATTAATGGTAGGGAAATTTAATTGGTTTAGTATTTCATTTGATCTATATAAAAGAAACTTATTACATTAGTACATAGACTTGGTTACTAGAAGTCACTTTTAAATTGTTAATTCATGATTTATCCCCATATTTTATAAAATCCATGCATCCATCAACTAATATATTTAAGATACATAGTAACATGAGTATTTTGGTGGAAAGGATTCTTAATCCTCTATTCATAGCCTGACCTATATAAATCACACTACAATGAGTTTCTAAGGTATTTTTTTATTGTCCTTCCATATTAAATATGGACTCCATTATCTATTTTGTGGAGTCTCGTCTACTTTAGAAAATAATATTTCATTTTTCAATGCTTTTACTCTAATGTTTAAACAATATATATGGACACTAAACTTATTCACATTTTAGTTAAGTTGAAGTGTTGGTAACTAAAAATCAATTCAGTGAAAATACACACCCATAACTATGACTGGCGAGAACCTTAAACAATCAGTTGTGTCTAAATTCATGAAATAAAAGAAAATTAATGAATTAATATTTTTTATTTAGGGATTTGTAAATTTATTTTAGAGAATGAAATCATTTTCTATTTAAAACACTTTATCTATGTGATCACACTCACAAATTAACCAATTTTTAGTTAGATACCATTCACTACACAGTTTTATTTTATCTATACATTCTTGATAATTATTATAAATGAACATTAAGAAAATAATAATTCATGAATATGATAAGATAAATATATAATGATAGGATAATTTATTTCTAATTATTAATTAATACATATTTCTAATAATTTTATAACCACAACCCTAGGGAATTTTCATTAGTCAGTACCTCACTCGAATTACTATACCCACACCACTCATGCACTTCACAAGTTTGGTTTTCATTAGATTTGGACTCGAATAGATTTCATATAAACTCCTATGAATATTACAATGTACAATCACACACAGGTGATGTGAACTGGGGGTGTGAAATTATACCTTTTAGTTAAATTTATATGCCCATTCATGAATGTCCTGAAGGCCTTCTTTTTATTGATTTTTGATAACCCCCTTTCTAGGGATAAGGGGAACCCTTACTAAGCTTGTAGGCTTAGATATTACATGACCTGTAGGTATTAGGAAATATTCAGACTATAACTACATGGAAATGATCCTCCCCAGCTTCTTCATCATGATTTTGTCTCTCTACCTTCGCATGGCTTGTTCGGCTAGGCTTCCCATGCATGTATAGTCTGGTCCTAATGGCAATGCCATACCCTCTCATTCTGAAAAATCTGCTTAGAGTATTCTCTAGGGAATGCGCCTTCTCTGAATCCTCATATAGATTCAGATCCTTGTAGATTATGTCTACTCATTAAGAACAATTTGAGGTGGCCCTAAGTCCTTGAGGTGGCCCGAAGGCCTTGAGGTGGACCAAAGGGTTAATGTGTCAGGTAGGTCAAACCCAAACTGAATTTGTCTGGGCTGAGATGAAGCATATATTGGTGTCCAAATTTTAGGTTCCAAATATGTATATAAACAATATATATATATAAATATATTAAATATATTATTTATTAATTATTATTTATTAAAATATATTTCTAACATATATATATACACATAATATACATAGATTCTACCCTAATTAATCGGATGGCATTGTATCAACGATCACCCAAAACAGGTGGCCAAATAATTTTTCTAGTCTATTTTGAAATGTATGTGGGTTAATAAGATTTATATATATTTTCCATGTTATAATATACATAAACACATTTTACATTTTTATTTTAAATTTATAAAAGTTTTTCATGAAATAAAAACAAATCACCACCTCCTCATATATTTTAAAGGAAAAACTAAAAAAATATATAATACAAAAGAATATGTGAATATATGCCACATTTTTTTGATATAACCCACTGACCATTGATCGAACCTATCCTTTCGATAAGAACTCACATCGATGCGATATTAGATGAATTGGGGACATATTGAAACTATAATTCTAAATTATAGATATATTATTTTCAAATTTTGATCATTTTTAACTTAAATAATTTCACATCCCCTTGTAATACTAATTGAAGGAAACTGAGGCAAAGTAGAATCATGAGAAATTCATAATTTTTTTTTCTATTTTACATTAAAAAACTAAATAAAAAAATCCCTTTTTCTGGACTTCCCAAATGATAATATGTTTTTCAATTTCATCATGAAAAATAAAATCAAACGAAATAGTAAATGCTACCATATTCCATTGAAATATATGTTTCAATATATACATCCTCTAGATTATCCAAAATTGAACTGTAGCTTTAGGGTCATCAATATTTTATTCTCATGTATTATCATAGAAAATTGAAGAGCTTTACAATTTTACTTTGATTGGGTGAGAGACATATACACTGTTGAGAAGAAGGGATTGATACAACCTTCTTCTTCCTTCTGTTTGTCACTCTAGATCCTGAGAGAGATGAAAAAAGAGATAATTTTTTTTAAAATTATAGAGTTCACTATTTAAGAGGATAAAATGAGATTTTATAATTTGGTTATACTTTAAAAAATTGCACATTGGTCATTGGCATGTATTAACCATTCATTGAGACATTTTTTCACACTTAAGATTTAATTAAACTTTCTATAAATATAATGACCATTTTATCACCCAAATGTAACACATTAACATGTTATATGATAAAATATAAACCATTTACTTGTTCTATAGATTCCAAAATAATTTAATAAACCACTAATGTATTATTTTTGTTCAAAAAATTATATTCTCTCATATTAACTTTTATGATTAAACAACTTTTGTATACCTTGAAAAAAATTCTGTCATCATTATTCTAAAAATTTAAAATATAATTCTGTTATTTTAACTTGTAATCAATTACACATAGATGTTCATCAAATTTCTCACATGGTTCCCACTTCATATTAGAATTCTATTCATCTGAATAGGGTGGACTTGTGGGTACAAATATTGTGTGACCTTCTATGTCTGCGACTCAATAGCAGTCAATCCAACTCATAGTATAAAATAAGTCTCTATTAACTCACTATGGACCCTAATGATATAATGAATTCCAGATATATGGTTACCTACTAGGAACATGGTCCGTGTAATAAACTCACTTTATATCATATTTCTCAGAATTTGGGATGCACAATACTATGGTAATACTTTCAATGATTCATATATCCTATTACCTTACTAGATGAACATGCTTTCCTATACTATGGTCATAGATTTAATTAATGTACCATCAAGAGGGTAATCATGGGCCCATGAGATATCTCTTCCTCAACACTAAATATAAAAATTCTATACATATCATTAAACCAATGTCATGCCACTAAAGATACACCGAACAAATATTATGTCTCCACAACTTCTACATCATTGTTGTTTTACTTGTATATATATACATGATCAAATGGTACACATTGATAGCTATCTCAAATAAAGAGACCAATAAACATGTTCAATGATATATATAACCAATTATACTCACAACATTTTGTGTTCCTATTGGAGGGTCAATCCTCATGAACTCATTTACTTTAGATCACTAATTGTGTGATTCTTGAGAAGATGTCTCGATGCTTATGATTCAATGAAACCTGATAGTCATACCAAATTTTACTCCCTTTTGTATTTTTTATGTAAAAAATTGGAAATATATTGAAGATTACTCTCATTTTACCATGAGGTTCTCATTATAATTGAGAATTTATATATAATTTTGATATGGAATGTAATCTATGGAAATTACCATCTAAATAGTCAATTTCAAAGTATCAATACTATTATGGTAATAATAAATACATGAATATATAAACCTATATACATGTTATGTTAATGAAAGTACATAAAGGAGTTAGGTATAATAAACCTAGTCACAACATGATATATATGATCCTCTAAGAGAAAAAATTATGAGTTCAATGAAGGATAAATTTAGAGTCAACATTGATTAATAAAATTCCGTAATGAAACTTGAATGATAATGGAGGCCTAAGAAAAAATTAGGTAGACCATCACTAAGAATCATTAAGTGGTTAAACATGAACAAAGCTATCATATTGGAAATTATTATTTTTCTATATATAATCACTTAAAACTCTATGTTTCTTATAAAACCTCACCCTTTAGACCCAAATTGGATTAAAATATTTCTATTTTTTGTCCTAATATTTGTGATACAATAATAATAGGTATCTAAGTATTGAATTAGTGTTTCAAGACTAAGGAAATGAATTAGGTGAGAGTTCTAATTTTGGAATTTGATAAATATCCATCTCAATCCTTGGAGAGAGTCAATGGATATAATCTAGATATACTTATAGAGAATATTTGAAGGTATGTGTAACATCTAAAGAAATGAGAAACTTAAAATTCTAAATGTTACTATCCAACTCAACAAGGCGAACCTTTCTTTTTTGATATACTACCTTATTAGAACACCAAAGTTAAGCATTATTGTCCTAGGGTAGTGATCAAGATGGGTAACAATCTAAAAAGTTTCCAAGGGTGTGTGTTAGTGAGGAAAACACACAAAAAGAACATTCATAGGCTAGTGGGGGTAGTAAGTAGTCTAATAAGTGACCTCATTTAGTAATATCATGTGGTGTGGGGGGAATGAAGAAAAGTTATAATAGGTGACCCATGGGGTCAGATGACTAGGTTCATGACCAAGGGAAGGCTGCCTTATGACAAATGGAATTAGATTCAATAACCAGTTGAAAGTGAATAGACATTTCCTTGGTATGAGGATTGTTTATCATAATAATGGAATTGTTCTTTAATGGTATGGAGAGTGTAACACCTCTATAAAAGTTATATTAAAAAAGTTTAATGTTTCTACCCATTTAAAAAAGATGCACCTTTATTTTTAGGATCCTACCTAATTAGAACTCCACATGAACCATATTTGGACTACAGTATTTTTTAGGATTGGTTACATTCTTATAAGATTCATAGGGTATGCATGAGTGAGGAAAAACACTAAAATAATAGGTTTTTTCATGGGGTGATAGTCATTAGCCTGATAAGCAACCACAATGAGTAATAACATGTGGTGTTCTGGTAAAAACACAAAGGTATTATTGGATACCCATGGGTTCATATGATAAAGTCCATGACTCGGGGAAGTCCAAGTCATGGCAGCAAGTTCCTACTACAAAAAATTTATCAAAAGAGCAATTTTTTGTCACTAAACACATGAAATAATTAGGAGTGCTTTTGGATTCCCCTATAATATCCAATAAGCTAATACAGTGAGAAAGTGACTCTTTACAAAATATGGAAAATGATTCCATTTTTATTTTATCTTTTTCTTATTTTCTAGATGCATCATGTGTAATGTAACACTATTAGAATTATTTTGGCCATATTGTTAACTTTTCTTGAATAATTTAATTAATATTTTGTCATATTTTTGGGATTTTAGGTAATAAAACTATGTTGGGTAAAAATATTAATATTTTATCCTTATATGATTTCATGAAAACATTAATAAGTGTTTATATTCAATATATTTTATGAGACCATGATTATACTTATAAAATAATGAATTTGAAATAAATAAAATATCACATACTCATTGTGATAATTGTCAGTTTTATAGGCATGAAGTTTGGGTGAAGACTATAAACATAATGCTACATAGAATTAAAACCCATGTTTTAATATTTTTATATTTTTTTTTTCATTTTTCATTTAATTAAATGTTCCACACACAATGTTATATATAGCCTCACATTAATTTTTAGGTAGATCACTCTCCCCAATTTATTCATTCCCTTGGATGAAATAAAAGGTTGTTGGTCAGCTATTGAACTAGTTCTTATTGAGATCTTCATTTCTTCATTCTCTAAAATTTTTATTTAGTTTCATAATATATATCTTGAAATATTAGATTTAAGGATTAATTTCTTATATTTTTTAAGATGGTTTAATAGAGGAACCATGTGAGATTCTTGTTTTAAAAATAATATTCTTTTATTGAGTACTGTATAAAATAAAAAACCAATTATAATAAGATATTTCCTTTAAACACTTCCCATTATTACATAAAATATAAATTTATTTAAACTGATATATGTTATAATGAATGTTTATTTAAAGTGTTTATGTAGCTATGGCACAAAATTTGATATATAATGGAATATACGCGTGGGTATGGGATAGAATCTAAAATATTTAAATATTAATTATTAATGATTGTGGGCTTAATATTGTGGCTTATTTCACTTCTTAAATCTATTTTGGTGATAGTATGTTTTATTGAAAATTTAAATCTTGTTTTTCTCTCTGAAATATCTTTGGATTTAAAGTGTCACTACATCTAAAAAACAATGTTATGCATTTTATTTTCTCTACGTTTTCCTAAAATTTAATTTGTTCTATTAAAAAATAATTTGTATTCTAATTTATAGGAGGAAATTGTATTTTGGTTTTGATATGGGAAAATTATAATGTTTAAAAATTTTGTGACAATTTTTCATGACTTTGAACTGGTGAGTTGCAATCCATTTTAAACAATTTTTTTTAATTGTTCCCCACCATAAATTTGAACATCAGGAAAACACTAGGTTTTATGTATAGTTGAGGGTTATTATTTTTTTAACCAATATTTCATGAAGAATTAATCAAAATAATTTAATAATAATTTAAAATTAGATTTTTTAAATATTTAGATTCTATTTTTATTGGTTTATTTTTGTTAAACAAATTGGATGATGCTTTCTTTCCATGAGGGTTTAATAATTTATTTTTCTCTATATATATTTATTTATTCTATATCATTTGTCTTACTGTATTAAAAAACATAATTTTGGTAAAATTTTAGGATTAATTTATAATATTTAAATTTAATTTAATGTTTCGGATTTTAATTTAAACGATCTATTTTTTATTCAATTAGAAGGAAAATAAAATATTTTTTTTGGATGAGATTTTTATTTTAGAACTATTATAATATTTTATTTAGGTAATCTTATTAATCATTAATTTCTTTCATCCATAAGTTGTGTATAATTATGTTTAGTGACTAAATTATTTGTTTTTTTCTTAATTGATAAAAATAGAACATTGTAATAGAAATTTAATGAAATGTAATGTGGGTGAAAATAAGTTAAAAAATTAAATATAATCATCTTTCTCAAAATAAGAAACCAAATTTATTCAAAAAATTTCCTTTTAAGAATGAACAATTTCATTTTTTCTTAACTGGGTTGATGAGCGAATATTTCTAAAAAAAATCATCTCTTTGTAGGCATTACAATTTCCATCATTATTAAGATGAATTAGGTTTAAATGAATATTTTTAGATGATTTCTTTAAGATATGTTATATCATTTGTGTTGAAGAATTTTTTATATCTATTTTTATAGATGTTTGCCACATCATTTTTATACAATTTAAAGGATTAAAATGGTTTTTAAATGATAAATAACAGAATTTTAATCAAGTTTATTGAATCATACAATTAATTCAATATTTGAATGAAATTATGTGACTTTAGCCAGAAATGATCAAAGGGTCCTCCATTAAATTTTTATATACTTTAATAACTAATAATTTGTAGGTTTTGAATGAATTTTCCTAGAAATGATTCTTTAAAGTGGGTTTGAATGTTTTTTTGAAATATAAGTTAATTCATTTAGGACTTTATGTTTTTATAGTAAATTTTACTATCTATAATTCATTGGTTATTGTGATTTTATGGAATGTATAATCATTTTATAGAATAATAATTTATATATAAAATATATTTCTAAATATATTTAAAATTTATGATATTTTTTAAGAGGAAGTTCATGCATATAAGTTATTATTGAAAAATAATTTTATATGTATGATTTTTTATGATATTTGGAGACATAACATGTTTTTAGATGATTTTTATATGAAAGACATTTTTTAGTTGGTATAGATACATTTTATATTTTAATTTGAATAATTTAATAACATGATATGTGTCAAATATTTCCCCTATAGAGTTCATATAAATGGTGTTTTTATCAATATAAGTTAATGTGTTATAAAATTTATAAGGGGAAGTAAAATGATTAAAATATTATTGATATCGAAATTTAAATAATAACTCATATGAACAAAAATTAAATCTATTATTGATCATACATAGATAAATTTCTAGAGATGGGATTGATAGATATGATAAATGGGTTTTAAAAAAACATAAGAATCTATTTTGTATAATGATTTTGTCCATTTAATATGATATATAATATATTTTAATTTTTTAATTTGAGAAAATATTCAAGGATACAAAGAAATTAGTACAAATATTATAAAAATGTTCCCTAAATTCATGAAAATTTAAACTAAAGGAGTATGCTGAGTTTAATAAAGACAGGTGATGGAGAAAAAACTAGGAAGAAACTGAAAGTTATCATTTAAGTCTATTATGGACTTAACTTGGATAAGATATTCGTTGAGGTGGTTAATGATTATATCCAATGACAATCCATGTGTGGGAAATCGAATTTTTGAGAAATTTATTTTCATGTCATTGTAAAAAGTTGATGAGTAATAAAGAGTTAACTTGTGGATATCTAGGGTGAGATCAAATGAGTGAATAATTATGATGAAAATAACTTGGTGTTTTTTTATTGATGTACAAACTTAATTTAGGGTTTTTGGGATACTAAGGATGGTTTTTTGGTAGGCCTTATAATATTGATAGAGTGTAGGGTTCAGTGCTTGAGGTTGCTAGTCTATAAAAAGATGGAGTAGGAGGAAGTATGGTTCAGTGTTTGAGGTTGCTAGTCCATATGAAGATGGAGTAAGAGGAAGTATTTACTTCAGTGGGGAAGATCCCTTCTATATTTCCAAATTTACCTTTGATTCTTATTATCCTCATGTATTTATTTTAAAATATTTTTTTGGATAATGTGTTACTAAAATATATTATAGTAATCATATTAGAATGAATTGAATATTTATTTACAATTCGTTTGAAACTATTAACAATTATGTATTGTACTTATTAGTTCATTCTATGATATTTTTTCCTTATTATATTATGATAATTAAATCAATGTATGTTAGATAATAGAAAATCTATTTCAGTGATAAATTTATTCACGAATTTCCAATAGATCGAAATATTGATGGTTGTTTTATTTGATAAGGATTAATGTGATCTTTTCATTTTATTATATCATTTATATTCTCCATGAATATATTTTATTTACAGTTATATGTACCAATGGGTTACTAACTAATAATTTATGTGTCATTACTACTTATGGTCTAAAATAAATTTATAATTTATAAATATGAAACAAAAAATTATAAAACTATTAACATTTAGTATAGGACATGAAAGTATCAATGATAAACCCATGGGGATAAGGAACAAAATTGAACTTAATAGAAAAGACTTCAATATAGCTAAGATAAACTATACTGTAAGTGTGATTTTATGAAATTGAAATTTTATATGGAAAATAGAAAATTATGAAGAGAGGGAAACTGAATCCATGAATAGTTTTCATAATTTAAACCAACATAGATTCACTTTTCGAAAGAGCTATTATCCATCAGAATTGTTATAGTATTTATCCCTTATAGTTCATCTCAAACTAAAACAATGTAGTCCCACCAATCTCATTGAATGAGATGATCTATAAATAACCAAGATTGATTAACATTATACCTCCAGTAATGGTGGAATTAAATTGGATATTAATTCACCACTATCCCTTATTACATTGGGTTCAATCCTCTAACCACCCTCACTCTCACTAGAAATCTGGAGAATATGATTTAAATTTCTCAAAATAAAACTCAAAACAAAAAGATAATATCACAAGAATTAAATAATTACTACCTATCACACTCATCTTCTTCAAAAACATTACCCTCCCCTATAACACTTATTTAGTAATGATTAATTTTTCATAAAGAATTAATAGTACTAAAATCACATAGATGGAAATGGATCAGTTAAAATAAAATAAAGGGGTGGGAAAAAGTGTTTCTTAATTTAATTTTTTACTAAAACTTAATACATCCACTATTTCATAACTAAAAATAATAAAATTAAACAAAATAATAAAATATGGAGCTCATCGGGTTATTGATGTAGAAAATTCACCTTATACACTTATTTTTAGAGTTAGAACTCCAAATTCCACCCATTTTCAATCCCCTTCATAGTGCACAATATCGTTTATTTAATGATAATTAATTCAATATGATATATTAACTATACCTCCATCTTTTATATCTTATATATTCTCATATCTAAATATATATTCATATATTCCACCCAAATCTATTCTCTTTTAAATGTAGTTTATATCCCACATATAGGTAGCACCATACTTCAAATCTCTCCCCTTTCTCAACTTTCATCACTTTTATATTTATGCAATGTATTTGTATCCTATATCATATTTATATTCTTTATTCAATAAGTAATCATTTAGCTATGTGAAATCCAAATACATGACTCCTATTTTAAAAATATTACTCAAATATAACTCTATTTTTCTATAAGAGAGATGTTGATCTGAATACATATATATTTGTAGATGTGTTATATGTTTTCTGGTTATGGTGTGGAAAGTATATTGTGGAGAAAAAATTCTCAGGCATCTCCTTCATGCACTAGGATTCAATAAGGAATTTACACTCTAGTTAAGTCTCCTTATCTATAAAAACCCATATCCCTCTAGAATGTTGGACCTCCATGATGTAGTGAAATGCCTATATCACAAGATCTATACTCTATGAAAACATCATCATTTCTTTATCTCCATCATACGTTGTTGCAATGTACTTCATGGTGGAGCCTCTTGTATTGTGAAAACATCAAAATCAACTTATGTTCATTTATGGAACAAATCAATATTATAGTGAAACACTAATGCGTGTAGGATGTTCCTATATGAATCTCCCTCATATGACCAAGGTAACATTATGTATGTTCCTTTGTACATTAATTTTTATTTATAATTTCCCACATTACCGTTAAAAATTTCAACATACCCATACATAGTTGTGTGAGAACCTTTATTTAACACTTGATAGGCCAGGGTTACCATCATATATCCTTAAAATCTTGTATTTTCTCCCTCATACATTATATAGTAATTGGATCTAATTTTAGTGATCTCATGGAAACTCTCAAATTGTGGTAAAATTGACGAAATCAATGCGTAAAACCAATCCATGCATACTCCCATGCAACATCTACTCCGTTTATTTAAAATATTTATGTTGTATCATAAATATTCTCATTATCTTATAAGGTTAGTTTCAGAAAAAATCAGGGATTTCCACATATTTATCATCATTAAGGAATTTAATTCATAAATATCCCATAAAAAATAATAATAAATATATTTCATATTATGATTTATGGAAACATAGTTAAATGTGAAAGTATGATGATGGATGAGTGGTACTTGAATTGTGATGTTTCAGTATTTTTCTATAATACTTTTAGAATCATGTCTCACTTTAAATATTTATTTGGGTTGTATCTACTTAAATTATATGGTGTGGTTTCATAATCTCAAATTAATATCCCCATAGAGGACCCAACTCTAAAACCTCTTACCCAGAATCTATATGTGTCATTCCTTATTATATCATAGTCGATAAACTCTTTGGTACTGACCCCTGTAAGGCCTTTTCCTTAACTGTTTTTTCCATGTCTTTATCCCCTAATTTTCTAGTTAATAGGAACAATTTTACTACCTACAACAACACATTTTTTCCTTTATAAAAATAATTCTCAAAAATAAAATATTTATATTTTTTCATTATCAAAAACTATTTTTTAAAATTTTAATTAATAAAAAAATATTATAAATAGATTAAAAATTGTTTAAATTTTTTAATTATATTAAGATTTAATGAAATTAAATTTAAAAATTCTTACTCCAAATATAGTTTGGTATTTTTTATATATCAACATCTGTTTAATGGGAAACTTATTTACTAAAATTTCTTATGGAAATTTCTTAATTATGTTGCTTAAGAAAGTTGAATGAAAATTTCTTATGGAGGAGTATAAGAATTTTTCGCAACTAAATCAGATGATGTTATGCAGTTCTTTTAATGTTTTTAAATGTCATTAAGTTTTCATGATTTAATATGGGTTTTTATATGTTTTTATAAATCATAAGAAGTGGATTGAAACATAATGTTTGAGTTTAAGGCTATATAAAATTGATAATATTATCTGATGAACATATAATAGATTGACTGAAATAGATCACTAGATTGAGGTGATCTGAAAATGAAGATTAAATACTAAAATTTTCGCACATACTTATAAACAAGAAAGTGAAAGTTTAGAGATGAAGAATTATGATGTTGAAAATAAAGGTAGTGAATTAAAGAATAATAGTTTTGATGCACAATGGTTGTAAAGGTTATGGGTACTAGATGAAGATTCCAAATATAGACTGATTAATGAAGTTACTAAGATTAGATTCATAATTATAGGATGGAGGAAAACCAAGAAGAAAACCAAATGGAGATGGAAATATCCAAAAAATATATATTTTGTAATCACATTAGATATAGAAATGTTAAGGTACTCTAAGAATTTAAGGGCATGAAAGGTTTTAGATAACTGATGATCACTAATTTTACAATAGAATTATTTATTATGAGATCACTAGAAAAATTAATACTATAGGTGTAATATAGAAAAATTATTTCCTAATGAATATAAATGAAAAAACATTAACTAAATAAGTAATTTCTAAGGAGCTTTAAAAAGAATTAAATCCATTAACTATGGAAAAAGATAAATATAAAATTTCAATGTATATGAGCATACTAAGGTTTATAATTTTTGAAAAGTATCTTAACATAGACAATAATGAATTTTTATTAAAGGGGGATATTTCTTGAATATTTGGGAACAGTAAAGAGGATTCTAGTATACATTAAAAACATTTAGTAAGTTTTAGATAAGCAATAATAGTTTGTTTTTGAAATTAAATGAGTGGGAAAACATTTTAGATGCATATGCTTCTGTTCCAAAAGATTTATTATAAAAATGAGATAAAAATTGAATATTTTGTGTTAAAATCAGTTTTACCTATGGTTATATAGAGGTTTTGGTTGACCTATGAGATATAGTTTGATAATATGAAGAAACATTTGACAACAGTCAATTGATTTTCTATTTAATTGAAGATGAAAGCACATCATACTCATAAATATTCATAAAAAAGAATTTGTTGAACTCATCAGATGAAGTTTATTTGGATACATCATAGTAGACAAAAATGAAATTATGATAATCAAAAGAGTATCTATGGGTGAAGAACATCAGACACAAGTTATCAGATAGTGTCAAATAGAAAATATTGTAATGGTGTCTTCCTAAAAAAATTGAAAAAATTTAGATGGAGAAAATCCCGGTGTACAGATGATCAGGAAAATGTTTCAAGAATAAATAAAATCATAATATAGTTTTTGAATATATTAAATATTTTACACATATAAAGGGTATCAATTTTTTTTAAAAAATAGGAGATATTTCTACTACATATTAAAACATATGAATGAAATATCTTATGTATGGGGGTATAATTAGTTTTTACAAATGAATGTTCTTGGGGTTTACAACTAGATATGATGAATGTGGATATGAGAATGATAGTTGGAGTTTTGAAAAACTATAGTAGAATAGTTTATTGTTGGGGTTTTAAACCATGGGTAGCCAAAGGAATGATCAATGGGGTATAGAATAAGTTTCTTCTTGTGAAATTGTAATCCTAAAATAATTTAGTAAAAGAATCACTCTTAATGGGGATATCTTACATGGAAATGATTGTGACTTTATATCAATCCATTTAAATATCATATTTGTATCTCTCTTTATATGTTTTTCATATGAATAGTGTGGTTGAAATTTATATTTGAGTATTTCATAACTCTAACAACATTTTAGAGGATATAAAATGTTTCTTGGTAGAGTGATTAAAAATTTCCTTTAAAAAGAATAAATGTGACAAATGATTCACCCCTAGTAATACAAAATTTATCTAAGGTAACTTCAATTGGTTTCATAGGTTAGTTTACCTCTAAAAGATATAAATCATGAAATGAATAATTTTATTCAGTGAATAGTAGGGGTTTTCTTATATTTAATGGCATAAACTATCATAATTGGAAGAACAAGATGTTACCCTATCTTATATCTCTTGGAATTAAATTTAAAGATTCTTCTACCATGGGACTTCCATTGATGAAACTAATATGAAATCTATTGATAAAATAAAATTTTAATATAAGGGAAAATACAATAATTACATATTCATGGATATTACATAAGATGTTTGTAAGAATATTATAGGGTTTCAAATGACATAGAAAATGTGTGATAAGGTGAGAATAATCTATGATATAAATGAGACTATTATGGAAGGTAAACTAAAAATATAGAGAATTGGATTTGAATATATTAATATGGATTATGAATAATGTATTGAGGAATAGTTAACAAGATTTAATGACATAATCAGTAATGTTAGATGTTTTTATGAGAAGCTATAACATTCTATTATTATAAAGAAACTGATCATAAATATTATAGATATACTTAATTGCAAAGTATTATCTTTATAAGATTGTAAATATTTATCATTGGATTAACAATAGAAACTTATTATAGAATATAAAATTTTCAAAACAATATTTTTCAAGAAGTAGGCTAAGGAATAAATGGATGTCACATATTTGTTAAAATGTATTTTCAGAGATAATGATGCTAAAGGAGAATCATGTAATTCATAGGTAGTTGAAGAAGAATATAACCTAAAAAATCATTAAACTTCATAATAAAGGGAAATTGGAAAAGAAAAGGTAAACATTCTCTTAAATGTTGGACTCATAATGAAAAAGTATATTTTTAAGAAAATCTTCTTAAGAACAAGTAATAATTTTATATGTTAGAAAAGGAAGATAAAAGTATCAGAAATAGAACTGGAAAAAATATAGGAAAAATTGTCCTTAAAATAAGAATAAATAATTTCTATGATGTAGATAAATTTATGATTCCTTATCTAATAATGAATCTTATAGTCTTTCTAAATTCTTATGTCGAGATATAAAATGATCTTCTTCATCACATAATGATGATGATAGTGAAAAGAGAACCTAGCATCATTGGATTCTAAAAAATATTTTGGAAGTTAAAAACTAAAAAAATACACAACTCAAGAAGAAAATAAATAATTATATGAAATAATTATATGAAAATAAATTTCAATAATAATGAATCAGTCATTAAGAAGATAAAACTCAGGGTAACAAGATATCAAAAATTGATATTTGGTGTACATGATTTAAAAATTAAAATTTATATAGAAACATCATATGAGCATGAGAATGTAAATATGGAAAAAACTACACTTAATTATAAAATTAAGAAGAAGATGATAAATTTGGATGAATTCAATGATGTGGTAAATTTTCTTAAGGAATTTTTAGTAAAGAAAGAAGATTAATTTTATTTTAAAAAAATATTATTATTCTTAAAAACACAATGTGAGTTAAAACATTTCACAGAAGACATCACCAATGAATTTGAGGTTAATGGTGAATATTCTCAATATGGTGATAAGTAGGGTTCATCAAAATAAGTTGTTAATATTCATAAATAATGAAAATATAGATTTTTTTCTAATAACACTATAGTTTCAAAAGATAATATTTTAAAAAAATATCCTTTATTAAGAATGAATGAAATTATTCAAGAATGTTTCTCCATGTTCAATGTTTCCCATTGTTTTTAAACAAGAAAACAAAAAACTAAATAATTGTATTACTATTAGTGTGAAAGATAAAAATTCATAGGTCACTACTATTTTTTTATATTTTCATCAATTTATCATTTTAATGATTGTATAATATGTATTTATACGTAGAGTAGAGAAGAAAAAAATTATAAGAATACATATTGAGGAGGAAAAGAATGCTCTGAAGGTGAAAAATTATAAAGCCTGAATAGTGTTCAATGAAAATCATCATAATGTTTACTAAGTAAATCTGTTCAATAATGTTTAGTAAGAAAGTAAATTTAAGAAGTGTACTGGATTTAATAAAGGAAATAAAGAGTTATTACTAATTTGGGAAGATCAAGTTCCATGGATAGAAAGATAGATGAATCAGAAAAAATTTCTGAATAAAATGTGGAGAAACAAGTCTGAAAAATTTAGAACAATGTTGATAGAAGGTATCCACATATATAATGATAAAGTTTTAGAATAAATAAATAAGGTTTAATTAATATTGGAATGCAACAAAATATTGCAAGACTATCTTATTAGCCCATAAATAAATCATGAAAATGATATTATAAACTATGGGTAATAAAGATGTTATGAAGTTATAATAGAAAATGGAATATTTGTCTAATGTTTTAATAAATGTGTGAAAATTTATTAAAAAATATGCGAACTATAAAACTAATAAAGAAAACATATCTAATTTCTAATGTATAAATAATAAGAATAAATCTTGACTAGGAAAAATCTATCGGTCAGAAAATTACTTATATGGAACACTAAGGTTCACCTTTATTCCCAATATAATTGTTGATTTATACTAACTTATAGGTAATTAAAGGATAATAAGTAAGGAAAGTAATTTGGTGTTATAGAATTTTTGTATTAATAATATGTTTACCTGATGGAACATTGCGATGACCATGATAAAGAATGGAGTGCTACCATTTTGGGGGGTAAATATGAATATTAGGTATGAATATCACAATTTTATAAAATGAGATTTATTGATATTAATAAATTTGATATTTTAAGTAATATTAGTTTATACACATGATTTGTTATGAAATATTTACTAAGATGTGTGTGGGATTTATCTTAATAAACATACTCAGATTTAATTAGATTTAAAATGTTGGAAAAAACATGAGAAAAATATTATATTAAAGAAGTGTTATTGGTATCATTGACCAACTTGATTTTTCACACTTTTTTACACTAGTTTCACCCATATAGACTGATATTTATTTAGATAAATCTCTTTTATAAGAAACTCATGTGATTATACTTTTCTCTGGAATACTTTTTTTTCAATAATTGGAGTTGGAGAAAAATATTTTTGAGATGTCCCTATTGAATTTTATTATCAATAAGGGAAAAAATAAAGTAGGGGAAGCAAGGGAATAAAATAAAAACATTATATAATAAGGAATCCTAGAGGGAACATATTTAATTTTATATTTTTTGGAGTTTTATATGAGTATTGAAAAGAACATAATGGGGTATAACCTTTGTCCCAATTTAGTTTTTATTATTTTTTCTCAATATTTCAATATTTATTTGAATGGAAAGATCCTTAATAATTTTTATAATATATTCTTCTTATGAAATTTACATAAATAAGTCATAGGAAATTTTCTCATGGAGGAGTATAAGAAAGTATCCAACCAAAATCATATGATGGTATTTAATTCTTTTAATTTTTTCAAACATCATAATGTTTTTCTTGATTTAAATAGAGTGTTTTTTTAAAAAAAATACAATGAATAGGAAGTGGATTTCCATAAATGTCTGAGTTTACATCTGTAAAAAAATTATCATTTTATCGAATTAACATACTCTAGATTTCCAAACAAATAAAATTGGACTAAGGTAATTGGAAAAGATATTGACATTTTGACATTTTCAAACATGTATAAAAAGAACAATGATAATGTTTAAATATAAAGAAGTTAGAAGTGATACGTAAAGGTATTGATGTGAAGCGTAAGGATTAAGTTTCACTATAGATATAAAGGCTATAAGAATCTTATAAATGAATAGTATTAAAATTGACAGATGGACTTACTGAGATCAGATGCATAATTATTGTATAGAGGAAAATATAGTAGTGCACTGAATAGAGATGGAATAATCAAACAGGTGGATATTTCCTAAGGACATCAGATAGAGAAATGTTAAGGCACTCCAAATGGTGGACGGATGAAAAAGTATTTGATAAATAAGGATCAATAATGTTACAAAAAAAATAATTTTGGTGATAACTTTAGAAAAATTAAATCTAATATACATATAAGTATTAATGAATAAAAATAAAAATAATAGTCTATATAAAAAAGTTCTATTGATCTCTACCAACACATTGTAATGTTATTAACTATGTCGATGTTGAAGGTGATAATTTAATGTTTAATATCTTTCTATGGTTAAGTAATTTTTCATAACTCTATTATCATTGAGTTTAAGGGAGTTAAAAGAAATGGGGATCTTCAATGAACAATTATGAGTTTTTAATAAGATTATGGAATTATTAAGAATAATCCAGTGAGTTTTAGATAAGAGATAATAATTGATTTTGGAAATTGGTTTAGTGGGAAAAAATTTCACAATCCTAAACATTTTTTCTGTAATATCACATATATAATGGGGAATTATTACAATACAAAATTACTCTATACTCCCCATACAAAAAAATGAAATACTGAACATTTGTAGTCAGATAGATACTATATTTGGGTTAATGTTTTTCTACTAGATGGATTTCCATTAGATATAGAAGAATTTAAGAGTGGTCGATTGAGTTTCTACTTATTCAAAGTAAGATGCACATCAAACCAAAATTTCTTCATCGGATAGAGAAGCAACATATGAAGTCATCATATATAGTTTCTCTCAACATATAATTGTGGATTTAATCATATTTAGAATTATTATATAGAGAATAATGTATTGATAACATTGAATAGATATTACTATTCATACTGAAATAGAAAAACACTGTCTACAGATGTTTTCCTAACGATGTTAGGAAATGTTCTCATTGAGAACATCTGGGTGTACCAAATTTCAATAGGTGGTTATGAGGCCATAAGACTCTTAATATAGTTTTTTAAGATCATGAATATTATACATAGGTAATGGTGATTTAACATTATTATAAAGGAAGATAATGTCTTCTAAGGTAGATCATAAAAGAAGAAGGAAATATCCTATAGTTGGGGGGTCTTACTAGTGGTTGAAAAGGATTGATGCTGATATTTATCACAAGTTAAAAATATAGTGTATACGAGAAGGAAAATTCAGTGGCAATAACCAATTGTGTTAGGAGAGTTTATTTCAATGGTGTAGAACCATGGTTAATCAGATTAATGATTATTGGGATATGGAAGCAGTTTCTACATGTTAATTTGTAATCCTAAAATAAGTTAGTAAAATAATATATTTTGGAGGGGATAACCAACATGGGGAGTATATATTTTTCCTAAACCTTTTAAATATAAACTTTATCCATATATTTATATTTGTTTCATAAAAAATATAAGGTTGAGATTTATATTCGATTAGATTTAAACTCTAACAAGAATTCATACTTCAATAAATATTTCCTTAAAGAGATAAGAAAACTTTATTATAAAAATAAAAAACTAATCACTGATCAACCCCACCCCCACCCCCACACACACAGTGATACTACATTGATCCTTGGGAATATAAATAATATATTCATAATATAGATTCATAAAATCCCCCACACATAGACTTTTATTTTTCAAAAGCACTAAATCATAAATTAAATTAAAAAAACTACTATTGGTGATAGTTAAATTTAATTATCAACAAAACAAAACAATAATTAATGTGGGATCTAAAATTTTATTCTTCACATAAAAATATTTATTCATATTAATTTTTTTTAAACCAATCAATATTCAATTATACTTATCTATTTTGAAATTGATGAAGGATCTTATAAGATACATTAAAAAATATTGTGAAATTATTAATGAGCATACCACATTTTGATTATCCTCCCAATGATTGTTTTCTCTCATCAATCATGTTAACAATATAATAGATTTTTTCTCATATCATGAATACATTCTCCTAACCACATGCTTGAAAATAATTCCATGTATCAACCCCTTAAAGATAAAAATTAAAAACAATCAAGAGGGATTCATAATTATGATCAAATAACTCTTAACGCTTAGGTAAGTAGGTAATTAACGTTAAGTAATTAAGGCTCAAAAATGAAGATGATATCATGAGAATAATGCAAGTTATAAAAAATTAAGATCAATTAAAACAATCCTTTAAAAAATTTACCTTATCAAACACCCAAAACAATAATTCAAAGGCTTACAAAAAAAATGAAAAAACTATGAATAAATACCCTCATTTGTTTTTTTCTCTCTACATTTTCTATTTTTTTATATTATGATTGGAAAAAATCCCACACTCCTCACTGAAACTATATTTTATCTCCTCATGATAGTAATTTTAATAGTTATAAAAAGATCATAAGTTTATCAATGTGAGGTATTTTACCAACCAAATACACAGCCCATTCGTTCCATAAATACAAATTTTTTTTTTATATTTTCCAACTTTTTATAAAATGGGTAAATTATAGAATACAATGAATGATAAATCATGAACCTTGAATAGTATCCATATAAAACCTCCATATCTTCTCAATTAAAAACCCCTTTACACCATAGAAAACCTCTCCCCCATACTTAAAGCATTTAATATCATATAAAATAAAATATGAAATGGTAATAAAAGAAAATATAGGCATCTAATGTGGATTTTCCCAAAATAAAAAATTCATGGATTATATAGTATAAAAGAAGATTAAATTTAAAGGTATTTATCATGAATAAGGTCTTAAAAAATTTCCCTATCTTATTAAATGTTAATTAATACAATCATAAATTCAACCAGATACTAATGTGAGTTCTAGTAGGTTAGCATGCCCTGATTTTCCTTCAATAAATGAGAATGTGAAATAATTAGAAAATACTTTTTTAGAACCCTCTCAATAATTTGTACATATTATAAAAAATAACTGCTTCTGTTATAAAAAATGACATCAAACAAATCCATATTAACTCTATAAAACAAATTCATAAAAAATGTATGTGAAATTTCATCAAAATTAGTTAAGAAGTCCCCACAAAAAATAATTAGTAAAATCAACTTGTCACGAACCAACTCGGGTCAACCCTGAACCGGTCACCCGAGCCGGCCTGCGACATAGCCCGATGGGCGTTCCCGATCCCCACGGGCTGGCAACTAGTGCTGGACATCAAAACTAAACAAGAGGGAAAGATTTCGCCCAATGAAAATAACTAAAGAAGAAGAGAAGTAGAACAACACAAAGTAAATAAATGACACTGAAAAGAAAGAACAATCAACAACAACCAACTAACCTGACCATGAAAAAAAATCCTCATGACTCCGAGAGTCGCTCACCAGTCCACAACCAACTCTCACCCATGACGATCAAGCTCGAGTCAAACCTGAAACAGAAATAAAAAATAGGAAAACACTATAGGTTTGAGTATTAAAACTCAGTAGGCGTGCCCAACAAACAATTCCCAATGCACCACCTTTAAATAAAGAAATTTACTAACTCCAGGTTTGAACTAAGTAATAAAAAATATGGGTTTTCACACACACACTTCCATTTCCAAGACAAGTAATAGTTCATTGCCCTTTTTAATTTAAAACAAGTTTAATGTTTAAAAGGAACAGGTGTATCACATTTTAAAACATTTCTATGAGTAGTTTAGAAATTCAAATTTTAGTTGCTAGTCAAAGGGAATACCACACACAACACACCACACACACTAAGGGCAATGGAAAAGAAGTGTCACACAGGGGCCAGCAACCAAACTAGACCTCTCTACCATCCGCCACATAAAAAAAATAAACACTAAAGAAAACATTGGTCGAACCTAGGGGATCGTGAACAATCCAGAACGTACTATACATCTGACTCATCCTGAAGGCATTCCCTAACTCAATGAAGTCATAACGCCCTAACACTCGGCATAGACCTACATGGCCTAACCTATGGTCCCAATCCCCATAACAGCAATAACTCAGTATTCTCCTGCTATGGGGCCACTAGCTAGTGCATAATCTAAACTAGTGCAGCAATCGTTCTCAGAAGATTCACTCACTATGTTAGGTTCCTATGTCAACACATATAATAAAAGAGGGGTGAGTCAACAATGCCAATCAATTAGTCACGATTCACAAAAATCACATACATCTCACGTAATCAACGCACACCAAAGATCACCCCTGAATGGGTTTCCAAAAATAACTTATTTTTATTAAAGTGTCAAACGGGCCTTCATCAATTTTAAAGAAAAACCTCATTTCTCGAGAAAACCTAAAACAATTTTTTAGAAGAAATCATTTATCTTTAAAACTAGAAGTACATTTGAAATTCCATGAATTATGCTTAAAGGCCAAACGTGTATTCTTTCAATCCCGGGTGTCCGCTCATCAAGAAAATGTTTTAAGTGTTCAGTATAAAATAAACGGCTCTTGTCACACCAAATAATCATTTCAAAATGTTATTATCCTATTTTATTTCTCATTCATTAAAATTTAATAAAACAACAATAAATTAATAAATTCTAAATCTAAAGGTAAGTGCAGTGGGGGACCTACCTCAGCTCGTAGTCCAAATGCAATGGCGCGTCACGCCTCGTACAGACGCACAAGAAATCACAAGCTGGTGACCGCAATATCGTGGGGTAACCTTGAAAACACGCTGCAACAAACACACGGTAACTAAAATTACAGAAACAAGGACAAAAAACAATCCAAACAAGCCAACAACGCGAAATAACCACCTTGACATATTTTTAAATCACTACCCGCACCATTGACACTATTTACCAAACCACTTTAAAATTTATAAAATAACTTTCAAAAGGTATCTCACTGTTTTACACACCCAAAAACCTTTTCAAACATTTTTTTAATTAACCGTGCACTCGCAACGCACCGTACCAGAACATTCCCCACTTGCATAGTTAAAATGAAAAACTGCAGAATTTAATGAAAACTGTTAGATATCACACAACTGGCTTCCATAAAAACGTACCTTAATTCCCATGAGTAGGATACAAAATATTAAAGGTAAACCAATTTCATAAAAAAATAATAATAATAAATAAACTTCGCACAAACCAAACATCCCAAAAACCCCTTTTGAAAACATCAAACCAAAACATCACAAAACATTGACATATACTTAATCAAAAACTCATTTTTAACCAAAAACACACCAATCATTCTAAAAATTTCATTCACACCACACAAAGGATAATAAAGAACACATTTATAAACTCATAATCATAATAAATTAATCACACAAACAAAAAATTCACCCAAATAATAAACGGAAGGCGAAACTAAAATAATCAGACATGAATATTAATTTATCAAACGAAAGTTATATACGGAACCACCTTCCTTGGGTGACTAAGACTCCAAAACTCAGTGCGAAACATCAATTTCTCACCGATTGGACCACAAATTAAAAAATAGACCCTAAACAACATGAAACCCATACCCGTAACTTTACCAAAAAGGAAGAACATCAATTCAGAATAGAATGCACCTGGATGGGAGTTCAGGGCAACGCAGCAGGTTGGTTCACTAGACGTATGGCAGGGCACTAGCTGGGATTAGAGAGGAGAGTTTTGATGAAGTGATCTGCTGGCCGAGGAGGGTAGGGAGGAGGGAGACCACGAGTAGTCCAGCAGATGTCCGAGGGAGGTGTAGGTGGTCCAGTGCAGGGCGGTCCCCGGACAGGAGGAGAGGGGTGCGGTCAGATGGTGGAGGTAGGGGGTAGTCACTTGCTCAAGCGGAAAGAGATCAGGGTGCAGTAGACTTCGGGAGAGAGAGCGGGGGTGCGACACGAATCTGGGAGGCGAGCGAGCATGCTGTCTGAGGGCGCCGGAGGGTGAGAGCCTGGGAGGGGTGGCCATGCGATAGGGAGAGGAAAGGGGAGAGCGGGTCGTCGCTGCCAGAGGGGGGAGGTCTCCTGGTTGGTGGTGGCGTGAGGGAGGTAGAGGTGAGTAGGGGGAATGAGATTCAGCTATAGGAAGGAGGCTGGGGCACTGCGCGAGATGAGGGTGCAAAGGTAGACGACGAGCGGGGGGGCTGCTGGGCGCAGGGGTGCTGAGTCCGAAGGGCGCCGCTGTGAGGGGGAGGGTGAGCAGGTCGGCCGCCACCTGAGGGAGATGGTAGGGAAAACGAGGAGAGGGAAAAAATGGGGGGCGCGGCACACACTTGGGGTGCTAGGGTTAGCCATTTTTTATTACATAGTAATAATAATACTAATACAAACAATAAAAACAACAATAATAATAATAAACGATAATAATAATAATAATTAGTTAATTATAATAATAATAATTATTATAATCAAAACATTTATAATAATAAAACCATTTTAAAATATAAACATATATATATATGTATATACATATATAAGCATATATACCTATATATAAACATATATATGTATACACATATAAACATATATACACATATAAACATATATATATACACATAACGTTAAAACATAAACATATATAAACATATAAAAAAATATAAATTTATTTATTTATCCGCTCAACCAACTAATTTAATAATGTTAAAACTGGATGACCGTACGGTATTCGCGCACCATACGGTACCCAAGTAGGCTACAAGTGGGCTGCATGTACCCAAGCGGAAAGCACGTTCCCAAGCGGACTACGTGTCTTAAACGTACAGTGTTCGCACACTATCCCAAACCATAAGCTCATCCCAACATTAAAAATTTAAACAGGGACTCACACACACTCACGAAAAAAATCACCCGACGCCAAGAGAAATAAAATAAATAAAATGACTAAATAAACGGGTGTGACAATTCTCCCCACCACAAACACTTTTTTCCCCCAGAAAGTCACCAAGACAACAGTTAGCATAAGTCGAGTCCATGCCCAAGAAAAACTAGAAGAAACTGAGAGGCTCAGGGTGACCATTACCAACACAAGTCACACCCGACCAACTCAAGTACAATCATTGTCCGAGGTTGAGGGGAGAACACGGGAGGGATCTCCCCACCACATAAATTTACTATCACGGAGACCTCGAAACTTGAACACACCACCCCAGGGGGGGGGATGCAGGAACTCCCCAAACTGAACTCATACCAACTTCTCAATGCTAACGGAACAACTCCACCACTAGGATTAAAACTATTCTGGGATAAACTGGCACACTGAGACACCGGAAAGGAGGAATTCCCTAAAAAACTCAAACACAATAGATGAAAAGCCATGGAGAGGCGTCCGACCTAATAAAGGGCCCTGAAACGACACCCATTAATTTTGCAGAACCAAACACCCCCTACCATACGCAGCTGGGACCATCCTCAAGATCCAAATGGTTTCGTTTAGTCATAGACCCGAAGCCTTTCAAAGAATCTGAAAAATTTAGAAACTACACCAAGAGCGAATGAGGACACTTGAATTGTAGTAGAATGAGCTAATCACGCAACCAAAATAAGGATGAGCTTACAAAGACGATAAGAATTGAACAAGAAAACTTTGGATATTTCCCCTATGAAGGCTGAAAGCATGGACCAGACCAAGGTTCCACACACTCTTGGAAATTCTTGACTATGCGCGAGATTTACCCCAAGACCTGTGGCTGGGGTTCTGATGGCTGAAGCATCTCCTGCCTCACAGTTAGGCATTGTAATATCTCGGTCACAGTGTCTTCTTCAAGCAACGCTTTCTGCAAAACTTCTCTAGATGACCCAGGCATCTGCAATGATGGCATTTATTAGGAGGGATGTGACATGACGACTTCACGTGCCCGAACCGACCACACTGGTGGAACACCACTAAACGGTCCAACGAACTAGAAGTCAGAACCACTTCAGACGACTCTTTAGAAACAGGTCCCTGTAGCACACCCCGCTCTCCAGATGGGGAACCTCCATGAGTAACTGGATTCACTGGATTGTTAAGCACCTGCGCTCCGGAGACCAACTGAGATAATAACACCTTGTGCACTAACTTCTCAAAAGCAATGCTCCCAAAAAGGGAGGACTCGCTCCTTGATCTCTGGACGAAGACCCCTGATGAAGGGAGAAGTCTTCATCCAGTCCTGCGACACTACCCCCAGGAAAAGAGACACAAGATCCTTGAAATGGTTAATATACACTTTCACCGTCTACTGGCCATGTTAAACATGCATGAGCTCTTCCATTTTCTTCATCTTTACCTTCATAAGTATAAAAAATTGAATGAAGACAGATTTGAAGACATACCACATCATCCCAACTTGCAGAAATGGCAGGGCGAACAACTCCTACTCGTCCAGAGCTGGACCTTCGAACAGACCCAGGACAACATGCACTCTAACAGCTTCAGGCGTTCCCAATACCCTAAAGATGCGCTCGACCTATTTAAGCCACTCCACTATCTCTAACAGACTCCAATCACCATGAAGGACAGAAAACATCTGAGAAGGAAAAAAAACTTGGCATGACTCATCAAAAACTCTGGGGACCCTTCTGGGCTACATTTCTGAACAACATATAAAACACCAATCCGAAACTAATATCATTCGAAGCAACATCAAAGAAAGCGCCTTCATCCAAAACAACCAGCTCAAAATAAACAAGCAAATTCAAAGAAACACAAACCAAAATTCCCTGTCCAAAATTCTCATTTCATTTTAGATTCCAAAATCACCTTTTTTATTTTATTTTAAAACCGATTTCTTTCAAGACCGCTTTCCAAATACCAAATCCACTTTTCAAACCAAAATCACTTTCAAAAACCATTTTCCTCTTTAAAAGACAATTTAGAAAACAAGGTCAAGCCTTTAATTTCAAACAAACCAAGGTAATCCCATGAACCGTTTCACATGTATTCATCCGATTTCATTTATACGCAGCAACACACACTTTCCACGGATTCTCTTACACATGAAAACGTTCATAATGAGTACCTGAGGTTTCACCCCCAACCATTCTTGACCAATTTTCAAGAAAATAATAGTTTTCCAAACCAAAATCTTTCAGTTTTAAAACACATTTCATAAATTTAATGTCATTTAAAAGAAATCAGTCCCATTTTCAAAAACCCTTTTTTATTTCTAAAAATGCACTTACACCAATCAGAACAGAAATGAAACTCAACTTGCATCAAACCACTGGAGTGAGGGACTTGCGGTCACACTTAACCTGGCGACATGGTAGTGGGTCATGTCCCAAGTAAGCGTCAACAACTAGGAAGAATTCAAACCGTGTTCCTAGACTCCACATGGGTCACTACTCCATTTGATATCACGATGTAACATTGGTTTACCTCTGCTGTCATCCCTCAATCCAAAAAAACCAGAACAAAACAAAGACTCAATTCCCGGACTATCCCTGGAAACTTGAGGTGCAGAATGGGAGAGGGTTCATGACGTTATTCCCGTACCTACCTCTCAAGTCCCAATAATCCTAATCTCTATCTACCAGACACCCCAAATAACAAGGAACTCCTATGATACCATTTTGTCACGAACCAACCCAGGTCGACCCTGAATCAGTCACCCGATCCGACCCGCGACATGGCCCGAGGGGCGTTCCGATCCCCACAGGCTGGCAACTAGTGCCGAACATCAAAAATAAACAAGAGGGAATGATTTTTCCCAGTTAAAATAACTAAAGCAGCGGAAAAGTAGAATAGCACAAAGTAAATAAATGACACTGAAAAAAATAACAATCAGCAACAACCAACTAACCTGACCATGACCAAAACCCCTCACAACTTCGAGAGTCGCTCACCAGTCCACAACCAACTCTCACCCATGACAAGCAAGTTCGAGTAAAAACTGAAACAGAAACTAAAAACAGGAAAACACTATAGGCGTGAGTATTAAAACTCAGTAGGTATTCCCAACAAACTATTCCCAATGCACCACATTTAAATAAAGAAATTTACTAACTATAGGATTGAACTAAGTTATACAAAATATGGGTTTTCACACACACACTTCCATTTCTAAGTCAAGTAACAGTCCATTGGCATTTTTAATTTAAAACAAGTTTAATGTTTGAAAGGAACAAGTGTATCGCATTTTAAAACATTTCTACGAGCAATTTAGAAATTCAAATTTTAGTTGCTAGTCAAAGGGAATACCACAAACAACACACCACACACACTAAGGGTAATGGAAAAGAAGTGGAACAAAGGGGCCAGCAACTAAACTATACGTATCTACTATCTTCCACATAAAAAAAATAAACACTAAAGAAAACATGGGTCAAAGCTAGGATATCATGAATAATTCAGAACGTACTATACATCTGACTCATCCTGAAGGCATGCCCTAACCCGATGATGTCATAACGCCCTAACGCTCGACATAGCCTTACATGGAATAACCGAGGGGCCCAATCCCCATAGCAGCAATAACTCAGTATTCCCCTGCTATGGGGCCACTAGCCAGTGCATAATCTAAACTAGTGAAATAATCGTTTTAAGAAGATTCACTCACTATGTCAGGTTCCCATGTCAACACATATAATAAAAGAGGGGTGAGTCAACAATGCCAATCAATCAGTCACTATGCATAAACATCACATACATCTCATGCAATCAACACACACCAAAGATCAACCCTGAATGGGTTTTCAAAAATAACTTATTTTATTAAAGTGTCAAACGGGCCTTCACCAATTTTAAAGAAAAACCTCATTTCTCGAGAAAACTCAAAACACTTGTTCAGAAGAAATAATTTATCTTTAAAACTATAAGTACATTTTAAATTCCATGAATTATTTTTAAAGGCCACATGGGAATTCTTTCAATATTGGGTGTTCGCTCGTTAAGAAAATGTTTCAAGTGTTCGATATAAAATAAAAGACTCTTTTCACACCAAATAATCATTTAAAAATTTTATTATCCTATTTTATTTCTCATTCATTAAAATTTAATAAAACCACAAGCAATTAATAAATTATAAATCTAAAGGTAAGTGCAGTGGCGGACATACCTCAGCTCGCAGTCCAAACGCAATGGCGCGTCACACCTCACAAAGACGCACAAGCAAGCACAAGATGGTGACCGAAATATCACTGGGTAACCTTGCAAATGCGCTGCAATAAACACACAGTAACTAAAATTACACAAACATGGACCGAAAACAATCCAAACAAGCCAACAATGTGAAAGAACCACCTCGACACATTTTCAAATCACTACCCGCACCATTGACACTATTTACCAAACAACTTTAAAATTTATAAAACAACTTTCAAAAGGTATATCACAGTTTTACACACCCAAAAACCTTTGGAAACAATTTTTTTTAATTAACCGCGCACTCACAACACACCGTACAAAAACGTGCCCCACTTGCATAGTTAAAATGACAAACTGCAGAATTTAATGAAAACTGTTAGACAACACACAAATAGATTTCACAAACACGTACCTTAATTCCCATGAGCAGGCTACAAAATATTAAACGTAAACCAAGTTCATAAAAAAAAATAAACTTCGCACAAACCAAACATCCCAAAAACCCCTTTTGAAAACATTGAACCAAAACAACACAAAACATTGACATATACTTAATGAAAAACTCATTTTTAACCAACAACACACCAATCATTATAAAAATTTCATTCACACCACACAAAGGATACTAAAGAACACATTTATAAACTCATAATCATAACAAATTAATCACACAAACAAACAATTCACCCAAATAATAAACGGAAGGCGGTGCTAAAATAATCAGACATACAGATTAATTTATCAAACAAAAGTTATATGCATAACCACCTACCTTGGGTGATGAAGACTCCAACACTCGGCGTGAAACATCAATTGCTCGCCAATTGGACCACAACTTCAAAAATAAACCCTAAACAACATGAAACCCATACCCATAACTTTACCAAAAAGTAAGAACATCAATTCGGAATAGAACACACCTAGATGGGAGTTCAGGGAAACGCAACGGGCTGGTTCTCTAGACGTATGGAAGGGCACCAGCCAGGATTAGAGAGGGGATTTTTGACGAAGTGATCTACTGGCCGAGGAGGGTAGGGAGGAGGGAGACCACGAGTAGTCCAGTGGCTAGCCGAGGGAGGCGTAGGTGGTCCAGCGCAGGGCGGTGGCCAGACAGGAAGAGAGGGGCATGGTCAGACGGTGGAGGGAGGGGGTAGTCGCTTGCTCAAGTAGAAAGGGAGCAGGGTGTAGCGGACTTCAGGAGAGAGAGAGAGAGGGTGTGGCGCGAATCTGGGAGGCGAGCGAGCAGGCTGTCCGAGGGCCCCGAAGGGTGAGAGCCTAAGAGGGGTGGCCATGCGATAGGTAGAGGAAAGGGGAGAGCGGGTCATCACTACCGGAGGAGGGAGGTCTCCTGGTGGGTGGAGGCGCGGAGGAGGTAGAGGTGAGCAGGGGGCATGTGAGTCGGCTACTGGAAGGAGGCTGGGGTGCTGCGTGGGACGAGGGTGAAAAGGTAGACGGCGAGTGGGGGGGCTGCTGGGCGCAGGGGTGCTGAGTCCAAAGGGCGCCGCTGTGAGAGAGAGAGCGAGTAGGTCGGCCGCCGCCTGAGGGAGAGGGCATGGAAAATGCGGAGAGGGAAAAAAAGTGGGGGTGCGACAGACACTTGGGGTGCTAGGGTTAGCCATTTTTTATTACATAATAATAATAATACAAATACAAGTAATAAAAACAATAACAATAATAATAAATGATAATAATAATAATTATTATTATTTAATTATAATAATAATAATTATTATAATCAAAACATTTATAATAATAAAACCATTTAAAAATATAAACATATATCTATATATATATATATGTATATACATATATATAAATATATACCTATATATAAACATATATATGTATACACATATAAACATATATACACCCATAAACATATATATATACACATAAAGTTTAAACATAAACATATATACACATATATATTTATTTATTTATCCGCTCAACCAACTAATTTAATAATGTTAAAACTAGATGACCGTGCGGTATTCGCACACCATATAGTACCCAAGTGGGCTACACGTACCCAAGCGGAAAGCATGTGCCCAAGCAGACTGTGTGTCTTAAACGTATGGTGTTCGCACACTATCCCAAACCATAAACTAATCCCAACATTAAAAATTTAATTTGGGACTCACACATACTCACGAAAAAAAATCACCCGATGCCAAGAGAAATAAAATAAATAGAATGACTAAAAAAAAGGGTGTGACACAACACCCCTTTGATTATGTATAATCATCCTTACCCACATCTTACTCATTCCATTTTATTAATAATGAAACATAGTATTAGGAGTCATGGGATTCCTATATGATTAGAATATGTAGGAAAATTCTCATGTGGGGATACCAATTTTTCTGGTTAAACATGAAAAACAATTTTTAAAAATATACTATTGCAAAAAACTGAATTAAATAATTAGTATTATTTCCTCATGAAGTTATCGTTTTATATTTTTTACCCTTTTCACCGTGGACCTAAAAAATAAAATAACACTTAAAAGACCACTTACTATGCATTTTTAAGCTGAAAAGATAAATGGGATTGGAAATTTATCTTAAAAGAGATTATGAGAATAAATGAAAACATAATTCCAAGACAGAAATGGAATAAACTCTCAGGTTTACTCTAATAAAGTGTTTTTTATGGTCATTAAGCTCAAATATATCACACTATATCATGTAATATGACTATATTATAAAGATAAAAGTTTCAAATTCACCAATAATTGATTTTTAGTGAATATGGTATCCTTTTACTCTTAATACTCTTCGAAATCATATTTTTTAATATTATGGATATTTTTATGTAGTTTATATCACCATGGGTTGAATAAGAAACACAAAGGTTTTCTATACCTCAAAAAATGTATATTTTACTCCAACCTTTGGCTGCATTTGTTCAAATCCATCAAATATTTATTTCATGTTTTACAACCATAATTTAACATTCTTTATATAGTTTTTCAATATATTCATCCTTGAATTAGTAAATTTTAGAATATAACACTTATTATTCATATAATTTATATTTATATTTTATTTATTCTTATTTAATCCATTTATTAGTTCTATAACTCATATACCCAAACTCTGTTATTCTTATTCTTACTTAATTCTGATTGGTTGTAGACCTTCTTCCTCATTTAAACGTTCAGAATTATCTATGTTCTTTTCCTCTATCAATTTTATCATGGTGTTCCATAAGTGAGTTTATATCATCCCAACCCCCTTTTATTCTTCCTTTGTTTCATCCATTCGTATTCATTATCCAAAAATGCAATGGTGATGAAATGTTATATGGAAACAATTTCAGATTGGGACTAAATAGCTACCTTAGAATCAGCCTTAAAAATAGATTTACTCCAAAATATTGCCTTATGTTCTCTATCATGCTTGGATTACTTCTTATAAATATCTCAAAATGAATCCTATACATCCTTTACTGTAATTTTTGAATCTTTACATTCCTCTTGAATGAAGCTTATAGGTTGTGGAGTTGTGTCTCGTCCTTTCTTAGGTACCATCATCATATTCTAATTTATTGATTATATTTCTCTTATAGTTCATAGTGTTGGTGTTAATGGTACATAGTGTGAAGTGACACATTTCATTCTCTATAAAAATTAATTTTAATTAGGTAATCTGAACTAAAATAATACCCATCATAAAAAAAAAGAATAATGTCCAAATCTAAATTTAGAAAATAGGCAGTGGAAAAGACTTATCCTCACTATTGAATCAAAATTATTTACATTGTCCTTGATAATGGAGCAAAAAAACGTAACCAAACCCACATGTTTCGTTACATCCTATGATCTTGAATAAAATTATAATTTATAAAGACAAAAATAAAAATCACTAAAAATTCTAAAAATTATTATATGACATGCATGTTTGAAGTTTGAACCCATAAGAAAAATAAAAAACATTAAACTCAATAAAAATGAATTCAATAGAACCAAACTAAACTAAAATTAAAGATTTATTTGATAAAATTGAAAATTTATATGAAAAAAAATAGTTGTAATAGAGGGAAACTGAATCCAATTTCTATTTTCCATTGTTAATCAAAATTATGTTCACTTATACAAATAAATTAAATTGTTAACTATAATATTATTTGAAGAATTTAACACTACTTGACCAAATCAAACTAAAACTACCTTTCCCACTAATCTCTTTAGCCATGGTTAAAAATAACCAACCTAGAAATATTAAAATTATACCTTTAGGGGAAAAGCAGAGTTAAGACATCTACCATATCCACACTTCCCATTATTACATTAGGTTTCATCCCCTAACCATCCTCACTATAATATTGAAACCATGGGATAATATTTAGACATATTATAATAAAATAATAAATATTTACAAAATATCATGAGCATGGAAGAATTATTAAATATCTCACTCATCTTATTTATTAATTTCACTCTACCCTATGATCCCTAGAACTCATGATTAAACAACATTCATACAATAATAGTCCGTGAATCATAGAGAAAGAAATTGATCAATTAGACTAAAATAAAACTTTTTAATAAAAATGAGACTCTTATATGAGTTTTTTTAACAAAAATAGCATGAATCCACTTTTACCCAACTAAAAAAGTAAAAAGTAAAAAAATCATTAAAAATGAATCACCTTTCATGGTTGATGTAGAAAATAATCTTTCAACTCTCATTTCCAGTGATGAACATTGATATCCCCCAGTTGATAATCCAATTCATAGTAAATTGTATTCGTTATTTATAGATAATGAATTCTCTAATATATATGGACCAAATCCCTTTCTTATCACCACTATATATTTTGATATCTTATTATTTATCTTTTTATATTCTAGGTATATAAATCCTCATTTTAATCAAGATCACGTCCCTCTTATAGGAAACACCATCCTTCCACAATCATAACTAGATATCCTTTCATTCATTTTATCTTTGTTTTTTTGTATCTGTATATCATAATCTATCCCTATATTTCTTTAATTAAGTCAACCCTCAACTTCATGAAATCAACATTCACGAATAATTTTAAAAAAATATCCCTCAAATATAATTCAAATTATCCGTGAGAGAGATTTTCAGCTATATGTATATAGATATGTTTTATATTTTTAGGTTGTGTCCTGAAAATATTTTGATAGTAAAAACATAATCATGCCTCTCCATATCACACAAATCTACAACATGTAAATTCAACAGTAACACAAGCTCCATCTCCATCATAACACATGTCACTACTTAATATAGAACACATATAATATAATGAAATACCTATACCCCAAGACCTATAATCTATGAAAAAATAATCATTTCTCCATAACTATCATATTTAATAGCCAAACTCTTCATTTTATAGCCCCTAGTACCATGAAAAATTCTTAAATACTCTTATTCTCATCTATGGTGAAACTCAATCCTATTTTGAAACACTCATGCATGTGAATTTTACCTATATGTTGCCCCTTTACAGGATTAAGGTTAAATTTTCTTATACTTATATGTATTTTTTCATAGCATTGTAATTTTCTACATAAACATTACATAAATGTAGGATAACCACATTTATCAACACAATAATGATTACATAGATATTCATAGTTCTAGGTTTATAGGATAACATTTTGGTGATCTTTGGTCCACTCTAATATTACAGTTGGGAAGAATATACATCTTGGAAAACCTCCTCTATACATGATATAATGAAACATGTCCATGGTATTATGAAAATAACTAGTCCACATAATTAATCATCATTTAATCTTATAGCATAGGCCATGGTGAAAATTAAATCTTGTGGCATGATTGTCATCACAAAGCCAGTGTGGTCAGTGAGATACCTTATATTGAAATAGAAGACTTATGGTCTATTGAGAGAAATGACAACATGGTGAAATGTATGACAATGATGATAGAAAAGAGGCACTGGAGAAATGAAAATTAAATACGTTTTTATGATACAAAAAAACATCTTATACAACAAAAATGAATAGGGGTGTAGTATTCTAAAACATGTAGTGGGATGACATAACCTTATATGAGAGGCCCCTGGGTCTCTCCACCCTTGATCCTATTATACAATGGTGAAAATTATGTTCCTTCCTCTACCCAACTCAATGAATTTCATAGATTCACTCCATTCCAAGATTCAACTTCATTATGTCTTTTAATATTTTTTTCTTCTATATATCTATTTGTTGAGCTAATTTTTACTACCTAAAACACTACATTTTTAGATAATAAAAATATTTCTACTAAATGATGAGAATTAAATTTTTTATGTTATTTTTAAAGAATTAATTTGTAAAATGTTTATTTCTATAAAATAATATGAAGTTAATAAAATTTTGGAAATACATAAAAATTATATTATAAAATTAATGAAATTAAATTTAAAAATTTATGGATGAAATATAATAATCAGGGAAAAAGTGTATACCAAATTCCCTCAATGAAATATCTAAATTATTTAATCTATAAAATTTAATTGTAAATTCTTCCAAGTATGAATCATTAATTCTCACTAAGATTGGTTAAAAATTAATTTCTATAGTGATTAAATTGAAAAAACATGATATTTGAGTGAGAAAATGTGATTCAACCCCTTTTATTCACAAATTTTAGAAAATTTTGATAAATATTATCACTATAACAGAGGAACTTTATCAATTTAGATTAGTCTGGTTCCCAAATTCATCAGGTTTTCTTGCTAACTCTTTCATTATATGTTTTTATACTCTTCTTCCTGGATTTCCATTTATTTCTTCTTTTCTTTACAATTTTATCATCACTCCATAAATAAATTTTATGTGTTTACTTAATTTATTTTTATTTTTATGTTCTTTGAATGCATTATATTTACTTTACATGGATTAAACACTATTTACCACTTAATTTTTTTAATTTGTTTAAAAAAAATTATTTTTGAGAGGTTAAATAACACCTCTATAAACTGGCAATGATAATAATTGAACCCATGATAAAAAATATGTATTTATAAATATATAAATTACTAAAATGAAAAATTATAATTGGAATATGGATTTGAAAAACATGAGAGTCTTAACAAAACATAAACATTGATCTAGTTTTTTGTGAATTCTCTTCTTCTTTTTCTCTTTATCTTATTCACCATATTCCTCTTCATTTAGTCTCTTATTATCTACTCAAAAATTAATAAGTTATCCCATATTATTTCTAAACTCTAAAGAAATTGAATTCCCATAAAAATTTCAATTATTACTTCAACTTCAACAAATTCTACTTATTTTCCAACCATCAAAACTATCTAACCCATATAGATATCCTTGGATATGATTTGGGGGATCTAAAGGTTCTAGTTAGAGAAATACATAAAGAACTAGTTGGGACCCAATAGGGAAAAGAGTCTAGATTTACATTCAACATAGTATGAATCTTACATGTGTACTTTGATCATAATATTTATGACATAGTAAAGATATGTATGTTATAACCAATAATTTTTCCATAAACCACTCAAAAATTGCTTCATCTATTATTTCCTACCAATATTCACTAAAAAAATTTTATATTCTCATGCAATTCTAATAGTGAACCTTATTCTATTTTTCTTTTCCAATATTCTATTACTCTTATGTTCTTACTCTTAAATAGATTTATTTTTACTATCAAATAAGAATTTTTCTAGGATTATCCCTTCCATCACAACACATTCTATATCTGTCATCTATATTGCTATTATATAATCTATGCCAACTCATCCACATGTATTATTATAGAATAGTTACATCCTTTATTATCAAGCCTATTATTCACTTCACATGAACTGTTCATCCATTTAGGTTGTGGTGTGAGATATATCTATATGGAGTTACTCCATGGAAAAAATCTATAAGAGAACCATTTTATCAGAGTCTCCTGATTGCAATTAAATTCCCTTTACTTGAATACTAGTTCAAAATATTATCACATTGGAACATTAATCATTGAATAAAACCTCTGATTGTATTGTGATTTACTCTAATGTTAGTAAATTTTATAACTATGTATTATGAATTCAATATTACACATAATAATTTGAATATTGAACACTTTCATTGGTTATTAAATTCATATAAACCTCTAAATGTTCTCCAAATATATATCTTTAAAAATTAAAACACATTTCATTCTCATCCATGCTTCTAAAATACCATCACCTATAAAGAAATATCATGTATCAATTGAGATTGAATATGAGTCATATAAATACAATCTCATTAATAATAAAATATAAATCAATATTTATGAACCATATTCACTTCAAAATCAATCTGATAAACACCCCCTTTAACAAATATTGTTTCAATGTAAGGGGATTCATCAAAATCAACTCTAATAAATTATTTCAACACTATAGTATCAAAAACCCCTACTAGATTACTCCCAATTCAAATTAGAATCCATGTAAAAGAAATGTTCATGATTATACATGTACATTATCAACCAAATAAAATTAGAAATATGATTAATTTAAGTATAATTATTATAAGTATTTATAAAAACACTGAATTCCACAATCCAACCCAAACTCCAAAACCTCTTCTATATTCCCAGTATCAGATAGCCACATCATTCTAATCAAATAAAAAAAATCTATCCTTATTATCAAACAAATAATATGAAATATCAAAACTCAAGATAAATAATCATAGGAAAATTTTATCCATCTTAAAAATCACTGAAAATAATAAAGTAAAATGGACTAATAATTTATCACTTCCCTTATATTCTAGTTCATAATCACTCAAACTCACCATCTAGTAGATATCCATTTTAGGAAATCACCTCAATAACTAATTAGTATTGGGAGAATGAAATAATAACTATATCACAAAACCAAAAATATTCTCACACCTAAATTCTTCCACCATCATAGCTATATACACATCATCATCACCACATACCACAACCACATCAAATAACTAAAACTTCCACATACCATATATCTACATAGCTAATACACATCTTATCACCATTATCATAGTTTGGTAATGAAATCATGAAGGACATAAACATGATACCCTACTTTTCCATGTAGGTCCCCACCATAAATCCACAACATAGCCTTTTAATAAGGATATTGAGGCACCATATACCTGAACTCCTAAATATTCTATAAAAAACACATTTTTCATATTGTATTTGATACACATCATTAACTACAATCCATTCAAAAAAAATCTACCATTAGCATTATAAGGGAATTTATAGGTTTAGTGTTTTATAGATTCATATAATTATTTTAATAATATATACCATGTTATTTATATAAAATGGACACTTTTTTCACTCCTTAATCCATAATAATTTTTAACATATTTAAAAAATTCTCAACATAAGATACCATTCTAAACACATCGTACATAAAATATTTTATTATAACCTTTCAAAATAGAAACATAATAATTAGGGATCTAAAAATTCTAGGTATGATAAATAAAATAAACAACAATAAATTATTATACATGGGAATAAGATGAGTATAATATTATTATAAAGAAACTTCATAAAATTACAAGAATAAAAAACTCATTTCAGTAGATACTGTGTTTGGTATAGAATAACATAATTCATGAATCAAAAGAGCGTGGAAACACAATTTAATAGACATGATCAAAGTGAGCACAAAATAGTCATTAGATTGAACATGAGGTTTTGGAACAAACATAAGCATGTGGTATCATTATATTTTGAGCATATCCTATAAGTCCCATACTTCTGTCTATGATTATATCCAATAAGGAACTCCCTTTAGATTATAAGAATATTCAATTAAGGATCACTCATTAGGTTTTTATCCTATTAAAAGAGGTGTAACCATTTTCTTGTGGGATTATCTTATGTGGTTTGTCCTTTAGTTTGGGGTAATAGTAAAAAATGAAAGTCCTTTAGTTTATGAGAATATACAATAATGCCCAAAATTTTGGTTTTTATCACATATATGAAGTATCATTCTATATTTTCTCATGAGACATAAAACGTTATCTAATTCCTTATAAGGTGATATTGTACCACACCATCATACATAAATATGAGATCCACCTAAAAACAATTAATTCATTATATCACAAAGAAAACATGAAAAATATTGTGTTTCATATCATTTACGAAATCAATTTATTTAAGGGATCAATAATAAATCAATATATAGTCATAAGATGATAAAACCATAGGATATAAATTGATATACAATGATATAATATATCATTCAAGGTAAATACCTTTCAATCTGGATAAAAAAATGGAATTTACACCATTTATAGAAGGGGTATACGGTAAAAAGAATAATATCTCTAATCAATGAATATATGGAATATAGGTGATCACCCATCAATAAAATAAATGAAAAATAGTGTATTTTCATATATATATAATTTAAAAAAAATTAGTTTTATAAAAATTCAATTACTAAGCAAGATAGAGGAAGTGATTGATCCTTTCCATGATAAGAAAGAACATTATGTAAGGTGTATAGAAAAATAAGGGGATAAAATCATCTGAAAAATATCCTTGATCAGTCATAAGATCAATACAAGTATAATGACTTAAATAAAAAACACTTTTAGGATGTATTAGAAAGACCACTTTGGAAATAAGAAATACCATTGATTTTTTCAAAAAAAAAAAGAAAAGTAATATTTTTTAAAACGAATAGAAAAACAATTTTTTTTCAAAAAAATTATCATATAGATATTAATATTAATGAAAAATGATTTTTTTTGAATGATGTGTTTATATATAACCATTAAAAAAGATAATTTTTTACCATTTTGATGAAAATGACCCATATTGAAAATATTAAAATATTATTTAAAATTTTTTAAAATATTTTCATGTAGTATTAAATGATCTTAATAAATTCATGATTTATAAATAATGAAACTTCAAAAATCATATAATGAATATAGATATAGATAATAGTGGTTCCTAAATTATAATAAGAAGTGGGTTTAATTTCACATAGAGAAAATACATCGGGTAAAATATAAATCAAGGGGAAATGAAATTTTGAGGGGGAATGTAAAATCATATGAATATCCAAGAAAATTGATTAGTGTTTTTATTAAAAATAAAAATTATTCATATGTACTATCTTTTTGAAACAATATTAATTTGAAAATTAGGTTTCCAATCGAAACCATTACGGTTTGAGTAATATTTTAATCAAAACCCCATTCAATAATTGTATCTTTTTAGTTACAGTCCATTTAAAAAGAACATGATATTGATCTTTAATTCGCATGAATTAAATCAATATTTTTAAATAAGTTCATTAGTTAGATATTACTCAATATCAAAGATATCATGGTACATAATAAGAAATTTGTCTCAATAAATTAAATTTGAGACAATGAACCCTTACCTTTATATTCATGCTCAGTCGAATGTGCTCTAGTATCCTAAAGTAAAAAACACAACTCTATTAACAAATTATATTAGAAAAATAATAATATATAAAACCCATTTTAATATTAATTTATAATCATTCCTTAATTGTATATTATAGAGTTATTATCTATTTTCAATATCAGGTGTGAATAATATTGATCATTTTAAACTGGTTTCGTAAATAGGACATGGTTATTTATTATTACAGAAAAATTCTTAATTCATAATACATAAATGGTATAGTAATTGAGGTTTTATAAATTTTGGTAACATTATAATTTCATTCTATGAATTTTTTTAATGATCTTTAACAATGAAATCGACGATGATAATGTTTTGATGATTCTTAGCGATGTAAGGTGTTTTATTAATTAATGAGTAAAAATTTTATACTACCATATTATCAAAAAAAATTAATATTTATTTTTTTATATCATATATCTGCATAAATTAAATTCCCATATTCATCCATTATACAAATTAATATCATTTTTCATGTACAAGTTTAAACTAACTCACATAAGAACATATCACAACGAATAGATGATTACTACATGATTTTGTTATAATATCATTATAGAAGTAGAATAATAACCTTATTTAATTATTTTTAGTGTGATATATTATAATTGGTAATAATTATAATAATAAGATATCTTATATGAAGTTATTATATGGTATGAATAAATCATTTTATTTTCTTTGTATGCTCTTTTAGATAGTGGAATTTATAATGGTTGTTTATTGATAATATTATTAAAAGGTTTTCTAATTAGAATCAACATAAACATACTTTTTTTATAAATCCCATATTTATACCAATAATAAAATCTTTAACCAGTCATGAGTACATGTGATACAAGTCATGATATGTCATTCCGTGGGGCGATAGACTATATGTATGCATGGATAATGATTTTTTCCTATATAACTGGAGAAAGGAGTAATACGGTATATTATATCAAAAACTAAAACATGTCATAAATATAATTATTATATACTAAATTCTATATTAGGGACATCCTTGTAATTGTGTGAGTGAAACATATTCCATCGTGGATGTAGTAGTTTGCACATATACATGATGGAGGTATTCACCTTTCCGAAGAAATAGGGAAAATGGTAGATAATGTATATCCCATAAATATTAAAAAAATATATAAATAGTTTAAATTTATTTTATCATTTCATAATTGAAAATATAATTTTATGGTAAAAAGATATAGAAAAAATGTCATAGAGTGAGACATACATTGATATTTTGAACATTCTCTAGAAGTACTTCCTAAAAATGAAAGTCTTTGGAAAATATACTGTTACAATAATCTAAATAGGGTGAAATATTATTCAAGGAGAATTGATAAGGGAATATTTTTGAGAAGAAATATATTTTTTTTGTTTCGCATTGAATGTGTAGTGAGAGGGCCCTATTATAAGTTATAGGAAAAGATTAGTTTAAAATATAACCACTTTGTAGAGAGAGAGAGAACAAGTTAAAAAGAAAATATAAATATAAAAATGGACCATAATAGGGTCCTGAGTAGATATGATTGATAATATCTCAAAAAAAAAAATTTAACATGCCTTTAAAATATTTCAATCCCATTATCCAAGATTTATTAGTTTTACAATTTTCAATTTTATGGAAGAAATATGTTTTTACCTAAGTAATTTATTTTAATTCCTAAAAATAAAACGGTCCTTATTAAATAATTCATAACTAATGATACCAAATATTAAATTCATTTTATAACATGAAATTTCTATTTGTAGGAAAAATTACTTTTACGGTTACAACATGGAACAAATGAAAACATATTTTTTTTGAAAAAGGTGAATTTGGGTAGGGTAAAATTATCCATTTCTTTGATTTTAATGTTATAAATCAATTTTTTACCAAACAATAACATATTTTTATCTTATAAATAAATAAATATATATATATATATATATATCCAAATAGTATCATTAAAACTTTTAATTGAAAGAAAATCTGAAAATAATTTTTAAATTTGAGTAAAATGTTACTTATATTATAAAATGATGAACACGAGCTTAATAAGATAAACATAATATTCAAAACCAAATATTTTTAATCCTTAAATAAATATTTAATAAATTAAATTTTTTATAAACATTTAGGTTTTCCTAATATATTGATAATGTCATAAAATATATAATTTTCATAAAAATGGTATTTTTAGATACACACAAAAAATCAATTATTTCTAAAAAATATCAAATATTATTAATAATATCATTTGGATTTTTCTTTTAAAAAATATTTGTTTTAACCAAATAGTGATTATAAAATTTATAAAATTTATTTAAATATATGAAATATAATGAAAATATGTATTGACAAAAAATTATCATTCTATTTTCTTATAAATTCGAAATGAGAAGTGTGTATAATACATGTGATAAATAACTAATTACAATAGTAACAACCTTATTATATCATACTAATTTCTAATTAAATACTCCCTCAAGATCTATGCATACGATCTAAGTACAATTTATGCTTTGGTAGCGGTCGAGGGTGTTTATTAATCTTGTATAGATCTTATAGTCGTTTCTATGATCTTGAATATATCAATCTTATAATTTCACTCATACAATAATTATTTGTGTTCATATTGGGATTTTTCTATAGAAAATCCTAGTCAAACTACTTCCTTTCCATGTTCAGATAAATGATATTTATAAGAGATACATCCAAAAACAACGGTTATTTATTTTCTTTTATTCTTAGATTTAATAATATGGTATCTTCCTTTTATTTCATTTAATTTAATAGTTATATTATCAAGGTAACATTTTATTTTGTATATCACTATTACATTTATTGGTGTGTTTCATGAAGAACCAGTTATCATTCACAATGTTCATTAAAAAATTATAAATTAATATATTGGGTCATTACTTTATCCCCCTTAAATAATTTCTACCCTTGTAATTTTTATTACCTAATAAATAAATATTTAATGGTATTCATAATATATACATGACTCTAGATTAATTTCCAATGATATTTCATTGTTACAATCCCTATTATGACTAGTAGACTCATATTCTCTCTTAGAATAGGAATATAACTAATGTTATGTATGTTTTTATCTCATAATTTTTGCAAAATAACCCAATATAATGGGATAAATTTTTTCTAGGGGGTTTATAGTCATTATTTTATTAATAGGTTACCATGGATTGATTTTTATTTAGAAGAAATTTTCTTATATTCATAATTATCATGTCCTTTTATTTCAAGAGTTCCAGTCCTTGTTAAATATCAAGTTAAATATTACTCATGGAAGGATTATTTGATTTTATAAAGAACACATAAAAATTTTCTAGAGAAGAATTATAGACCTTAGTTACAATAGATATACCACTATAATTTTTGATTATAATACAACATCTACTCCTCAAGATGGTGGTTTGATTTTCTTATAAATCTTTTAAGTCTCAAAGGAGTGGGAATTACAATAATTAAATAAAACATTCACACTTCCTGGGTGTATGATTAGTGTTACTCACTACAAATCTCATTTGGAACTCAATTCCATAGTTTTCATTTATGATGAATTAATTTTCTTGAATGTTTCTAGTTTCTATCATCCTCATTAGCCTGTGGATTAGGGTATTTCCATTAATAATATCCAGGTTCCCCACATTTAATATAATTAATTATAAGAGGTAATTTATAATGAAATATTTTTTCCATTCACCAGGACCACTAAGGCTTACAATCTTCCTTGATAATGAGATTCTTTATTCCCTCCTTTACCAAGATAAAAAATACTCTGGATACTTTAAAAAAAATTCTCAGGTTCTTCCTTTGATCATCTTGAATGATATGAAATTTAATCTTCTTTCATTCTCCATCTTCATCACTATACCTCCCATCAAACTCCATCATCCTCTTATTTATTTTGATTTTAAACTAAACAATCTTAAAGTGGTAAATCATATATCATTATAGGCTATTTTCTCTTAATTAAAATATTTATCCCTCTATATTTTATATTACCAGGTTTCTCATTGGGATAATCTCATCATTGTCTATTAAGCCCCTTTTAAACTTGGTTCCTTTGGGCATTAACCATTTCTAAAACCAAAAAGGATTTAATCATTAGTTGTGAAAAAATATCACCGTAAGGGAGTTATTATAAGATATTTAAAACTCATATTCATAATATCTTACTCTTAAAAATTATTACATTAACATTCATTTCAATCTAAATCACTCTATGTTTAGTATAGGTTACTTTAGGTTGGATTCTATCATATTCCATAACCTAATTTCATTTCCTAAAAAATATGTCATAATGGTTAGTAAATAGAATGTGATTAACCAAATCATATCCCCCAGGTCAATCCAACTGTAAAGTTATGAATCTTTATTATTACCCTTATTATGATTGGGTTAATACCTAACAAACCTGTTATATTGTTATTACACCTAGGTACATCTGTGTCATGTCCCTGATCAACTTATATCATCTAGGTAGGAATGTTTTTACCAGGAGAACTACACAATATCTACCTTACGAAAACATTAAGTTTTCATTAAATACATTAAGTTATTCTTAGGGTTCTCTCTAATTTTATTTCAACCTAAATATCAAGAAACATAAAATATTCATTTTAAATAATTAAAAGGATAATCTATACCTTTAAAATTATGAACAATATTATCCTAGTACCCCTAATGACCATTATGACCCTTAATTTATGTCTAACCAGTAACATCATTACCTATGAAGTTATCTAAACTCTCCATTAATTCCATATGACACAACCTAGTACCATACACTAATATCTAGGGATAATTACAATATAATTTACACACATCAATTTATACACATAATTAATTAAATGATAATTCAACAATAATGCAATATTTACATTCCAAATACCATATAAATCTTAGAATTTTTGTGATTTAATGAAAATATTTTTTTAATTGGACCCATGATCTTTGTGTAAAATGTACTCGTTTTTACACTACTTAATCCACAAAAATACTTCATCATATCCCATAAGATACTCTTTTAGACATATATTCTGTATTAATTTTCTTCATAACTAGGGAAATTATAAACATAAGAAACGGTGAGATCAAACACTCAGTAAAGGTAAACAAAAGCGATGATAATTTATGATCATATGTGAGCATAAGATGAGAATATAGGTATACTCAAGATACTAAATTAAATCATACCTAGAAAAACTCAGATCAAAAAACATTACATAATGTTGGCTATGATATAATAAATTAATCAAAATAGCATGAAAACACTATTTAATAAATATAATCCATAAGATCATAACATAGTAATTATAATAAGCATAAGGTTATAGTAAAAACATAAGCATAGTGAATAATCATATTGTGATCATATCTAAGAATTATCATACTTTAGTTTGTGAGCATATCAAATAAGGATCACCATTTAATTTGGGAGGATATACAAGTAGTATCACTCTTTAGTTTGTGAGAATATCTAAGAAGGATCATCTTTTAGTTTGTGTATATATCTAACATGTCTCATACATTATTTTTTTAGAAAATATAAGATGAATCATACTTTAGTTTTTGAACATATCCAAGAAATATCATCTTTTATATTATGAGAATATCTAATAAAGAAAACACTACATTATATCATTATACATAAGACATTATCCAATTCATTATAGGGAAATATATGACCTCACCATTCCTCATCAATACAAATGTATTCCAATATAAATAAATGAATTCATTATATAACAATGAACCAATATAAATAATATAGAGTTAATATCATCAAAATGATTTTTTATTTTATTAAATGGATAAATGGATAAAGAACGAAAATATATAATTATGGGGGCCTAAAATAATGAATCCTTAGGGAATCATCCCAAAAAAACTCGATACCCTTAGAAAGAAAATTAAAAAGGCTATAAAATACAAATACCCCATCATTATGAGACACTTTGGAAGCATGGAAGTCCACCTTAGAATTACCCTCATGCCAAGTGTGGAGAATGCTCATGTGATTTTTCATTAGCTGCTTGCATATACTGATAAAATATTCAATATACTAGGTTAGATGTCCCTTACCTGATAATGAATTGTAAACAACTAACGAATCAGTATCCACCTCTCTGATAGGGATGTCTCTCTGATTACATATTAGAAATCATGTGGGGATATAATGGGATTATGTTTGATGTGAATCAAGAATCCCAAAGTAGGGTGAGAAAGCTATGAAAATTGAACCTTTAGTGCCTTTGACCACCCCATAACCATGCATAGATCCCATAAAATAAGAACCATTAGTGTTTAACTAGATCCTTGAGATAGGAGGAAACAATCTGATTCATTTCCCTTGGACAGTGACATTGTTAATGGGAATAATTAGAGGACGCAAAGACATAATGGAAGGTTGGTTTAGTATATTTTTATATGAATTATATAAATCTAGATTTATGTTACTAGTTATAAAAATTATACCTACATTGGACACTAATGTAGACTGATTCCTCCTATCATTCACGGAAGACTAGAGAATCCAGCAACCTTTGGTGAATTTCAATGACTGAGAATTCTATTCAACTCCAGGTCTGTCTGCTCCTCAAAAAAAGTGCTAAAGGATAGACTCTAATGACACAACTTAGTCAAAACACAATTTTAACTATCCAAATACCCCATTGACCACCTTTTCTTGTTCATTGCTAAAAAACAGGTTCCCTATGGATTTAGGCCTACGCTCCCTACAACAGAAACACTTGGAAGTGAGACTAATCCCTCACCCCTGGATACACTCCTCACTAGGTAAATCATTATTCATGAAATGACATATAATAAAATACAACTTTTAGGGAAACACACTGAACTCTAAAATTTATCCCCATTGATCATGATGAGTGTTCACCACTTGATTATATGAAAATATCTAATACTGAAACAACCATCCATAGAACTAGTGAAGATGAATTTTTTCTAAATCATTATACAACACAATGCTATCAAAGTTACTTCTCTAATTATCATCCAAGGTGGTGCATACAATGTTGTGATACATACTAGCCTTGATAAAGCTGATATCCATTGTGGGGCAGATTAGGAAACCCAGAATATCACTTGACTATTTGTGATATGAAACATTAATATCCCCTACCAATTAACCATCGAGAATACTACTGGATGATTGGAATATAAGGCTTAACCAGCTTTTAAATTTAGTAGGGTTTCACTCTAGAAATCACCATTCACTTCCATAAGTATCTTGCATGTATTTACCACACAAGGAGTTTCCCTCTAAAATTTCCCTGGTGATTTTGGAATGAAGACCATTCATGGTTCCACAAATTCTTTTCATGTTGATACCCCATCCAATAATAGGTTTAGAAAACCTATTCCAGGTGACCCAATGGCACTTCACTTAATAGTAGTTGTCCCAAAAAAAAGAAATCATAGATATCTCAATATTGGAAATCACCTTCTATAGGACATTCATAGTGGATAGAATGTGCATGGAAATGGAGAAGAGGATAGAATTTATTAACGTGATTATACTTCCAAAAGATTGAAATATTTTTTCTCATTCGAGAATGTGTCCCATGATTCTCTCAGTAAGCATATCAATATGTTTAATGATAAGATCATTAGGGGACACTGGTACTCCAAATTAGTTTATAAGGATGAAGTCATTAATCACACCAAGGATATTTTCCAAATCCTTAATCCTCCTATCTGAAAAATTGTTGGGTACAAAAAACTACTCTTCTCACAGTTGAAAACATGTCCACTCTAAGAACAATACACCTCTAAATCTCTATTCACTCCTATAATAGGCCTTTTTATACAATTAACAAAGAGAAAATTATTTTCTGTGAACATATTACGAGAGATATCCCCAACCAATTACTTATTTCATAAGGGGATAACCTTTCCTGAAGTAATACACTGAGAAATGAACTAGCTAAAGAAATCCTGGGCAACAAAAAAAGGGAGTGGGAGAGGGGTTCTCCCTGCCTCAAACCATTTCAAGTATTAAAAAAATACAAAACAAATTCACATAAATGAGGTAGACAACCAAGGGGAGATAAAACAATGAAAGAGGATATTAATGACCAATACCGAAAACCCAATGCAAGTGAGGATTCTACTGATGGGGCTCCATCCAACTCTATATTAGGATTTTTTTTATATCTAGTTTGATGGTCACATTGCTACCAAATGATTTCTAGTTGATGTCATTGATCTCTTCTTGTTCCAATCTAATAGCCCATTGGATGGATCAACACTTCACAAACCTATGTTGCTCCTTAGACACACAAATAGTAAGGAAGGGAGAAATCCCTTTATTGAAAATTCCAATATGAACTTTTTAGGGTATATTGCAGAAGCTAATGGGTCTGTAATGATTGAAGGACTATAGATATTTTATCTTTTTACTTAAAACAACAATTTCATCACAAGCCACCTGAGGGAGATTCCAACCTCAAAAAATATCTTGCGATGCATTGATCAAACTCTTCCTAACAATATCCTAAGAAGAATTGTATAATGAAGATGGAATAACATCTAGCCCAGGTGCACTATCCTGAATAATGGACCCGACTACCTCTTTAATTTCTTCCCTATCTGGTACGTCCTTTATCATTTCATTGAATTCCTTATACATAGAGTATAGAGTTACATATTAAAGTTAATATGGGACACTCATACTCCCACTACCATTCTCAGGTTAAAAGATACTAAAATATACTAAAAGTAACTATCATCCATCTTTATAACCACCACATTGTAAATAGTATAAGTTCCATATTCTTGAAGTAGGTTGGGTGACATGTGAATATGTTTTTTTGTGATACACGCATAAAAATACCAGGTGTTTCTATCCACTTCATGAAGCCATTTCTCTATTTAATTTTTATAAACAATACTCTCATACTTCAACAAAAAATTATCTAATGAGTCCTTAGTGAATCTCAAATATGCAAATACACTATCATCCCAAGCTTTCTCCAGGTTCGTATTCAAATGATGTATGTATGTAGTAATTATCTCCATGTCTTGATCACTTGGGGAAGTCTCTTGACACAGTCACAGAGTTAGACATTGAGGTGACTTAAGTGGTTGTGAAGAGAAATCCATGTATTACCTATTGAAGTGTTATCCCAGAAATTATTCATAATGTCCATAAAATATCAATTATTAGGCTATAAGGAGGAGAACTGGATGAATTAATCACTAACACTTCCAAACATCAATAAAATTTGAATAGGAGAATGGTCTGAAAGACCTTGAACCTAATACAAAACATTGATGTTAGGAAATGAATTAAGATCCTCCCTATTAACATGAAATTTATCAATATGACTCTAGGAGCATCAGAATCCTCTCTTATTAGTACACTAAGTGAACAGATCTCTTGGGAAGCTAGTATTCATGAGACCATTGCGAGCTATGATCTCCAAAAAGGCTTGACAAGATCTCATAGGGAAAGTACCACTTCCTCTCTTCTCCCCCGAGATAGCCATAATGTTGAAGTCACACCAAAAAATCCAAGGGACATGTCAAGAATTAATAAAAATTAATTCATCCCATAAATTTTTTCTATCATGATCATAACACTTGGAATATCCATTTAACACAATGAACACTCATGATCCTACTGATACTTCGGAACATATAAATTAATCTGGATAAGAAAGCATATCCACTGAAATACCATTATTCAAAAACAACCAAATGTGATAATTAATGGTAGAACCATTGAGGAATCCGTGAAAACTTAGGTGAAAAGAGGAATCATTAACTTTTTAATGGACCTATTTGTGTTCCAACACTACAACCATTGAATAATAGTTAGAACGAAACTCATTAGAGATGAAATATGATTTCACCCAAGAGCCCAAACCCTGATAATTCTAAATTAAGAAATTAGTCATTGATGGAAGAGATGCATGGATCTAGCCCCAAAATTATGTCCATGTAATATTTTTGAGGATTTATTATTGGATTGACATTTTGAATGGGATATAGTCTGAACAACACCTATGGAAATGAGGTATCGAGAAGAATGAGAGTGAGACTTAGTGACCAATCCCTTGGGAGTGGATGGGAGGCTATGTTGAATAGGTGGACCCAAAAATCTAAAAGATAATTGGGAAGGAGGAGAGAATATAATGGGAGAGGAAACCATTATAATGGAGACATAACTATCTTTAGGTTTAAACTCACTGATAATGAGACACCACATAGAAGAAGAATCCTGAGAAAAAATGTAAAATCATTAGCCGATAAAGGAGGACAGATCACAAGCCTTAGCAAACCAACATCTAAACAAAGAAAAGGTAGAGGTTGGACCAAAAGTGAGATCCACACCAAAACTTAAGAGAATTCCTTACCCATTTTAACATACATTTACCTTTGAAAAAGAGAGATCCTCTATAATCCTACAAACTGAGGACTAAAACACCAAGTCAGAAATGAATTTTTCTTGTGAAGACATCATGATAAAAAAGGATTTATAGTTCACTACTTAAACAATACCTAGATAATCCAACCTCCATGAGTTGACCAAGAACTAGAAAGTAGGAAGAAGAAGCATTTCAAATCAAAATATCACACTTAGGGTCCATTATAGCTAATTAGACGGTTTTTGAAATGCATCAGTAGAGATATCGAGATCTGGGGTACTATCTTCCGACTGATCAACAGATCCCTATGAATCAGAAAGAAAATATTCAAAACTATTCTTGGTTAAAGGGTTTCCTATAAATATCTATTTGATATAATTAGATAGTGGAGGCATAAAAATTTATGTCTCACCGAGAATCATAAGAACCAAATCACGAGGTGTCGACGCACACGTCGAAGTAATAATAATGAGATCCGGAGAAGAATCTAGTGCATAGGGCATGTTCTTCATAGATTCAAAAACCATTGACCATCATTCCACTTTTAATATTGGGTTCATATAATTTATAAAATGGATTCACCTAAGGGATCAATCATAAATCCATAAATAATCATAACATAATAAACTTATAGAAAATAAATGGGTATACAATGACATCAATTAAATTTGTAGGTAAAAACAATTCAATCAAGATAATGAACATGGTATTTAAACCATGTAGTTAAAGGGTAAATGATTAAGTAAATAACTTACCTCATAAATATATGCATGGAATATATGTGACCACCCTTAAATAATAGGAATAAAAAATATGTCATTCATACATATCATTATTTGAAATAAAAATTATCTTTACAGACCTTTATTGACTATGAAAGACAAAGATAGTGATAGATCATCTTCATGATTGAAAATATAAACAGGAAGTCCATATCAATAAATAAGGTGAATGGTATAATTTATATAATTCCTTAATCAAGAATAATATTTATCAATGGTTAATTTCTCATAATAGAAGAAACATTTTAGATGTTTTATAAAAACAACATTGTAAATAAAAAATATCTATGATCATTTTAAAAAAAATTAGAAAATATATTTTATAAAACTATGAGAAAAATAATTTATTTAATAAACCAAGTAAACATACTTAAAATGATTCCTTTAAATTAAAAAAATGTGGAAGAGTGATGTGTTAATATATAAATGTTAAATGAACAATCATTTCACATTTTTTTTTTGAAAATTACACATAAAAACAATACAAGATTTGAATAAACTAGAGGTTGCGGAAAATGAAATTAAAAAAGTATTAAAGAATATATATGGTCACTTAAAAATGCATCCAATGAATATGGATATAAAAAATGGGAGGTTCTCAGCTGAGATGAAGAAGTGGGGTAGATTTCCCTTATAACTAACATTATGGGTAAAATATGATTCAAGGAGAAATAAAAGTTTGTGGGGACAAGAAAAACCTAATGAACATCCAAATAAAATAATGAGTTTTTTGTAATGAATATAAATTCCCTTGATTTATTATCATCATGAAACAATATTTTTTAAAAATATTTTTTTTCATAAAACACTTAAAGTTTGAGTTACATTTTAATCAAAACCCCTTATAACTTTTTTATTATCAATCTAAGTAAATTTAAAGAAAGTAAACGATTTAGGTTGTCAAACGACATAAATTAAATTAAAAATATAAATATTTATTTTGGGTATAAATCATTTCTTTTTAATGATATCATCATAAACAATATAAAATATGTCTCAAGAAATTAAATTTTAGACAAGGATTCACTTACCTTGTATTCTTTCTTCATGAAATCCATTATATAATCATGTTAAAAAACATGAATCTATTAATAACAAATTTTAAAACCTTATTCATATTTATAAACCATTATAAAAATCATTCGTAATCATTTTATCTATGTATATAATTTGTAAATATATATTTTCAATATTGGGTGTGAGTAATATTTATCATTTTGAACTAGTTTCGTAAAAGTGATGAGGTTATTTTTTATTTTCCAAAATTTCATCACTATCAGATCATAAAAGGAATAATAATTTATTCATTATACTTATTTATAATTTTATAATTTAATTCTATTATAATTTTGATTATTATCTTTAATAATGAATTTAACGATGGTCTTGTTTCTATGACTCTTAGGGAATGATGTTTATTTTCTTAAATAATGGGTAAAAAATTTATATTACAATTAAAAAACTAAAAAAATACTTATATCATATATCACCCATAATAAAATTTCCATTTTCATACAAGATAAAAATTCCTAGCATTGTTTAAGTAGATGTTTAAACCTACATATAAATGAACATACCCTAATTAATGGATGATTATAAAGTGATTTTATTATAATATCACTATAAGAGAATAAAATTGACCCTATATATTTTTTATTAGTTGGATATTTGACACCTTTATATAAGTAGAAGAAAAATAAAACCTAAATTAATCTATTATATAACACAAATAAATAAAATTTTTCTCTTAATTTTCTCTTTTGGATAATTCAATTTACAATGATTTTTTAAGAATCATATTATTAAATGTTCTCCAAATAGAATCACAAATAACATTAATAATTTGTTAAAAACTATATTAATCCTATAAATCCAATATTAAAACCATCCATTAGTGGTAGTAATGAAATACATTATATACTTTTCTATAGGGGTGATACTCTGGGTGTATGCATGAAAGATGATTTTGTTTCCCATAGAATGGGAGAAAAGAGTAATATGTTTTGTTATATCATAACATGAAAAATTTAATAAATATTATGATTATATATTAAATTTCATATTAGAAACATCCTTTTAAGGTGGTTAAGGAAACACATTGCATTATAGGGGATGTAATATTTACATATGCATGATTGAGGTTTTTGCTTTTCTTAAGGAAATAGGGAAAAGGGAAGACAATGTCTATCCAAAAAACAAAAAAAACATTAAATATATAGTTAATACTAAAATTTAAATTCCAGAATAGTTCATATAAATATAATGTAATAATGAACGTTAAGGAAAATTATTAGAGAGTGAGAGGTACTTACATTGATATTTTGAACATTCTCTTGAAGTACTTCTTGGAAATGGAACAATTTAACCAATATATTGTAACCAAAATCATAATTTGGTGAAATTGGATTATATGTGAATAAATAATTTTATAGTTTCATGTGGAACCCAAATAGTATGCGCGATATTGAAGGGGTGGTGGGAGGACCCTTTTATAATTTGCGAGGATAGAGTTTTTATAAATAAACCCATTTTTTTAAATAGAGAACATGTTAAACAAGACAAGTGGATAAAAAATGACCAATAATTAAACTAAGGATGAGATAAGGTCTAGAATATTTCAGCCAAAAAAACTATAAAATATTTTTTTTCATGTTTCAAATCCTTTATATCTTGATTTATTACTTTTACTATTTTAAATTATACTCTGGTAACTAGGTTTAAATAAGTTATTAAATTATAATTCCTAAAAATAAAAAGGAAATTTTATAAAATATATTATTAATGATTTAAAATATTATATTAATTTTTTCATATAAAAATAATCTCTATAATAATAAAAATTAACCTTAGTTCATGCAACTTATAAAAAGTTATTTTTCAAAAAAGTGTATTGTTAAACATAATATTTAAATTTATGATAAAATTATACTTTTATTTAATTTTCATTACATGGTATTATAATAAAAAATTAATATTTATGCTCCTTACAAATAAATAAATTATTAGATAAGACAAAAAAATGTTTAATTAAAAGAAAATATTAGAAACAGTTTTTAAATTAGAATTAAGTGTTACTTATGTTCAAAATTGTCTAACATATGTTTTGTATGCTTAAAATAATATTTAAATATATATATATTTTTCTCATTAAAAAAATATTCAATCTATGAAAATGCTTTCTAAACTTATATGTATCTCACATATATTAATGAAATCATAAAATTTATAATTCTTGAAAAAACTGTATTTTAAGTCTATTTAAAATTCAATAATTTTAGAAAAAATCCTAAAATATAATACTCATATAATTTTTACATTATAAATCCAAAAATTAAATTCTTTTAATCTAATTCAAATTCTAAAATTTATAAATTTATTTTTTAAATATGATACCTAAATACAAATAATTTATAAAAAAATAATCTTTGTTTTTTCTATAAAAGTGAAAATGTGAACTATGTAAAACAAATGTGATAAATATCATGTTACATTAATAAATATTCAAAAGTATCATCATTATTTATTTTCAAATAGACTCTAAATATCTCTATGTAAGAACCATTCAAAAATTAAACTCTTGTAACAGTCGAGGGTGGTGATCCTACTAGTGTAGATCTCATGGAAATTTCCATGAGAATAAATTTCTCTCACATACGATTTCTCTCAAACCATAACAATTCATGTGTGTATTGGGATTGGTCAATAGAAACCCCTAGGAAATCTACCTCTGTTCTAATTTTAGATAAATAAGCTTCATATGGGACACTTCCACAACCTAATTCCATCTCATCATTTTTTTCATAGATTTCATAAAATGATTACATCCTTTTACACCTGCTAATTTAAACTCTATATTATAACTAAAAATTTTATTTTATATACCCTGGATTTTTTTCATTATTTTTGGGTGTATAACCAGTTATCTATCATAATTTGTTTTTAAAATTTAAAATTACAATCATGTGTTGTTACAGTTAGCTAGTTTATACATACATTAATCCTCAAGAAATTACAACCCAAATGCATATACCTATCCTAAACATTCACATACCATGCTTCATAACATATAATAACAAGTTATTAAAACCCATATATATATATATATATATATATATATATCGTTGTGTGTGGGTGTAGTGTGTCATAACCTTGATCCATTATAACACATTTCTCACAACCTACCATCCTTCATTACAACATCACTACCCAAAACTACTTCTATAATATCATGATTGGTAAATAAAATTGTAAATGACATACTACATGAAACAAAATTTGACCACTACCTCTATGAATATCATCACATTTTTTAAAATCAAGATAAAATGAATAAAACATTTCTAGATACATTATCAACTATATTGCCTTCTTTTTCTATTATTATTCTTGGCCATTCATTCTATATTAGTCTCAATCTATCCATATTTCATTTTAATCACACCATTCCATTGATAATTTATAAGTATGTCCTTTTATTTTATATCTTTCTGTAAACCAATTTCCTTAAACAAATTTATATCCCATATACAAACATCTAAACACACTAAAATTCCATCCTCTCTTATTCTAAAAGACACAAAACTCTCCAAATTAACCATCTCAACCATAATAAAAATAAAATTACAATGAAATTATAACAAAAAATCAATAATAACACCATGAGAATGATGAGGTAAAAATTAATAACCCCTTAAAAAACTCACAATCACCACCCCCTAATTAATGTTAAAAATATAACCCTACTAGTAGGAAACTGACTCCTATAACCCTATAAATTGTGTAGTATCACCTAGAAAATCCATCCCATTTATGCTTAGAAAATAAGGAACTATTCTGAATATATAAATACAATAACTCCACATAAATGAAGACATTTTATGACAAGAAACACCAAAAAAATTCAAAAAAAACACACACACAAAAACATCTAACACACATGATTTATTCAATTTTAAATTTATCATATTAAATTTTACCAAACCCATAATTAATCTAACAATCCCCATCCTCATTATCACTCTTAAATGCTTTATCATTTTATAAATATTAAATGATGAAATGTGGAAAATATAAAGAAAAAAATATAAAACCCATTCTAAACATTGAAATCCACCAGAACCAAGGTTAACCTGACCATAATAAATAAAAAAATAACAAACCCAATATCAAAGATGAACAATGTTAATTATAGTTATAAAATTTTAGATTCAATAAAAGTCATTTTTCTAGTTTACCATCCACTATTAGTCCATCCCCAGTTGAGATGCATGATCCCTTTCCTCCCTATCCTCTTTCTCTCTCATCCTCTATCCTTAAGGGTTCCCACATGTTTGATAAGGATGATTTAACCCCACCCTAGGTCCAATTTGATTATGTTCTAGTTTCTGAAGAGTTCATTCCAGTTAGGTTCCCCATATATTTGAAGGAGGCCCATGAGGTAGGACCTCTTATGAGGGAAGGGTCCATCCCACAAGTTTTATAATATTTGACCCCAACCCCATAAGAATTGGATGTTTGGATTATTTTAAGGGAATTTATACTCCTACCCCTAGTGAAGTGGTCCTTAAACATTGATGTTCTACAAATATTTATGAGGAGATCTCTTCAACTCTCTCCCCCTCTGGAGGGCCGAAGAAATGGATTATTGACATATATATCATTCATCCACCTAATAATTTTTTTATCCATTTTTATGGGGGAAAAATATTTTATATTTCGATTATCCTTCAAGAAAGAACCAATCCCTAAGGATGTACTTAGGACCCATCACATGTGAAAGGGTTACCAAATTTATTTCTAATTTCAATACCGATGTAGTAGTTCTCCCTACAATCATAGATAATAAATCTATCCTGGATCAACTCCCAGTTTTTCTGTGAAATCTATAATTATTTTGAATTCTATGGGCCTAGGACCTCAACGGATGTGTGAGTTTCTTTTTATTCAGTCTCAAAATAACCCTGTATTTCTTATTTCAGTTTTAGAACCCAAGAATAAGAAAGTTTATATTCACTAGTTATCTTCAAAACTGCGTGGGGTCAGTTTTTTCAAAAAATTCTAACACCCATACCTGGCTTATCTTGATGAATAAACTATATTTTGTCCACATCGAGTCCTCCAAACAGGAGGTTCTTGGTGTAATAAAAGAACATGTGTGGGCAATAACAACTCACATTTTTTTATATTCAATGATTAATATGATATTTAATAAATCAAGAACATTGTGAAAAACCTAATTATGTAAAAGATTAATTTACATCATAATGTTGGAACTAAATGAAATATCATCACATAATTATTTATAATTAATTTAAGAAACTATAGAATTACCTTGTGATTGATTATTTCTTTATTGAAGAATATGAAAATTTATTTATTCCACATCATCATTGTGTTAAAGGATTCGTGTGTAGATTCCCACCATTGGTGATCCAAAATTTCACCAAGAGCCTCTAAAAACATTATAAGAGTATTTGGAAGATAATAAAAAAAGATCCTTATTCTTATTTCATTAATTTTTTATGAACACAGGAATCACATCCACAAAGGACAATTTGTGTAGTCTCTAAAATTGATTGGTGTGGTAGAGGAGGATCTCTATCGATTATTTAAATTATTCTTTAATATGATATCACTTAGGCCTAAAGGGACTATATAGATGTTTTTATGCTTAATGAAATTTATAATATTGGGATTAGAAATAAAAAATTTCATTTTAAATATTACTAGGGTAAAATAATAATATATCACGTAGGTCATTATTATTTTAATAATCTTCCATGAACCCCATGTTAAAATAATAATATTATTAATACTATTTTACTTGTCATATAAAAAAATCATAGATTAATTAAATATATTTTTTTGAATAACTTTCATTAAACATATTTAAGTGATATATAATATATTATTTCTCCCTGAACCTTTTTAACATGGTCCTCTATTAATCCACAATATCTTCCGATCCTTAAATAATTTTTATTAATTTGATAAATATATATTAGAATATTATTGTCAAATTAATGAATAAAAATTATATTTAATGATATAAATTTAATATTTATTAAATATTATCCTCATAAATATTCTTTTGAGTGACTAGCGATTGAATATCTGTTATCAACATAAAAATAATAATTATTAAACCAAATATGATGATAATATTTTTTCAAAATGTTAAATAATAGTAATTTTTAACTGAGGTTCTAGATACACTTATAATGTGACCCTCTAGGCCTCTCTATATGTGGAACTAGGTGGATCCACCTAATATCCATGGTAGAATCGAGAAAAAAAAACTAATAGATAAAAAATTTATTTCCATAACTATATCCACCCTCAAAAAATACTTATTATTAATATTATCCCTTAATCAAAATATCTCATATCAAGGAAGTTTAATGCTGGTGTAATCAACCAATGTCCTCTTTATTTTATTCAAGTTCTTTGTAGAAATGAATCTTACATTGATCCCCATTAGCATTGATTTATTTATGTTATTCCATTCCCATTAAAGGGACTAATATATAAAAATTTATTTTATAACATAATGGATAAATCCTTTCTCAAATTATTCATAAATCAAATATCATTCATGGTGCACCAAATATATCCTACATTATTGCAATCATATGTAATCATAATTTTCATCAATAAAACAAAGAATATGAATAATAATATTAATTAATAATAATATAAGAGTATAAGGAATTTATACACATGTATATAGATAAGAACATCCATTGAAACATATAAATGTATATTTCCTATTGGTAGGTCATTTTCTCATAATCACTTGTGTTGGACATATTCAGGGGGATAGACCACAAGAAAGTCCCTTAAATCCATATAAATCTCAAACCCTAATAGCCTGTATTATTTATGTCCATTAAAATTATATATTCAAGAATTATAACATATATTAGTAATAATTTTATGGAGCTTCTATGTTCTCATCATAGTGGAGAACCACTATAACATTTCAGGGTGATAATTACTCTTAGGACATTACCACATACTATGTCACATAGAAGAACCAAAATGATGGGAAAATATGTTTATTCACATTAAAAAATTAATATAGTTAATCATAAATTACATCAAAGTTATTTTTAGGTAACCTACTAAAACTCAACGAACACCTCATGGTTTAATTTATGCTCTCATGTCTCTTGATTTACCTTTTCATTGTCTAGAAAAACTATGATATATTTTGAAGGGATAATCTCTAGAAGTATTTTTCTAATTTAAACCCAATATCTCATGAATGGTTCTTGGGTGTATACTTTATCACAATTATCAACAAAGATGAGATGCAATTAGGTAACAATTATTCATGGATGTTCATGTATGACAAAACTTTTTTATTGTTCAATAACAATATTATGGATATATAGTATAATGGGGATAATTTTATTAGGATTATGGTTAAGTGGTAATCTTATAGGACCTAGTTCCAATTGGATTGGTGTTTAAGCTTTTTAGAGACATAGAAAATTTACCACATACCTCTATCTCTCATATGAATTTGGATTTATTCGGCTAGTCTTCATGGGTAATTGATTTAAATGATTTAATATATAGAAAATTAGTTTCTCCTATCAGTATGCTTCTAGAGGATGGTTCTTCAATTGGATTATTGGGATTATAGAATGTTTGATGTTTTTATCTTTTAAACAAAATATATTAATGGAGAAATTACTATAATATAAAAAGGTAGTTTGGGAATTATCTAGATAACCTTTAGTCAAATAAGGGGATAAAGACTATTCTTACATTAATTAATGTATTAAAGAATGAAAATTATTATGAATTATTAGTATACATCTAGTGTATGGTTCTATTACTAGTGATTCAAGGGTTACAAGTCAGTTTGGATAAATTTTATTCTTATTAGTACCCATGATATCAAGTCCTAAAAATATAATAGGATACCATAGGGAGGGGGTGGGATGCTAATTATTAAAATAGTATCCACAATTCTCTAAATAAAAAATATAAAAAAATATTTTAAATCTATATCAAAAGAAGTGTAAATCAATGAGGATATTTGTAACATCAACCGGTATTATTCCCCTTGTCCTGATGTCTTTTTGGGTTAATTTTGTATTGTTTCATGGAGTATAATTAATGTAAATATTAAAGATGTTTTGGAATACTATTTTTATAAATTGGAAATCCCATAAGATACTTAGGATATTTATCTAGTGCTTATTCTTGAATTGCACCACTGGAAATACTTTGATCATTATAAGACCAATAGCTTGTAAAACTTCTAAAACAATGTTCTCTCCACAATCTTAAATCATAGGATACCTTGATGCCTCCCTTATCCCATCTTTGAATAACAACATGGTTTATTCATAGGCAAATAATCCAAGTTTCCATTAGTTTTTTACATGATATGATAACTAATATCAAATGGAATATTGTGGCACTAAATTAAAATTCAATATTGATATGAAAAAATGTGAAATAAACAATATAGTGGAAGATTGTTTTTAATGGTAGGATGTGTTATATTTTTTTGAGTTATCCTTTTTCTTATATTTTAATACCCACTCCTCCCATTGGTTGTCAGTTTCTTTATAGGGTAGGACGTTTATATTCATTAAGTCCTCATGAGGCCTTCACCATAGTGATTCCCTATATCCTATACCATTTATCATAGACCAAGATGTTGTTATTAATACCATCAATAAATTTAATTTTACATGTTATACGGTTCCTTTTATGGGATGATTCGGCCACATAGGTATTTCAAACCTATTTTTATCCATTGATGTGTTTTTTTCAATGTAATGCACTATACTATTACCATGTTCAACAGAATCATGGATATTTATTTTTTTATGGATTTTCCAAAATTTCACTCAAAAAGATATAATTGTTCTTATCTCTACCATATTCATTCAACATTTATCTCTTATAATTGAAATGAGGTTGGGAATCTCTAAAGGGGTGTTTCCTTTGACTTGTCTTAGTTCACTTCTCTTTAATGGAAGGATTCATATTCAATTTTTTTATGGATTAATGGGGAGGATTTTTAGATACATTGGTATTTATTGTGTTTAAAAATTTAGAAGAATTCTAGTTCTTCTAGTTATAGGTGTTTATACTTTTTAATTGAGTTCTAAAAGATAATTTTGAGGCTTTTCCCATCCCAAAATAGGTTTTTTGTACATGGAATGATTCTTTTTTGGGAGTCGGGATACATTGAAAAGTGTAGAGGGTGGGAAATGATGGTCGGGGCTACAACTTGTAGTCACTACCATCCAGTGTCTAGGGAAGTATCACCTGGATCCCTATTGGTGCCAATGGCTAGATATGGCCTTACATTGGATCATATGTGGTGAAAAAATGGTGTTAAATCCATAAGGGAGTCTCTACCTAGACTGTGGTATTTTTTAAGATGCCAATTTCCCTTCCACCCCCATCAAGTTTATTAGGAGAAAACACCGTTGAGTCCTATTTTTAGTGTGTTGTTGTTGGGAACTTCCTCTTTCCCTATTATGATTTTCCCATATTAGAAACTACATTTCTTAGAAATATCCATGGTAGATCAAGGTATATTCCACACACCCTTCATATTCTCTACTTCCACTCATATTCACATTGATTTGGGGTTTGTTTGTCTTAGTTTTTAAATTTAATTTCATTATATAACGGTGAAAACATTTCATTCATTTGAAAAATTCATATATCTCACATAAGGGATGTCTCATAATGGTATCTACCTACCTCTGTCTATGAAATAATTAAATTTACCTTGCGTTTTAGATTTAAATATGGTTATAAGTTTAAATTAATTTAAATTAGTCTTGAAAATGGTTCCAGAACATAGGTTTATATCCCAGTTTTATGTCAGGGGTTTACTATGGACCACCCATAGGCTGTTATCATTAGTTATGGTGTGGGATGATAACATGGTAATCATTCCACTAACTATTCCATATTTGGTGAAATTTTTAATATTGGGTTAGTTTTGTATAAATTTATTATAATTTATTATTTCAGATCGTATGGTTTGAGATAGGTACCTAGTTAGTGATGTGAGATTATGCGGTCTTGGATGGGCCTCGATAGGCCTTGGCTAATGCATACAACTTAAGGGAAATATTTGTATATCATCAAATTGAGGTAGTTTATCCTAAAAATTTAAATATAAAATAGTTTATTTCTGTTATATACATGTGGATGTGTAGGATTCCACTAAGGGTGTTCCCCTTATTGATTAATTAGTTTCATTTCTTAAGATTTAATTAAAAATTAACAAATCTAAAATCAAATTCTCGTATGGTTAAGACCAGGTTCCTATACCACTACGGGTCTAGTGTGCTTGATTGATTCTATAGACCACTGATGGTAGAGGCTTTGAATAATTTGTTATAACTTATATAATGAGACACCTTTGAGGTTTGTTAATTAATTGATCTAGAATATGTTTGTTTTGGTGACCCTTGTGAGATAACCCAATAAAGGTGGTCCCTAGGAAACCATGGAGGAAACCTTAGGAGTCCTTAATGTAATTAGGTTTATTGAGTTGTTAGTAGGGTGATAGATCATTCCCTATTACATACAACACATCCTAGGCATGAAGAAATTGTAAATATAGGTATTAAATTGGGTGTGTTGATTGGTCTAGTGAGATCTTGATGATCGAGAAGTAGCATGAGACATCTCCCAAGAAGATTATTGATGTGGTGTACCTCAGGTGGCATGTGTGTCCATTTTGATTTTGGATTTTATAAGGAGAATGATTTCTTCCATGATATTTTAGATAACCCAAGACATTACCAAGACAAGGGACCCCAGGTAGGGTTCTATAGCTTTTATAGTTACATAGGGGACCCCAGTGAGTGCCACTGAAACATATTGACCACAGTGAGGTTCTTTGTTAGGCTATGGGAAATGATGGCGGGTCTAGGTGTTTGAACATTCCTTGCTCTATATATTGTTTGTGGAGTGATGTGGTATATGACCTATGGGTAATTTTGGATATAAAATTAGTAATTACCCTAGGGGATGTATTTTAGTTTTTATAGAAGACACCCAAGGGGTGGTGTTTTATTATTTGTTGCTGACTGAGAAAAATCATGTATGGTATGTCTACAAAACTTTTCTGAGAAAACTATCCTAAGGTAGGTAATTGGTACTTGTGATATTAATAATAAAATGAGAAAACATTAATATGATGGATCTGTGATAAAATATGAGGGGTTTTCATGAATTATAGTTGAGGTTGATCTTGTATACTAGGATAAAGCTTTCAGGGAGAATGTGTAATTTCTACGATACTCAATATGTATGTCGAGGAGAGTATGTTCAACTATGTGGGTTGGAATGGTCATTGTGACACGCTAGAGAAACCCAAACACCATCTAAATAATGTATGGTAGATCATGGTCATGGGCCTTAGGATCCAAAGATATCTTATTTATTTATTTTTCCAATATTAATTATTTAATTTAGAAATGTTAGATATTCTTATCACAATATATTCCTATTAATATTTGATTAAATTAGTGGTTCTATACTTTGTTATGTACTCACACCCTAATCAGACTGTCATTTCATAACTCTCATGTGGTTATTGTAGGAATCGATAAGGTTGAGTGCCAATATAAGGTTTAGCATGGTTGAGTGATACATATCAGATGAGATCAGAAGATCAACATGAGTTATATATTGGAGTTATAGTGGATCCTTGTATTTTATTTCTTTCAAACATTTTGTATATGTGATTGGAAAAGTGAAAAATTAACTTCACATGTTTATATAGAAATAATTGATTTTTTATTTTATGCCTTATTATTATTCCTTACACTATAATAACTGTTATGATTATTATTTCTAGATATTTCTTCTATTGTTGTACACACTGATAATAGGGTTATAGCTTCCCCACGACATATCCATAGACCGCCACTACTTGTTGGAAACCTCTAACATTTGGGGATGTGGACTGGAGGCCAAATAATACCATTGGTCTGGTCACTCTTCATTGTGAGCCATGGGGAGATGTTACAAAGTGGTATCAAATAGATTTTATTTTTGGTTACTATTTGGGAAATGGTAGATAAGATATGTATAAATGAGTTAGATAATGTAAGGATGGAGAAGTCTTTCAAGGAGTCCGTCGTGGGGGGGTTCCTTGTTAGGGGTGTCAGGGTTGGCAGTATTCCACCGATTTAGTTGGAACGCAGAAGTGTGGGGTGTTTAGATGGAGCTCCTGTCGTTGAAATTTCAGAAAAGAAGATTCAGGAGGCTGCAGAGTTTCATAATATGACCCTGGTAGCCCATTTTGGTTTGGTGAACCCCTCACTGGAGGTTTTCAGATCCTTTGTGGATGCTTGGGGTTTTCTTCATTCATTGGTGGTTTCAGAACTCTCCCAGTTTGCGTTTTTCATTCACTTCTTCAACAAGGAGGATTTTGTGCGGGCGTGGGCGCGGGTTGATAGGTGCTGTAGTGGCCGTCGATTTACTCTTTCACGATGGCCTTGGAAATGTCATTATGGAAAAGAAGCCCCCATGGATATGGTTTGGAACAAGCTTCCGGGGCTTCCTCTTCCCTTCCATAACCCTGCAATTTTAGCGGCAGTGGGTGACTCATTGGGAAGATTTCTGTGTTCTGATTTGAACACAGAGGTGCTAATGGATGCGGATAATCCTCGAATCTATGTCGAGATGAATCTTTTGCTTATGTTCCCTTCTCGTTTCCTAATCTGGTCGCCTGAGGAATTCAAATGGTGGCAACTCTTGGTGTTCCAAGCTCCACCCAGATTTTGCTCGTCTTGTGGATTTCAAGGGAATTCGGTGGATTTTTATAGAAAAGGGAAGACAAGACACCGTAATCAGGGGGATGGTCATGGTCTTAGTGATCGCGAGGAGGCTTCTTGGGCATATGTGGTTGGATCACATGGTAATATGGATTTTCAGGGTGTGTCTAGCATGGTGTTGTCCTCTCAGGTTAGATCGTCTTCTTCCTCGGAGGGGGTGGAAAAAGTTATCAGCTCTTCGAAGCCCTCTTATTTTTCGAATTCTATTGAATTTGTGCCGGAAAAGCCTTGAAATTATGAGGGGGGGACACAGGTGGGTGGTATTTTTTTGAAGGATTTGGATTTATTTATTTGGCCGATACAGCCAAATGGTGTGGCGATGGAATTTTGGGATGCGGATGTGATGGACCATCCCCGGTCGATGGTTTCTTCATTCTTTTCTGGAAGAATAAACCTATTACTGTCTTGCGGGGATATAGGTATACCCAGGGGATTATTGTCACCCTATACAGGTATTTCGGTTCCTTCTCCTCTTTGCATTGATTTTATTCAATCCCCCCTTCTGGGAAAGGTGGGGCACTCCAAAGATGACAACTGCAATCTGTCGCGGGGGAATTTACCTGATGGGTTGATGAAGGAAATATTCGCTTCACGTAGGTCACCAGCGTAGTTGGCTTAGAATGATTTTCATCAGGTGGAAACAGATTCAGCGACTTCCTGTTATTCTGCGAGGAACATGATTTCATTGCTGGAAGAAGTGGATAGCCCACTGAAGAAGAAGATTCTTCTACCAAAGAGAGGATCCCCGTTGGCAGGTGCTTCAAGACCGGTTACATGGTCAATGTCCAAATATGGGTGCTACAGAACTTTATTTGTCCTTATCCAAGGTAATAATGGATGAAGGGAAAAAATATCCATCTGCTAATGGTTTCCTTGATTATTTGGAATGCCCAGGGGCTGGGAGTACAGGAAAAGAGTGCATTTATGGCTTCTGAGTCCCAGAAATATGGTGATTCATTATTTGTGATTCTGGAACCTAAATAGGATATCGGTAAAATCAATTTCTTTGCGAAGAAGACAGGTTTTGGTCAGTTCTTTCATGACCACCCTATGAATAAGCATATCTGGTAGTTCTGGAAATGTAGCATTCAGGTGGATTTTATGCAGTCTACGAATTAGTGTATAATGATGTAGATTGGATTCAAAGGCATTGGAATTTTTTTCTCTTTCATTTATTCTAGCAATGAAATATAGTAACGGAGGGTTCTGTGGGAGTATTTAGAGGCTTTTGATCCAACAGGCTTGCCTTGTTTCATTGGTGAGGATTTTAATGTGATTACTGATGTCTCAGAAAAGAGAGGTGGTTCGGAGAGTTTGGTCAATGGTATTCTTGACTTCAAGAACTTCATGTCTAGTAAGGGCTTACTGGATTTGGGCTTCAATAGAGGTAAATATACCTGGTGTAATAATCACAAGGGGACTAGGCACATTTGGAGTCGGCTGGACAGATGCCTTTCCAACATCCATGGGTTAGACTCCTTTGCTCTTTCCCCTATTTCACACTTATCCCGTTCTTTTTCAGATCACACCCCGCTATTGGTTGAGCTCAAACACGGGAGCCAGGAACCCAAACCCTTCATGTATTCATCTAAATGTCATAGTGTGGAGGGTTTTCTTCGAATGATGCGGAACTCATGGGAATAGAAGATTGAAGGGAGGGCTTGGATAGGGCTTTCTAGGCGGTTGAAGCAACTTAAGTCAGATATTTCTCACTGGATTTATAATAATCCAATTGAGGATAGTCATGTGGCTTCTATTCAGATGGAAATTGATAATTTGGAGGATCATCTTTAGCGGAGTTGGGATGAGGGAATTTTTATTAGGTTATGTGATAAATGTAGCTTCCTGGCTGTGAGGGTGTTGGAGATTGAAAGAGATTACAGGCTCCGCTCTAGAGTTAGATGGCTTAAAGAGGGTGACCACAATACCGCGTTATTCCATGCTTGTTTAAAGGAGAGGAAAAATATGAAACACAACATTAAACTTGAGGATGGATCTTACACTTCTGATGTCAATATAGCAGGTCAGTTGGCCTTGGATTACTTTGAGAAGTTGCTGGCAGGTGATATGTGAGGTGACCGGTTGAATGGTGGCTCTATAGAGGATCAGGAGGACTTCTTGGGAGCTATCTCTAGTAGTATTGAGATAGAGGATAACAAAATCCTCATGACCATTCTAGAAAGATATGAGGTTTAGGGTACCGTCCGCAGTATGTACTTAGACAGTGCACCTGGCCTAGATGGTTTTCCAGGGAGCTTCTTTGTGGCGGATTGGGATTTTGTGGGGGTTCATGTTACTGATTCCATCCAAGATTTCTTTCTGGGAGGTTCCATTAACCGGAGATCATGTTCTTCCAGAGTTTTTCTGTTACCAAAAATCAATGACCCTTTGTCCATTGATCATTTTAGACCTATTTGCTTATGCAACGTTTCTTACAAGATTTTGGAAAGTCTTCTGGCTAGGATATTGAACAAGATAATATTGAGAGTGATCTCTTAGGAACAACATGGTTTTATCAAGGGAAGGGGCATTCAGGGGGTGATCGGAATTTCCAAAGAGTTGGTGGAAGATATTAATAAAATGGTGATTGGATCCAACGTCATCATTCAAGTGGATATGGACAAGGCTTATGAAAAAATGAATTAGAGCTTTATTATTCAGGTCATGATAGGTATGGGTTTTTCTGAATGGGTTTGTGACCTATTCTTTCGTTGCTATTCATCACCATGGATGTCCATCTCTCTTATGGGTAAGGGATTTGGTTATTTCAAAAGCATGTGGAGAGTGAGATAGGGGGACCCTTTGTCTCCCATTATGTTTATTATTGCTCTGGAGGCCCTCTCATAGAATTTACACAGAGGCATGGAGGAAAGAAGGATTCTCCCTTATCACACCAAAGCCTCAGATGGATCCATGTCACATATTATGTTTGCTAATGATGTTTTGATTTTCTTTAATGGCAGGTGATCTTCCATTTTGCATCTTTTGGGAATTTTGGAGACCTATGGTTTCTTAAGTGGCCATCGTATCAATGTGAGGAAGAGCAGCGTTTTCATTTCAGCTAAATGTTCAAGAAAGAGAGATCAGGATATTCAGAATATTCTACAAATTCAGAGGAAGCAATTTCCTATGATTTATCTTGGGGAACCTATTTCTAAGGGGCGTATTAAAAAATCCTTTTTTGAGGATATCATTAACAGAATGTTGGGAAGAATTTTAAGTTGGAAGAGCATATTTATTTCCTTCGGGGGTCGGGTCACCTTGATAAACATTGTGCTTTCATCAATTCCAATGCATGTAATGTCTATGATATCCCATCCAAAAGGTATTATTTCTTTGATGGATAAAATTATGAACTGCTTCCTTTGGGACGCCAATTCCATGGGAAGGGATCATTGGGCTTCATGGAATCATCTGGATAAACCAATCGAGGAGGGTGGAGTTGGTCTCAGGGACATATCCCTAATAATTCAGTCCATGCAGGCCCGCATGGCATGGGATTTTATGGTTGGAAATTCGCTATGGGAAAAGTGCTCAAAAATAAATATGGACAATTTTGGGAGATGTGAGACAAGCTGAAATTGTCCAGTCTGGCGAAGAATGTGTTGCATCATCTAGAGATCCTTCAGAACAACTCATGCTGGGTGGTAAAGAGAGGGGAGATCAGTTTATGGCATGCCAATTGGGTTGGGGAGAAGCTGTTTTTTCCATGCTGTCCAGTTACAGATATAACAATCAAAGAGGCTTATCACTTTCCCAGATTTTTGGATGCTATTCTTAGTGTGGAGTAGAGGGCTATTTACTGGGAGATTATTTTTAATGAGGAGGATGACTAGGTTTTATTTACAGATTCTGGTTCTGGTTTTTTCAGCAGACATGAATACATAACACTAATCCATCAGGGAGGGGTTCACGATGAGTGTGCGGCTCAACTATGGTGCAAAGAGGCTCTTACAAAGATTAATTTTCTAGTATGGAGAGTCCGGAATAACGCCTTTCCAATGGAGGATAATGTTTAGTGGAGAGGGATTTCCATGGCCTTGCGATGCTATTGCTATACCAATCCGTAGACTGAATCGGTCTTCCATTTATTCATCCAAAGTGAATGGGCCAACTATCTATGGATTCTTATGGGTAGCTAGGGCTTTCAAATTACTATTTCTCTTCTTTTTAGGATTTATTTTCTAGCTGGTTTATGGGTGCAGGGAGTCAAGATATGGAATTCAAGAGCCGTAGCATTATTGTGCTCGCCATTTTCTAGACGTTGTGGGAGGATCAGAATAAGGTGAGGACTGAGTTGCGGCCCTCAGATACTTTCCTGAAATTTAGATCGAAAGGGATAGTTCATGAACTTGCTTCTATGGTGAAAGGCGGACAACAGTCTTACCTTATTTGCAGGTTACTGAACCGGACTCCTGACCCGACTAGAACATAGGGAAGCTGGATCTGATGGGATCCACTGAGACTCGGATATAAGCTTAATGTGGATGGATCCCGTTTAAATGGTTAAATTCGTGGGGTCAGTTTGCTGCGGGATGAGTACGACTCTGTGCTTTTCACCTTCAACAGCTTCTATGGGCTGGGGAATTCACTGGGTGCAGAACTAAAGGCTATCCAAACAGGTATCAAGCTTTGCAAAGGCATCAATTTGATATGTTCTGAGGTGGAACCAGACTCTAAAATTGCGGTAAAAGCTATCAATGGATAGATGGATCCTCCTTGAAATCTAATTTATTTAGTTCATAGTTGCATATTAGAGCTTAGACAGGTTTGCTCGGTTCGCTAGGTGAAAAGGGAGCCTAACTTCGCGGCAGATGCACTATCTAGGGGAGGAAGTTTGGACGCCTTGTTAATTGTGTTTTCTAGTTTGGGAACTTTGCCCCGGGAGTGTAATAATTTTGTGCGGGGGGATGCGCTCAGGCTACATCACTTTAGACCCCCGTGAAAAACTTTGGATTATGGGAAGTTTCTCATTTTTCTATTAATAAAATAAAAATGCAATTATTGATCGAGTTAGATAATGTGATAAAACATAGTATGGTGTGTCGAGAATACCTTTCTCAAGTGAAGTCTTGGGTACCATGGTTATGGGATTTATGTTCTTAGTTTGTTATATTATGATTACTTTAAATGTTCACCTAGCATGATGCATATAATGTCTGGTATTTTTGAATTATAAGTTATTGATATTTCTCTCTTGGACTATTGGTAAGATTCCAAATGTGGATTTTAGATCTTCAATGATAGAGGTAAAAATTTTATCATATATTTTATCAGTAACATAACGTTCACATGATATATAGTACTTCTAGTGTGAATATTTTTACTGACTAATGAGTCTCCACCATTTAAAGTGTTAGAAACTACACATATTGAATCCTCCCATATAAGTACTTATTTAAATTATTCTTAATTAGGTCACTTTTTATATACATTTTATTCTTCTTTAATGTCTTATAGATCATATGGTAAGATGAATGATAGAGATATTATTAATAACGGTCCTTCCACTGGGAATGGGTAGAGACACTGAGGGTTTAATAGAGAAAAAAATTAATTACATAACAATGAACCCCTTGATAGTTAGCGTTACATAGGTTTAGTTAGTTAATGATCCAGTAACAAGCTATGTAGTGTTTTAACAAATATCTTGAATAACTTTTGGCGCTGAAAACACACATTTTTCTAACTCTTCCCATAAGCTCAACAATCTGATTGGACAAAGATCCCTTGAATAGGTCTGGAAGAAGCCTGAACCTGTCTCGAGATGTCCTTGCATGAAGACTTCCACACGGTGAATGTCGGTTCCTTACAGACGGCTCCGTGAGAGGCTTTGCGGAATCCCTACCTGATGGGAGTCCGAGCTGGCTGTGGCCCCTTCACGGCATCAGAACCTTCGTGAGGTGCTCGACGTCATCCGCATTTGCCGATCCTTGTGTGGTGTCTCACCCCCTCCGTGATTCCCTCCACAATCCAATAAACCGGTGCCTTTCCATGGCATCGCGCGGCTCAGCGGTGAGATCAGTGCCCCCAGAGTCGGGGATTGCCTATAAGTAGAAGTCGCACCCCCTCTCCCAAACAATTGTTACTCTAACCTTTCACCTTCATGTTTCTCATAGACCTTTGTGAAGCCTTCACATGGATTCCAAAAGGTACTTGGCATTTGCAAGCCATCCCCCATTGCTTCCTTTTCAACATCCGCCTATGGCAGAGATGCCCTTCACAGAGGAAGGATCCCCTTCGGGGTGCTCTAGGTTTCATGATGCGTAAAACCTTCATGAAATTCTTCCAACACTAAGTGGTATTAGCTAAAGCAGAGCCCTACTCACTTAATGGTAGCGCTTCTCAAAGCCTTTTCCATTTGTGATGTGTTCCCTCTTCGCAATTTGTTTTACCTTGGTGAACCCCCTCATCTACTAGTGGTCTTTTCCCTTCATGAGGTGGAGCTTCTTTGCGAAGACCACTCCCTTCACGACGCAGGTTCTATTTGTGATGAACATCCTCTTCGCGAATCCCTTCCTCTTGGGAAAACACCTCCTTCCAAGATCAAATGATTTACACACCCCTTTCCCGTACAGCCCTCCGGGCTAGTATGAAGCAACTTTAAAGTCCCTTTGGTGGTGCTTCCTGCTATGTTGCTTCGCCTCATGCTTCTTCGTATAGGAACACTAATGGATATTTCTTCTTCACATAGCCACAAAAATGTGGGCCAATCAATGGATCACTCCATGACATCCCTTCAGCACGACGTCGCTGATGCCTTCCCTTCCCCAAGGGTGCGCGGGTATCAGTTACCTAATTATTAGGGGTACGGAGTGAACCCGCCTCATCCGAGATGCAGTACATTAGACTACCAAGAACCCTCATCCTCAGCACATTATGTTAAACTATGACTTCACCTCATGCACTTTACATGGGGTGCACCACATCAGACATTCTCCATGCCCGATCATCTCCATCGGAGTGAGATCTTCCTCACATGGAATGAGATCCTCTTTGTTGGAGAGACATCTACCCACAAGGAATGGAAACCATCTTGGTGTAAGCCCCTAGCCTTTCTTGAAGGAGGCAGTATACCTGATTCCCCTCCTCGCTTCTATGCCAAAGACCAGAGGAGAGATGGTCACAGGGACCTTCATTATCACTGTCCCTCTATCATTGGAATTTGTCACCACTCGTGCCTCCATGTTGGACTAAGTCTCAGTATACAACTCCCTGGGCTGCTAACCACGCTCAAGCCCATGTTTCCTCTTTGGGTTGTGAATTATTCATAAGCCCCGATTTCCTTTTTGGGCCACTAACCACATCTAAGCCCACTCTACTTCCCACGGCCACACCTTTCGCGATGTGATCATCATGTCTTTTCCACCTTTGGTTTCTCACACTGAGCATGAATCACATGGGATTATAGTAAGCATCGACCAAGACAACTTCTCTAGGCCTCCATAGAGTGTAATCCCCAAACACCACTTCTGAACTACGTGGAATTTGATCCTTTCCAAGGAAAGGTATATAGGAAGCCTCCCTGAGGTTAAATCCCAACACCTATTGGTCCCGACCCCCTTCACATCGGTTCACCAACACCTCTTCCATCCATCCATCCATCCAAGTTTAATTTTTTTTATTAAAACCATTTTTAGGAAAAATGGGAAACCGGAGTTCACAAAAAGTTACCACTATATGCTGAAAGAGCTCACAAACTGATTAAACACAAGACTAATGTCACTTGACCCAATTATTCTATAAAGCTCCTAGTGAAGCTAACTAACCTGGATACATGGATCTTCTCTGACGAGCTCCTAATGATGGGAGATCATCCTTTCCATTGTTTGAATAAATTTCTCTGAGTTGATTTTCCTCTGGTTAAAGCCTCGGGCCAGAATTCTATCTTGCTTATCTATCCAGACTTCTTGATCCATTGTAGAATCCACTTGCAACCTTCGTTCATAAATCCTCTTGAGGTTCAAGCCCAACACCTATTGGTCCCGACCCCCTTCAAGTCGTTTCACCAACACCTCTTCCGAACTACATGTACTTTATTTCCAAGGAATGGTACGTAGGAAGTGTCTTAAAGGTTCAAGCCCAACACTTATTTGTCCCGACACCCTTCACAGCGGTTCACCTACACCTCTTATGAACTACGTGGACTTTGATCCTTGCCAAGGTAAGGTATGTAGAAAGCCTCTCTGAGGTTCAAGTCCAACACCCATTAGTCATTACCACTCCATGTCGGTCTACCCTCGTCCCACATGATGTTAAACTGCACGCCCCTTTCATCTTGCAAGAAGTTAAACTGTACCCATTTTAACTACGTGGTCTTTGATCCTTGTCCTATAGAAAGGGTATCTAGGAAGCCATCCTGAGGTCAAACCCCAATCAGCAGTAAGTCATTTTACCCCAAACAATGGTAAGCTGTTGTGATACTCCAATCGATGGTAAGTCATTGTGATCCCTATCTAGTGGTAAGTCATTGTTGTCCCTTTCATTGGGACCCATATCTCTGGTCTGTCCCAGTGGTGTCAGACCAACCTTGGGCTGTTAGCCATGAATAAGCCCCAGTATATCATCGGGTCGCTATCCTATGTGCACACCCCAATTCTATACCCCCATCCTAAACTATGTGGCTTTGATTCCCATCTATAGGGATACGCAGGAAGCCTCCCTGAGGATCAAGCCCATCACTCATGTCCCATCATGGTCTCTACCTCAAGCCTATGTGTTTTGGGAAGGTCATTACCTAACCTGGGGGTTCCACATCCTCTGGGTCCCATCCATATGGATCGCCTCCTCTGGTGTCCCTATCGCCCTGCTGAACTACGTGGAATTTGATTCCCTACCACGGGGATACGTAAGAAGTCTCTTTGAGGATCAAGCCCAACACTACCGTCAACTTCACGTCAGTTCCATCTAATTCCTCCTCCACTTCATTTAACTCTCCATAGTCCATCATAATTCTTACATGGGCCGCCACATCCGGGTGAGATCATTCCAATTCACCTCTTCACTGATCTTAGCAACACTCGAGTAATTAACCACGTGTTATCCCTAGCATCAGTGTTCCCTCCAAGGGTTTCACCCATGTGATCCACTACCGTCAGTGTTCTGATCATTCCTATTCATCTCTTCTAGACGTTAAACTTGTGGCATACCCTATGTTAAAAATGAGAAGCTGAAGAAAACATTAGAGACTAGCCTATGGAATATAACTCTCCACATTCGATGTGGGATTCCGTGGGATTCTACTCCCTTGAGAAGCCCTATCGTAAGGGGAAGAATCCCAGATGTGCCAGTGTTCCAGTGACCAAACACTCCAGTGATGTCCAACATGACTACTACCCTGACCGAAGGTTGCTGCCCTAACCATACCCCTTAGAATGTCCTGAAAGAAGCAATACAATAAAGAAGAATCCATGAATACATGGCACTGGGAAGAGTTTCACGAACAACATATTAATTCTATAAGGAAGACCTGGACTAGGTAATAGGTTCTGAGGAAGAATCCACGGAAGGAGGAACCAGTATCCCATTATCTTGTTTCGATCAAGGAAAAATCATCCATGAACATGTGAAAGATGCCGCCTGCCTTTGGAATGTAGAAATGTGGGGAAACAAAAGAAGCACGTCCACCGAAACAGATAGATGTTATCACCTCGAGGAAAGCGTGAGAAACATAAATGGTGAGTCCGACATGAATGTTCTTCTCCTCAATGTGAAGATTATTAGCGTTTGAGACATCATTGGACTAGTGTGTCATCTGATCCATGTATCCAGTGGACTAGTGTGAAATATGCTGCCTGCCTTTGGAATGTAGAAATGTGGGGAAACAAAAGCAGAACGTCCACCGAAACAGATAGATGTTATCACCCCGAGGAAAGCATGAGAAACATAAATGGTGAGTCTGATATGAATGTTCTTCTCCTCAATGTCAAGATTAGTAGCGTTTGAGACATCAATGGACTAGTGTGTCATCTGATCCATGTATCCAGCACTGGGTTCTGCCAAAACAATAGTGGGCCTGGTGTGAAACTCACCAAATGTTATGGCAGTTGAACGTTGGAAATCCCAGTATATGACATTGTAAGTGTGGATCCTTCTTACCAGACATGGAAGATGGAATATCACTAGGGAACTGGGCGTCAATTTCCCTATTTCTGCACTAATGGTTTAATCTACCTACCTTATATAACCCAAAATACCATATTAGGAAACTGATCACATACCACCTAGTAACATAGGGGAAGGGGAAATGTCATTACTGAAATTATGTGTGGCCTCATTTCCCCCATGGAAAACTCCGGGTCCACAACTGCTGGGCGCCTATGCCCCATCTTTACATCTGAGTTCATTCAGCAAAGGGTGATAAACGACCACATCCAAATATATGAAGAGGGGATCATAAAAACTAGGGACATGTCCCAGCATGACCTAGAGTCATCTGTGCCTCGTTTCCACCACTTACCCTAAGGGCCATGCAGGGAACCACTGCTCCCCACTCTGACACACAACTATTTCAGGAGCCTCTCCCTGGATTGCTTCGATGACTCCATCCCCTATGCCAATGAGGTGGGGGTGTCCAGGACAGCCTGACTGGGATCTTGTTCTAGGGGATCCTAATGAGGGCCCCCACTAGGTTGTTCCATCACCACCACCCGGCCCTATGAGATGATGAATAAGTAATCTATGCACCTGCGCCACCAGCCCCAGTCTGCCTGAACCAACACCAGCATTAGGCGCAGGCCGAGGAGGATGCCTGCCAAGGGGCATCAATGCCAATGACTAATGAGGACTGTGCCACAACTGATGTATACCATCAGTGCCCTGTCTATTCCGAGCAGGGGCATGCAGACTCCTAACTCAGATTGAGTTCCCAACCAACCCATGGGTATACTGGGTCAACTCTCATGGTAGCTAGTGCAGTTAACACCCACCATGGGCCAACCCGTGGAAACGATACCCAGTATGAAGGTCATACCTGTACCGCCACTATTGAGAACGCGAGTCCTCCCCGATTTCAATCTCGACATAGAGGTCCACACCATGCCACCTTCAATCCAAATGAGGGTCCTCCCCACCTCAGTGACTCTTAGTACAGAATCCTCTTTTGCGCTCATGACATTGGGTATGGAGTCGTTTTTCCAGCCACAGGCCTCCGATGTGGAGATGTTACAAATCTGGTCATTCTCCAGTATGAGGGCCTTCCTCATGTCCTTACAATAGCCAACGAAGGTCCTCCTATCCATAGAAATCAAAGGAGTGAAGGTCATCCTTGATTCATCGACACCCATCACGGAGGTTCTACCCATGTTCAGTTTGACCAGTATGAGGACCCTCCTCGCACTGACACTTCCTAAGGAAATAAGCATGGGGGTCCTAACCATGCTGCTTCTAGCTCAGGCGGAGGTCCTACCCGCTCCAAAAATCCCTGTGGAGATTTCCTCCACACACCAGCCATTGGGCACAGAGGTCCTCCCCGTATTATCTTTGAAATATGTCCATGTGCTCTTCGGACCCTAGATCACTCAGGCAAAAGTTCTCTCCACCCCAGCACCAGTTCAGCCGAAGGACCTCCCCGAGATAGAAATATACCATATCCTGAAGAGGCATCTTGGCATAGGAAGGTAGGTCATAACCACCATAAAAATTATTCTGGGAAGATTCAAAAAAAGGCTAACCATGTCTGCTTTTTAGATTCTATGGAAGAATATGACTCAGTAATGGAACCCTCACCTCGTTCATCCGTGTCAATGTCCAGGGTAGGAATGAGGTGCATCAGTATCATAATTCTGGAATGTGAGGTCCACTGGATCGCTGCCTCCCTCCACAGACACATCCAAGAGGATGAATATTTTTCATCTCCCCAGGGTTGGGCCGTTCAATCACCATCATCATCACCAGAAGAATTCTCTATCTCGACCAATGATCACAGATAGTTATTCTGGGAACTGATAGAGAAGGAGAAAATACAAGGTCCATTTCCAATGTCTATATTCCTTGTGCTAGAAACTGTGGTCACCATCCCATATTATCATGATGTGGTGGCCAAGTCATTTCCCTCTTCAGAGGAAAGCCCGAGATGCGGTGGCTTGTCAACCCACTCGCCGTATTCTACACCGGCTTGCCTACCATCTTAATGGTCTGTTTCAGTACTGCTACCGGTTCCCCAGCCACCTCTAGTTGACGAGTGGGGAAACTAAGTTCCAGAACCCGAGTTAGATCCAAGAATATTGTGGGATATTATTGCAACAGACCAATTCCTAGAGATGTTTAGCTAGTTGTAGCACCAAATTTCAGTTTTCCGGAATCACTCACCAAGGAAGAGGTTGGATGATTTTTCCAGACCCTTTTTGAGACTCACCTTTATCTTCAACATCGACGAGTGGACTAACCCAAGAGTTAGTTACACTTGGAATACATTGGTCAAAAATTCCGTTTGGTTGATTTGGCCTCAGTCCATGTGGCCCAATGACCAGAGTCACCAGATCGCCATAAGACCCTCCAACAATGTTGCGTCTAGAGATTTAAAGTGCTTCGAAGGATAATCAAAGAGGCTTCCCCCATGTTTTGTTCCATGGCTGGGGAAGTATGCGACCCTCCATTTTATTTCTATCCAGTGAAAAATCAACTCACCAGGAGATATCAAGGATATGCCTCCAGTTAGAGTTGCGTTTAACATGGATGATTTATCAGAGGAGGAAACAGAGATAAAACTCCATGGAGAAAAATTACCCCTTAGGGGAGTGTCACAACTTTTGGACCCATCAGGAAGGGTTACTCACCAACAAAAAATCTAATGGGTCTTCTTGTACCCACCGAGGTATTAATCCTCAACCGAAATCTCAACAAGTGTATGGAGCACCTCAGAGTTGTCAAACACTCCAACCCATATGGCTCAGTAAAAAAGATGGAGGATGACCCTAAGAAATACGTGTTGGATCAACATATCATGAAGAATAAGAAGATGGTCGATGGATTACATGCTGATCATTCCATGGAGCGATGGCTAGACTACGGTAATTCTTGGCCAGGGCAGTAGGTGCAGACATAACTTTCGCCTGAAATTTTTTGTCTTGGTGACCCAGACCATCCTTCCCATGAAGACAGGGTTGAGGTTGGATCTTACAGCAAGAGGGTGTGATATGTGTCACCAAATCCACCGGAGTGGTGAGGTAATCCCCGACACCGGGTCAGATTCCCCCAACTCCTCCGCAGGTCGTCCCACTAGCTGCTCCACGAGTCGTTGGGCCTGATTATCACATTGAAGAACCTACAAATGAGCTGGTGGTTATTGATCCCTATCAAGATAGGAAGCCACACCTAGATGATTCCATGGAGACACTCATTTCTCTCCTTGAGGCATTGGTAATGCAACAAGTGGCAAACCTGCCTGATGGTAAGCCGTAATAGGCATGGGTGGATGATATTCCAGCACCCCCTGGTTTAAAAATCCCACCTTATCACCCATTAATGGGATGGGTGACCTGCTGCAGCATCTCTCCCATTTCAATTCATGGTGCAGACCCATGTTGGGAACTCTGACATAGTAGGAGGCCTCCAAACTCCAATTATTTGTACATACATTGGAAGGACTGACGTTTGTCTGGTACAACCAGCTACCCCTCGGGTCAATAGTAGATTGGAAAGATCTTCATAGGAAATTTATTTACCAGTTCGGTTCCACCACATGGATGATGAGTATTGGAGACCTCTTCAAGTGCCAACAGAGGCCCGATGAGCATGTCATGGACTTTGTCGCCGGATGGAAAGGGCTCACATACTCTCTTGACATGCCACTGACTTAGGAGAAATTGCTGACGATGTGTGTGGGGAATGTCATGATATAATTGTTTCCCACTATGATTATCCAGAACTATCTCTAGGGATTCCGAGACTTCCCAAATAAGGCCTAGTGCCTAGAGTAATCCTTACAGTAGGCCAAGTAGGCACGCTTGTTGCCTCCTGCGATTCCTACAAGAAGAGTCTCTAAGTGTGAGCCCACCGCGGTGGCATAGATAGAGGACCCTAGGAAACTAGAGTGGTTACCAATGTCGCCTCCTCCATAGCCTCACAAAGGACCTTCACCTCAGGTGTAGCCTCTGGCCCAGCAGCGCCCACCTCAGAACTGACAGGCACCCCCACACAATGCACCTCCACTACCTAGGCGAGATAACTAGGCTCCACCTCCTTGAAAATCTCCTCCATCCCCTCGTTAGGATCAGGCTCCCAGGGCCCCCTTATAAGATAGAAGAAACCAGAACTACTCATTCAATCAGGCTTAGGACCCTAGTTATTTCCGAAGTGCCTTGGAACACAGAATTGTGCGTTTTCCTGAATGCAGGAGGCCATAAGACACATATCTATATAATCGCCCCAACTACTACCCCTATCATTGGATCCTAGGGCACACCCTCAAACAATGTTATGTGTTTAAGGATTGGAATTAAGACCAGGTCGACAAAAACTTAGTCAGGTTGGTCCTAGCTCTGAAACATGTGGCATGTGTATTCGTGAAGCCCGATAGAGGTAGTGATAGTGAAAGAGAATGTAATCATTTTTCTAACTGCGGGTCCTAGAATTATGATGAATGGATGGATCATAAGGTTTTCTCCCATTCCCATGGTATTGTCTGTGCATGTCTCAATCGACCAGAGCCTTCAGAAGCCGTATCTACTACTCCTACATCGTCATCTCATCCATCCCCTTCATAGAAGTGCAATCATCGTTGGTTCAAGGGAAAATAATGTCCCCCTCCAATGTCATAATCATCTTGTACTCTCAGTGACTTAATTCCCCCATAGATAGAGATTCCCCCCAGAATACACCCATTAGTAGATGATTCTTCATGTGACAACCAAGGGTACACCTCAATTAACATTGTAGAGTACCCCTACATGATTTCTGATGGTGAGGAGTGCCCGGTGGATCCTCCCAATGTTTCCATCTATCGCTAGCATCGACAGAGTCGCAACAATATGGGCTGTCGAAGTGCCTCAATAAGTACTTCTAGCCAGGATATGAATTCCAACGAAACTAGAAAGCAGGCTCAGTGGAGAGCTTAATACGCACAACCTTTCATCTGGTGTCATCAGATCTTCCTTTGCCCCCGTTTATACTTCTTGATCAGGCTGAGCCACCTCGAACACACCGTGATGAGACACGCTCTGCTATGGAATGGTCTTAGTCATCTGGACCTCATCCGGTAGTCACTCCATAAGCTTCATCCAGGGAGCAGTGGGACATTCCCCACACCAGTTAACTGTCAGTCCAGTCAATAGGGCCCACCATACCTCCTGTCATATAACGACCTCTTATAAGCAGACACTCTTTCCTGGCATGAAAGTATGATGTTATCAAGAATCTTACTGCATTCCAACAAGGATCTCCATCCTGGAGGCCCTTCTCCTATAAAAATATATGTGTCAAGCCCTCTTCGAGGCTTTAAGAAGCCCCCTCTAGTTTGGTATAGAGGTAGTAATTGAAAAATCCTTACATGATAAAACAGTCGAGCGTACTAAATTACAGGAAATCATCTCATTCTATAGAGAAGATAAAGGCTCTCCCATACAGGGGAACATCTTCCCACTTTATATCACTGGACACTATAATGGCGTGGAGGTTTGTCTCTGTCTTGTCGACACAGGCTCTAGAATCAACCTAATCCCGACTCATACACTGCAAAAACTAGGGTTGTCTGAGGATGATATGAGTCCGTTTGACCTAAAAAATCAAGGTTATGATAGGATGGAATAGAAACCATTCCACAAGATCTTCCTGAATACCCAGTTCAGTTTCCTGGTAGCTAGCACCGAGTTCATGGTTGTCTATGAGGACACCACCTACAATGCGTTGATGGGTAGGCCATGGCTCCACCTCCATGTGGTGGTCCCATCATCGTACCACCAATTCCTCAAGTACTCCCTTAATGGTCGAGTGGGTATAATTCAAGGTGACACGTCTCCCTTTTCCTCTTGTGATACCCACTATCTAGATGCTGACTATTACTAGAGCAAGTACAATCGGATTTAGGCTAATGAATTTGAGCATGCTACGACTGTGACCGACCCGTGGATATATCTAGATGAGGCCTACATCCTTCCAATCCATCGACTGGAGGCTACCACCCCTGATATGGGACAATGCTTCATTATTTCTAGAAATAGGGGAAACACATTCCCAAGTCTATGCGATGCTAGAAGATCACCTCATACTCCTACACAAATCAGGATTACGTGATCCTAGAGCCCCAACCCCTATAAGGAATTGGGATGTCCGCCCCATGGAAACAACAATACACCATACTTTCGTGTTTCACCGGGCTGGGATAAACCGACTCAATCCAATGAATCACTGTTGCTTTGATATCATCAAGATAGGTAACTTGGGCCTAAGACCAAATGGGATTGGATCAAAAGCTTTCATCGCTATGGTTTCGGCAGCACAAGAGTCTCCCGATGTAGTGCCCCCCACCGCTTAGGATGGTACCTATCTCTCATCGAGATATGTTGACTCATAGGAAACTCCTCCTGCCAATGATCCCTCCTCTATAAGTTATGAAGACGATTAATAGGATTCTCCTCTCTCCTTTAAAGAGGACGTCTCTACCATGTTCAATGAATTGGTATAGGTGAACCTCAGTAGAGAGGCAGATCTGAAGTCCACATTGATCAGTGCTGCTATGCCTGTCGAATAGCAACAAGGTATGTGGAATTCATCAAACAACATCGTAATGTATTTTCTTAGATCTTTAATGAAATTCTGGGGGTAGATACCCATGTATCCATCCACCACCTCGGTCTCGCAGAAAACCACTATGGGTTTAAGTAGCCTCCCAAAAAGATGCACCCTTATCATAGTGCAATCGTCGAGGCTGATGTTGATAAGATAATCAGAGCCAATTTAATCAAGGAGGTCATGTACTTCAGATGGTTAGCCAACATTGTGCCTTCCCGGAAGAAGAATAGATAGATAAGGGTCTGCATCGACTTTCAGGATCTCAACTATCACTTTCTGAAAGATGATTTTCCCCTTCCCATGACAAAATTGTTGATTGATGCTACAGCTGGGTTCTAGGACTTCTCTATCATGGATGGGTACTCTGGGTATAACCATATCTGAATAGCTTTTGAGGATGAGGATTCTACAACCTTTAGGGCACCACGAGATACTTTTTGTTACCAAGTAATTTGATTCCATTTAAAAAATGTAGGTTCTACCTATCAGCATGCCATGCATCACATATTTAAGCCAATCTTAGGGAAGTTAGTGGAATGCTACGTAGACGATATGATGGTCAAATATTTCCAATGTTGGGACCATCTCAATGACCTTGATTTTTTTGGCTTCCTCCATTCTCACCACTTGAAGATGAACCTATTGAAGTATGATTTCGAGATCACCTCTAGAAATATTCTTGACTTTGTTGTCAGATATAGGGGCATCGAGATTGACTTGAAGAACATCAAGGCCATTATCCAGATGTCTCCCTTGAGCAACATTTGAGAGCTTCGAGGCTTTCAAGGCCACTTAGCCTGCATATGCCAATTCATCGTGAATTTGGATGGAATGTGTAAGACCTTTTCATAGCTCATGAAGAAAGGCATTGTATACCATTGGGATGAAGAATGTTCGACTACTTTCGAGGAAATCAAGTAGTATCTTCTCCAACCTCCGGTCTTATTTCCACCAGTCACTGAAAAGCCACTGGTCCTTTAGGTGACCACCCTGGAATGATCTCTCGGTGCCCTTCTTGCCGAGAAGAATAACAAGTGAACAAATAATATTCTCTACTATGTAAGCCACATGTTCCTCGATAAGGATACGAAATACTCCCCTATCGAGAAGAGATTCCTTGCGCTGGTATTCGCAGTATATAAATTATGGCACTACCTACATCATCATGAGGTACAACTAGTGTTCTAAGTGGATCCACTGAAATACATCCTAAACTTCTCCATGCTGACAGGCCATCTAGATTGGTGGGCAGTTATCCTTCAACAGTTTGACATCAGGTTTTTCCCTTGGAAAGCTATTATAGGGAAAGCATTGGCAGAATTCCTTGCCGCCCATCCATCTCTCACAGACTAGTCTCTGGACCTTTATTTTCTTGATGAGGAAGTACTCCCGATAGACTAAGCCATTCTGTGTTTGAAAATTATCATTGATGGTGCTTCTTAGATCCCCACCAGTAGAAGGATCAATGACCCCAGACTCAACAGTGTAGGCCTGGGTGTCGTCTTCATCACTCCGGAACAAGCTGTTTTTCCATATTCATTCCTGCTGTTAGAGGGTTGTACCAACAATGATGTGGAGTACCATGCCCTCATTACTAGGATTGAGATGACCCTTGAGATTGACGTTCTCCACTTGCATGTGAAAGGGGAATCCGAGCTAGTCATCAAGTAGATCAATGGTGACTATATCATTAGAAACATAGAGCTCATAGCACTATTCGAATGCACCATCCAACTGATGGCCCATTTCCCATCTCAAACAGAAGTTACTCATGTCCCTCAATCCCAGAATGGTCAAGCTGAAACCTTGGCCAGCCTAGCTGCATCACTTGCAGAGTCCGAATAAGATAATTTGATTATCCACATGGAACACCAGAGAGTTACCACTGTCATCACTCTAGATTACAATGACAACCCATAGGTAAGGCACCTTACTGTCAGCACCACAACGTCAGGACCTTCAGGTCCCCCGAATGCAGTGATTGATATGGATTCCAACTAGAGAACCACCTTCATTAAGTACCTCCAAAGTGGTAATCTCCTGATAGATTGAGCCAAGCACGAGCGAATCCGACACTGCACATTACAGTTTACCCTCCAAAGTGGTCTCGATCTTGAGCAGATCCTCTACAAATGTGGGTTTTATGGAGTTCTCCTCCATTGTAGTCAATGATATGAGATTTCTCAAGTCATGGAGGAGGTTCAAGCCAGTTATTTCAGGTCTCATTAGACTAGGCTGAAGTTATCTCACCAGATCTAGAGACTGGGATATTTTTGGCCCTGTATAACCAGTGATTGCATTGGGTTTTCCAGGAGGTGTCATGCATGCCAAATTCGTACCATCTTTCTGTATCAGCTGCCAGAGACTCTCTACACTACAAAGTACTCTTGTCCATTTACGGTCTTGGGACTCATGGTTGTGGGACTATATCCATTAGCGATATCTCTCTAATGCAGGTTCATCCTGACCACTATGGATTTATTTTCCAAGTGAGAAGAAGTGGTTCTGCTCAAGGAGGTCAAAGACCATTCAATCATTGACTTTGGGAGCTCCAATATCATATACCAGTTCAAAGTCCCTCATTCCATCCTCATTGATAACAGCACCAGCTTCTGGGTATCTGAGTTGATGAAATTGTATACTAAGTACAATAGTCATTCTAACCATACTTGTCACTATCACGCATAAGAAAATGGGAAGATCAAGGCATTTAAAAAAAACCTCTCTTAAATTATGAAAAAAAATGGTTGGTTAAAGCAAGAAGTGATGGAAATAAAAGCTCCCCAATTCCCTCAGGGATTATTGAACAACGATTCGTAATTCTGCGCAGGTGACCCCATACTCCATGGTGTATGGAACACATGTCATTCTGCCCATCGATATTTAGTTTACTTTATTAAAAAAAAATTCTATGATCAGTAAGAACTAGATAAAGTATCTAAAATCCATCTAGATGAATTGGAATCACTTGATGAGAACATGCTTCTTGCCCTACATAATCTGGAGAGGAATCCGAACAAGATATCTAGCGATTTCTACAAGAAAGTTCACCTCTGCTCTTTCATGTAAGGTGACATGGTTATGGCCATGAGAACACCAATGATACCTAGGAAAAAACCACCCAAGTTAGAGCTTAAGTGGGAAGGTGCTTACATAATTAATAAGGTTTACACCAATAGTGCATACTCCCTGGTTACCATGGATAGAGAGCGTATAAATCCTCCCACCAATGCCAGGTTCCTCAATTAATACTTAGTATGATAAAATGGGGTCCTACATGACCTTAAAATGTCATGTCCCACATTAAATTAAATTGTATTTCATCCCACATGATGTTAAACTATATAATGTCCCACATTATTTTAAACTGTATTTCATCCCACATGAAGTTAAACTGTATATTGTCCCGCATGACATTAAACTCCATGTCATCCTGCATGTCGTTAAACTGTATACTATTCTGCATGACATTAAACTGTATGTCGTCCCGTATGATTTTCAACTATATATATTCCTATATGAACTTAAACTATTTTTCATCCCTCACGATGTTAAATTTTAGATGGTCTTTCAATACCTTAATCTATCCAACATCTTTGTTTCATGACTTTAAACTACAAAGCACCTCCAAGAACTACATATGGATTGATTCTCATCATCATGGGATACGTAGGAATTCTCGGACACGATCCCATCCCCAATTGTTATCTTTGAATACCCCCTGGGCATAGTCCTCTTAGAGGATCCTTCATGTTGTAGCATAAACTTCTTTGGCACCGTTGGACCCAGGTTTATGATAACCACACCCAATGCCCCAATTTTTCTCTTTTACTACCCCTAGGCATAGTTCTCTCAGAGGATCCCACATGGTGGAGATTAAACTTCTTTGGCCCCATTGTAGCTAGGTTTACAATATCCTCCCCTTATTCCTCTCTCGATCTTCAATTATACCTCATCCTCCCTGCATGGCGTTAAACTGCATGGCCATTTTAGAACTACGTACGGCTTGATTGCCATCCTCATGGGATATGTAGGAATGCCCAAATATTTTTTTCTATAGTCCCAGCCCCAAGCCCCATGATCACCCCTTTGGTTTGGCCTTTCGGCCCAGATACCTCCCCAAATTCATGGTGCAATGTGGGATTATGTACTCATTTCACAGCAGGTTTATCATAACTGCACCATGTGTTCCCCTTCTAGGGTGTCTTCACCCATCATCGTCCTCACCGCATGATGTTAAACGACATGACCTTTTCTAAACTACTTATAGCTTGATTCTTATCCTCATGGGATACATAGGATCACCCAAACATCTAGTCTATGGGTCCATCCCTATCTCTTAGAAACATCCTAATCATTTTGGCCTCTTGTCCTGAGTCCCTCTAGGGTAGGGGTATACAACGGGGTTTGACCTTATATTCCCATTTACGTCAGGTTTATAAGAACCACACCATGTAAATCTTTCTCTTGAGTTCCCTTCACTCCCCTACACACTTCTTTTCGAGTCTGCTACTCTTAAGTTGCGCCCCTCGACCCTCTCTGGCGATTCACCAATGTGCCTGAGAGTACTATGGTTTAGAACCTAGAGTGTCGGATTCTACCTAGACATGATCTCGCCCATTTTTCAGGTTGACTGTCCCCTTCATTTGGGTTTTCATCATCTTTCACATCGGAAAGGACCCCCAAATGGAATGGATGCTCAGACCAAGGGCTCTCCTACCATTTCATGCCAACGTCCTTGAGGGTTTCGAAAGAAAAATATATACAAACCCCGCGTTGAGAATATTTTCAGAGGTTGATGCTTGTTTTTACCATTTCAGGTCACACGATATAGATACTCTGTTTCAAACATAGTCAATAGTTATCCTCCATCGTCACACCAACCCCATCTAGCCCTAAATGTCGGTTGAATGATTCACATCATTTTACACCCCATCATGTCCAAGTGGAATTTCGACACTATTTGTACTATCCCTCAGTGCACATTTTCATGTTAGGAGGACAAAGCCACGACAAGGTGTCATTCATAGATCCGTACTAACTTCCCCTTTATGGGTATCTAATGTGTTTCAAAAACCAATTCCGCCCTTGTTTCCCACACCGAGGTTGACTCAGGTGGGTTTAGGGATTGGATTGAGGTCTGCGCTCGCTTGGAAGAGTATCACTTATCCATGGTACGAGATTTAAGACCTTAAACTAATATCTCCTTCTATGTCCTCTCCATGATTCGTAAGAGCCGTAACATTCATAACTACATATAGCTTGATTCCTATCCTCATGGGATACATAAGAATGCCTAGACACCTCATCTTCAGGTCCAACTCAGGTTCTACAAATTACCTCTTCTATTCGGACTTTTTGCCCTGGTTTTCTCAGATTCGAAGTGTTTGCACCATGTACTCCCTTTTAGGATCTCGTCTCTCATGCCCCTCTCCCTGCAAGATGTTAAATTGCACTCTCAGAACTATGTATGGCCTAATTCCCATCCTCATGGGATATATAGGAACACCTTGACATTTCGTCCGCATGTCCATCTGCATATTCTCTTACATTTTTTGGACCCTCGGCCCGAGGTTTCTTCCTCAGAATTGCGCATGGTGTGATGTTGACCTCGTCCTCATTCATTTTGAGTATGATTTATCATGTCATGCACACTCCCCATAAGACCTCTCTTCCCCTTCAAGTTTCCAAGATATATGGTGTTAAACTATTCCACCTAGTCCCACATGACTTTAAATTATTTTGTCTTTATTTCACAATGTTAAAATTTATGGTTAGTCCTATCATGCGACCCTAAACTATGATATTATCATACTGCTCGTACAATAAAAAAATGGCACTGCATTGTTTTTCCCTCACTTGGGGGGGATATCATGTTGGGTATTGGTCATCTTCCATGCAATTTTTCAACCCCTATATGTGGTTTGATTCATATAGAGACACCTGGATTCTCTATTATCGGTTAATCACTTCACAAAAAAACACACATTTATCCTAAAGGACAAACAAGTTCAATAAAATGATGCTTCTTTTGGTGAGTGGACCATAATTGCACAACATTATCATCCCTGGAACCGGTACCCTACCATGTTATATTCAGAACTATGTTTGGCTTGATTCTCATTCATATGACATAGGTAGTGACGCCTAGGCATTTTGCCTCGGGCCCAACCTCAGGTTCATCAACCCTTCTGGTCCCTGGTCCCTAAATATGGTCAGTGTAATTTGACCGTAATATTATGTGCATCGTCCACACTGTACGATGCTAAACTATATATCTATATTATATGATACATTCTAGGTCCTCGCTATAGAGGTCCTTTTTGGAAGAAAGTTTGATCTCAAATTAGACCGATGCACCAACCTAATGTGTCTCCACCATGATGGTGTATTTTCAAGAGTGTTGGACTCTATTTGAACCACCAATCACTCCACTTTCCACACTTTGTGTGCCCTTTATTTGGATCCTCATTTCCTTTCATGTCTGAAGGAACACCCTGACAGTAAGGATGCTCAGCCTATGGCTCGCCTACTATCATGCATCATCATTATGGAAGTCTAATACATGAAATTTTGAGTCAGGACCCATGTTTCAAACAAGGTCAGTTGTTGGCATTCATTTGTTATCCCCACATTAGGCTAACGCTATGGGGATGCTGTGTTTTGAATACGGTCAATAGTTATCCTTCATTGTCACACCACTTTCAAAGTTTTCCAAAACGTGGGTATAATGATTCACACTTTCCACCCCTATTTTTGGATTGATTCTAATGCCCTAGGCATTACCCTGCTCGTGCACTATAGAACATTGGGAAAACAACAATTCGACTATTCTGAGAACTCCATCCTCCAGTCAAGCCCCACTTTCTTCTCGGAAATCTAGATTGGTTTTTCAAACCCTGGATGCTCGAAAATTGGTTGGCACCCTTACATTTGGATGGAATAACGAGGTGTTCATCCATTTTTTCTTGTATTGCGATAGAACCACATGAGCTTAGGGATTTATCTCTGGATATTACATGAATGTAACATGTATGTAGCTGACCAAAACAAATAATGGGACACACGAATGCACCCAACATAAACAAGCAAAACATAAAAGTATGTTTGTGTATTTACATGAGTTATAGTTCCCATGGATCAACCCCTCCCATGGATGGGTTTACCTCTTCAATGGCATGTTTCTGTAGCACCACCTTCCGGCTTGTGGCATCCAAGATCCACTCTCTCCTATTTGTCTCCCATTCCTCTTCGGTGGTGAGAGGGCTTAGTTCACCTGCCTTGGTCTGGGCACATTCTTCATCATATAGGATAGTTGACATATCTTCGGAGGCATACTTCATCCATTCTTTGTCCCTTTCTAGCTAGGCATTCAGGCACGATATGAGCCTCGACTGCGTCTCAAGGAATACAGACTACACATTCACCTGCACCATTAAACACGTAATTCATGCTCAGCCTCCCGAATCCCTTGAATGATGATATCCCTTATCTACTGTCAACTGAAACTGAGACCACGTGTGTCCTCCCACACCCTCTTAGCAAGGTAATCCCAAATAAGCACATGAGGGCATAGGGAATTTACTCCTCCATCACATAGTTCACACAACCTGCTACGAAGCCTCCCCATATGATCTACCTATTGCGTTTTCGGTGTCTCCATGATAAAGTGCTGGATTAGATTCTGTGATCCTCAAAGAACAGAATTATTGTCCTCTTCATTGGAGTTAGTTTCATCCCGATCCAGTGGGTTGGTGGGTTCATTTGCGAGAAATGCCTCTAAGAGATCAACATCTCGGTCTTCTTCGAGTTGGTCCTCATCACTGAATTTCACTTCGATTATGTCTACCCAATCTATCTTAAAGTCTTCCCCACCAGCGACATTACCCTCAACCATTGGCCATTCATAGGGAACTATGGGCTGGTATACAAGGGTGCTCAACGTGACAGGGTGTGGTACCATGATTTGGAGTAGAGCCTCAGGTCTTCAATCCATCAAAATTATTAATGCATGAACCATCCTGTAAACTACGTATGTAAAGGTCATGTTATCCAGTTTGACCAATCAGATGATGAGTATGGTTCTAGAGTGTGAGAATCACATTGGTCTACCCCTTTGTCTTTCCTCTAGTCTACCATCGTTGGGAGTCTGGAGCACGACACCCCATATATGATTGTGGGCTCTAAGGATTCTGAGAATGTCGCCCCTAATTCCCCAGCATCACTGGACTCTACCACCACCACCTCCCCAGTTGCGGTCCCTGGCGTTAGGTCTTCTACGACTAAAACATGCTCATCCTCATCTATGAGGGTGGCTGACTGAAGGTTCTCCTGCACAGATTCATGTTAGTTATGAATGCTGGAAAAGACAGGGATCACATTAGTGCATTAAAAGTAAGTGGAAACTTACTTCCAATATTGCGGAAAAATCGCCCAAGGAGATTTCCCCTGAGGCTGGTATCTCACCTTCTTCAGGAGAGACTTCCCTGGAGGCCCCATGCATTACTCGATGGGGGTCTCCCATGTTGTATTTTTCCAGCCTTGATTCCTCTACATGGCCAGCCAAGGGGAAGTACTCTACTAGTTGGGCTGTAGTAGGCTCTTCAGGAGTGGTCATGTTCAGCAACACCCTTTCTCTATGCGACATTGGCCGTGTGGTGCCATAAGAATGTATTACCTAATCTAGCCCCATTAAAAATTTTCCCCTCGTTAGGAGTATCATTGAATCCTCTTTCCAAAAATCTGATCTTCCCCAGTAATGTCCCATCCCTATTCAGATTCATCCATAAACTCTTGATTCCAAGGGATTTTTTGCCTTTTTCCTTGTCCTTCCATGACTCGGGGAAGATGACATCATAAGGGATTGATACTGGGAACAACTGCTTCCAAGGAGCTTGAGGGGTGATTCTACGGAATCCCTAATACGACTCACCTCCCTCCAGGGGCCTCTTAAGTGAAGCCACCAGGCCTAGCACTGTCCTCTCACCCTCATCATCCCCAGTCAACACTGGCCCTAGATTTTATGGTTTTTTGCCTACTACTCCTACTATCACAGCTTCTCCCCCTTGGAGAGTGTCTGTACCACCATCTCAGTGTCACCCCATTTCCACTGTCCGACATTGTGGTGTAGGAACCACCTTACAGGCCCGGATGGTCACATGCTTCAGCATCTCACCAGGGTAGGAAGCCTCCCAACTTTGTTCATACTCGGGGAACAATCCGAATAAAGCATTGAATGAGGGAATAATGTTAAAAAACCTCCCATACTCCCTTGTAAACATCTGATTGTGTTGTCTCATCACACACATGTGATTATCATGGTGCACAGTCATATACACTCAGGGATTCGACCTCTGCAGGCAACAAAACTATCAGGAAAACCGGTGCGGGGTGTATGGTTCATATATGGGTTCACAATCCACTCGTCAACTAACACACCACCATAAAAAGATACCAGATACGACCGTTTCTCTATCATATATGTTCCATTTTCCTAATAGGCCCTAGTTGGAAAAGGTAATGGATGAATGATAAACTTTTTTGCTCGCCCCATTTTACCCAGCACAGTCATAACATCTAGCTTCAGCGGAGGGCTCCTCGAAATGTTCAAAATTTCTGGGTGAGAATGTATCCTAGGTGGAGAAATGGGGTTGAGGTATTTGTAACCCCCCATGTGTTCCACGTTCCATCTGTACAAAAAATGGAATGGCCCACATACTCGTAGTGGCCTCTTCCCCTCACTAACATGCCAGAGAAGATGGTACAACTTTTCCAATGTTGGTATTCTTAGGTTGATGGGATTCACATAGGCCCGTTGAGTCACCATGATAAATGTGCTTGGTCACACCCCCATGTGGGAATCCCATACAAGTAATATCCACCCACATATAAGTGCTGAGATAAACCTGACAAGCCTGACTATAGGCTGTTACTATCTCTTGACATTGTATCCCCACAGCTTCCACTGGTTGTCTTCTAGTGTCTGCCAGTACGGACCCTCTTTGCCCTTCTGATATCCTTACGAACAAATAGGGGGCCTTGCTGGCAGTGTCCCCTCTTCTGAGGGAAAATCGATGAATTAGCCAAACCACTTCTTGATCTGGATGTCTTAGGTGTTCTATTTGTCCTCGTCTATGCCTGACATAAGTATTAGCAATGCCAATGGAAAAGGCAGAATTTTCTCCCATCTCCCCAAGAATTTTTAGTAGGGAGGAACTCATCTTACATTCCCCCTAGGATCGGGATACAAGAAATCCAGTGGATGTCCCAAAGTCTGATTACAACCTCCCCATGATGTAGGTGAAAAGTGTTGGTATCTGGAGACCACCAGCTCAGTAACTCTGATATAAATTCCTTCATCTGGGATACACTGAATTGGGAGGTCCAGGCTACTTCATACAGGCCAACCCACCTCAAAAATTTCTCTAACACCTCACAGGATGTGCAAGTCCAGCAGGCCCAATCTGAGTCATCTATAAAGTTGTGACACTGGAACAAGTCCTAGCTCATGATCCACCCCTTGTCTAGATTTCCAAAACCTACCTTGAGGATTGTCTTATTTAGGGGTGGGGACGTCTCTGGATCTAGTTACCTTCCATTGATTATATTGACATGATTGTATAAGAAATGCACTGTAACCTGGGTATGATCTTTCCTAATGTTCCCATCTACAGCCCTATGCCACTGATATTTCTTGGGAGTCCCCCAAAACAAATAGGCTGGCTCATCTCTGCTGGTGTCATGAATAAAGACCTTGTCCCGCAAACCAAAACCATATAATGGCAGACACTTTCACAACATATATTCTTTTTGCACCTCTGTTTGCCGCTCCGTCAATGTTGAATGATCAGATGTACTATGGATTACTCACCTATTTTGGGGTTGTTGTCCATGGACTCCCTCTGAGCGGCATCAACACTAACCTCTTGTGCAGCCTCCCGAGCAACCATTGAATCAAAGGTCCTTGGAAATTTATTTGGTCGAGAGTGTTCCTGAAGACCCTTCATGAAGACCCATTGCAAAGACCATTTCTTCCCTCTTTGTCCTTCAAAGAGACATGGGGGTTTGGCTTGTGTTTCTAAGAAGGTCATGATTTACGATACTCCGGTTCAATAAAAAATCATTCGTGAAGCACCACGCCAAAGAATCCGGATCGTTAAGGCATTCACAGAGAGGATCGGTCGTGAAGAGGGTCAAGCACCATCGTTCTCAAAGATATAGTTATAAACAAAATAAAATTGAGCCCCTATATATAGGAAGAAGGGGCACCCAGATTTTCAACCCCCCACTTCATGGTGTGACCCATGCATGGAGTGCCAATCTCAAACTACTATGCGGCCCTACTTTCCCCCATGTTCTTCATGCCTGATTCGCAAAGATAGCTTTGCAAAAAGAGTAAGGCATCTCCCTCAGTGGGCCTGCTTCACCCCTACCTTCTCATTCCGCCGTGAGTTCCATCACCCCAGTTTGTTTGGCATTTCTCCCTCAAAATTCGGCCTTCTCCTTCCATCAGCTTCAATTCTGAGGGGAAAATTTGTTGGTTCCGAAAACACACATGTGTACAAATCGTCCAAAAAACTCAACAATCCGATTTGGAAAATCCCCCTTGAACAGGTCGGGAAGAATCCTTTTCCTATTTCGAAAAGGAACTGCATGAATCTCTCTACGTGGCGAATTCCGATTCCTGATAGATGGCTCCACGAGAGGCTCTGAGACATCCATGTCTGACGGGAGTTCGAGCTGGTGGGGGCCCCTTCGCGGTGTCAGGACCTTCTTAGGGCACTTGGAATCAGACGCATCTACAGATCCATGTGCGACGTCTCGCCCCCTCCACAAGGCCCTTCACGATCAGAAGAACTGACACCTTTCTGTGGCACCATGTGGCTCCACAGTGAGATTGGCACCTCCAAGGCTGGGGGTTGACTATAAATAGAAGGCATACCACTCTCCCAAACCATTATTGCTATGAACTTTCACCTTTCTATTTTGCATAGAACTTCATGAAGCCTTCACATGGATTCCCAAAGGTACTTGGCCTTTGCGTGTTTCCCAAATTTACTTCCTTTTCAACCTCCACCTACGGCGGAGATGCCCTTCACAAAGGCCCATGCCCCTCGTAGAGGAAGGAGCCCCTTCGGGGTGATCGAGGTTTCTCGAAGCATAAAGACATCACAAAATTCTTCAAACACTAAGAGGTATTCGCTATGTTGGAGACCTTCTCCCTTAATAGTAGTGATTCATGAAGCCTTGGCCTTTTGCGAAGACTTCCCTCTTCACAAAGTGTTTTACCTTTGTAGATCCCCTCCTCTCCTAGTGGTCCTTTACCTTCGCGAGGTGCAGCATATTCGCAAAGACCAGTCCCTTCTTGATGCCCATTCTCTTTTCAAAGACCAGACTCTTCATGAAGATCTTTCTCTCGGAAAAACACCTCCTTCTAAGATCAAATGCTTTACACACCCCTTTCCCGTATGGCCCTCCAGGCTAGGTACAAAGAAACTTTAAAGTCCCTCGGGTGGTGCATCCCGTTGCATTGATTCACCTCATGTTTCTTTGTATAGGCACACTAATGGATATTTCTTCTTTGCATAGCCATGAAAACATAGTCTCGTCAATGGATCACTCCATGAAACCCCTTCACAACAGCATTTTGGATGCCTTTCCTTCCCCAAGGGCAGGTGGGTGTCAGTTATGTATGTCTTAGGGGTGCATAGTGAACCTACCTCGTCCAAGATATAAGACATTAATCTGTCAGGTACCCTCATCCTCGGCACATGACATTAAACTGTGACTTCACCTTGTGCACTTTACATGGGGTTCCCCACCAAATAAATTCTCCATGGACACTCGTCTCCATAGGAGTGAGATCTTCCTCACATGGAATGTGATCCTCTTTGTTGGAGTGATGTCTGCCCGTGGGGAAGGGAAACCATCTTGGTGTAAGCCCCTAGCCTTTCTTGCAGGAGGCAGTACCACTACATCCCATCCTCTCTTCCATGCCAAAGACTAAAGAAGATATGGTCACATGGACCTTTATTATCTCGTCCCTCTCCTGTTGGACTTTGACACCACCCGTGCCTCTATCTTTGAGTAAGTCCCATTCTCCTTCTCCTTAGGCTACTAACCTTGCATAAGCCCATGTTTCCAATTTGTACCAGGAACCACGCATATATCCCTATTTTCTTTTTGGGCCACTAACCACATGTAGGCCCCACTCCACTTCCCATGGACTCACCTTTCACGATGTGATCTTCAGGTCTTTGCCACCTCTTATTTCTCACACCGAGCATGAATCACGTGGGTTTAGAGTAAACATTGACCATGACATCATATTTGGTCCTACATAGCGTGTAAGCCCCAAACATGTCTTCTGAACTATGTGGAATTTGATCTTTTCCAAGGAAAGGTATATAGGAAGCCTCCCTTAGGTTCAAGACCAACACCTATTTGTCCCGACCTGCTTCACGTCTATTCATCAACACCTCTTCCAAACTATGTGGACTTTGATTCTTGCCATGTCAAGGTACATAGGAAGCCTCATAGTGGTTCAAGCCCAACACCTATTACTCCCGACCCCCTTCACGCAAGTTCACCAATACATCTTCCAAAATACGTTGAATTTGATCCTTTTCATTGAAATACAGGTAGGAAGCCTCCCAAAGGTTTAGGACCAACACCTACTGGTCCCGACCCCCTTCAAAACAGTTCACCAACACCTCTTTTGAACTAAGGGGAATTTGATCCTTACTAAGGCAAGGTACATAGGAAGCCACTCTGTGGTTCAAGACCAACACCCATTGGTCCCGACCACTCCACATCGGTCCACCCTCATCCCACATGACGTTAAACTTCACTCCCCTTTCTTCTTGCAAGACGTTAAACTGTACCCATTCAAACTATGTGGGATTTGATCCTTGTCCTTTGGACAGGGTATGTAGGAAGCCTTCCTGAGGTCCAACCCCAATCAAAAGTAAGTCATTGTACCCCAACCAGTGGTAAGCCATTGTGATACTCCAATCGACGGTAAGCTATTGTGATCCCCATTCAGCGGTAAGCTATTGTCATCCCTTTAACTGGGACCCATATCTCTGGTCTGTCCCAGTGGCATTAGACCGACCTTGGGATGTTAGCTATGCATAAGACTCAGTATAGAATTGGGTTATTATCCTCTAAGGACACCCCGATTCTATACCCCCATCATGAACAATGTGAACATTGATTCTCTTCCATGGGGTTACGTAGGAAGCCTCTCCAAGGCTCAAGACCATCTCTCATGTCCCATCATAGTATCTCCCTCGATCCTATGTGTTTCAAGAAGGTCATGGCCTAGACCAGGGGTTCCATATCCTCTAGATCCCATAATTATTGGTCACCCCATCAGGTGTCCCCATTTCCCCACCAAACTATGTGGACTTTGATTCCCTACCATAGGGATATGTAGGAAGTCTCTTTGAGGCTCACGACCAACACTACCATCACCTTCAGGAGGTTCCATCTCATTCCCCCACCACTTCATTTAACTCTCCATTATCCAACCTGATTCTTACCCAGGATTCCACGTCCTAGTGAGATCATACCAATTCACCTCTTCACTACTCTCTGCAGCACTCGGGTAGCTAACCACATGTTATCCCTAGAATTAGTGTTCCCTCCAGGGGTTTCACCCATTAGATCCACTACCATCAGGTTTCTGATTAGTTTGATCCATCTCCACTAGACGTTAAATTCATGGAATAACCTATGTTAAACATGGGAAGTTGAGGAAAACCTCAGAGAAATTCCCATGGCATATAATTCCCCAAGTTCGACGTGGGATGCCTCAAGATTCTGTTCCCTCGAGAAGCCCTATCATAAGGGGAAGAAACCCAGAAAATCCATTATTCCAGCATGCATGCATGCTAGTGATGTCCAACGTGAGTACTCCCGCAACCGAAGGTTGCTACCCTGACTGGACCCCTTGGAATGTCCTGATAGAAGATGTGCAATTAACTGGAATCCATGATGACATGAAACATGGAAGAGTTTCATGAACAACACCTTAATTCTATAAGGGAGACTCAGAATAGGTAATGAGTTCCGAGTAAGAATCCATGGAAGGAGGAACCAACATCCCATTATCCCATTTAAATCAAAGAGAAAACATCCCTGAATAGGCGACAGATGCCACTCGCCTTTGGAACATAGGAATGTGGGACAATAGAAGCAGTGCGTCCACTGAAATAGACAGATGCGCATGCCCTGGTGAAAGTGTTAGAAACACTAACACCCTACATAACAAAAATATGGGACTAGGATTTTTAGACACTAATTGTCTAGTAAAATATCAAATAGGATCATCCTAATATTTTAGTTATCAAGGAAGAAACTTCATGTGAGGGTAATCTATGAGAATTAGTGCCTTGGAAGGATTTTTTGTTTAGAATGTGATGTGTTTGAATATATGAGACCCTTGAAAATGTATTGGCAAGTGAAATTATTTAAGGTTATGGGTGGGAACTTGGTGTAATTTGATGTCATTTTTGACCTTATTGAGACATTTTTTATGGGATAGTTTGGTGGAACTATATACCATGATATGTGACTCCATTTTTAGTGATTCAAAGGCTTGTGTTTGAAACAAGGTAAACCCATGAGAGAAAGTTTGGATACTATTTATTAGAGAGATTTGGTTGGGAAGAAAGGGTGAGTGCTTCAGGTTACTTGATCATTGCATGGAGGATCAATTGAGTGTACCATATAGGCATGCTGATGGAATAGTTTTCTTTAGGAAGGATTGATGCATTCTAGTTATTATGCCTTGAAGGGATATTTTGGAGGAAAAAATCATTCAAATTCCAGGACGATAGATTCTTGGATGCTCTTTTGAGAATAGTGAGAGTGTGTTTAAATGATTGAGGATTCAGAGAAACATATTATGGTGGATAATAGCGTTTTTATCTAAATGATATAACATTCTGAGGACCATGGTCACCGTACTACTAATGGTGTGTTACTCATTGGAACATTATTCATGTTTTGTGGTTGGTATGTACAAGAATGTACACCAGTTTATTTGAATATGGGATCAATGTAGTGAAATATTTGATTATTAATTCTTTTATTTTAATAGGAAATCAGTTACACTCTTAGAAAGGTTGAAGATTAATTGATTTTTGTGTTTTTTTTATAGGCCTGGTAGCCTAGAAATTTTAGTGATCATAGATTAAAGGATAAAAATATGTGAAGGGAAATGAAACCTTCCATGTATGTTCTCAAGGAGTGGTATTATTATGTTCATATTATGGGGAGTGGACCATTGGTTTTTTTATTTTAGAAACTCATTATGATTTTTGGGAAGGCATAAATTTATTTTGTGATGTTTCTCAGGTATAAGTGGGGTTTTCCCCATCTACTCATCATGTTAAGGGGTGGATGGAGTTTTGGATCAGGCCTTCCTAGTTTTAACCTACTAATATGATGATATAGAATTTTTTTTGTGGGTCATCCTATTGGTTGCGGGTAATATGACCCCATGTGGGTAGGGTCCAGGTTATGGGAATCCAATTGGTTGAAGGTTGGGATGGAAATTGGATTCCAACAACAATATGAGTTATTGATATAACATTAATTTTCTTGATGGTTGGACCTATAGTTTGTTCATTAGGCTCGAGATGGTTTATGAAGACCCAAATGTGTTAAATCAAGAATGTGTTAGTTCTCATAGAAAGAATGAAGTTGGTTTTAACAATAGTGATCCAATCAAGGAGATCATATTGGGTGTTTTGTAAGGATATTGGCGTCAATAGATGGATGATCACAACATTCCATTGGGATTAAAGAAATCATGATTGGGAATTTTGGTAATGCTTCATCAGTAAGAGTTAATCATTTTTTATAAGTGTAAACCAGAGGATGTATGACTAGAGATTCGAATGAGATAAAATTTGGTTATCTGAAAACCATATTGAGTACATCTTGATAAATATGACCAAGTAATATTTTTAGTTGGCATGATATTTTCCAAAAAAATAAAATGTTTTAGGTTATGAATAGTTGGTGGAGCCACATCCATTTTGGTGTAGAAAATAAACGAAAGAGTTAGTATCATTTTATAGATATAATTCTTTTTGTTTTTTTGTGGGATGTGTTGGGAACCATACCAATGGAGTTACTTGATTTCTATAATCTTGATAGGGTAGGAAATTCCAATGGTGGGAGGAACTGGGGCTCATAATTGGCCATAATGTTCCAAATAATATAGTGGGGATAACCTTGATCTCTATGATCTCTTGGGCGATGAAAACATTGGTATCTTAGGATAGAAAGACTAAGATAAATTTCATATCGGTGTTTCATTAATGATGGAAAGAATTCACTTGGGTTTTGGATGTCCAAGCATCTTGAATTAGATGGTCTGCCTTGGATATGATTTTAAAGTTTGGGAAGGGAAAAATTTCATTTGGACATAAATTGTTGACTAGTTGAGGTTATGATATGTATATGGATGACCACAAAGACTTTTTGGAGATGATAAGTGTTATGGTGATTAATCTATAGTTCCCTGTATTAGTATTAGAAATTTTATGATCAAATGAATTTTGAGTTTTCATTTATGGGATGGTTTGAATTCTTATTTGAGTTTTGAAAGAGAATTATATGCCTTGTAACATCCCACAAGAGGTGTTTTATACATGCAATGAATATCATGTGGGATTCAAGTTTCATGGAGAAGCATTTGGGGTAGGTCAAGGTGGTTTTGGTTATAGCATGTAGCCATTGTCCAAATAGTGGTCAAGGGAGTAACACCTAGATCCTTGTAGGTTCAACTGCATATCCGGTGGTTGAGCAGTGGTGTTTCGAAAAAAATGGATCCATTAGCTAGCCTGTGTCCCATTAAAATCTATCTTGTAGTCTTTTTAATGGGGGATTTACTCTCCACCCCATAAGTTTATGAGGGATAATCCCCCTTAATTCCCATTTTTTGAGATTGCATCCATGGGGAGATCCCTCATTCCCCTATTGGGCTATCCACTTAATTTATTCTTTATTTCATAGTATTATATATGGTGGATCATGGTTCCGGTCCCCTACCTTTATATTCTTCTCATCCTCACTTATTCATCCCAATTTGGAATTGGTTTTAATTAGTTTATAGGTGATTATTTCACTAGGTAATAGTGAAGTAACATAAATCATTTAAATCTTTCATACATCACGTATATGGAGAATCTCATAATGAGTCCCATATGCCTATTCCATTTGAATTGGAAAAGGTATATCATCCCATTTATTTATTTATGTTTTTTTATTTTAATTATAATACATTAATATTAGAAATGGTCTTTGAAATTAGGGGTTTGGCCTGGGTTGGTGTCCAGGTTCTATTATAGACCAACTTTAGGTTGTTGGATTTAGTTCTAGTGTGACATAGTGACATGGTATGTTTTTTTCTAAATATAAAAATTATAAGGAATTATTAACATTGTAATAAATTATTAATTGATTATATTTAATTATTTTTGTTTGTATGGAATGATATGGGTACAATATTGGTGATGTGAGCTTAGGAAGGCTTAGTCAAGCCTGAGAATGCCTTAGAGGCTACTTCCTGTATTTGGGAAATTATTAGAAGGTGTCCAATAGAGGTATATAGTCTTAGTAATTTTTCTATGGCATAAATGGTTTTTTAAATAAAGTGGGAGTATAGTCCAACAATGGGGTGGGGGGGTTCCACTATTGATTAATTATATTCATTTATTAATATTAATTTATACATTGTTACATTTTAAATGAATGTATAATATAGCTATGACATGGGGGATAAAGTAATTTGTATCTAGTGGACCATCTTGACTCCACACCCACTGATGGTCAAGGTTTGGACTAATGTGGTATAACATAGATTCATAGACAACATTGATGGATGTTAATTAATTTATATATAATTTTTAGTGCTTAGTGACCATTGTGAGATTAATAATAAATGGTACAAATAAGCAGACAGACCATAGACATACTGGGACTGGGTTGGGTGAGTACACAAACTTAGTAAGACCTTGATGGCCTAGATGTGTCATGAGTCATATATCTACACCGGTTTTAATGTGAAATACATTTGGTAGCCCATGATATAATTTTGTTGTTGTGAATTTGTCTAGGAACATCACACCTTTTGTGATATGAGTGATGAACAAATACTTAAACTAAATTTTGGACCCCAAGTGGAGAATCTTGGATTTTATGGTGACCTAAGGGACCCTAGTGAGTTATCTAGAGACATATTAACTCTAGTGGGAGGTTTCTTTAGTATATGGTCAGTAAAATAGGGTCATATAATTTAAACAATCTTAGTTCCTTCCTTTTTATTTTTTGTGATGTGATATATGCCCTCTAGGATGTTTTGGATATGAAACGAGAAACTACATTAGGGTTGAATTTTATTTTAGATGAAAATTTCCCAAAGGGGTTTGTTTTATTATGTCATTCTTACAGAAAAATATCCCATAAGGGAGGTTTGTGATACCTTGTGGAGAAAAATACAAAAAAATATGTTCATGATAACTATGGGATTATTCAATTTTTTGAGAAAACTACCATAATGGTGGTATATGATACTATGAATAGAAAAAACATAGATATGGAGATAGAGTTGATCTTGTATACTAGGATATAGATTATTAGGAACATTCCCTAGGTCTATGATACCCGATATGTAAGGGGAAACCCAGATCTGTTATATGGGTTGGAACATTCATCATGACTTTCTTTGAGACACCCTGAAGCTAGATGAAGAGGGCATGGTTGATTGAGTTCATAGGACTACAGGTCAAAAATTATTTAATTTATTTAACATTTTAGAAGTTATTATTTATTCTTAGAATATCACATGAATATTTTAGGGAATATCCTAGCTATTATGGGACACCATTGGTGGTTTCCTACAAAGTTATGTACTTGCACTATGTTTTCAAATCCATTGTACAATGGTTCCGGAGTAGCTACCACATTCTTATTGTTGTTGTATGTAAGGATAAGTTGCAATGACCCAAAATTTTGAATATTTTTTGTTTCATAATTTTTTGTATTATTTTTTTTATACTCAACAAAAATATATCCTTTAATTAATGAAGTGATTATAATTAAAATAATACCACTGGGTTTTGACTGTTATATGGTCGTTGGTCAATATGACCGTTTGTCTATATGACCATTGGAAACTAAATTCTTAATGTTATGATTATTGTTTATAAAAGCAAGTGATCATGGTTAATTAATATAGAAATAAGATTTGATGGCCTCATACAGTAGACTCATGCTATAAAAATCCCATCTGGCAGAGCATGGGAAGGAGGTTGCATCACTTGGCTTTTCTCTGGACCAAGACCAAGCCGAACACTAACATGTGAATCTTGAACGGAATCGCCTACGAGAGAAGTTACAGATCATAGAAATCACTACTCAGAAAATGTTGTCCAAGACACCCAAATTTCTATCACCATAGGACATATTACACTTAGGTCCTATGCAGGTGTTAAGGATACATAACGAGACCTTAGTTACATTGTGTAATCCTTTTGTATAAATAAAATTATTGTTTCTTATTATTTTAAATTTGTGAATTTGTTGTGTCCGGATAAAAATAGTATGAATTTATAGATATCCCATATTATTTATATTTTATTTTGTCCCTATACTGTAAAATTATTCTTTTATGGATTGGATACCCTTGTCCCCTTCCTTTTTATTGTTTTATAAAACCAAATTATATAGCCATTATGCTGTAGAAATTTCATCTCAAAATCTCTCTCTCTCTCTCTCTCAAGAAATTCTATTATATTATTTATGTGAATACCCAGACCTATTTCCTTTATAGGGGAGTTAATACAGTCATAATAATGATATTCTTGATTCTAGAATTTCCATACATAATACCCTTATTCCCTTTCCATGGGTGATAAATGATATAATGTTCTTGTTTTTAAACACTTTTTAAAATGTCATGATGTTGAAATGAAGCCCATTTCTTTTATTATCTTTGGGTTATTTATGAAATGTATGATTATGATATATGTGGATCACATGAAAATAAATACACATTAAGGGTGATTACTAATAGTGATCCAATGCATTGAGTAAAAATTTAATCTCTATAGATGAAAAGTTTCACGATACCTTGGTGAGTAACCTTGGTAATTTTTATGACACCTTGGGGATGACCCTTGGTTATATGTTCATGAATGTATAAATTAAATGTTGTAGCCATATATTCATGTTATGGTTCCGGTTATTTTTATTATGATATGCCTCTAATTCCATTTCTCAAATGTTTTTCATCAAGTTCTTATTGATATCAAAAGTAAACTGATTCCCTTGCTTTTTTTATTGGGCCTTCTACTCACCCTTTTATTTGACGTATGTCTCCAGGTTATGATATGCAGTATTTTTACATAGGATTAAATTTTCAAGAGGGTTTTAAATGGTATATAAAAGATTTTTTTAATATTTCATGTGTTTTTTCCTAATTTTCAAGACACTAGACTTTAAAGGTCATCTATTTGTAAAATGTAATGAAAAGTTATGTAATAAAAGGGAAGGATTCCATAGTTGGTATCAAAGAATATTTTAGTAATTTATGGAAATTAAGCTATTAAGACTTTAGGAATAACCCTAAAAAATATTAAATATAGGAAAACTTCCTGGTATTTTAGAAAAATATTAAGTAAGTGGTTTCCAAACAAATAAATCCATGTATGGATATGAAAAAGTGGATGTGGCTCGGGCACAGATATACCTAGGAGTGAAAACTCTAACAAGGAGCTTTGGGCTTAGCCTAGGGTATCCTGGTACACGATAGTGGGCCTTGCTGCACTCCTAGTTTGACACTCCTGTGATATATGTTTGGTTAATCAGAAGATTTTTATGAATCATTATGAAGGATTTATAAAGAAATTTAATTATTTTAGCATGAAGTTTTAAGACATAAAATCCTTTATATTTAAAAGATTCATAAATAAAATAAGCTTATAAATAAGGTTTTATTCTTTTATAAAATGGTGATAAATAGGAGGAACCGTGCAAATGGTGACCGTAATGAACTATGTGCTAACGACCCTCCGATGGAAGCCTGAATAGAAACATTCATGAGAATGATGAACCAACTGACTCAAGTTATAGGAAATAAATTGAATCAAGTTGAGAGACCAATCTCACCACAAAGGGAACAACATTATATTGAGTCTTTTATGCATCAATGACCACAATCCTTCAGTGGATCTACTGATCCATTGATTGATGAATAGTGAATCTTCACTATCGAGAAGATTTTTTCGGGGCTCCGCTATTCAGATCAAGAGAAGGTCACCATGGTTGTTTACTTCTTAAAGGGAGAAGCTGATTAGTGGTGGAAGATGATAAAAAACATGAGTCCAAGAGTGAAGGTTGAAGCTATAGAATGGGAAGAGTTCAAAGGGATCTTCTTCAATAAGTATTTCCCTCATTCCATGAGAACTAGAATGGAGAATGAGTTTCTCAATATGAAGTAGAAGGAAAATGAATACATGGGAAGCTACGAGGTGAAATTTACAAGGATTTCATGTTACACCTCTATATTTTTCATGGATCAAAATGGTATGGTTGATAGATTGTTCAGTGGACTAAGACCTCATCTGTGGAAGAATCTAGCCAACTGAGACTATGATAGCCATGAAGAGATAGTGCATAGTGAGATGAAAGTTGAACTAGAGTTTGGTCAGATGTAATGGTATCATAAATTCAATGACAAGAAAAGATCGATGGATCTAACCTTAGGGAAGACTTTTGATTAGGGAATATGAGGAAAGAAAGTGAAACTTCCCATGTATAATAAATGCGGGAATAAGAATTTGGGGAACTACATGCTCGAGAGTGGGAAGTGATACAATGTGGAAAAGATGGCCATATCGCACGAAATTGTCATAGTGAGGTGAAGCATAAACTCAAAAACACTAACAAAAAATGTAAGATGCTGTAGGCCCTACCTAATTTCCAATGATATAAGTGTGGAAAACATGGGAACTTTTTCCAATAACTGTCTAAATCTGAGGGCAGTGGAGGGGAATCACCATCAGTCTCAACATCGTCAAGGTTATAAGGTCGTACTTTTTCAATCACTGTGGCTGAAGTTAAAGCACCAAATGATGTGGTGGAAGGTACTCTTGTTGTTCTCTCAAATCTAGAAAGTACATTGTTTGATTCTAGTTCTATTCATTACATCATTTCTTCCATGTTTGCAATAAATTTAGAATCAACCCCTGATTAGATAGAAGTAAAGTTATCAGTCAAGACTCTTGGTGGGATTATCCAAGAATTTTCAGTGTTTAGAAACTCTAGTATTTACATTAGTGAGCACAATCTCATCGAAAATCTAGTAGTCATTTTCATGATGGAATTTGAATTTATACTAGGGATGGAATGAATCTCAAAGTATAATTCTAAGATAATATGTAGAAGCAAGGAAATCTCAGAAGTCTTGACTGGAAAACCTAAAGTTATCTTACATTGATAGATATCTCAACCTGATATTTGTCTAGAAGAACCTCTTATATCCTTCTTTATGGAGTTTATTAGTAAATAAGAAGAAGAATGAAATGAGAGTTTAAAGATAGAAAATGTCCCCATCATCCAAGAATATGCCGATTTATTTCCTGAGGAGTTACTTAGACCTACCCTAGAAAGAGAGGTAGAGTTCTCCATTGAACTCATACCTAGATCTCATTTGATATCAAAGACACCATATAGGATGGAAAATGTAGAGCTATAGGAATTAAAGAAGAAACTCGAATATCTTTTAGAGAAGGGGTATATTTTTCCAAGTGTGTCTCATTGGGGAGCACCTGTTCTCTTTGTGAAGAAGAAGGATGGATCAATGCGGCTATGAATTGATTATAGTGAACTGAACGAGATCATAATGAAGAAAAAATACAGTCTCCCAAGAATTGATGAATTATTTGACAAACTTCAAGGGCCCCAATTCCTCTCTAAGATTGATCTTCAATCTGGTTATCATAAATTGAGGGTGAACAAAGAAGACATTCAAAAAAACTGCCTTCTGATCAAGATATGGGAATTATGAGTTTTTTTATTCCCTTTGGTATAACTAATGAACATGCTATTTTTATGGATTTGATGAATAGAGTCTTTAAAGATTACCTTGATATCATTGTGGTAGTTTTTATTAATTTTATTCTGATATATTCGAAAATTCACTAGGAGTATGAGGATCATCTAAGAGTTATTTTAAAAACTCTGCAGAAGGAGAGGCTTTTTTGAATGTTCATCAAATGTGAGTTTTGGTTACATCAAGTTTCTTTCTTGGGGAAAATTGTTACTAATGAAGGAACCATAGTTGACCTTGAAAAGACAAAAGTTGTAGAGGAGTGGCCTCATCCTACCACAAAAACTGAGATTTGTAGTTTCCTTGGATTAGTGGGATATTATAAGAGGTTTTTGAAAAACTTTTCACAGAATTCAAATCCATTAACCAAGTTAACTCGAAAAGGGATCAAGTTTATCTGGACAAAAGAGTGTGAGGAAAGTTTCCAAGAGCTAAAGATAAGATTGGTTAATTCATTTGTGTTAACTCTTCCCTCAAGTGGAGAAGGATTAATTCTTTTCAATGATGCATCTCTGAAAGGGATTGGGTGCGTCCTCATGAAAAATGAAAGAGTCATTTCCTATGCATCTTGGTAGTTGACGAATCATGAGCAGAACTATCATACGCATGATCTGGAGCATGTTATGGTCATTTTTGATCTGAAGATTTGGAGGCACTATCTTTATGGGAATAAATATGATATATTCATAGACCATAAAAGTTTGAAGTATATTTTCGCACAAAAGGAATTGAACATGAGACAAAAGATATGGTTGAAACTTTTTAAAGACTATTATTGTTCAATTCCTTATCATCATGGAAGAGAAAACAATGTCGTTGATGCATTAAGAAAGAAAGACCCAGTTGTTCTTTCCATGATGAGGATTCAAAGAGATCCTTTGATCAATGACTTAGTAAAGTTGGACATGGGAATTATAAGGGAAGGTACATCATCAACCCTAACCCAAATGATTTCTCAATCGCCATTACTAAAGAAGATCAAGAAAACTCAAAAATAAGATCCTTTATTATAGAAGAATTTTGAGTCTGTAAAGGATGAGATCTTTTGGAAGTTCAATATTGATCAAGATGGTGTACAGAAAGTTTGTACAAGACTATGTGTTCCATCTATTCTAGAAATAAAGAAGGTTCTAATGGATGAATCTCATAGCTCTACTTTCTCTATACATACAAGAAGCACAGAAATGTACAGAGACCTTCCTAATAATTATTGGTGGGATAATATTAAAAGAGATATTGCAGACTACACTTCAAGGTGCCTGGTATGTCAACAAGTGAAGGCAATGCGACAAATTATTAAAGGGGTATTGCAACCACTACACATACCAGCATGGAAGTGGAAAAATGTCACTATAGACTTCATCACTGGTCTCCCAATAACATACAATGGAAACAATGCGATATGGGTTATTGTGGACCGTCTCATCAAGAATTCCCATTTTATCGCCATTCGAGAAGATTTCTCTCTTGATCAACTTGCTACGATTTACGCAAAGGAAGTGGTAAGGCTACATGGAGTTCCACTTCATATAGTATCTGATTTTGACCCAAGGTTCACATCAAAATTCTGGAGAAGTCTTCAAAATGATCTGAGCATTTAATTGAATTTTAGTATGACCTATCACCCCCAAAATTATGGCCTATCTAAAAGGAATATTCAAAAACTCAAGGATATACTAAGAACATGATCAATGGAATTTGAAGGTGGATGGGATCCACATCTCCCTTTAGTTAAGTTCTCTTACAAAAAAATATTTCACTCGAGCATTCAAATGGCACCCTATAAAGCTCTATATGGTAAGAATTGTAGAAATCATACTTATTGGTATAAAGCTAGTGAGAGAAAGATTCTTGGGATTGATCTTGGGCAAGAGATGGTAGAAAAAATCCACTCCATCCAACAACACATTAAGGATGCTCTAAGTCAGAAAAAGAGCTATGCCGACAACCATCGAAGGGACTTGGAGTTTGATGTTAGTGACAAAGTCTTTCTTCAAATTTCACCTTGGTAGAGAGTCATGAGGTTTGGGTCGAAATGGAAGCTCATCCCTAGGTAAATTGTCCCCTGTAAAATCCTTGATCGCGTAGAAGCAGTGGCCTATCAGCTTTCACTTCCTCCAAATCTAGCATAAGTTCATGATGTCTTCCATGTATCCCTCTTGAAGAAGTGTATACCAGACCCTTGACATGCACTAAATCTAGAGGCGGTACAACTGTAACATGGACTCTTTTATGAGGAGAAGTCGGTGGAGATCTTGGATCATAGAGACAAGATTCTATGCAACAAGACTACCCACCTTGTTAAGGTGTTATGGAGGAACCATAAATATGAAGAATCCATGTGGTAACCAAAGGAATCTATGAGGTAGAAGTACCCACACATTTTCTTTTCTGAGGGTATGAGTTAACATTTTGGGGATGAAATTTCTTAAGAGGGGAAGAATGTAATGACCCAAACTTATGATTAATTTTTGTTTCATTATTTTGTGTATTATTTTATTTTATACTCAAAAAAACTATATCTTTTAATTAATGAAGTGATTATAATTAAAATAATACCACTGGGTTTTAACTATTATATGACCATTGGTCAATATGACCATTGAAAACTAAATTCTTAGTGTTATGATTATTGTTTATAAAAACAAGTGATCGTGGTTAATTAATACAGAAAGAAGAGTTGATGGCCATATCTAGTAGACTTGGTCCATACGAATCCCATCCGTCAGAGCTTGGGAAGGATGTTTCATCACTGGGATTTGCTCTAGACCAAGCCTAATCTGAACTCCAATTTGTGAAGCTTGAACGGAATCGCCTACGGGAGAAGTTAAAGCTGATAGAAATCACCACTCGGGTAATGTTTTCCGAGCCACCCAAACTTTCTATCACCATAGTACATCTTACACTTAGGTACTATGTAGGTGTTATAAGGGGCTATGTAACGAGACCATAGTTACATTGTGTAATCCTTTTGTATAAATAAAATTGTTATTTCTTATTATGTTAAATTTGTGAATTTCAAGTGTCCAGATAAATATAGTATGGATTTATAGAAGATCCATATTATTGATGGATTTTGGAAAAAAGGTATTTTAAAATATTTTTTGTATACTTTAAATAATTAATAATGTAAAATGATTTTTAAAAAATTCTCTTCTACAGTTGCGACTACTAAGAAATTTAGAGTCTATTATGATGAACTTATTTTTTTTAGTAAATAGTAAAGTATGAATAGTAATATTACCCTTATGAATAGTAATGTGACAAATGGAATAGTAACATAACTTAAGAATGTATGAATATAAATTAGGCATCTTGAATGGTAATGTGATATAATAGCATAAGTAAATAACCATTTCAGAACTTCTTAGTTAAGTTTTAGTATTTATTCAGGTAAATAGTGTTTTTAATAAAAAAATTAATATCTCATAATTAGAATTTTTTTTGATAAAATGGAGTTCATTTTTAAATTTAGAGTGTCGATATTAGGTTAGGGTGAATTTATGAGATTTTTATAAAATGTTTTGTTTTTTGGTGAATAGTAAAAATACAGTTTAGAGTTTCTGTGTGATTAATGACATTATTAATGATGTAATAATGATGTAATCATTCTGGTCGACTTGTTAATAGTAAGATACATTTTGTGTTGTACCAAGTGGCCAATTCCACGGGAAAATACCATGGGTAAGCCCATGGTTTTGTAAATACCACTAATGAGGTGTCCCTTGGAAATTAATTAAAAATTCCCTCAATATTGCTATAAATACCAAGCCATTACCTCATTACATTCATTCCAAAATCCTCCTCAATGAATCTTTGGTCTTTTTACCTTCAAAGGAGTCCTCCAAAGGGTACCTCAATACCCCCAAGGACCCAACCTTCGAGCTTTTGAATTCACTCTTCAAGGCAAGGGAACCTTTCACCCTCCTCTTTTAAGTCATGAGGTCCTTTATGTTATGTATTATAGTTTCCACTTCATTATATGGGGGCGTGTTCTTCTATATCTTTATTTCATTCCATTTTATTTCAAAATGATGAGAGACCCTTTACTCTTTCATCAATTTATTTTCTGGATTTTTAAGTGACGTCGTTAGGCTGCCGAATTTTCATAAAAGAAATAGCATTTTCTCTTTTCTTTCAAGTTTCCCTTTCATGTGGTATGTCATTAAAATATACAAAATATGATATTATTTTTATTTTATTCTGTATCTATAATGTAAAATTATTCATTTATGGATGGTAGACCCTTATCCCCTCCCTTTTTAGTGTTTTCTAAAACCACGTTATATAGCCATAATGCAGCATAATTTTCATTTTAAAATTTCTCTCACTTTCCCTCAAGAAATTATCAAATATTATTTATGTGAATACCAAGAACTATTTTGTTTATAGGGGTGTTCTTAAATACATAAAAATGATATTCGTGATTCTGTAATTGACATATAGAAAACTCTTATTCCCTTTCCATGCTTTATAAATGACATAATGATCTTGTTTTTAAACACTTTTTAAAACATCATGATGTTGATATGAAACCCATTTCTTTTATTCACTTTGGGTTATTTATAAAATGTATGATTATGATATATGTGGATCACATGAAAATAAATACATATTAAGGGTGCACCTTGATATCTCTCTAAAGCATTGGGTAAAGATTTAATCTCTAAAGATGATAAGTTTCAAGATACCTTGGTGAATATCCATGGTAATTTTTATGACACCTTTGGGATGAACCTTGATGATAAGTTCATGAATTTCTAAATTAAATTTTGTCGCCACATATTCATGTTATGGTTCATGTTATGTTCATTACGAAATGCTTCTACTTCCATTTATCATATGTTTTCAACAAGTTCTTATTGATATCACAAGTAAACTGATTCCCATGCTTTCCTTACTGGGCCTTATGCACACCCTTTTCTTTGATGTATGTCTCCAAGTTATGAGATGCAATAGTTTTACATCAGATGAAATTTTAAAGAGAATTTTCAAATGGATTAAAAAGAGTGTTTTATGTTTTCTTGTATTTTGTTCCTGATTTCCAAGACACTAAACTTTAATGGTCATCTATTTGTAAAATTTAATGAAAAATTATGTAATAAAAAGGTGGGATTCCATATAAGTCCCGTGATATGGTTTTTCATAGTCTATCAGGAAAAATTATATGAGATCATAAAATTAACACATGGTATGGAATTATGTTGTAATAAAACCCTATATTTTAATTATTTTATTCATTATGTATGTTTGATTGTCCTAGAGGGTGATCAGTGCCACATGATTTTATGAAAAAACATCATTTTTTATATCATGACTTATTATCATTACTTTCATTATACTATCTAATATTATTTATGATTATTGGTAATTTATATTATTGGTGCTTACTCTTGTACTATAGGTATAACCACTCCACATCACCTCCTTATACCCCCAATGCTAGTGGGAAGCCTCTGGAATTTGAGGAGGAATTATTGAGGCCATATAGAACCAAAAATCTGGTTACTATTTAGAGTGATCCATGTCATTAGATTACAGGATTATAGTACAAATCACCAACTCTAAAATTAGGTTCTTGTATTTTTAAGAAGGATTACCTTATTAAAAAATAGATTATATTTCATGTCCATTCATGTTTTATCCATCTTCGACATCCGTAAAATGATCATCAAGAACATTGATATTAAACTAAATAGTTTTCAATGGGAATCTCATTAGGAGTGGTATTTCCATTGGAAAATATGGGACCAGTTATAGATCCCTTTCGACAGAGGTGGTATCAATTTATGTGGTTTGAAAGAATGTATGCAGTGAATGGTCACAAATATTCCATGAAAAGTATTTTATGGTAATCTGTTATGGTTGGAGTGTTTCAAATCAAAATATGTCAGGATTCATGATGAATTATTGAAAGATTCTGAAAGGGTTTCTCATCTCTAGTGTATTTTTCAAAGTCCCCACTAGGTTGTAAACATCCACTATAAATGGATTATCAAATGTGGATAAAACCATTTCAAGAATGAAAATTGTTCCCCTATAATTTCTAGGGTTATCTGGTCCTATTATAGAATTTTATGATTCCATGAAGTATCCAAATCTACTTAATACTCTGCTGAATGATTCTTATAAGGGAATTAATGAAAATATTTTGTTATTTTATGATACATTAATATGTATCTCATCCATCTAGAAGTGGTGTGTTCATTTCCTCCTTATATCATAAAATCATGCAACTGTGTAAATCCATAGTTCCTTTGGATAAATCCTTCTTGGTAAAAACCATACTAGATATAAATAGTTTTCTAGTTTTGTGTGTGTGGAATAATTCTCTCCCTATTAAAAATATAACCCAACATAAAGGTGATCACATGAAATATAATTGTAACTATTGGTCATAAAATTTTGTGGAAACCAAAGACCATCTAATTTTCAATAGTTAATGGTATTGCTTCATCTAGATGTTTTTGGGGGAATGTTTAGGGATATATATTAAACATTGATCTATCTTTAAACTAATATTATCATGGGTCCACAAAAGAAATATCATCTCTAATAAGGGAAAGTATTTTTATGTGGAACTTTCTGTTTGTTTTTGGGTATTCTTGAATGAAAATAATAAGGAAAGGCGTAATGATTTGTGGTAAAGGATACATAAAAATAAAACTGTAGTTCTTCATCCCATCAATTAGCACAATCCACTATGCACTAGGGTTGTGATCTATTTTTGTAAATTAATCCATCCCTCTAGTTAGGCCTATAAGGGAATGGGTGAGTAACTGGATAGTCATCCTAATTCATGGAAGGAATCCATAATGGGATAAAACTCGACAGTAATGTTCCTTATTCCAGTTGAACCATGAGAGGGGTGGTCTCATTCATGTCTCTCATGGATCAATGGTTCAGTATCTCTGTTCCTTTTATAAGGAATAGAGTGAAATCTTTATAGATCCTCAATCCGTGCTTATAGGTATCCTAATTAGTAGGTTCTATGACATCACACTCATTGATGTGGAATCTGACTTGACACTATTGATCAAGTTCTTATAGGGGTGTAATATCATCCACTGTCCTATTTTGTATCTCCTTAGGAAATCTAGACATCATATTTGGCATAATATAAAAATTAATTATACTTATAATGAAGGTAATATGGTATTTTATCTCTTGTATTATAATGGATGTTATGATATTCCTATTCGACTATTGTTTTTAGAATAGGGTCTCTTTCCCTTGAGTATAATAACATGGTACTAGGGAATTACCAATGGATCTACCATTTTAGACCACCTTGAGCACTAAATTTGGTGGAATCTCCCCCTTGATATAATTTTATGATTTTGATGATGTTGATCAAAATCCAACAAAATCATAGAAATAGTAATTATAATAGAAATTAATGCTAGAGTCTTATAATTCCTAAACATTAATCCAATTATTATCTTTTTTTATATAAATTTTATTACCCCCACCATCCAAAGAGGATACCATAAAAAGTAAATAAACCATAAAAATAAACATGGAATGAAGTGTATAAACAATATTATTAAAGGAAATAACATGAAGTCAATAAATCAAGTCATTAAAGTTGTTAGAAGAAGTGTTTATAAATCTCATACCTCAAAAAGCTTGAATAACACTTTGATAAAAAATTAAGGACAAAAAACATTAACAAATCCAAAAGAAAGACAATCTATACTGTAATACATCAAATACCATCAATCTATCCAACCAACCTCATAAAAACCAAAAAATAACTTCTTCCAAAATGTATCTAAAAGGGAAACATTGGTTGAATTAAGAGAAGAGAAGAGATAAAAACATCAGATAATTAATAAATCATTTGCATGAATCTGAGTTCTAAGGATTGATTTGAAAAACTAAAACCACCAATAAGATCACCCATGATCTCTTAAGTCTTGAAAAATACATTTTAGTTTAAAAAATATGAGTGTCACATTAGTTTATAATTAAAATCTAATTTAATAGAATCATGGTGTGGTGACCTATGTCATGATGTAAAAGGGTTGGGTTTAGAGAACCCCTGAGAATCATGGTAAATATTCCCAACTACACACCCCCATTTATAATGGTCAATATTCATCTAATTTGAGGATATTAATAATGATCATTTTCTAATGAATGTATCCACCCCACAAAGATAAAACATCCCAAAATCATAGTGTAGAACTTATTCCTTCACCTAAATTTGATCAACCTCATAAAAACCTTGGCACATTACTCTCCACTATGTTATAGATGGTCCAAAAATGGATGATCAATTAAATAAAATTTAGTAATATCATGGAGCAATTAAATGGGATATAATTAATTAAATATTAAATAAAATTGACAATAAATATCATTAATAAAAAATGGGACAAATCACACTATAAAATTCGTCCTATATCTAGTTTGGAAAACCCTTTAAATTCATATCTTAATCCATAGGACACAACATTATCCTCATTCCATAAACCCATAAATCATAGTTACACATTCAAAACTATAGAAACTCCACTCCACCAAACCATAGAAAAATTCCATTACTACAAAGTTCAAATAATGATCTAGGATTATAGATAAAAAAATACCCTTTTGTTCCACTGAATCTCATCTCGATATATCTAAAACCGAAATTATTTAAAGTAAGGGGCCCAAGAAAATATGGTTCTTGACATTATAAAATAATTAAAAAATTGTATTCCTTTATAATATAAAAATTAGTATAATTTATTTCCATACACATGAAAACTAGGGAAATGTTCTCTCAAATGGGAAAATCACACACCTATAACATCCCAAAATCTAGGATGGACCCTAACAACCACTTATCACTACCATTATACCCATAAAAACTATAAAGTGATGAAATATACCTCTTAAACATAGAACATAACATCTAAGAAAACTAAACATATCATAGAATGATATAATCACTATCTTGAATCAAAAATAGTCTTCCACTAACTAATCTATTCATCTAACCTTATTTCGAAATGGTTGACCATTAATAAATCACGTAAAACACATTTTTGATTTTGAAAAAAAAAATGTTAAATTAAAATATTTAAAAACTACTCAATGGGTTTAGTAGATAAAAACATTAAATTTTGAAAAAGAAATTTAATCCATATAACATTTTTAAAACAAACTTCAAATTCAATCTCAAATTCCCTCTTAGAGGGATTATTGAAGGAGTGAGTTCAGATATTTTGGACTTGATTTTTTCCCTAAAATGTTTTTAAATTCCCAGTGAGGACTAAGTATGATATTGTAAATTTGGACCTTCAAACCGATGATGTCACATTTCATTACAATATAATAAAATCTACACATCTTGAATGAGCCACATTGATAAAAAAAAATCCTAAAGATCATATCTATTCTTAAATCATAGATGACTTCCTCACATTCTAATTATACCAAGATTGATATCCACAACTAGAATCTTTCATCATATCCTTATCGATAACAATAGAGGAACATTATCAATAAAACAATATCAAGGATAATATATTCTCTATGATCTCATCATGATCTCTCACATATGATCTAGACTTTAGCAGTAAAGCTATAATGCATCACTAATTATCTTTCCTCAATGAAGACTCAATTTTTTTCACTCAATCTATTCACAGGTTAAAAGAATAAAAAATAACTGATCAGGTCATAGAAAGGATTTCCAAATCTACACACAATCTCTTCCCCCATATTGATCTTCATAATATATTTTATAAAATCATACAACTATATACAACCAATTAAATCTATATTGAATAACACCATAATTCCTCTAAATTAATCTCATCTATGTTTTCATGTTTCATCTTACACTATATTTGATCCTGATTTAAAAACAAAATATCCATTAAAGTGTCCTAAAACTGATTTAGTGAATTCAACAATTTAAAAGGAAACCTTGAATTCCAAAATCCATTCTTTATCCTCTTTATTTGATTCATGACTAATATAATTTAATACTCCATATCAATTAAACAAAAAAACTCCATATAGTTTTTGTATTTCTTCCTCACACACCCAATTCCTCAAAAATTATTTAGATACTTGACCTTAATTTTTCATTAATAAAATAACAAATTTTTGTATAATCCACCCAAATCACATCATCACCATATAGAAAAATAACATCAAATAGATAGATGTATCCTCCTCTAAATCATACAACAAATATTTACCCCAAACCCATCCTTAAAATGCATTCCCATCCATTATATAGAGATATCATTATCTACCTATATTAACTAAAAAATGATTCATCAAAACTAACTTCACACTAAATATTATGTCTCCCCCATCAACGGTATCCACCACCCATAATCATATCCAGATGAAATCAAGAAACTCAAACACTTATAAAATGATAATAATTTACACCATATTAATATCAATGCAATAAAAACTGAATTTCAAACATAAATTTAAATTATCATATTAAGAAAACCTTAGATTAAACAACGTATAGTTTACTGAAACATGTTACAAAAAAATCAGATCAGGAAATTTTCATTAATAACACATTAATAAGTAAAGGAAACAAGTATATCTTACTCTTTATGAAACATTTAATTAGATACACATGTAATATATATAATATGGTCATATAAAATTTTGAATTTGATTATACCTTCAACGAATTCACAATATCATACTCCTTAATAACATTATATTATTCATTCTCTTAAATTTTTAATAGAAATACATGCTTTATTCTGATGCATCATGATTGATATGCCTGAACAAAACATATTATATGACTCATTATTACAAAAAACACAAATTAAAATTATAAAATGGAAAAAATTATTAATTTTAATATCATAGATCTAATAATATTATTAAATATGTGCCTGTAGAAATATATTTCAAAATATAACTCAACCAAAAAAAGATACAGAATAATAACAAAAAATAATCCATAATATCCTTAATAAATTGAAAAAATGGCATTATAACATAATATTTGAAATGTAGTATTTTTTAATATACATACATAATAATTTAGTTGGTGATATTTAAATATAATATTATCTAAATAATGATTTTCCTAACAATTTTTAGATTAAATATAATTATGTGGATCAGTATATTTATAGACTCTATAAATGTCTAAAAAATTCATACATATAATAGGTTCCATAATAAATAATATTTGTATCTACATCATGCATTTTTTATATCATATGTTTATCTTAACACATGTTAAAAAAATGATCAAGAAAATTCAAAACTCATAAAAAATTATTAATTTTTTTTCTTAACTTATCAATATATAATCGTATCATTAGTGAATACATATTTTGAAATGTTCCTATTATCTATAAAATATACATATAATTATAGGGGTTTCATTAAAATTATTTTCTAGAAACATTAAACAATTTGAAATTACAACCACATGATACACATTATATAAACTATATAAAATTAATAGAGGCATGTTGAACTAAGAATAAATGAATATTTTCAAGAATCATTAAGAATTTATCGAAACAGTTCCCAATAAAAATACAAATAAAATAATTATTTTAGTTAACACCATTTTAATTTCCCTAGAGAAAACATAATTATTTAACATGAGGTATATAAATTTATTGTACTCATATAATCATAAAAACAAAATAAACATCAGAATTGGAAATAAAAAGAAATATGTAATACTGATGCATGTACCTTCTTTAAGAATATACCCTATAATTGTTACACCTTCACATAAATAATATATTGGTTATAAAAATCCTTATGTCAAATCATAGGGTTCATTGGTAGTTTGTGACTTATCTAGTATCCTTAGCCTATAGAGCATGTAATGTTAAAATAAAACTATTTACCAACCAAACTCAAAAAATCCACACCTATACCAAACTCCAAACATCTTTCTAAATCATATCCAAATCTCTAAAACCACTCATTAACCCCCTAGTAATCCCTAATAAGACGGAAATAAATATTATAGTGGCCTTAAATTCCTACCTCTAATAGTATATTTGTTGGAAGCTAGAGTTGTGATTATAAAAAACATATATGAGAGGCATTAATCTCATAATAAAATGAACATATAAAGAAAAATAAAAATCTACAATAAAAATATCATTAATACACTACGATATATTACACCTATAATAATCATTTTGATCCAATGTTATATCCATATATTCCATTGGTATATGATATAACAATTGTTCCTAGAGTAGTGGGGTGCATATTTAATGGAATATGGTTGTACTAATGGTTCTAATGAACCATTAGTAAATCCCTGTTGGGATTTCCCAATAGTAAATGTTTTAAATATCAGTTTTTATAAAACTATAATAATGATTTGATAATACAATTGGTATATAGAAATTTAAGCATCCAAAAAATTCCACCCAGGGTGGACCACCAACAAATAATATAACAACCTAAAATCACACCAATCACAATATGCCATAGAAAATAAAATTATTATATAATTGGTATTTAATAAATTTATAACTTAAAAATAATAATAATACATGTATATAATTAATTTCATCCATAATACCGCATATCAATGGTTGGATGTAAGAAAAATATCAAGTAAAAATGGTTTGGACTAATACCTCTATCTAAAAATCCAAAATCATCACCACTGATATCATCATTATCATCACCCTCATCACGAACATCCTTAAAAGAATCATCATCATAAACATCATCTTCACTATCCCCACTAGTGATGTAAGACCCAAATGACCACTATAATTGTCATTGTAATTTTCTAATACATCATATAAGAAGAAAATAATTGGAATTAAAATATCAAAAGCTACATAAATATTAGATGTAATCTATGGATATAAAGATATAATAACTTTGAAAAACTATTGGGTGTCATTTATAATTATTTCATAGCCCTTTATAGATATTTTTTCCATTATAATTTTCAACATAATGGTTCTACAAATCAGTTATACTAGAGGTTTTTTAGCTTCTATATATGTGAAAATACCTTTTAGGGATGATACTCATCCCTGTACAATAGTAAGCACTCCCATAGTGGCCATTATAAAATATATGTCATAAATGATCGTTTGAGATGATGTATTAAACTTCAGTCTCATCATAGGCCTCTATAGAATTTTTTTGATAATAAAAAATATAATATTAGTTATGAATAATATATCAATATTATAAAAAAGCATAATAATCATTAAAATCTTTTCCCATGACTCTTTGTTTATAGAACTCCTATATTTATTATTTCTACACAAGAGAAATTAATTTTATTTAAGGTACACACCCTTTCATATTAATCAATTTCATATTCAGTATATATTTTCTGTAAAGTATAATTATTCATTAAAATTTCATTTTTAAACAAAACTAATACATTCTAATCAATATTTACCTAACCAAAACCAAAGTAATTTTTTTTCAAAAATGAATCTTATCATCCCCATCTAAGAGGACGAAGAATAGATAAAAAATGAAGATACATGGTTCATCATGGCCAAGGTATAGTTAGATTATATTTTTTATTATTATCTTAGGTTGGGTTAGATGTCTATAATTTTACATATTTATTTTCATTTATTTTTATTTTGTATCAGTTTGACATGGTTTCATTGAGTAAAATTTGAGTCAGAATTGTTTTGATTAATTTGGATCATTTAGATCTACTTCATCTTTTTTTGGGTTCATTTATAGATAAATTATTTTTATCAGACAATTATTGGTCAATAAAGTTGAGTTTAGTTTACTCTACTTTATTTTTGATTATTTTTTCTTTGGTTTATTTCATTTTTTATTAGTTTATATATTTTTCTTGTTGTTTAATTAAAATTTTATTGGTAAATATTTAATTAATTTTATTTTATTTAGTTAAATTTAATTTTAATCATTTTGGGGGTTCAATTTGGATGAATTTTATGTATTTAAGTAAAGTATTTTTTTATATTTTTTATATATATATTTATATATTTCATTAAAATTATGGTTTTACAGAATTTAATTTATTTCAATCTTTTTTTATTAAACTGCAATTGGTTCAGGACTATTTTGGTAATTTGGTTCAATTTTTTCTCAATTTGGTTTTTCTATGTTTGATTTAGTATGGATAAATTATAGATATCTATGTTTATTTAATTTTTTTAATTGTATTCCCACTTTTGTTGTTATATTTTATAGTTTAAAATTTTACATGTTCATATTAACTAAATCTATTTACATGTTTATATATTAATATTAATTAAACCTATGTACATGTTAATACACTATAGGGATTACATCGATAAAAATAAAAAATAAAACATTTTTATATATTAATATAGATTAAATTTTAAAACATGTATATGTTAATATTAAGAGAATTTATTTTATTATTTTTAAGATAATATTACTTCATATTATTTATGCTATTTAAAGTGAAAATTTAAATGATTATATCAAATGTTTAAACTATTTAACTATTTATATGTTAATTTAGATTACATATTTGTATTTAAACTATATTAATATGTGAATAATTTGTAATTTAATAAGTTTTACATTTTATATTTTCAATCTCTATTTGAGAAATGATTTTACTAAAATTTAGTAGTTTTTAAAATTGATCTAGAATTTAAATTTTCATTCAAGAGGATTTTGTCCATATTATCTCTTCATAAGATATCATAACTTATTTTTATTAATTTATCCAAAATAATAACTTTCTCCCTTGATCTATGATTCACCTTTTGGTAAATCATTAAATGATCCATGCATCACTTGAGATAATAATTTAAAAATTGTTTAAAATGAATTTTAATAATGTAAAAAATTTAAAAAACATTATGAACTATTTAAAAATTATAAACAATTTAAAAATTTATTTCAAACTATAAACATTTTTCAAACTATAAACTATTTAAAATTTAAATCTAAAAATTTGAGCTGAAAAATGAATTTTTTCCTTTTTTTATTCAATTAATTTAATTTATCACATTTTGAGTCTGTTTAGGTTAGTATATATTAATTTAATTCAATTCAGTTCAATTATATTTCTTTATATTAGGTATCATTCATTTTTGTTATTTTTTATGTAATTCAATATAAATCATTATAGTTGATTTTGATTATTCCAATTATACATTAGATAATTACTATTAGTTTTGGCCAGTTTATGTCTATTGGGATCACATCATGCTTCTTTAGTATTATTTGGGATGGGTAAAATTATTTTTGATTTGGGATGGGTCGGTACTTCCATGGTACAATTAGTTTATGTTTTTTAGTTCAATTTGTATCACTTTAGTTTACTTCAATTGAACTATCTTTTATTTGGAATCTTGTAGATAAATTATATGTGTGGTAGGTTTGTTTTTTTATTATAGTTGTTTTGGTACCTAATTAAACTCAATTATACAAGAAAAAAAATGGGTTTTTCTCACATTCATCCATATTAAAATCTCCCCAAGGTGTTGATATACTTCCTAGATTTCTTTTTTTTATTTTATTGAAAAAAATCCTAAAAAATAAAACTCAATAATATAAAAAAGATTAACAATACGAATAATAATCATTTAAAAAAACACATTAAATTTTAATAATATATTAAATTCATTATTCATCCAATAAGTATTCATTTTATAGTAAAATTTTATAGAAAAACATTGATGTTTGGTATACCTAGTACATTAATGTCAACTCTACCATACTATCCACTATACTAATCATGATTATATGAACCCTACAACTCACTTAATTCCATCAATCATGTATCTCTTTTAACATCATTGTTGGGAAAATTATAGTGAAGTTTCTACCAAAATTTTATTTCATATAAATTCAATAATCATATAAAAATTAGACAAATAATATTTATTACTCAAATATAAGCTTATGAACTATCAATGATTTTGTCTAAAATGTGCCTTTAGAAGACTAGTTACATGGTAATGATATCACTATATTTGGAAAGTGTCACTATAAAAATCCTATATTATATCATTGATTTACCAAAAAATTTATTGTCTTCATTGTACTTATCAAACCACCTCCCTAAAAGGTACCCCTCTTAGTCCATCAAGGAAATAATAGAGATTATGACACTTGAATCCCACATTCAATAGTCCATGGTTTGGTGACAACCATTAAGGGTATATCATAAACACATATTAGAGGCATTACCTTATAATTTTTCATGAACGAGGTTTAAGATATAAATTCCAAACAACTCCATATGATCAAAAAAGTAAATATAGATCCCAATAATGAATCTAATGTGAAACAAACTAGAAAACATAAAAAATTACTATAATTACCAAAAGAAAATCCCACGACAGTGACCTAGAAGCCCAAACATCTTTTGAACAAGTCTATGATCATTTAATGTCTAACCCGATCACTAGATAGCTCCTACGATCCTAAAAAATAGTTTATATATGCATAGGGTGAGTATAATAAGTAAACTCAATATAATCTTCATTAAGAAATATTGTACAAAAGATAAATAACGATTACTAAATCCTATTGAAAATAAGCGAAAGAAACTTATCACCAAAATATGTATGTTATGTTACCATCCTATCCATGAATCTCAAACCAAGTGTTAGATAAAATTTAACATTAAATATAATATCAATTGAATGTACGCTGATACCACTTCCCTAATGGTTTTCTACTCTTCCCTAACATCACATGTCTGGATCCATCACTTTCTAAAAGAAATACTTGACAATGAAACCTAGGCTACTATATAGTATCATTCAACTTGTGCACCACATCATCCAATCATCACATACCATGCTCTCAATTCACAAAATAATCACATTATCCCATACCAAATATCAATATTGGAACCTAATTGTTGGTCGGAGTGGATACTCAAGAGGGGAGAGAATTGAGTTCCAATAAAAATTTCTATTAAAAATATTTCTCTTAAAATCCACCTATTTAAAAACAAGTTAAACTGTAGTGAATTTATACAGATTGTAAAAGTTCAATTAGTTTCTCAAAGATTGATTAGGTCTCAGTTAATTTAATCAAAAGACTAAATTAACTTTTGAAACTAACTTACTGGTTCACAATAGGTATAAACACTTGCTAATTTAACTATCAAATTAACTTTAAAACAAATTTTATTTCAAAGTAATTAGTAGCGGAATATAAAATATATAGAATAATTTAGACTTAAACTAAAATGAACAGCAGATATAACCAAGAGGTTCAGTCTCAAGCTGATACTTAGTCCTCTCAAATTTATATAAATTTGATCCACACCCTGGATCGGGGTAAACAATAGGGAAAACACTGTCCAGGTACAAAGACCTCTACCAAAGTTCTACGTGGGAAAACCGACAATAGCTCACAGGCTGTCCAGGTCTTACATGACCTCTACCACTATCCACAGTGGGAAATAAGGGAGTTATAAAGTTTGAATGAGGATTTATAAATCCTCCAATTTAGCATAGGATATAGTGTGTGTAAGAAATATACAGAGTATACACACTGATCGAAATATAAATAAAAGAATCATTAAGAGAGTATATGTGAGTTTAGAATTCTCTAGTTATTTTAAGTGCAACTCTGGACTCCTTTTGATTTGTCAGAATTGGATATGATTCCATCTCTGGTTTTTGTATAAAAAACATAGGGTTGTTTTCTTCAAGTTTAGTTTGAACAGCTTGAGTGCATGAAGATTTCGTTGTATTTCTTTACTCAAGATACAGCTTGTGTTCCCCTCTAGAATGAGTGGCTTTGTGTATGTCCAGTGCGCTTCCAGTATGAATGTATCTTTTTACCTTTTATGTGAATGCACCATGTTTCAATACTATTCAGCCCTTTCCTTTTACACCCTTCTCGTTCCTTCTTAGTTCATGATTCATCACTTTCTGCCTGGTCTTTGTCCTTCCTTTTATAGCTTTCAGCTCCGGTAAAAAGAATTATTACCTTTTTCAGGGGTACTAGGTACGGTTCCCTGACATGCCAACAACTATCATTAAATAACATTAATTGTATTAAAAACATCAAATATAACCGTTTCATAATAAATAAATAATATTGAGAGTATAGAGTTTGACTGGTCAGTCTTTCATTAGTAGCCTTCTGTAGGTAACAGTTGGCTCTATGTAACAGTGACCTTCTATCGGTAGCTGTTTAATCTTTTGTCGGTATCTCTTTGAACATCTATCAGTATCTCCTGGTATCGGTAGCTCTTTGATCATGTATCGGTAGCTCCTAGTATTGATAGCTCTTTGATCATATATCGGTAGCTCCTAGTATCGGTAGCTCTTTGATCATGTATCAGTAGCTCCTGGTATCGGTAGCTGTTACTCTGTGTATCGGTATCTCTATATACCTATGACTTCATCTATCGGTAGAATTTTCTTCTATCAGTAGCTCTGGTGTAACAATATCTTGTATCGATAGACTTTTCATCTGTGCATATCGGTAGCTCCGTTTCATTCTAGTGAAGTATATATATCGGTAGACTTATGCATACCGGTAGACTTGTTCTATCAGTTTCTCAGTTTCTTTCGGTAGCTGTCTGTATCGGTGGACTTGATCTATCAGAGACATGTGCTTACCGGTGGAATTATACATATCGGTAGCTCTGCGTATCGGTGACCTTTGACTATCGGTGCATATGTCTATCGGTAGACTAATTCTATTGGTAGACTATCTTTATGAGTAGCTATAGGTATATTAGTAACTTAAACACTTATCTGTTTTATGCAGAACACATCCGAATGAGTTATAATTAATTCAAAACTCATATAATCATAGATAAACATCGATTAACATATTTCAAAGATTATTTTAACATTATTATCATCTTGATCATAGATTGAAAGAATTAATATATAGATGCACATTATTTGGGATTATCAAAGTATGTGAAAGCATAATTGGGATTATCAAAATAGGTAAGGTCAACAAACTCCCCATTTTTTATAATCACAACTTATGATATAATAATCTCAAAATAATGAGTAATGAATCAGAGGATATATCATTAAATTCAATTATATCAGAGAAAACAATATAAGATGTGAAATATGCAATATACAAGAGGTGGAATTAAATGCAATGGTATCAAAGGTACAAGGCATAGTAGCTGTCCCTTAGAATATTAGATCTCCCTTCCGCATAAAATTTATTATTCCTAGATATAATTTTTCTCCCCTTATAATATTTCTCCCCCTTTGTGATAATCAAAAAGTGGGAAACAACATAGAGAAAAGGAACAAAATGAGAAAGAAAGGAAAACCATTTGTAGTTCATGTGGCAAAAAGGTACAAGGAAATAAAACAAAATACAATGGATTTCTATCAAATATATTAGCCAGCTATTTAATTCACATACTCAATGTGAGATTTTCTCTTTGGATCAGAAGAGGATTCAGACTGTGTAGATGCAGGTGAAGGCTTATGAATTCCAGAAACGATCATAGGAGGCTGAGCCATTGAAACTGTTCTTGGCCTGTACTGAGTAGTTCTTTGAGTGATCATAGGAGTAAGGCTTCGAATGGATTGGGTTGGAGTCAGCTGAACATGAGAAGCAGTAGAGGCATAGGAAGGTAAATTTGGAGGTATAATCACTGGCCTAATATCGACATGCAATAAAGGAAACAAGAGATTTCTGAAATCCATAATTATTCCTCCTCCTCTCTCCATAGAAGATATGAATTCATCCTTGTTTTCCATGAATTTTTCCAAGGCTAGAGTCAACTCTCTTAGCTTGCTGACTTGTTCTATTAAGGCTTGATTTACAGGCGGGAGCTTCATGTTCTCTTACATAAGCTTGAAATGATTTTTTAGCTAATGTTTGGTATAAATTGTTTGAAAATAGTAGTCTACCTTTTCTTTCACTTCTTTCTGAGAGGCAGAAGCTTCTCTCCTATAGTCTTGGACTATCTTTATTATTTCTGTAGCTGAATCTCTAGTAGAAATAACCACTTTGCTCAGGTCGGATGAGTCTATAGAGCCACTGGTTGATGCTGAACCAAGATCCTCCTTCATCACAGCTCAAATTTGGTTTAGCTCTATTGAAGGTCTCGAGGCAAGAGAACCAACAGAGAAGGTTACTATTTACTTGATGTTTTTGGTCAACCCACTGATAAGATTTTTGACTTGGGAATCCTGGGTGCTGACATGATCTTTCATAAAAGTTTTAAATCCTTCAAAGACTGATACCATTTGGCTCACAACACTTTTTAAATAAGCTAAATCTTTATCTGATTGGGATTTAAAACTCATATAAGATTCTAAAGATATAAAAAATTTCTTTATAACTTCAACATCATTTTCCAGTCTAGATACTTGAGTCTGGAAAGCTGTAACTTCATCCACTATTTCTGCCACAATGGTAGAGACATTACAGCCAAGAGAGAGTTCAACAGACTTTTCCAAATTTCTCATCTCTTAAAAAAAGCAGTGCTTTAACTCGGCAACAGAAGCACTAAAAGACTCTTTCAGCTCATTATTTAAAGAATCAAGATTAGCTCTAGTAATCACATTAGTAGGTGAAGCCACAACAGGTTCCCTTTCAGATACTGTACTGTTTACTGAGTCATTAATAATCGATTGAATGGATGACACCAATGAAACTTCTATTTTCATTATTTCTTCCACAAAACTGATTTTTAGGTTAGACTTGAGCTTATCCAGATCATGCATTCTGACCACATATTCAGGTCAAAACTCAGTCTAAATATCATAATTGGTTTTTGGTCTATTGAGGGATGCCTCATTATCAGAATCTGGATAGTCCAATCCACAAACCACAAAACCTAGGTCTTCTACCCAGTCCTCAATTTCAACAGCCACTGACACACTAACAAACCTGGTTTGATGCTCACCCTTAACTGGTGCATTCTCTTGTACAACAAGAGCATTCTAGCAGGTCTTTCTTCCTCAAAATAATCTTCTACTATTAATTCCATCTTTACAACAGCTGCAACAACAGGAGGCTCCTCTAGATTAGGCACAAGTCCTTCCATCTTACCCACTACTTCTTTAACAGGAACAATTGAGCTTCCAATCAATGGAATCAAGCTTAAGCAAATTGAATCAGAGGCTTTAGATTCATTCTCCCTTTCTTCTTCATTCCCAGGGACTGGCTGGTCTTCCTCATTAGCAGGTGTTTCTTCTTCTTCTAAAGCTTCCAGTTCTGAAGACACAAATTCAGTAGCAGGACTTGGGGGCAAGTCTAGATCCCTTCCATCTGCCATAGAAGTCTTATCTTCATCAGTCTCATCACTGTACTCAGGTTCTTCTTCATCAGGTCCTAGACCTGGATCCCTCACATCCTTAGGCCTTGAAGGATGATTCACAGGATTGAATTTATCATACACCTTCTTGTCATAATTAACCCATTCTCCTCTCCATGGGTTCCAATTTATCTTTATATATTTGCAAACTGTGCTTGTGATATAGAAACTATTCTTTACTATCACTATCTAATCCTAAGACTCATCTACCCCTTTAACTTTTATCATCACTGAGATCAACTTGGAAAAGAATAGGGCATTGGTTTTTGATTTTGGCTTGGTCATGTCCTCCATTTGAAACATTAGCAATCTACACAGATTCACTTTCACATAATGTCTCAAGAGATGTAAGAGATAGATATCCTGATATATTAAATTCACAAAGTCCCCTCTCCTTGGTATTAAGACATGATGAACAAATTTGAACATCAATATCTTCTGTCCATCCATTTCAGTAGGAACCAATTGTATTTTATTGCCACTACTGGTGAGCTCTTACAAGGCAGTCTCATAATCAAATATATCACTTGTAGGTGGTATTGCTTTCGAGAAATATCTAGAAACACCTTCTTGTGGAACCTTCAGGCATTCAGACCAGTCAACAGATGAAAAAGATATCTCCTTTCCATTCACAAAAGAAATCACTCGGTTCTCATCTTCTGATTTCTCAAAGCTCACGAACTCATAAAATTGTTTCACTAGCTTCAGATAGTAGAGGCCATTGTTGTTCAAAAAGAAATATACCCACTTTTGATCTTCCAGCACATCAAGTACTAATGATTTGCTAGCCAACAGCCATTCCACGCACAACTCTTTTTTGATCACAATAACTCTATTTTGAAAATTTGGGTTTACTGGTCACCTCCTTGATCTGGTTATACCAACACTACCACTTGATTATGGATCAGACTTCTCCTTCTTTGCATTCAGCTCATCAAAGTCATCTATGATGGTAGGAAGTTTGGTTTTTCCATATTTGGTTCGAGGGATTTAGGGTTTTCGAGAGATTCAGGAGCCAAGGTTTGAGGGTAAAGGGTTTGAGGCTCGATGGATTGATAAGTAACTAGGACATAGTTTTATCATTTAGGGATCATTAAATAAATAATTAAAATATCATAAGTATAAAAAATTCAGATTATGGCGGCATACAAAAGTTTAAAACAACGTGTACTCATCGGTAGGGTTTATCAGTGATAATTCCTAACAGTGAGGTCAATCGGTGAGGTTTTACATCGGTGAGGTTTTACATCGGTGAGGTTTTACATCGGCGAGGTTCACACATCGATGAGCTTTTAACATTGGTGATTTATTCACATCGGTGAGGTGTTCACATCGGTGATTTATTCACATCAGTGAGGTATTCACATCGGTGAGGTTTTCTACTGATCAAGGTTAATCATTCCTAACTCATGTCTAATGTAACTTAACCTATCAGAACTTAAAGGTTTGGTGAAGAAGTTGGATAATTGATGTTCAATACCTATAAATTCAAGAGTAATATCACCTTTTTGGTAGTGATCTCTCAAAAAGTGGTGCCATACATTAATGTGTTTGGTCCTACAGTGAGATACAGGGTTCTTCGAAATGTTAATTGCACTAGTGTTATCACAGTTAATAGAAACATGCTTAAAATCATATCCATAGTCTAAAAGAATGTGTTTCATCCACAAAATTTGTGCACATAAACTACCAATAGCTATATACTTTTCTTCAGTAGTGGAAAAAGCTACAGAATTCTGATTTTTACTACACCAAGATACTAAGGATTTTCCTAATAAATGACATGTTCTAGATGTGCTTTTTCTATCCAACTTATAACTAGCAAAGTCAGCATCTGAATAAATCATTAATTCAAAAGATTTTCCTTTTGGATAAAACAAACCCAAATTTGTAGTATGTTTAAGATATTTGAAAATTCTTTTAACAACAAGTAAATGAGATTCTTTTGGATTATCTTAAAATATTACAGACATACACACACTAAACATAATATCTGGTCGACTAGTAGTAAGGTAAAGTAAGCTTCCAATCATACCTCTATAATTGGTTTGATCCACTGGTTTCCCAGTTTCATCTGCATCCGATTTATAGACTGTACTCATAGGAGTATCATTTTTTTAATACTATCCAAACCAAAACATTTTAAAATATGCTTTGTATATTTACTTTGATTCAAAATAATACCATTTTCATTTTGAAAAACATGAAATCTATGAAAATATTTGAGTTCTCCCATTAAACTCATTTCAAATTAGTTTTGCATACTCTTTGAAAAATCAGTACATAAAGAATGTTTATAAGATCTAAAAATAATATCATCAACATAGATTTATACTATCAAAACATCTTTAGAAATTCTTTTGATAAAAAGAGTTGGATCAACAATCCCTTTAGTAAAACTTTTTGAAATAAGGAAATTACTAAGTCTATCATACCAAGCTCTTGGAGCTTGTTTCAAACCATATAAAGCTTTAGATAGCTTAAAAAATTGATTTGGAAAATAAGGATTAGTAAATCCAGGTGGTTGTTCAATAAAAACATCTTCAATTATAAAACCATTTATAAAAGCACTTTTGACATCGATTTGATATAACTTGAAATTCAGATGAGCAACATAGGCAAGGAAGATCCTAATAGCTTCTAATCTAGCAACATGGGAAAATGTTTCCTCATAGTCTATACCTTCCTCTAGACTATATCCTTGTGTAACTAACCTAGATTTGTTTCTAACTACGTTTCCAGATTCATCAACTTTGTTTCTAAAAACCCATTTAGTTCCTATTGTCAAAGTGTCCTTAGGTCTTTCAACAAATTCCCAGAATTTGTTTCTTTCAAATTGAGTTAACTCTTCTTGCATAGACATTACCCAAAATTCATCATTGATTGCATCATTGACATTTTTTGGTTCTAGCTGTGAAAGAAATGCTTGATGTTCAACCTGGTTTCTTAGATAAGCTCCAGTATGTGTCCCTCTATCCAGATTACCAACAAAACCATCCAAAGGATGATTCTTTAGAATCCTAGTTGATCTAGTAAAGGTAGGACTAGATATTTCAGGCTCTTCTCTGAGTTCGGGTTCTATTGAAGTAGATTATAGAATATGTCTAGAAATGGATGTTTTTACAGCAGGTTCTTTAGTTTTATCATTAAGGTCCAGAACAGTCAAATCTTCTTCAAGATTTTCAAGAGAATACATAGGTTCTTGTGGATCAGTTTCATCAAACATGATGTGAAAAGATTATTCCACACATTTGGTTCTCTTGTTAAAGACTATATAGGATTTTCTAGTTAAATAATAACATAGAAAAATTCCTTCATCACTTTTGGAAGAAAATTTGTCAAGATTATCCTTGGTATTGAGGATAAAGACTTTGCAGCCAAAGACTCTGATGTAACGAACTTTAGGTTTTCTATTGTTCCACAGTTCATAAGGGGTCTTCTTAAGAGAAGGTCTAATCAAGACTCTATTGATAATATAACAAGCTGTATTCATAGCTTCAACCCAAAAATAAATAGGCAGGTCATACTCATTAAGCATGGTTCTTGTAATTTCTTACAAGATTCGATTTCTGCTTTCTACTAGACCATTCTGCTGAGGTGTTCTAGGGGAAGAAAAGTTGTGACTGCAGCCATTGTGTGAGAAATACAATTCAAACTCATGATTTTCAAACTCACGACCATGATCACTTCTTAGGGTTTTAATCTTAATTCCACTAAGGTTCTCTACAGACTTGGATTATTTGAAAAAATAAGAACAAGCTTCACTTTTGTGAGCTAAGAAGTATATCCATGTATAACTAGAAAAGTTATCTACTAGGACATAGACATAGTGCTTCCCATTTAAACTAGAAACTCTAGAAGGTCCAAAGAAATCCATGTGAACCAACTTGAGAGGTTGAGAAGTTGAAACTTCATTCTCTGATTTAAAAGAAACTTTATGTTTCTTTCCCTTTTAACAGGGATTACAAACTTTGTTAGTTGGGAATTCAAGTTTAGGTAGGTCTCTAACTAAGTTTTTCTTAGTCATTTTTCTAAGTAAATAAATGTTGCAGTGGCCTAATCTTCTGTGCCATAGCCAAGATTATTTATGAGAAGCATTTAAACAGGTAACGTTTTTCTTGACTAAAGAATTCAAATAAATAGCATAAACATTTTCATTTATTAAAGCAGAAAATACCAAAAAAAAATTTATAGTTAAAAACATTGAAAGAATAATTTTCAAAATTAACATTAAATACATCATCACATAAATGAGAAATACTCAACAAATTATATTTGAGTCCATCAAAAAATAAAACTTTAGAAATTAAAACTGAATTAATGTTACCAATCTGGCCTAGGCTGATGATTTTTCCTTTAGAATTATCACCAAAGGTGACATAGCCTCCATCAACCTTGATTAAACTCTTAAAGAATGAATAGTATCCAGAAATGTGCCTTGAACATCCACTGTCCAAGTACCATACCTTCTTATGAGAACTCTTCAAGTAGGTTTCCTACAAAACAGTTTAAATAGAGAATGATTTTGGTACCCAGATCTTCTTGGGTCCAGACAGGTTAGCAAGCAATGTTTTAGGTACCCAAATTTTTCTTATGGGTCTCATATAATCAATAGATTCAATAGATTTTGAAAGATAAAATCTATTTGGTCTATAACAATGTGAATAACTAGTTGAGGCATATTAATTTCCCAAACTGGAACTTGCAGAATTTTGTCCAGATTTAGGAATAAATCTTTTTTTGGTAAACTGTCTCTGTCCAGGTTAGTATCCCAAACTAATAGTGTACTTTGGTGCAACTTATTTACCTAGAATTTCTGTAAGGGTGTTATTTCCATTTTTGAATTTTTCTAAGTCCTTCCTCAGTTTCTCATTAGTCATTTTCAGTTCAGTTTTTTCCTTAAGCAATTGAGCATTCTTTTATTTTTCTACATCAGGAGAATATTTAACAGTACTAGATAAATCATGGTGTTTATTTAAGGCTTTGTACTTATCCTTAAGTTCATTACATGTCTCTTATAGCATATTAAAATATTCAAATAATTCTTCACTAGACATATTTTTAGATTCAGAATCAACTCCAGAATAATATGAATTTAAAGTAGGAGAGTCCAGTGTTACCTCAGATGTGTTTGTCATAAAACAAATGTTAGATTTATGAGAATCTTCATCCTTAGCAGAATCAGAATCACTTGAAGTGTCTTCTGAATCACTCCAAGTTTATTTCATTGCTTTCTTATACTTTCTTCCCTTGTAGTAATGTTTCTTCTTGAACTTCAATTTTGGACAGTCAACTTTTACATGTCCTTTCCTTTTGCACTCATAGCAGATAACTTCATCACTCTTATCAAATTTCTTCTAGTCCTTCTTCCAGTGACCCTTGTTGTAATATTTACCTTTGTAGTTTAATTTTTTGAATAATTTCTTCTTCCAATAGAACTTCTTATATCTTATGGCTATCTAATCCATCTGAGCATCACTATTAGAGTCTAAACTTTCACTTATTGAGATTTAAGAAGATATGTGAACTTTCTCCTTGTCCTTTCTCTTTGAGGCAGTAGACTTAAATTCCACTGACTTCCTTCTAGGTTCATCATCTTATTTCTTATTCACCTTGAGTTCTTCCTCATACATCATAAGCTTACCAATAAGCTCCGTAACAGGTAGTGAACTTATATCACATGATTCTCTTATGGAGACAGATGTGACTCTCCATCTTTCTGGTAAACATCTTAATATTCTCATAATTTTTTCCTTTTCTAGAACAACCTTACCAAGAGAGCTCATTGTGTCGACAATCTCATTGAACCTGAGAGACATGTCATAAATGGGTTCATCAGGATTCATCTTAAAGTTATCATATTTAATAGTATAAGTATTCATCCTCATTTCTTTAACATTGGTTATTCCCTCATGGAAAACAGCCAAAGTGTCCCAAATTTCATAAGAAGTTTTACAAGCAGATATTCTATTAAATTCTTAATCTCCTAGAGCACAATATAGGGAATTCATAAATTTACAATTATTATTGTAAGCAGTATTTGTAGGTTCATCCCAATTAGTTCTAATAGTCTCTGGAATCTTATATTGAGTTTCTATTGCACTCCAGATATCAAATCCCATACTTTCTAAATGAATTTTCATTTTAAGATTCGACTAAGCATAATTTGTACCATTAGAGAAAGGTGGCCTATTGGTAGCAGCACCTTATAGTCTATTGTCCATAACTAGATTTTATAAAATATATTTAAAGTGATAAAATTTAGAACTAAGAGAAATTTAAGATCTTTAAAGATGCAACAAAAATCACAGTTGAAAAAACAAAGTATTTTGAAAACTTGTATTAATAAAATCAATCCTCTGATACCAAATATTGGTTGGAGTGGATACTCAAGAGGGGGGTGAATTGAGTTCCAATAAAAATTTCTGTTAAAAATATTTCTCTTAATATCCCCCTATTTAAAAACAATTTAAACTGTAGTGAATTTATATAGATTGTAAAAGTTCAATTAGTTTCTCAAATATTGATTAGGTCTCAGTTAATTTAATCAAAAGACTAAATTAACATTTTAAACTAACATAATAGTTCACAATAGGTATAAACACTTTATAATTTAACTATCAATGTAACTTTAAAACAAATTGTATTTCAAAGTAATTAGCAGTGGAATATATAATATATAGAATACTTTAGACTTAAACTAAAATGCACAACAGATGTAACCAAGAGGTTCAGTCTCAAGCGAAGACTTAGTCCTATCAAATTTATATAAATTTGATCCACACCCTAGATCGGGGTGAAAAACAGTGATAACACTGTCCAGGTACAAAGACCTCTACCACAGTTCTATGTGGGAAAACCGACAATAGCTCATAGGCTGTCCAGGTCTTACTTGACCTCTACCACTTTCCACAGTAGGAAACAAGGGAGCTATAGAGTTTGAATGAGGATTTAGAAATCCTCCAGCTTAGCATAGGAGACAATGTGTGTAAGAAATATATAGAGTATACACACTGCTCGAAATGTAAATAAAAGAATCACTAAGGGAGTATATGTGAGTTTATAATGATCTAGTGATTTGGAGTGTAGCTCTGGACTCCTTTTGATTTTTCAGAATTGGATTTGAGTCCCTCTCTGGTTTTTTTTTTGAAAAACAGAGGGTCATTTTCTTCATGTTCAGTTTGAACAGCTTGAGTGCATGAATATTTCGTTGTAGTTCTTCACTCAAGATGCATCTTGTGTTCCCCTCTAGAATTAGTGGCTTCATATATGTCTACTGTGCTTCCAGTATGAATGTAGCTTTTTTCCTTTTGTGTGAATGCACCACGTTTCAATGTTATTCATCCCTTGCCTTTTACACCCTTCTCATGACTTCTTAGTTTGTGATTCATCACATTCTGCCTGGTCTTTGTCCTTCCTTTTATAGCTTTCACCTCTGGTAAAAAGAATGATTACCTTTTTCATGGGTACTAGGTATGGTTCCCTGGCATGCCAGAAACTATCATTAAATAACACTAAATTCATTAAAAACATCAAATATAACCATTGTATAATAAATAAATAATATTGAGAGCATAGAGTTTGACTGGTCAGTCTTTCATTAATAGCCTTCTGTAGGTCATGATTGACTCTATGTAACAGTGACCTTCTATCGGTAGCTATTTGATCTTTTATCGGTATCTCTTTGAAAATCTATCGGTAGCTCCTGGTATCCGTAGCTCTTTTATCATGTATCGGTAGCTCCTGGTATCGGTAGTTGTTACTCTGTGTATCGGTAGCTCTATATACCGGTGACTTCATCTATCAGTAGACTTTGCTTCTATCAGCAGCTCTGGTGTAACAATAGCTTGTATCAGTAGACTTTTAGTCTGTGCATATCGGTAGCTCTGTTTGATTCCAGTGAAGTATATATATCGGTAGACTTATGCATACCGGTAGACTTGTTCTATCAGTTGCTCAGTTTCTATCGGTAGCTGTCTGTATCAGTGGACTTGATCTATCAGAGACATGTGCTTACCGATGGACTTATACATATCGGTAGCTCTGCATATCGGCGACCTTTGCCTATTGGTGACTATTTCTATCGGTAGACTAATTATATCAGTAGACTGTATTTATCAGTAGATATAGGAATATTAGTAACTTAACACTTATCTGTTTTATGCAAAACACATCCGATTGAGTTAGAATTAATTCAAAACTCATATAATCATAGATAAACATTGATTAACATATTTCAAAGATTATTTTAACATTATTATCAGCTTGATCATAGATTGAAAGAATTAATATATAGATACACATTATTTGGGATTATCAAAGTATGTGAATGCATAATTGGGATTATAAAAACAGGTAACGTCAACACTACTAGATTATATGATCCACTAAAACATATATCTTGATGGTATTACCTCAATCCATCACATCCAAAACATGAGAAATAATCCATAGGATAATATATCTGAGATACAAGTGTGTCAAATAACCAAGATAAATTACATACATCCACACAAATATATATGGAGAATGATAATTAGTTATCATAAAATCACATTATACTTCCTGGAGAAGAGATAAGGGGCTACATAGGGTAGTCAACCATCTTTTCCTTGTAAAAAAATATGTTGGGAAAAACACCCTCACAAAGACCACTGGGTTTCATTTTCCCTAATGAAAAGGTAGGGGTATCATGTGAAATCACATAAAAACAGAATATGTATATATATTTGTGTGTGTGTGTGTGTATAGCTCACAAACAAACTATGGGAATCAACCTAGTCTTGGGATTAACTTTATCTATCATCACTTGAACACCTAGCTGCCTCTGTTAAGCACTATATATCCTATACATAGAGAAACATTTCAATCGATTTTAATTTAATTTTTTCCAATAAACAATCACATTATGTTAATTCTTTAAATTAACATTTGAACATTAATTTAATTGTATCATCAATTGATTCCCAATCCTAATTAGTCTAAACCAATAGATCTGATGGTTTCTCAAGATTTACGTCATTTTCATTCCAAAAAACCACCTACCCCATGGGTTAAAAACATTATTATTCATTATCATTCCATAATTAAAGGTACTCTTTGACTCATACTAAGAAATCATAAATAGGTGTAGAAATAAAGCACAACCATATTTCTCAAGAAGTGTGGAATGGAATAATGAAATAAAAAACCTGGCTATCTGAAAATTATTGACTATTTATTAATAATATCCCTATCTTCTATAATATAATTGTGAAATCTAATCTTCAACATACTCATTCAGTATTGGAACCATAAAAAAATGCCACCATGCATATATCATTAAATAATGCCATCTTAGAAATCAACTACATCCAAAAACATGAGCCTCCCCTCCCATGTATAATCAACCATAAACCATCACATTATCATATAACATAGAATCACAAGGATCACATCCATAGTAATCCCAAAATATGGTAAGGAAATAATAAATATTTTATATGGAATCAATGCCCTAAAAACTAAGGAATCCACCTTTCATGAGAAGAACAGATCGCTTAGCCTCAAATATTAATAATTATCAAACAACTAGTTAATTACCAACCAAGATTTATGAATTAATTTATCACATTCTACTAGCATAGGAAAAAAATGTAATAAGCTATAAAACACTATAAATTATTTAAACACTATTCCATTCATAACATCATGTTTCAAAAAACCTCAAGGAAGAAAATATCAATTAACATACAATTTTATTATTTTAAAAACAGAACATCTAGCTTCATGTTATTAAAAAAGAATCAATTAATATATGTAAAAACTATTTAAGTTAAACATGCATCATGTGTCAATTTTATTTCTGTATAATCATAAGAATGAATAGTTTCATTTAAACATGATTCTTTAATTCTTTCGTAGTAAAAAATTCCAACATTACATTATTAAAAAAACATTTTAATCTCAATAATAAAAAAACATGCTAACCAATTCATAAATATATCGATATTATAGAATATTGTAATAAAATATTCAAACCATTATTATGGTAGAAACACAAGTGATCACTATAATATAAAACAATGTCTCATTAGTTATCCTTGTTTACTAATTTATATGGTTAATTCCACTATCACCCAAATACATAATGCATTTGTTTCTTTATTATTTAATATGAGATAATAGGATAACAAATAAATCCCCTCCCTTATGAATTTTAATATTCATTTAATTTGAACATAACAACAAGTGAGGATATTTAATTACCTCTCATGTGTAGAATATATACCCCTCTAAAGATATCATGCCATGAACATGCTACAAAACATAAAAATAAACCAATAATAATGAATGATATCAACCAACCTATATTGGAAACACATAAAAAATGAAACCAAATGGAAGAAACACAAGAGGCAGATGAAAATTCACCTCGAAACACCATAGATCAAAATTGGGAAACCAAGGATCAATCTTAATGGAAAGGGATTTGAAAAACCATGAAAGAGTGCCTCTAGTCACCTAGGATTTTAGAGGAAAAGTTAATAGGATGTAAATTTTGAAGGGTTTCTAGGAATTTTTAGGAAAATTAGAATTTAGAATTCCATGGTCCAATACACTACACCACATGGATAAAAAAACTAACTCAGGACAAAACTATAATGCATGGAAAGAGCCCAACCCAGTGTAAATTTGGTGAAGGATTCTTAAAGAAACATAAAATATTCTATATCATATATTCCATAAATCAAAAAGAGGTCCACATAAAAAGTTCAACCACCTTTCCATAGTATTCCACTTCCAAAGGAAAAGTCCATATTTTAACATATATCTATAGTGCAGCTACCCTAAAATCTTAGAACCATACAAACTCTCCACCCATGATTCAACACCAGCCTACTCTACATGTTGTAGGGGTAGATAAATTGGTATAATAACCCAAAACCACCACTTGATAATATGCACTATAGTTCGTAAAACACAATATAACTTTATCCCCTGACTAAACTACAAGGTATAACATAATCCTCTTTGTTGTAATCCTTATATATATATGAACATGAAAAATATCTCCCCTCCTTCCTCATACAAGGATCCTATATAAGTCTTCAATTCCTAGAAAAATAAAAATTGAAAGATTCTAAAAATATGGCCCCTTACATTAGATACCTCTAAAAAAATTATCAACCTTTGGAATTTAAAACCAAACCTAAATAAATGGTAATATATAAAGGAACATATAAATAAACACCATGTGAGATACCATTCAAGAATCAAACTAACATAAGAGTATAAAAACCTCATTTAGAAGAACTTGGTATAAAACTATGAAACACTAAAAACCTTCCCATAAACACTCTCGTAGTAGAGATCCCTCTCAAAAAAAAGATATGTTATAAACAAGGAATCGAAAATGATAAAACCATATCAATACCCATACATAGACCAACATTATAAAAACATCATACAAAAGGAGAAATAACATATGAAACCCCCAGAATATTGATCATGTATCTTTCAAAAACATTCCTAGGTATTATAATCCATTCCATCATGTCATCAGAAGACATGGACCAATGGAATAGAATGCCCATGAAATACCTTCTTATGGTGGTCCTGTATCTCTAGGATTCTCTTAAAAGGTAAATTAATTATCAAATTAAATATCACACTAATATATTATGTGAGATATATTAGGAAGATAAAATTGAAAATATGAAAATTGTAATATGCAATGTATCTTTCTCATTTGTGGGGGGAAGTTCTATTTGATATATGATGTCTAAAACATGCTACACCACCTTAAAGTCCCAAAAAATGTAGATAAATCATAAAATCATGACCAAAATTTCGCTAAACTTGATAATGAGTCACCTTAAAGAACACATAATCTAAAATATAGAAATCCATAAGTCTCCACCTATGTTCATAATAATACTTCTGATGATATCGAGATACCTTAATCCTCTCACAAATAACTTAAATGGTCTCTTCCATTCTCTATACAAGTTAATGTCTGAGAATTAGTTACTCTCCGAACCTAATGTAGTATAAGGTAGAGAAGAAATATCATCCATAAAAAACATCAACCAATGTCATACTAATAGTGTAGTTAAAACTATTGTTGAAAGAAAACCTGACCAAAATCTTAATTCATTATAAAAAAATCATAAAAATCACAGGCACAATCATGCAACATATCATCAAGAATATTGATATTTCACTCAGTATGAAATGCATTTATTGGATTAAAAGTAGTGTTAATACTTTTATAAACCCTATATTGAAAAAAGGATCAAAATCACATAATTTAATCATTGGGAATTTGTGGAGTCTCCCCACATCCTCTAATTACATCCTTGAAAAAACCTCAACTAAGATAGACTATCGGGTTTCTAATAATTAAGCCAATTTAAAAAAAAGGTCTAATATCATGCATATAAAATCATATTCTCCCTATTATAATGGGAAGTAAGTGAAAATTTCCATTAAAATTCTCTCCCACTAAAACTAAGGAAAATCTAATGGATGGAGAAAACCATCAGAAACAAGGTTTCTATCCTTTTTCTTCTCGAATACTAAATATCAAAAAACAAACTCTGGAATGGAACACATTAACCAAGGACCATAAAATTATCCTCGAAGAGTAGGGAACTTCATTTCAATTCCAGTATATACCACTAGGGTTGATCCATGAAACTCATGGAGAAACATATCACACAACACTTAATGAGTAAAAATCATTCATTGAAATAAAAACTAATGTTGATCATCCCTATTCCAACCGTCAGGGGAATCACAATAAATAACTTGATCTCACTAGACTGTCACCACTGAATCCCTTAGCTATGAATCCTCTACCTACTTCACTAAATATGATTACACCATCATTGAAAAACGTATCATATTCCTGTAACATTTACCCTTGGTAACACCACAATATATTTTGACCACATAAATATGGTGACATAGAACTATATATCTCAGTGTAAAGCCTCTTAGAAATTATTTTAATTTTCCTCATCATCTGGTGGTAATTCTAAATCATATCATAGGAGTGTTATATAATAGATCTTTAACTCTCAAAATTTGTGTATCCCCAATCAAAACATAAGTATCTCTTAGTTTCTGGACATCATTCCAGTCAAATAAAGAAAATCATATCGAAACTGGTCTCAGAACATCTCCCTTGAGATAGTTGGATCCTTGTGATTATTGATAAATAAAAACCACCACATGGTCGCTACTCCATACAGAATCATCACAACCAATAAAACCCAATAACCATTCTAAACATAGATATTACTAAAGGCTATATCCACTCCCTCCAACCTATCCTCTATTACTAAGTTTAAAATAGATCCATCATACTTCAATAGACTCTAACACTTAATCAATTAAAATTTCCTCCTACCAATGTCATTATCCTTGACCTATATCATACTACGGTCTACATTAATTTCCTACCAAACATCTTAAATGTTATTGTAATGAGGATGTCGAATAAGTGCCATATCTGTAAAAGTAAAAAGTATTAGGTAACCCTAAATGTGAAATAAGGAATATTTATGATTTATGATTTATTTATTTAATGGTCAACCAAATCATATTGTTTACCCATTTAAAATATGGTTTAAAAAGAATAATGATTCATAATCCTTTCTTAGGTCTCTAAACCCAACCCACATCACTTCACATAGTAGTAACATTATACAAAAAGGTATGTGTACCACTTCACATGTGGAATAAATACCCATTTCCTAGTTGTTCTCCTTTTTTTTACAACACATAATAAACTCAATTGATATAATTTCCCTACAAACATATGAATTAATCTCTTATGACTACCTCCAAACTCAATAATATCCCCAAAATTAAACATTTGATGCCACTTTATCATCATCCATTCCGTAACGGTATCCCTCATTAGATAAAATTAAGATAATGATATAATGATGCTTAAATACCTCCTCCAATTGGAGATAAGTGGGAGACAAGCACCATGGGAATATCATACACACAAATGGGAGGCATTGCCCTCTATGAATTGATAAAAAGGGAGATAATAAAGAAACCACCAACAAAACCTACTCATATAAAAAATAAAGATATATAAAAAAACATGTATATATTTTCCTACTAACTAAACAATAGTAAAATAAAAAACCCCCAAAATAAAATGCATTAGTAGTGACAAAAAATCCCAAATAACTCCATGAGCTCATAATATCAAGACCAATCTCCATAAATCTCAGTTGGTCATGGAAAATGTTATATATATATAGTGAGCATAATTGGTATAATTATTAAGATTCTCCCCAAAACAACTAATGGATAGGATAGAGAAAGATTATTAAATCCAAGGGAATAATAAGTGAAACTAAATCATCACCTAAATAGGCATGCTAAGTTCCTAGACACACCATTAATCTGTCACCAAATATTGAATACAAATTATAATATAAAAAATATCAAATGAAGGTACCCCTCTCTGACTTCCACACTGATTTTTTGTTATTCCTCATCATCATAAGTTTTAATCCTCCTCCATCCCAAAAAATTCGGACCTAAAGACATCTAGAATATTGTATCATATCATAAACCCTCAACATCTCATCATCACATAACATGAAATACATTCATCACATCACCTCATCATCCAATTCCACATCACTAAAAAGAAATTTAGTTTGTTTTGGGATCCACCACATCTTATTGTCTATTATTTCTCCTGAATACATCAAAAACCATACCCAAAATACCTATAAAAATCTATAGGATACTATATCTTAATATACATGCGTGTGGAATAAACTTAAGACATTATATCCCACTAAACATATATATGGAAAAAGATAACCATCGTTTATATTAGTACATAATTCTACCATGTTAAGAGAGAGGGGACATAATGGGCTAGTCATTCATCTATACCTCACCAACCTAGATGTTGGAAAAAGAACGCACTCATAGTCCACTAGGTGTTACTCAACCTACTAACATTGGTGGGTATGATATTAAATTTCAATGAAATTACAATATATATATATATATATATATATATATATATATATATCAAACCCATATAACTGGTATTGACCTACTCATAGTCTCAAAAACATCTATTTTTACTCAAACAACAAGTTTCCACCACTATGTACTAGATATCTTGTAAACATACAAACATTTTAAGACATTTATAATTATTTTTTCATATAATAATCAAATTAAAGTAATTATTTTAATTAACTACTAATCATGAGTTTAATAGGATAAAAAACTATTTCCCATTCCCTCTAGTCATAAAAAAATAAATCCCAAACATTATAAAGATTAAATCCATTTTCATTTGAAAAATCATTAAAACCCCTGGGTAATTTATTTAAAATTCATTATCATTCCATAATTATAGGGACTCTAAGAATTTTCCTAAGCTTCCATAAGGTGGTGCATAAACCAAACATAACCAACTTCCTTGAGATGAGGGTAAAGGAATAATAAAAATAGAAAAACCAACCATTCAACCTTTAATTTTGATTTATTAATAATTAAGCATCAAGAATTACATCAAAATACCGGGGAATCCCATATTGAACATGTTCCATCAATAGTGGTGTCATCTCGACATAACCACTTATATCACTATGCATCCCACCATCTTAAGAGTCAACTAATTCCACATAAATGAGCCTACCCTCCCATTTCTCTTCATCCATCAGCCATACCAATCTCAAATAATACCTTATTGTAAGGATTAAATCTATAAAAAACACAATATGAAGTAAAAAAGAAATATCTAGAAGATAGGGAACCTAAGATATAGAAATTATGGCATTCACCAATTACAAGAAAACATGATTGTTCAATGCAAAAAATTTATCTTTGTAAAACAATTGATACATTTATTTTCTTATATTAACCAATTCATTTATCATATGTAATAACAACAGGAATCACAAGGCATCAACTATCAAAAGATATGAATTATTGAAACATATTTCCATGTATTACATCTAGTTTCATAAAAAATTAAGGAATAAAATTTCAATTAACATGCATATTTATTATTTAAATAATAATAAAAATCATCATCACATTATTAATCAAAAAAATTACACAATGAAAATAATTTTAGTTTAACAAACTCAAGTTTCACTTTGATTTCTATCAAATCATAATTAATATTGATTCTATTTAAATATTCTTCATTAATTAATTAGCTAAAAAGATATCGACATTATATTTATTAACTTATTTCATATAAATAACTTTATAATACTAATAATAAATACAAATTATTACCAAATAAAAAATACAGATAGTGTAATATCATAAAAAAGAGGAAAATCATTATCATGGTGGAAACACATGTGATCATTACAACCAAAACCAAGGTTCATTGTTTAATCTATTTTTTTACTTTATTAAGGTTGATTCCACAATAACCCAAAGAGTTAAATCATTATACATATATTATTTGAAATTATATAATCTAAGAATTAATGAATCCTCAAACTAATAGATTTAAAAATTCATCAAATGAGAATGGAATAATAAGTGTAGGTATCTAATCACCTCTCCTACAATGAATTTATAGCCCTCTATGGACATTGATAAATGAATGTTCTACCACATATAAAAAAAATCACTATAATAAAAGAGATAAATATATGTATAATGGAAAGGATATATGGAATGAAATGAAATAAATCAAAAAAAGAATCCACATGATAATGAGGAAAAACTCCCCTCAAATAACTATGAATCAAACATGCGAAGTTGGGGATCAATCCCAACCAAAACTATTTAAAAAAACATGAAAAATAACCTTTACTCACCTAAGGTTTTGGGGGAATTGTAGGTTAAAGATAAGTTTGAAGATGTTATTTGAATTTATTGGAAAACTAGAATTTATAAGAACACACTACATTACCCTACACCATAGAACAAAATTGTTGACTTGTTAAAAAACTGTTGTGTATAAAATGTGGCCATTACATAGTACACCATGTCAAAGCTATGTCTAGGAACATTGATCCATAAATGTTATGGATCCTATATTTTAGGAAGTGGACTATGTCAAAAGGTAAACCACTACACTATAAAATTCCATTGTAAAATAAGAATCCCAGATTACAACCCATCTCTATGGTATAATGACACCAAAAAAAGGTAGAACTAGCAAAACACAACTCCTAAAGTTCCACACTGCATCCTACCCCCTACTCCTCAGGAGTACCAAAATTGATAGAAGAACCCAAACCATCCCATTGAACTTCTACTCCATAGTTATTAGTCCATGCTACAACATTATCTACTAACTGGTCTCTACAATGTTTCATAATTCCCTTTATCATAATCGTTTTCTATAGAGACAATTTCATCATATCTACCCTTATTCATACTCTGTGATTTCTATCGGTACCTCCAACTCTGGGAAAAACTGAAATTGTGGAATCTTTATAATATAGGACCTTATAGTACTCAATGATTACCTATGTTAGCCATTTCCATAAATCAAAAATGAAAATAAAACAACATATACTAATAGTAATATATCTATATGTGAAAGAATAAAATTAAAAAAATATGATAATACATGGTTTAATGAAAATTAATTATAGTTATAAATTTTACTTGGGTTGTACACATATATTTGAGTTAGGATGTTTAGTGGGATCTAATATATCCCTATTATATAACTAATAAAAGCCATGTGTTGTACCTATGGGGTCCAATATATGATCATGATGAAAAATATTCTAAAATAGATCAAAATTCTCTAGAGTTTAAGTTGAAGGAGAAAGAACATAACGTCCCAATATGAATAGAAAATGTAGGAAGTAAGGGAAACATTGATGTAGGTGGAAAATTATATAGGGGGTGAGGAGTGACAATTATCATAAGATAAGAAAATGGTATATGAGAAACATGAAAAGATGAAAATAGTCAAGATGGAATAAGTGGATTGATTATCCATGATGCCTCTAAGGGAACTGTGTGATGATAAAAAATTCTAGATGGTATATTTGGTGAAGGTTATATGTTTGATTGGGTATGGATATTGTTGTAAATAATTGTAATATCACCCCTAAAACAATCAGGCTGGTAACCACTATCACTTGTCCAGACATATATCAATTGTATCATGTAGGGTTTTATTGATTCAAATATCAAAAACTATTAATAAAGTGGTATTGTAAATTATGTTATTGATATATATATATATATATATATATATTTCTCACATTGGAAACTAGAGAAATAACTCGCATTAATCCCTTGATCAATATTTTTCAAAAATTCTCTTCCAAGACTTGTCTTTTTTAATTTTAATGTCATGAACTATCCCCTAGGGCCCGTTCTGTGACTACCCCAAGCCCGCCTTCCATAAGCTAGGGGATGGTGACTAGAACTGAAGGTGTATTCCCTAAAACAGGGAAGGCATTGCCTTTATAACCTATAAACACACATAACCAAACACATAGCAAGATATGTACGCAAGTCAACCTTATAGTAAACAAGTGAGTACAGTAAGTAAAAAAGGGCCAGAATACAAGACCAACTAGAAATTACAAGTACAACTGAAATGAAATACAACTGAAGAAAGATGAATATAGATACTGGACCGTCCTCTGAGGTTCCTACCTGAAGGGTAGGTACATCTTTCCTCCTTAGCACTAAAAGTCCACCCGTATCCCCTGTGTACCTTTATGCCATATGGTCCACCTTCGAGCACTGTCCAGTCCTGGTAACCTCTTCCTCAGTCAATGCTGTCCATTGTCTGCATCCAACACAACAAGGTGCAGGCATAGCCCGTGCAGGGGTGAGTATAACGATACTCAGTAGGGACCCCAAGACCCTCAAGGTCTCACAAAATCCACCAATGATAAAACAAAAAGTATGAAATAAACAGATAACCTTACTTAGGTATATTCCCATACATATACCTAAGTTATCAAGTAATTCATCTTTATCATGAGGAAAACACAGAGGTACTGAATCAGCTCACACCAGGATTTGTTCTATGGGTATTATCAAGTAACATTTCTAGTCATAACGTCGACCACCTCAGCTGCAGGAGAACTCCTCCTCTATAGAGTATAGTGGGACTGCTGCGTCACACAGAGGCACTTCCCACTAACCTTGGATTGCTGAGGTACTCCTCCTATTGAGTACTATGGGTCTGCCGCATCACCAAGGTGCTCCCCACCATGGGTATACTGCATCCCCAAGGCACTCCCCATCATGGCCTACTAAGGTACTCCTCCTGTCGAGTACCGTAGATCTACCATGTCACCAAGGCGCTCCCCACTGTGGGTCTGCTGCATCACCAAGGTGCTCCCCATTGGGCCTTTCAAGTCACTTTGAGTCAAAATGGTCAGCAGTCATCATGTCTCATCCAGCCACTGGGTTCCCGCACTATGCTCGCTTGTCTTCGGGAGGATCCGCTCCACAAGCTGCTGGTCGATACTCCAACTTCCACAAAGTCCGATGAAAAAGTATCTCAAAGTTTTTCCATGTCATAGGGGTCTCAACGCAACAGATGATGCTTCAATCAGATGCTCGGTCTGTGAGTTGTTATCCTTTTAGTCCCGATGGCTCAGTTGGATTCGTGCTCAATCCAACCTGACCGTTCCCCATCTTAATTCAAAACATAGTGGGGTATCAATCAAAGTGACTGAATCGCTCTAAGGTTCCCAACGCCACTGACAGTTCATATAACAAATGTCCAGTGCCAAAGTTATGGCCAAAAGAATTTAATTGGGTTGTAGTGGGCCCGGGTCTGGTCCGACCCAGTCGGACCGACTCAGCCTGACCCGGGCTGTCCCACTAAGCCCGGCTCAGTCCACTGGGTAGACCATCTCATTGGGTTTAGCCTGGACTGCTGGGCGGCCCGACCTACTAGGTCCGGCCCAGCAGGCCGTGAGGGCTGCGAGTGGCCACGAGGCCGTGGAGGGTTCTCTGAGGGCACTAGGCCGTTGGGTGGCTCGACCGGGGATGACGATTAGGTTGCAGGGTGGCGGTTTGGCCGTGGGGCGGCGGTCCAGCTGCGGTATGGTGGTTACACCGCGGTACAGTAGTCGGGCCCATGGTGGCGGTCCGGTCGCCTGGGGTGGCGGCCCATCCACTGAGCGACGGTCTGGCTGCGGGGCGGCGGTCCGACATCAAGGTGGTGGTCCAGCCATGGGGGGCGACGGTCTGGACGCGGGGTGGCACCGTTGTGCCGTCGCCTTCATCATGGCCGGCGTTGGTGCCAACCGCCGTTCTCATGCCCCAACCATGGATGGTGGACATCCTCATCCATCACGAAGAATATCACAAGATTTGTAGAAGGGTCCATCCATGTTGGTTTGGCCCGTACCCTCCACATTAGGGTGGGAGCATATGACTCATCAAGAACATGAACATGAATGTCAAAATCCTATCATACCACAATGATTGTTCCCAACCCGCAAAATAAATAGAAGGGGTGCACATGGGAAGTGATAAACAAATAGAAATAAACCCCTACCTCATTCAATCGATGATGTCGATGAGGTTGCAAGGAATAAGACAAATCATTAGGAAAAGATCGATGTCAGTGTCATCGACATTTTCCTCGATTGTTGGTTCGTGCAACGTTTGAGATCCTTCGATAGAGTTTAGAGAATAATTCGTCAAAGGAGAGGCATTATTCGTTGGAGAGATTTTCTCCCAATTCCACCAAAATGAATAGGAATCCCCAAAATAATAGATTATGATATCTATTATTTAGTTTGATGGATTAAAATTCAAATTGGCTAAATAAATGTGGTGCATTGGCATAATTAATGTGGAGGAAGCTCAAGAGGCTCCTCCACATTAAAGAGGGAGTTGAGAGATTTCCCCCTCATTAAGAGAGGAGTTCAAGAGGTTTATACCTCAGGTAGTCCCCACCACCATAACCTATCATGGGAGGTTAGTTCGGGTGGTCTCCACCATCATAACCTCTCATGGGAGGTTTAGGTATGGTGGTACCCACTTTGCAACATACACATGGAATAAAAATAAAAAAAGCTACACAATTTTATTTTTATTTTATTCTTTCACAAATATGTGAAAAGCTAAATTCCACCCTCGACCTACTGCAGTTGAGGTGAAGGTCTCTTTAAGTGAATACGGGCACTGTGAGTTCAACAGTGCCCTCAGATTTCAATTCTGAGCACCGGTTCATAAGTTAGAAAAACCAGCTCGCACGTTTTCTGAATGTACCTGAAAAAAGTTTTGAAAATTATTAGCAGTCACCCTCGACCCGCACTGGTCGAGGTTAGGATCTACCCATGTGAAACATGCCCCAATAAACCCAACAGTACTATTGGATTTCCAATCTGAGTTACCTTTTAAAAGTTATGGATTTTATAATAAAATAATTGTCACTTATTTATTTTATTTACAGCAAAAAACTAACTTTCACTGGTGGCCTCCGCCGACCAAAGTTAGTATCTACTTAAATAATGCATGCCCTCACAAGTTCAACGGTGGTCTCAAATTTTCAATCCTAGCTACCATTTGTGAGTTATAATAATTTAGAAAATAAAATAATTTATTTAATTATTTTATTTACAGTTATACGATTTTTGGGTTTTCTCACAGGAGACCCGTGCCGACTAAACTTAAGTTGCACCTAGGGTAAGCCTGCCATCCTAAATGCAATGGTGACCTAAAATATACGATTTGAGAAACTGTTTAAATTTATTCCACTTTTTTCAGGAAACTTCTTACGCACGCTATTTATAGTTTAACAAAACTTCGACGAACTGTTCCAGGCACTCCGAGCCTTAGAATCATGCGTCGTCAGATTTCAAAGTCTCAAAATAATTCTATATAATTTAAAAAAATTGGACAGAATTTCTGGGAAATTACATTTAATTTCCTATATTATAAAATAAATATACATTTAATTATAAATTCATTATTAATGGGTAATATGAAGAACAAATATGGTGAAATAACATAAGTAATGAATATCAATTTTCATTCCAAATAAAGGATAATTATTAAAAAAATAATCATGTAATATTTAGTAGAACAAAACATAAAACATGTGTCATAACATAACCAAAACAAACTACTTAACATATTATACTTGGGTTTTATATGTTTTTATTGAAAATGTTCTATTTGGTCTAAAGAAATTCGGGTTAGGTTGATTAATTTTTCATTATTTTTGTTTAGTATATATCTCCTTGATTTATCCTTAAGAGTTATATTATTTCTTTTTATTAATTTTTGATATTCTCAACTTTAGTTTATGTGATTCTAGATCAATTTTTTTTTAAATTTATTTGATTCAAGTTTGTTTTGTTATGCTTTTGTGGGTTTTGGTGGTTTATGTTCTTGGTGAATGATGTTATTTCACTTATCAATTTTTTTTATTAAATTATGTATTATGTTTCTATTTTTTATATTTATTCATTTTTATTTGTTTATATATTTATTTACTTTATTATTATAAAATTCACTTTTTTCTTTTTAATGTGTTTTTAGTCCCTTTGTTGTATTTATTTATGTATGTTGAGATCCTCATTGTTTTTATTTTGTAAATGTATTTTTTCTTCATGATTTTTTTCCATTATTTATTTGTTTATATAAAAGTTAATTATATGTTGGATGATATATTTTTTTCTTCTTATTAGTTGCAATTTGGTTTACATTGCACATTTTAGATTATTGGGGTTAAGTCATCAATTTATTTTTTTAGTGTTATTGTTCATTTTTTCAATTTATTCATATCATTTGGCTATTTGGGTTATGTCATTTCTTTCACTTGTGTGTTATAATATTTTTATCATTTGGTAATTTATTCATTCTATATGTAAATTTAGTTCATTTCATAAAAAATTCATTTGGTTTATTTTTTTAGTTAGTTCATTCAGTTCATTTTGGACATTTGGTTCATTTTCATCCATTATAATCCAAAACAACATGAAATTAGATGAACCAAACATAAAAAACTTAAAATAAATGAAATTAAATTAATTAAAATGAAATGAAACAAATAAAACCAAATTGAGTGGAAATAATGGAAAATATAATTAAATTTAACCAAAAAAACTAAACCAAATTCACCCATCCAAACTAAATCAAACATGAAAATATTCATCGTGAAAATTTCCTTGAAAAAATTAAATATGTTTTTTGAAATATGTTCTATAAAATATGTTTTTTTGAAATTTATTTAAACCTATTTTTTAAAACTACATAAAATTAAATCTATATCAATATTTTAAACCTATTTTAGAAAAAATTAAATCAATTTAAAGCTTCCTAAATTTGTTATATTTATGTTTGAATTTGTTTTAAGAAACTTTAGTGATGTATAAATCTATTTTAGGATAGTTTCTCCTTGAATTCCACATATATTTTGTTTAGTGAAAATATAGATCTATTTAGTTGTATTCTAATCCCATTTTTGTTATGTTTCTCTATGAATTTAGTTTATTAAGGCACAATATCATTCATTTTATCAATTAAGGGGTTTCATTTGAATAATTAAGATTATTATAATTAATAAGATATTTAATAATAAGTTTGAAATGACTTATACATATATTTAGATGTTATTTTAGTTGTGAATAAGTTAATAAGAAGTTATTAATCAATAGAAACATAAAAACCAAAATATGTAAGATGTATGTAGTGTAAAATAATATTCATTACAAATATGGTATAACATTTTTCCATAGAAGTAAAATTAATTTTTTAAAAATAAAATTGAATCATTGCTGATTAAATGGAATGAGTTTTAAAAAAAATTAAAATTAATTTCATGGAATAATCGATAAAATAAAGTTACACAAATGAAAATATGACTACTATACTACAAAAATAGAAATATAAAAAAATATGATAAAGTTATACATAGCTTGGCAGATTAAACAATTATAGTTCTTTTAAAATATCATAGCATTAGTTATTGAGAAAATAAACTATGAAAATGAATGAATGAGACTATAAAAATAGTTTAAAAAACACAAATATTGTAGTTAAGACACCATAAAATTATAGAGGAAACATATTGTATGAATAATTCTATAGTATTGAAATAAAATAAATGAATCTGTTGTTGGTAATTTTTTTTAATAAGAAATTATCTTACTATCAATGGGAAAATCTATAAATAATACATTATTGTTTTACCATAATTTGAAGATAATATAAAATAAATAAAAAATAAAATTGGAGCTAGATTAGTATCCATAAAAATAAATACAACATTCTTAAATAATTGGGAGAAATTAGATCTTCAAATAAACTTTTTATATTCATCTCATATAGATTAAAAAAAATGGAAGTAAAAAGTGTTTTTTAAAAGATAATATTATGGAGAAATTGTTTGTAAAACTACTTCCTAGTTTTTAATATGAAATAAATACAAATAATAAGATTAAAAAAAATAAAACTAAACCAACGTTTCCCTTCCAAACCGAAACCAACATAAAAAAATTGGACATTCCCATGATAAATCAAGTGAAACATAAATAAAATTTAATAGTAAAAACTATAAATATCTATGTCAAGATAAACTAACTAAATTGAGACAAAAAATATTAAATTTCATATATCACCAACCACTAACATAGTTTCAAAATAAATTTCTATAATTACAGTATTGGATTAATCATACACACTATATTGATCAAGACAAATGGGGGTAGTGATTGTGTAAATTTTATCATCATAATCATCAAAAATATATATTTGGATCTCTTTAGTAATGATAGTAAAATAGGTTCTTAAAAGATATTTCACATGAAACAAATAATAGTAAATATTGTGCATTGATATCCTGGATGTGATTTATGATGATATATATAACTAAAAATTCATTAATAAATGTCTCGTGTATGGTAATTTAATAAAACTATTTTCAATTAATCTTAGAGACTGAACCATTGGAGTAATATTACAATCTTAGTATTTCATCAACAACTCCATAATAAGAAACATTTTCAAATCAATGTTTAATATATAATACATTGGCATAAAAACTTATTGTTTTAGTGAACATAACACCATTGTGATTTTATCTCATGGGCATATCATAAACAATTAAAAATATTATACACATTGATCACTGAGTATTTTCATTTAAAAACCAAATTATTGAGACTAAATTCTTATTCCTTTATTTCATGAGAGATAGAGTCAATATGTAAACACAATACCAGAAATGTTTCTGAATATTACAATTAGATGATTTTTTATTATTTATTTTATAAAATTAATGTCCATTTCTTTTGATTTCAACCAAGAAAGAACTCATTCATATGAAAATTATCTCTCTTTCTCAAAGTAAATTAATGATTAATTATACTTATAATTTTTTTATAGTCACTGGATTAGAAAAATATTAATAATTTAGTATTTATTTACAACTAAATAGTATGAATTAACATATACTAAATAAAAAGTCCAACATTAAAGCAAGCTTCACTCCTAGAAAATATTATTAAGAAAAAAATTCATTACATCACAATGGTGGTCTAAAAAGATGGGTATGATAGACACCACATGCATCCACCTCAAAAAAATTGAGGAAACCTTCTGGTTCTAAGAAGTACCATCATGAGCTTGCATCCGTAATGGATCTCTTTAGAAAAGAATCAACAACCTGGTTAGATTCCCTGTAAAATGGTGTACATGAAGATAAATATGGTTTTTAAGATAAATACATTCAATACAGGGTGAAAAAATTATCCATGGGACATTCATGGAAAATTTACACAAGATATAAACTACCACAGCTAAGTCAGATTCCATCCACAATAAGTTCTATCCAAAACTGAAAACATGTTTGAGGACCTTGTTCACGGTCTATAGCTCAGCTTCAATAGAACATCCATTTACATTAAAGTTGTAAAATAATCAATTAACAAAGCCGCAATGTGTATGGAAGACAACACCATGACCAAAGGGTCTAGGTGCACCTGAGGCTACCACACCCATATTAACCTTAAAACAAGAGAAGATTAGAGGGATCCAACTTATTGATCTAAAAAAATGGTTTTTGGTTCCTTCCTAGAATACAAAAAAATTCAATAATGAGATCAATCAAAAGTTTTTTCACCCAAATTGTTTGGATCTTGGAAGTAGAAGAGATAACCCTATGAATAGTCCTTATTCCTAAATTAATATTGGGTGATTAGTTTTCAAAATAAATCTCATTTGATGCCTTGCAAATAACGTCAATTAGATCAAAATCATCAACAACAAGCATGCTCAGAATTTGTTCATGACTACTAGCTATGATGATGGAGTCTATGAGTCCTTCCATGCATTACATGTTCAGTTGTTTTTCCTACATCACCTATAGGTTATTATATATTATACTTCTAATTAATTACATGATATTTTTATCAAACAAATCACAGTTAATCTAGTTCATGTGATGTTCCATATCCTGTTTTGAAGCCTCAATCTATAAAATTTATATGATCCAAGATTTCCCCTATTTCAAAAGGTGATGTAAAATTTTGCTCAATTTTCTCATATTGCACATATATATTTTTCATTAGTCACTTACATCAATTTCACACATCAACCAAATACATTTAATTGAAATCCATACATTCTTGAGCCAAATATATATTTTCGATAAAACCTTTTAGATTATTTTTCCTATTATAATACTCTATTGTTTATATATTTATTTTCATTGGATATATCCAATGAAATGAAATGTTTCTCCAAAAAAAAATTTAGTTAGAAAATAGAAAATAAGATTCAACCTGCAAGTGAAATGGGATTGAGGAAAATTTTCTCCAACTCACATAAAATTTAGGGTTCTATTTCCTATTTTTTATCAATAAAATATTATCCATCATTTTTTCAAAGAGATATCTTTAAAAATGGAAAAATTGAATCATCAAACCTCTTACTTTATTTGATATTAAATTATAGATGTCTATTAGAATAAATTCATGAAGATTGATGGGAAATTATTCTGTTTTCAAGGATTCCAGTTTTACCTCTCATACATTGATTCTTTTAAATATATTTCAAAAATAGACATTAGGAACATTTAATGCCTCTAATAGTTGAAGAAATTTATTTTTTTCGGAAGGTGTTATCATAAAATAAGAATATGGAACTTCCCATTTATTTTCAACAATACACAAAAAAACGTAGTTATGTTATAATACCCCAATCCACCACGTCACACTAAGATTGCAATCACCATTAGTATTCTTTATGAAATTTATAATTATTGAATAAAATATTTCATTTTTTTTCAATGCATGTTACATCTAAACAATTAAATAATAACAATTTTGGTCAATACGGAATGTCAAATATGATACTTTTCTTCTTCCAATTGTAATAGGATTCAGTAAAAAAATTATTCCTTTATTATATTTCATTTGAATTTTCCTAAATAAAAAATTAACATCTTGAAATTCTCCCATCACATTAGTTCCTGAAATATGTTGAGATGGCTTTATAGCTATAATGGTGTTGCTAAACATTCAATGATTTTTTTTGATATGGATGATCCATTTTCAAGAATAGTTGATTTCCCATGAAACTATGATTACAATGATATTTAATCATTCTAAATCATGTATTCTATAGAATAATTGGATAAAATTGTTTACCATATGTACTCAATCAAAAAATAATTTCAGGAGGTTGAAAATAATATATCAATCACATTAATATATTATGGATCTAAAATATGTATTTAGAATAAGAATCATATATATACACAACCACATTATAAATATTTATCAACTATCTTATTAAATGATGCATGTTAAAATCAATATCAATTTCAAGATCAGAATGTCCAGATAGGAGTATACTCATGAATGCAAATTGTTTTTTAAATAACAACCATGGAAACATGTTATAATTGAAATTGAAAAGTGCCACTCTCTATGTCAAGTAATCATCATACCAAATAGATTAAAACAATCCCATGATATACCCAACATAGAATTTTAAACCTCAGTTACCAAAGTTGGATAATGAGTATCATATGTAAACTATGATAATCTATATATAGAATGAACTAACTCATCAATATCTTTTTTGATATGAACATAAAGCCATGTTATAATGGTTGATATTTAATAAGACATGAATTGATTTTGGAGCCTATAAATCAATGGAAACTATCACATTAAGTATTTATCACATGAGACAGTGTTCCACTTACATTTTTCTTCCATCGAGATATACCATATTCTTTATAATATTATAGACCTGAATCTCCTCCCAAAATAAGTTGAAATCCTTTAAGAATATGTTAATTTTGTTATTTGAAAATTCAATTCAATCAAATAACTTCCAAGAAATGTAGTTATATGAGGGAATATTTTCATTATGAAGAATTATCTTCTTAAAAAGTAACAATATATTGAATGAATGTATTAAAAATTCTATACATGGTTTTCCCACGGTAATGTCAAATTAAAAAATTCCAAATTTGAAATTTTATCACATTCTCGATATAAAAGAGTCCATGTATCATCCATTATTTTTATCACACACTCCACTTCATCATTTGCATTAGTGACATCATGTGTGATAGTTTCATTATCTCCATATATAGCAATATTTTATTTCACATGTTTATGAATAAGATAAAATTGATCAAATATCAAATTATTAATTCCACTACTTTAGGTTTTATTATTAAAAATTTGTGGTTTCTTTTTCTCCCCATTGTGATACTAGCCATAATAGACTCTTTAAAATCTATTTTTTTATTGAATTTACCCTATCAATATACAATGTATTTTGATGAAATTATAAAAGTGGTAATATATAAGTCCTCCATCTGAATATTTTTTGAATAAAAAAATTACTTATTTTCAAACTCTATTGAGGTTTGGTCAATATCATGCATCCAAATTTTATCAAATATATTAAAAAAAGTATGTTTTTATTATATTAAAAACTATAAAATATAATTAAAAAATTCATGATAGTCATCAATATTTTGAATACATATTATTATTTAGATAAAATTGATAACTAAATATGTATGACATTATCTTAGGAAAAAATTATTAAAGGATAATATTTTCTAAGTGAACATGAAAAATCCTATGATTAATACATATGTTTTTATGAGTGGAAACATTCATAATACTGGAATGAGATAAGTGGATATAGAATTTTAATAGAATATATCCAATAATATAATCCCAATACCAATTTTAATATGAAATCACTCAAAGAATATTAGTACCAAGTTAGAAAAAAACATAAGAGATGACATATGCAATAATCGAAGCATAATGGTAGCAACACAGACAATGTATAATATATAGAATAAGAAGCAACTAAAACATACTATTAGATTATTTATTAGAGATGAGTGAATATTAAATGAACCTTCATTAATTACCAACATGTTTATTGAAAAAATTCATGCCACATTAGATTCAATTTAATTAGATGAAATTTTATCATTCCTTAACAAAAATAAGACTATTAAATTAATAATTTCTTAATCCCTTAATATATTAACAAAATAATAAATTCCAACTTTGATTAATTATATTATCCCATGATATATATTGTGGAGAAAACATTATATTGAATTTATGTAGGGACAGTGAGTAAATAAATTAAAAAATAAATCATCATCATCACATTTATTAAGGAATACTATAAAAAATTTAATCTATAAGAAACTCAATTCAAAGAATATAGATTAAATGTGACCCAATAAAATATATGTTTTTATTTTATATATAGATAAAAATGAAAATATTTCTCAAGAGATTATATGATGGACCTGAAACTCAATGATTGGATGTTGAAGAATATTAAAATTAAAAAACCAATGAATAAAGGGATATTTATAGGGTGAAATGATGAGAGGACAGTGTGTAATACAGGTAGAATTAAGGATCATGGGGAGAGGGGAGTTCATATGCCCCATTTGGGGAATAAAATAACAATAGTTTTAAATCCACATTCATATAACACACCCTATACCAATAGTTTTATAAAATCATCAGTATAATATCTCATCTTTGAGTATATACCCATGGTTTGTATAAGCCTTTGGTATAAGGTCCTCTATAACCATGGTTTTAGAAAATCATAGTCATAGAGGTGTTGGTATATCCCAACTTTACACTTTTGATAAATATTTTCCATAAAACAAATGTTTTATATATTTAAATATATAAAATCATAAAAATAAATATGCAACTCTGATCCCTAATAACTTCACCCCAGCCACATTGTCAATAGTTCTCAATCCACCTAGAACTATCCCAAAAGATAATTAACAGACTATACAGGGTTGGAAAATGGGAATACGTATTAAGGCCATCCTTATAAGAAAATAAATATCCACATGAAATAAATAAATAAAAGTATACCAACAAATTATCGTCCAAAAAAGGCATATGTTAAGAGTAATTATTAATAGTATTCATAATATCAGACAATTCAACATTATATCATGATCTGTAGAAAATATTCCATATTCCATGCATCACATAACAACATCATTCTAATCAAATTGCAAAGGTATCCTAAAAAATTACCAGAAATAAGAATATTATAACCATATATCAAAAAAATATAAATTTCTCACATCCTAAAAAAATTACCAATAAATAATAAAGGAAAAGGGTTTAAAAACTTATCTTCACTATTATATGTCAATTCAGAAGTCCTTCCAACTTGCCACCTAGTAGTAAAGAACTATAGTACAACTCCCTAAATTAATGATTGTAAATTTAACTAAAAACACTAACAATGTTGTAGTAACAACAATCTCCCAATTCCCCATTCAATTTCTATCATAGCCACCATCACAATATCTTCATTGTATACTGTAACTTCATCATACTATAAGTAAATCCACATGTAATATATGCACATTACTACCATAAAATAAACCCCCTTATCATAGTAGGATAACAAGAACATGAAGGAAATCTGAACCATGTTATCTTCCTTTCATGTGAATCCCCCATCATGTGTCTATATAAAAATCCCATAACTAGATCAGCCTATGTATATATAAAATAATCCTAAATGCATTACATTTCATATGTATATAATTCATGTGATCCATCATAGTGTGTGTGTCATAAATGCAATCCATTATAGCTCGTGTAAATATGTAACATATCATAACATCATTCCATTACATCTTATACATATATTCATTGATCCATAACCTCTGTCCATTACAGATCATAACAAACCACCCATTAACTTCTATTTTGAAATCACTAAAAAAACAAATTCAATAAGATAAAGTTTAATACATAACATATTAAATAGTATAAGACACAAAACACAATAAAACCATCACATAAATGAACAAATAATCAACAAAATACCCAAATTAATAAAAAAATTGAATACTGTATCTCTATACACCCAACCAACCATTCAGTTTATTCCCTACCATTAATTCTAAAATAATCTCACTCTTTTCTTATTTCATTTCAAAAACACAAATATATTAATTACGAATAATGAAGTTATTTTAGATTTTAACATACATTTTACAAATTTATTTCCATTAAACTATATTCCATAAATACATAACTAAATACAGTCAATATTACCCACCTCTCACACCTCGCTCATTCTAACTTCCCCAAAACACCATAAACTAACCACATCGACCATGCTAATAGAATAATGAAATTTTTTTTCCTACCAAAAACATATTATGACGGGAAACGTTTGGTATAAATTCAACACTGAGAGGGGGTGAATCAGGGTTGGTGAGTCTTAATCAAATTTATAAATTTATCCCTATTAATTTTACCTTGGTCACTTATTAAGATGAATATTTCTCTTGTTTTCTCCTCTTATTTTATTAAATTCATGGAACACTTCAACAAGTGATGTTTTTATTCACACAGAATCCCAAACAAACCAATATAATGAGCCCGAAATATTTTCATGGTTCACCTATCAATGTGATATGGCTTGTTCTTGGTGTGAGATTGATTACTCTATGATCACTTTCCCCACTAGTATCAACTTATAATCTACAGGTTAGAAGTTTTTATACTTGAAACTCATATTTTCACATCTCTCAGAATTTTTTTTATACCACCCACAATTTCATCCCAAACTTTACAATTTTATATGTATTCGTAAAAACAAAAATATTCTCAACAATATAGACTCTGAAAGTTCTATATATTCTCTTTTATCTTCTCTTCTTATTCTCATACATTCACAACAACATGCATGAACCAATTATGAACTTTTATATAAATATTGAAACCCAAACAACCTTATTCTTAATTTTAATATTAAGTCCAAGTGTTTCCTTAATTTTTAAGAATCAGGTATCTATTTTTTCAAAGTATATGCAACATATTCATCTATTATTTCCACTTCTTATTCTTTTTTGAAAATACACATATTCTTGGACATTGAATATTATGAAACAAATAAAATATTAGATCTGAATTGACCATTATACCCACCACATAACTATTTGTAACTATCTAAAATAAAAAATAACATTCCCAAAGTTCTTCCTTTAAACATCACATCAATATTAGTATTCATACTAATTCTATACATGGTTCCAACAGGTATTAAAACTACACATAAATATTTTCATGTATGAGAGAGTAGAGATTGTTGAACGTACTTCATTGCATTAAATTCTCTATGAATTTTTCTTCTTTCATCCTACATGATTCATTATTAATTTTATTGTGATATTTTTTTCATTATAGACAATCATAATTAGAATCAAATAGACTGTTTCTTCAATATATATATTATAGAAATATAAAACTTTCAGTATGTTGAATTTAAAATTTTCACTAAGTGTTTATGCTTACACAGATTAATGATGTTTACAAGGATCATATGATTTTTTTTGTAAATAATATATTTTTGAAAAAACCTACACATATTTCTTACATTGATAATATGATTCTTATATAGTAAACCATGAATCATATGCAGGTCTCATTGACCTATACAAAAAAGTAAAATGACTTGTACATAGGATAGAATAACTCATATATAAATAATAATTGACTCATACCTAGATTAATCATTATTAATGTTTTTTAAGTCCACTCTAAAGAATTTTAAATAGATCTATGTGACTCATACACATCTCTATATGGGACATAAATGCTTCAAGACATATCCAATGTTTAAAAAAACTTGAAACTATATAATTACTTCTTAAAGATGCATAATAAGATAAAGTTCCCTAAAAATTATTTCCAAATATATTCAAACTTCTATAAATACTTCCCTTCATATATAGTAATTTATTTCATGTGAGTTTTGATATGATTTTTATATTGAAAACAAAATTCAACACATTAACCATTCCCAATTAAACATTATACAAACATTCCTCTATAGATAAGCACTAAATTCAAAAGAATTTTCTCTATTCCATTAATAAAATATCTTCACCTAAGGATTTCCATGTTCTTACTTACTTAAAAACCATTACTCAACTCAATACTTAGTCTCAATAATATCTTTTTTCCTTTGAATAATGACAATAAACTACAAAAACAATATTCCTAAATATTTCATTCAATATTTTTTTAATTAATCAAAGGGACACTTAGTCAATGAGGTGCTCACTTGGGGTATCCTCCCTCAATATTTTATTCTCCAAACCAACATCCAAGATCAAATAATTATTCTTCAACATATTAATATCAAACTTCATTGATAATCTTGGTACATTAGAAAAAATACAACACACCAAAAGTTTACTATATAATACTTAATTTTTCAATACAAGCATCAAGTTATCATGAAAAATTATATAAATTGAAACCTCTCACTAGTGATTATTCCACAAAATTATTATCTTTATAAATCATGCCCACATAGTTTTTCATTCCTAGGGAATCTCACCACCTCAAAAGAAAAGACATCATGACTTGGAGATGATATCACACTTATTATAAATTGAAAGTGATCCTCACCATTCCCTAATATAGGACATTAAATATTTAATAATTACACAACCAAGGTTGTGTAGGAGGATGGTTATGATTGTGTCACCTATAGAATTCATGTATTGATAAGTATGTCATAACAATCTCCCCCTTAAGAGTTTTCTTAATTCAATAAATCTTCCCATAGGTTTTGATAATATGTTAAAAAATATATTAGTTTAGTCATCATCCTAAATTGCTCAAAGTGAATCCACCCACATATTAACACGCTGTAAAAATTTCAAATTTGGGAATCTCACCTACACTGTATTTATTTAACCCGGAATCCCACCTATTCATCATAAAAAACCATAGCAATTGGGGATGATATTATTATTTGTTGACATCAATCCCCCCCACACCTGAATGTGGGACTTTCCCCTTTATAACATAATACACCCAAGGCATCATAGAGGTCCATTTAATGAATGGTAACTTTTAAAATTAGTTTTATACTTCATAAGTCTCAAATCTATGAATAGAACATGAATAAAAATGATAATGACAATATACCCCCATACTCACAAGGGCATCTCTACATCACACTAACCATCAATGGTAAAACTCTAACCAGATCAGTAGAAAAATTAATTATATAAATATAATAAATATATATCATCCTACAAATAGTGAATCCAATTGAAACTAGAAAAAAGATTGATTCCCAACACTAAAATACAACAAATCCACCAAGAAAAATACCTTTACCAAAATCATACCAAGATGATGCACCTCCCATGTACAAAAAAACCCAAAATCATCCAAACACCATGATTTATTCTATTATTATTTTATTATGTTAATTTATAAAACCCTAGGATTTAATTTTACATCCCATCCTCATTTTCACTATTGAGCCATTTAACAATTATTTTATATGAAAAAGGTAAAAACATTAATCATTAAAAACAAAAAAAAACTCTTTTTATCCATAGTAAACCATACTAACCCAAGTTACCTCATCCATAACAAGAATAAATAATAAAAAAAATAACATAATAGATAAAAAAATATATTAATAATGAAGGAAATTAATATTGTAGTATCCCACATTTCAGTACCTTCTTTATGTGATTATCTAAATATGAAGTCAAAATAACTAATTGAGTAAAATAAATAGCAATAGGAACAAAAAATTCAAAATAAAATACTATTATACCAAAACATAAATCTAGTTATTATTTTTACTTATTAAATAATCTTCCCCATACCAATTAATGAGAAAACCAAATGAACGAAATGATTACTAATCATCCTAAAAAATATAGAGTATAAATAATATTATAAAAAGAAATAAAAAAAGCATATTATATATATCATTAAAAGTAATATAAGAAGAGTTTTTAAATCCATTTACTCAATAAATTGAAAAAAAATCCATGATAAGATGACTGAATAAAAAAACCAAAAAATCTATCATTAATAACCCAGAGTTCAAAAAAATGGAGGTCGTATTACTAATTAATTATTAAAATTCTTGGGGATAAAATTATAGTGTGATGGACTATTTCATGGTTCAATGAGTTTTAGTAAAATTAATATATGAGAATGAAAGTGAAAATATTCTTCTATGCTCCCACTTTTTCTTATATTAAATGTCACTTAAAATCAATAATATCCGTGAATATCTCATTCTAGCCACTCATTAAATGTCACAATCGACCAACGCCTTGAATCCATGGCATATAATTTACCCCTTTACCTCAAAATTATCATCCCCAAAAATCCACAATGAAATAATGTTTTCAAATATGACACAACTAACCCAAATATGTAAAATCCATGAAATCCCATCCTGGACTACCATAGTAAAATTAAATGGACCATAACTCAAATACCCTTGTACAATATTAACCTAAAAATATTCATTTCATAATGAGAAAAATCCTATTATAATACACCACCCCTTACAGATAGAGAAAACCTTAAATTTATGGATTAATACACATGTGACCACATTTTCCCTTTGTTGTAACACCATAAATCATGGAGCTAACACACCATATTTTAGAAAATTATTTCAAAAAACCGTTATAGTTAACTATAATTTCAATCATCATAGTTTGATATAGGTTTATATATAAAAAAATCTACTTATATTCCACCAAACCTCATGTTTACAATTTTAACACTCAAAAGATGCAAAGTAACGATCTTTGAAAGATAGGGCCTTCATAATTAAATAATAAATGTACTTATAAAACTAATGGTAAATATCAATAGATAATTCCTATAGGGAATCAAACAAACCTTGTGTATCAAATATGTGAATAAAGAGATAGGGTAACATTATGATATCTTATGTTGTTGTTTCTTTCCACTCTACTTGTGAAATCAATCAATTGGGGTTGATAATTAACTCCAACATACTTATTAAACCTAGAAATATTTCTTCCTATATTGAAATTTATTTACATCAACCTAAATATTCACATCATATAAATGATTTTTTCATGTATTAGTTTAAAATTAAATTATTTTATTCTTTATTTATATTATATATTAACTATTATGTTTCAATACTTGTGTATATATCCCATTAAAATTTAGTTGTTATTATATTATAATAATATTGAATTTTATTTTATAGTTCCAAAAATTTCTCTATGGGTCATTTTTAGTTTGGTAATCCTATTTCATTGTCCCCTTGATTATTCCCTATGCTATTTTTAATCATGTGAATTCCTTTAGCATGGAAATTTTCTGATGGGATTTCCTAGAAATATCATTGGGGTTCACTTTTAGAAAATCTTTATCATTGATTAATCTGATCCAATAGCTTTAGGGGAAGTGATGTTTATTGGTTATCTTTCTCATTAATGATTAAATTTGATGGAATTATTTTGATTGATTCAAATTTAATATAGATGAACCATATTTTATGATGTCCATATGGATACTTTTTATATGGGAATGTCTCAATATTATTATATATAATTTTTGAGCATCTTAGTTTTAACATTTTTTTGAGAGTCCCATGTCACATGAATGATCATCACATTAGTTTCTCTTAGTCATTTCTTAACCAATTTGTATACTTGAGATATTCTTTTTTACCTTATATCCTATGAATCATTATCCCCTCATCTATTCATTCAAGAGAGAATCACATAGGGTTTCATATAGAGAGATGATTTTAATATTATGTTCCTTTGTTTTACTATTCATATTCTTAATGAAACAATGTTATGGATATCCAAATGTTATTTAATAATTGTGAGAATTGGTAGAAGATAATATTGAAATATGAATAGAATAATAAAATATATAGTACATTAATCATCAAGTTAAAACCAAGGTATTTGAAAATATCTTTGAAATATAAGTGTGCTACATTTCTATTTAAAAAAAATTGTGTATTATAATTAGTTTAACATGGTTTAATAAGGATCATGTCACAACCTAACCTTCCTCGAGAGATGAACCTTAAAACATGACACCATAGGTATTATTGTAATACATTGGTCACCTTCACATCACACCATAGGATATTATCCATCTGGGTCTCTTATCAAACAACTGACTATCCCCATAGTCCAATACTTGTTCTTTAGGTGTTCTTTTTCATCACTCACACGCACCTTGGGAAACATCCCAAAAGGTCACCCATCATAATCACTATTCATGACTAATAATGCTTAATTATGGAATTCTAATCTAGTGGGATCCCAAAAATAAAGGTGCACCATATTGACATGCATAGTAACATTTATCCTTTTAAGTCTCACTTTTCAAGGGGTGTTATAATCTCCCTCCCTTTATAGAAAAAATCCCTCATTGTGGACCCCAAGCCTCAAACTCATGTAGTACTTCTGTACTTTTGGTTGGGCATTGGCTCTGATACCATATTCAAAACCTCACCTTACCGGAGCCATGAAACTCATCACCTGGCCCCATGGTTTTACCTATTATACCTTGGTTTCCTCCCCAACACACCACAATCTATTATCCATTAGGGTTACTTATCAGACTAATGATTATCCCCAAAGACTAACATTTATTATTTTAGTGTGCTTTTTTCCTCACTCACACACACCCCGGGAAACATCCTAAGAGGTCACTCATCTTAATCACTTCTCCATGCCAAGAATGCTTAACTATGGAGTTCTAATCAGGTGGGATCCCGAAATGAATGATTCACCTTATTAACATGGCTATTAACATTTATCCATTTATGTATCACTTTTCCAGGGGTGTTATAGATCAATAATTAAATATTTTCTATAGTAATGGATGTTTTTCCATCTTAATTTTTATTACATGTTTACTAGATTTATGGTTTTATATACAGAAGATCTAATTTGTGGGTTTCATTTCATGAAATGTAGGCCAATGTGAAAAAAAAAAATCCTTTGTGTTTTTTATTTTATACAATCTTTCATTATACATGAAGGATTTTATAAATTTTTCTCAATGTTATTAATTAGTTTTTTATGTTTAAATTTAAATAATAATAAATGATATTAAACTAAAACCTCCAAAACCTATATTGAGTGTCCATACCACAATTAATTAATTACATCCATCAATAAATAGTATTAGAGTGTTGTTTTATCCACAGAAATATGTGGATGACAAAATCCTTATTGAATTATGTAATAATAATGATTTCTGTGTTAAAGAAATTATATCCATTGTGGTAAATTTTGTTAAAAGTATTTTGGATTTCATTTTTCTTGTATCATTTTCGGATAATGTAAATGTTTGTACAAGATGATTGGATTAGACAAATTATTATTGAATTAAAGTCATAGATTCATGAATTTTTGTTTAAGTATATGAATTTTTATGTAAACCCTATCATATATCTCTTTTAGTAATGAACGTTAGAAGTTATATATAACCTGATTTGATACTCCTCCTATCACTAATCAGTTTTAGGATGGAAACCCATTTGGGATTATATATTGTCTCGGGGAGGTTTGGACTGGTATAATGATCCTAACAATCCAATCCTCCCATATGTTGACTCAATAAATTTGGATTCCTGATTTCCTCATGATTTAAAAATGCAATGTATGTATAAAAACAAATCATCTACACCATCTCAATCAACTAATAAAATTTAATACTGCGCAATAAAGTGTAATTTAATTAACCAATAGAGTCTCACATATTTTATCAAATACAAATGGTATTTTTATACACTCTTCATTGAAAATACAAGCTTAGACACCCCCATAATGAGGTTTATAAATTTCCCAAATGTAGCATAATACTATTTGCAAAACTCCTTGATAATAAATCATTACAGAGATAACACTAACATATTAAAAACAATATAGTGATCAGACACATGAATGAATCTTCCATGTTTTAGGATAATACTATGTTGGTTATATCTCAACATAGATTATTTAGTTATCTAAAAATTTTCAAAAAATAAATTAAAGATAATAATGGATCATTACGTTTCATCCATTGTTACATATATTTCTATTTATAATTGGTAGATATCCATATTATAGGAGTTCTACCATGCTTAATTATCTTCATTACATGGATAATGTTTTTTATTCTATCTTGATATATTGTTGAAGTACTTACACTCTCTGTTATCACTCTGGATTCAATTTTAACAAAATAAAGCATCTTTAATCCACCATAGTTTCCTAGTGATTGAAGCATAGAATCTTGTGATTTTATTGGGGAGACAACATAATATTATCCAAATTAACACTACATATTATCCTTTCCATTTTTTTATTTTCACATGGCACTACCACAAAATATGGCATGGGAAGAACTTCCCTTTATCAGCGCTAAGCAAAAAGCGCTGATAAAGGGGTGGGCCTTTATCAATGCTTGCTAAAAGGGCAAATAAATGTAGACTTTATCAGTGCTAAAACAAGCACTAATATAGGCGTACCATTTATCAGTGATTTTTTAGCGATGATAATGTTTACATTTATGAGCGATATTATTTGAGCTGATAAAAGTTTTTATTATTAATTTATATAAAATTATTATATTTATATTAAAAATTAATGTTTATTAGATATTTATTAGATTTATTAGATTAATTCATTGTATTTATTATATTTTTTATATTTAATATATTTATTTTATTTATAAATATATAATAATTTTTAATATATATATAATTAAAAAGGATTGCTAAAATATGTATTTATTAGCACTGATAAATATTTTTTTTATCAGCATTTTTAGCACTGATAATGGTATGCCTTTATCAGTTCTAAAACGCGCTAATAAAATACCTATTTATTAGAACTTTTTTAGAAATAATAAAGGAATATCATTATCAGCACTCAAAAAGCACTGATAAAAGAATATCTTATCATCACTTTTATTTGAACGCTGATAAAACATACATTTATCAGCGCTTTTAACTAGCACTGATAAATGTTCTAGTGTTTTTTTTATAAAAAACCTTAATAGGACCCTCCTCCATCGCACGCTTTCAAGACTTCGCAGAAGTTGAACCCTGTGCCGTGACTCCTTTTCATCCTCCTCCTCCCCCCCCCTGCCGCCGCCATTGCCTTGTCCTCCTCCACTACTGCGACCGTCCTCCTCCTCCTCCTCCTCCGCCACTACCTTCTCTTCCTCCTCCATCGCGATCCCCCCTCTTCTGCAACCATCATCCTCCTCTACCATTTCTGTTGCCGCCTCCTCCTCCTCCACCCAGATACCTCCTCCACCGTGACCCTACTTCTCCTTATCCTCTACCTCCACTGCATCCTCATCCTCATCCTGCGGCCACCAAATCCTCCTCCTCCACTTTTAGGTTGGTATTTTCAAACCATTACCAATGTTTTATGTATTATTTCAAGCATTTTGATATGTTGTTTTATAGTAAGAATATTATACATGTGGTTGATTTGGGTGGGGTGGTTCGGGATGCTTCAATTGACCATATAATGGTGATCCCTAAGTATAATATCCTTAAGAGGAATTCATTTTGGGTTTTGGAATTGGGTTTACTTTGGTTTAAAAATTGGAGCACCTAGAGTGCCCCATGATGTGAGGTTGGTTGATAGGGAAGGTTCAAGTTGATGTCTAGCATTATTTGTTCTGACAGTTTTGGTATCAATTTTGGTGTCATATTGGGAGCATGGTTAGGGGATCTTTGTTTTAGTAACAATGCTCAATGAGTGTGTGGTTGTTTGGTTATAATTTGTTGGTCTGATCGACATTATTTTTAAAGAGGTAAATAGAGGGTTCTTTGACTTGTTGGAAATAGAATGTAAGAGGGTAATGGTTAGTGATTTTGTAGTATTAGCCTCATTTTTTTTGTAAATTAAGGCATTTAATTACTGGTCATGTGTAGTACTAGTTGGTTCATAAGTCAATGGTGTAGCCGAAGTGAACATGTTGAGGTCGGTTCTTGAGGAGTGCTGTAATGGAATCCTTGTTTAGGGTAGGGGGCCGTTGGTTATTTTAGGGCTTAATCCCAATTTTAATTTGTTTTGAGTATAGAGGGTTTCATTCCTATTGTTTCAGGGATGAGGGTATGTTTTAGTTCATTTTTTGGCACATGGGTATGAGTGATATAGCCACATCCTGTCATTTTGTTCAGCAGTGAATAGAGAATGGGCCATGGAGGTTGGTTTTTTGGTTATAGTGGGATAATAAGGATACCTTTATAGTGGGGAGTATCTCATAAAATTTGCATAAATAGCCTTTTAATTTGAGAGTTCATGGGTGTGTCAGTGCTCGTTGTGATATTTTGGTATCTAATTAGCCACTTAGACTTCTCGAGGGTGGGAATCATTATGTCTGGGAGAGTTTAATAAACCACGTCATTATATTTTAATGAAATAAAGGACAATTTTATATTTTTATCTCATATGGTTTCGATGGGAAAATTATAATCTATCTTACTATATGATCACAAAATATTTTTTTCCTATACTGTTGGCCCCAGAATAGGGGTTTTACCCTAGGATAAGAGTATGGTGGAGTTTCAATCCATACATATTTTCATATAGTATTTAATTTTTAATTAATTAAATATGAATTATTCTAGCATGTGTGAATGGATATATCTCCTGAACATCATGTTCATTATATCTTCCAATGAAAACCTTTCAAAGTGGTCATCATGGATCTTCCCACCCAATTCATATTAAATAATTGAAATAGTTTAATCTAATTCATTATGATTTTAAATAGTGTGATCAATTTTTTTGGGAGGTAGAAAGAATATTGAGTTGGTGGAGGATATCCACCCTTAGGTAAATTAGGCTACGTGTATCCATGTAAAAAATATTCACAATAGTGATAAATCATCAATAATCAGTCATGATATATGAGAGAAAATCATATCCTCAGTAATGCAGAAAAAACATAAGTTTATAATCCATCCACACTACTCCAACCTCCCCTCCTCCCCTCTTGGGTGGTTATCCCTCACCCGGTGTATGTTTCATATTTTATCACTTGTATTGGAGATCCTAGGATAATTATTACCACTCCTATTCTTTATATATATTTGTGTCTGACCCTCCAATACTATATTTAAATGGAAAAGGGTAAATTACAATTGGAAATGTAATGATACAGCCTAGAATGGTTTCATAACAAACAAATGAACTGACATTCCATTAACCTAAGAGGTATTCATGATCCCTACAGGATAACAAATATCCCCTAGAAAAAAATTCAATTAATGTGGCCCCTAAATTAGAGTAAGTTAAAAATTATCTTTATCCTGAAAAGCATACATGTACCATTTATAAGTTGAATATCTATGAAAATAGTATATACACAAAAAATAAATAAACAAGAAGTAGATATCATATAATGAAAATAAAATCCCACTATTGACCAACAAATTTGATTAACATGTGATTTATCATTTTGTTTTTTCTTTTCAGTTGGAAATCTCTTCTGCCGTGCACCTCTCCTCTGCCGTGAACTCACCTCTACTATGCACTGAACGACTCCTTCACCGTAAGTTTTCTCCTTTTACTCATTGGTTTCATTTTGTTTTCATGTAATTACTATTTGATATTGATGATTATGTTGTGAAATGTAAAGTCTAAACTCCCCGTTAAGAATCATAGTCGTTGGTGGTCCTTGTTTGTGCACTAAATGAATTGTATGTTGGTTGGTTCATGTTGAAAATTTGAATATAAAAATGGGTAATTTACATATACTTACTAATTATTTAATGAACCAGGATAATAAAACTTATGTGATAACCCATAAATTAACAAACAGAATTGAATAAGGGATGCTTTGTAAAATCTGAATTTGTGATTGTTTGGTTTGCATGGTGTTGCGATTTTGAGCACGATTGTGTGATCGTATGGTATTATGGTTGTTGGCATGATTGTTATGCCATTTTTTTTCCATGATGTAGTTATTCAACCATTGAATATCAATCCCAACTTTACCTATTTCAACGACACCACCACTTTGTTTCTAGTTCAATTCCACTGAATATTGGAAAAAAACTTCACTAGAGGATTCTATGAGACACTTTATGTACACCCTAGTAAAATAACTATAACAACACATGTAATGAATACTTCCACCCTCAGACAGTCTATTGAAAAGCATACCATCTTTTAGTTTAGTTCCATAGTTCTTGGATAGAGACAATATGTTTCTAGAGATACACTAAAAACTGTTTTACAACAATGAATATAGATCACATGTGGGATACTAAAACATTATAGTGAAAGGGATTATCTTATCTAGTTCCATTGATGAGGTGGTTGGGAAGATGGGTGTGATCTACTTTGGTCCTGAGTAATTCATGGAGAGGTGAGGGTATTGTTTACCATAACTAGTTCTATTGATTATAGTTTGATGATGACCCTAGTTGAACATATTTTGTGTAATTATTTTGTTAAATATTAATATTATTATATAAAATAGGATGAATAATAATAAGGAATGGATGAATTCTAATCGGTTGAAAAAAGAGTATAAAGATGGCGTAAAAGAGTTTATCAAGTTTACAAAAGCTCATGCATATGACCCTTCTCAAATCCTTTTCCCATGTTTACGTTGTTGTTATTCAAGTCAAATTAGTCCATTGGAGTTGGAATAACACTTTATCTATCATGGAATATATCAAAGTTATACATGTTGGAATAAAAATGGGAAAAAACGAATGCAGGTAGTGGCTGGGATATCACAACATTTTATAGATCATCTGATATGATTACAAGAGTGAGAAATGAAGGTGATGGTATGGGGGATGTGATTACATATGTGAATGATGATTAAGATCATATCGAAGAAATGACAAGGATAGCTAAAGATGAAGTTCATGATTGCCCAAAATTGTTTGAGAAGTTAAATATTTGTGCAATGATGCCATTGTATAATGGTTGCACTAAATATACAGCATTGTCAGCCGTACTAAGGCTGTATAATTTGAATGAAGGAAAGGGTGGAGTGATACTAGTTTTACGGAACTATTTTCTCTCCAGAATGACATGATCCAAGAAGATAATGAGCTCCCAAGCCAAACATAAGGTTCCAAATGAATGCTACACTCGATGGGTATGATCTCTGAAAGAATACACACCTACCCAAATGACTGTATATTGTTTTTTAAGGACCACTAATCACTTAATGAATTCCCAAAATGTGGTGCTTCTTGATACAAGAAAGATGAATCCAGTCCTATGAAAAGTTGTATGGTACATTCTAATCATTCCACGGTTTAGGAAATTATATGGAAGTGAGGAGACTACATGATGATTAACATGGCATGCAAATACAAGAACTAAATATGGGAAACTACGCCACCCAACAAACTCTCCTCCATGGAATAGAATTGATCATGAGTATCCTGAATTGGGAAATCAGCTGAGAAACCTTCATCTTGCGTTATCTATAGATAGAGTGAATCCCTTTGGTTTTCAAAGCATCAATCACAGTACATGGTCAATTATTTTGGTAAATTGTAACTTACCATCATGTTTATACATGAAACAAAAATATAACATGTTATCTATGCTTATATCAGGACCAAAACAATCTAGTAATGATATAGATATTTATTTGGCTTCAATGACGGAGGAGTTGAAATTATTGTGGGAGTCAGGTGTTACATTGTATGATACTTATAGAAATGAATATTCACTACTACAAACACGGCCTTTATCAGCTCTAAAAATGGCCTTTATCAGCACTAGAAAAGCGCTGATAAAGCCAGCGTAGATAAAGGGGAGGTCCCCTTTATCAGTGCTCCTAAAAGTGCTGATATAGGACCCCTTTATCACAGCTAAAAAAGTGCTGATAAAAGGGGTCTTTTATCAGTGCTAAAAAAATCGCTGATAAAAGTACCCCTTTATCAGCGATTTTTTTAGCGCTGATAAAGGGATCCTATATCAGCGCTTTCGTTTTAGCGCTGATAAAGGACCCTTTTATCAGTGCTTTTAAAAAAGCACTGATAAAAGTTAAAAAAATTTAAAAAAATTTAAAAAATTTAAAAAAATTTAAAAAAATATAACAAACTACCAATCGGGGGGGGCTTTTATAGCGCTTGAACCCCCCCCCCTTTTACAGTGCTTTTCAGCCCCTATACAACACCCCATGCACCCCACACACCCCCCTCCACCCTTTAACAGCGCTTTCTCCAATATTCCCCATGCGCGCGCACCCCTGCCTCCACGAGGATTTGATCTCGAGACCTCCCCCCTGCGCGCCTAAGCCCTTACCACTACTCTATTTTGATTTGGTTTCCAATTCATGATATCTATATATATATTTATTTATATATTTATTTTTATTTATTCGTATAGTAATATATATTTATATTAATAGGTATATATAGTTATATTATAATATATAGTTATATAGTTATATTATAATATATATAGTAATATTAATATATATATAGTGGTATTAATATATATATATATATATATTTAGTTATATTTATTCGTATAGTAATATATATTTATACTAATATATATATAGTTATATTAACATATATATATTTATATTAACATATATATAGTTATATTATCATATATATAGTTATATGAATATATATGAATATATATTTATATAGTTATATTAATATATATATATAGTGATATTAATATATATATTTATGGTGATATTAATATATATATTTATAGTAATACTAATATATATATATATATATGTAGTTATATTAATATATATATAGTTATTAGATTAATATATATATAGTTAGATTAATATATATATAGTTAGATTAATATATATATAGTTAGATTAATTTATAGGTATATAAATATTCATATATTGGTATTTTAAATAAAATGGATGTTAGTTATTATTTAGATAAAGCTAATATATTTTATATGTAAATATATTTTATTATTTATATTTATAATTAAAATTTTAGGTGTGAATATTTAAAAAATATGAATATATTTTTATATATTTGATTATAAATAGTAGTGAATTATAAAAAATGATGAAATTTCAAAGACATAATATCAATATGAATGTAATACCTTGTAATAAATTCATACCCAACCAAAAAAATCCAATAATACCCCCTTAAAAGAGGGTGAAAATCCACAAAATGTTAAAAAATTGGGGTACCCCGACTAAAAACTCAGTTTTGGAGGCCTTCTGGGCCTCTTTTGGCCTTAAAAATCGATTTACTGGGGTCCCCTTGAGTCACAACAACGTAGAGATCGTTGCAGGCATCGATTTGATATGTGGTAGAGCTCAAACGGACATCCGGATCAAAAGTTATGGCCGTTTGAATTTTGACTTGCGTTTTCAACATATTTTGGATCTTTTTTTAATTTTTTTAATTTTTTTAGTCCTCAAATTGTTATTAAATGACTATTACTCCATAATGATTATCAAAATATTAATTAAAAATATTTTTTAAATTTTTTAAGAAGTCATTTTCACTAAATATCTTATATATTAAGTATAATAAGTGTAAATGTACATTTATACTTATCTAAAATATATTTAAAAATTATATATTATATTTATATAACAATATAACTATATTAATATATTAATATATTAATATATGTTAATTTTTTTTGAAGCCGACCCTTTATCAGCGCTAAAAAAGCGCTGATAAAGGACCCCTTTATCAGTGCTACTAAGCAAGCGCTGATAAAGGGGGTCCCTTTATCAGCGCTACTAAGCAAGCGCTGATAAAGGGGGGCGCTGCGAAAAACTGTTTTTGTGGTAGTGATTTCACATTGAGATCCATGTTGTATGGGATGTTAAATGACATTAATGCTTATTGAAATTTGTCAGGATATTGCATTAAATGAACTCAAGGGTTCCCCATTTGCGAACAAGTTGCAAAATCAATTAGGTTGAAACATTTAATCGAAAACAGTGTTTCTAGGACATCACATATTTCTACCTCGACAACATAAGTATTGATCTTGGATGACATCATTCTTTGGATGTTTAGAAGAACGTACAACACCATCTCTACTAACAAGTGATCAATTGTTTTCAAAAGTAAAAGACATGGACACTACTTTTGGTAAACCGTTTTCGAAAAAACTTACAAAAATTGGTTGGAAAAAGATATCAGTTTTTTTTAAATTACCATACTAGAATTGACTGTATGTAAAAAAATTTCATGATGTTCTACATGTTTAAAAAAATGTGTGCGATAGTGTCATCAGCACATTTCTAAATGCAATTGAAAAAAATGATGTAATTAATGCTAGATTGGACATGGTTGATATGGGAATACGAGAAGAGTTTGAACTAGTGAATGTGAAAAATGAACATTTCTTCCTCTTGTTGTTTATAATCTTTCCAGGAATGGGATATATCAGTTTTTTAACTTCTTGAATAACGTATTGGTTCTAGAGGAATATTCATCAAATATCAAGAACATCAGGTCAATGAGAGATTTAAAGTTAAAGGGTCTGAAATCACATGATTTCCATATTTTGATGTAATATCTAATTCCTATAGAATTACATTGCATTTTTTTCCAAGAATGTCTGCTATATATTAACGAAACTCTATTTCTTATTCTCAGCTATATGCAATGAAGTGATAGACCCGACAAAATTTCCAACTATGGAAAAAAAATTTCAGTCATATTATGTGAATTTAAATGTTCTTCCTACCAATATTCTTTGATATGATGGTTCATTTGGTGAGAGAGATTCAACTATGTGGTCCTGTACATTATAGATGGATGTACCCCATTGAACGGTATATGAAGATTTTTAAAGGGTATGTCAAAAATCAAACTTGAACATAAGGTTGTATTGCAGAGAAATATATTGTTGAGGAATCCATTGAATTATGTACCAAATACCTGTCTGGTGTGGAAATCATTGGCCTACCTAAATCTCAACACACTGGGTGGCTTGAGGGAGAAATAATTTCTGGAAGAGTGGTTGCCACAATAAATATTACAGATTGGGAGTAGGCCCACCTTTATGTTTTACATAACATTTTTGATGTTGACCCACATTTTTAAACCCACAAATAAATTCTTAGGCATTTGAATCCATATAGTGGCGAAAATTGGATATCCGATACACATAATCGATATTTTATAAGATGGTTTTGGGACCATATTTTTAAGAAGTTAGATGAAAATACAGACTCAATTTAAAAACAACATTGATGGCTAACTGGAGGAGAAAGTGTGTGTGTATTATCTTACAATACTTATGTAGTTAATTGTTATACATTCTATACTAATGATCATGATGAAGATAATAAAATGCAGAATAGTGGGGTTACAATTATGGCTGAAGCAATGCATGTTTTTGGTGCTAAGGACAAAAATCCAATTTATGAAAATATGTCATACTTTGGCATCATCAAACAAATATGGGAGTTGGATTATATGAAATTACAGGTGTCGATTTTTTAGTGCTAGTGGGTTGATAATAGAAGTTATGTTAAAATAGATGAATTTGGATTCGTGAAAGTTGATTTCAGTTAAGAAGGGGAAAAACATGAACCATTTATAATGGATTCACATGTAGTACAAGTATTTTATGTTCCAGATCCGGCAAACTGAAACTGGTCAATTTTTCTATTATCGACCAATACAACTAAAGGGTAAGATGAATGTTCAATGGAGGATGAACCTTTCATTGGGACTTCACAATCATTTTGCAGTGGTCCCAATGTAGATGATTTTTTTTATGGCAGAGGAGACTATAATGAAAAGATTTACAAAGCTGAATGAGTGGTCAAATATCATCAGCCTTTAAAAAAAGAGTTAAATAATCAGGTGATTTTTCTATTGTAATACACATTGTGTTACATTATGATATTATTTTTTCACTTCTACTTTTATGTAATCTAAATTAAATGTTAAACCACTTCTATAGATAATGACTTCTGCTCCTACTGATACACCCAATCCCAATACACAATAGGTCTCTCAACCTGCTGTTACTGGTTCCAGTGCAGAGAAACAACCGGTTTCTCAACCTGTTGCAGCTGGTCCCAGTGCTATGGTATAACTGGTTTCTCAACATATTTCTGCTGGTCCTAGGGTCGATGCTAGCACTCTATAGGAACATAATGATGATGATTTTGAGGAAATGGTAGGAAATGAAACCTGATAACACAATAAAAATATAGAGCATTGTAGTTTTATAGTGTTAGCCAAAATCCTTAAGCAAAAATAAAAAGGCCTCAAATGTGAGGTGGGATGGAATAAGCGAGTACAACATGTTAACCCCAACAAAGCCATATTTATTAACTACATTGGAATCATCACTCGGAAACGCGTGCCGATTGATGTACAATCATGGAACCATGTTGTCACTGGGATTAACACACTAATCTGAGAAGCGATTATGATAACATTATGATATCATTTCTTTAATTTATTAAAATAAAATAGAATACTAAAACATTGAATTACTATCCATCATCCATTATAGAGTGAATTTATAGTAGATTCCTCACACATGGAATATGTATTAAGAGTTATAGGAGGGATTCATAGAGGATTCCACACAATATTAATGAAATATAATCTTAAAGATGTTGAAGGGAAAATCAAGCCACACCCACCTACTCTTTAGGCACACATGATATCCCAAAGAGTGTGGGATGCATTTAGCAAACTTCGTGGGGTTCAAAATTTTCAGGTACATCGTTTATGGTAATATGTTGTTTGAAATTGCTTGTATTCATCAATTTGACTGATAGTTTTTTATTTATGAAACAACAACTGAGGGCTGAAAATAAAGAACATGCAACAAAACCATCATTCTCCTACCATTAAGCAAGTATGAGGTATGCTTCACTTGAGAAAAAATCGGTACATATTTTAAATCATTCATAGTAGTTTTATGTGACATAAAACAACACCATAACCATGTTCCTCTATTTATATGAAGATTGATGAATTGAAATTGAAATCCACTTGCATCCCACATCATGTGTGGCTCGTGTAAATAAATGGGGGATACTGAATGATGAAAACACACAAAAAGTATGGGAAACATGTGTAAGTAAGACATAATATAAATTTGACTTTATTTAAATAACTATTACATAACAATGACGTATTATTTTCCCATATTTTAAATCCGACATAGTTACAAGAATCAACAACACTCAAACTAGATGTAGACATACTTTCAACAACCTTGAAGCAGCCTGAACAGTATGGCTGTGTCAGAGGTGCGGGTTTTGGGGTGACACCCCAAACAAATTTTCAAAAACAAAAACTAAAGGAGGATCAAACCGAGGAAATGAAAAATATGAGAGAAAAAATATATATGTTTCAAGAAGAATTAAAATACCAAATATAGATTATAGCATGTTTTATGAGGGGGAGGAAAATTGAAGACACATCTCAATAAAATCCCGTGCGTGAAGATCCCCCCACCCCAGATTTGAGGCGAGCAATTCCCCTAAAAAACCTAACTTAGCTGAGGTAATAAATGTTATAATTATTGTTTTTATGAAATGAGAATCACAAAGAAACTAATACCTTTCATGTACTAATATTTTATAGGGTGAAAATGAATGTGATTTATATATATCAGCTCCCAGCTATCACCCTGTAGTGAGAGTTATAGTGTTCAATATGTATATCGACATGCTACACAATAGACAACTTTCAACAGATCATGTTAGAGTGTCGATTAATGTAGCTAATGAGCCAAGTGCCAAGTTACCTATTCCAAATGACGATGATGATATTCATACAGTCGAACAAGATATTAGAACATTCAACGCATGGCCATCAATTCTTGTAAAAAAACATACCAACAAGGAGGTATCCATTTATAATTTATTTTTCAAGATAAAACGTTAACATTTATTGAAATAAGTTTTGAACCAATGAATGTTATTATAGAACGATAAAGAGGAGGTGGTGAAACAAAATATCAGTTCAAAACTATCTCAAGGATCAACCAACAGATTGAAACGGTCTACTGAGAGAACCTTCACCCCGCCCTTTCTATATCCACAGTTAATATCATTTCTGGTTCATGTGGGTTCAAAGTTGATAGATAGGAATGCTCACATAGTTTATTTTGAAAAAACAAGATATAGGGAGAGGAAAAATCAGATTTCATTAGTGTAAAAAATGTAAATGAGATCCTCAAGTATGAATGGCTAGGAGACTCATTTGTAAATGAATTCATGAGGTATGTTTTCATGATTTGATTTTAGAAAACCTGATATACTATGAGAATTATGACTAAAAACATTTCATATTTTTTATAGGCGTATATATGAAAAACAATTGAAGGGATTTTCCCATGAACAAAAATTTAGACTCATTAGTCCTCACATAACATCTTCAAAAGAAGAAATATATTCTAATAAAGCGGCTTCAATAATATCATCTCTGGTGAAATCGTTTGAAAACAAAATTATGAATTACTGACTCTTTTTAATACCAACAATGCAGGGGTCAAACTCTAAAATTTAATCATATCAACTATATTTTCATTTATTTCATTACTTATTTCTTTTTTTTTGTTTTCAGGCTGCATTGGATACTGATTATAGTCAATTTCGATACTCCAAAGATTTATTTTCTGGATTCAATGCATGGATATACAACAAACTGACTATGAATGATGGAATTTGTTAATTTTCAATACACTAGATCCAACATTTTAGAACTAAACATCTCGTTATATAATTTATATTATATTTTAATAAGGATTCTATTATGATAAGGTGGTGTATCAACATCGTCTACTTCAAGGAATGTATCCAGGGCCTAAGGATAAAAACTCCTTCAATATCTACAACTAGAATAGTATCCAAGTATATATAATAACATTTCACTATCCAAACACATATGAAAATAATTTACTTATTTTTATCGATGTTTCTATAGTTTCCAAAAAAACAAACAGAAAGGATTATGGTTGTTATGTTTGTAAATTTATGAAATAGATTGTATTTCATCAACAAACTAGTATCCCTGAAGAGGTATTTTCTAAAATAAATACGAGTTCATTTAAAATATTTATTAATCCTTTGTGTATTTATATTTGTTTAGTACTACCATGACTGATGAAAAAACTCATATTCACAAGATGATATATATGTGTTTGGAAACAAATGGGCAACATACCTATTGAAATATTCTACACAAATATGATGATGGTGAATTCCTACTACTTATGTTATCCTTATATGATCATTGATATCTCCCTTTTTTACACTTATTGAGCATATATGATCACCCTTTATTATGTTTTATATCCTTTGGTTATGATGAATGGTTTTAGAAATGAATTGTTTTTCTAGTAAAGAATAACTTAATGAGAGACTCTTACAAACTAGATCTTTATGTTTCCATGTTTCCAAAAGAACTAGACCTAAACAATTATGGAATGGATCATTCATATTATTTATTTTGGTTATTTATGTAGCTTTTTCTGCTGATGAAGTGTGTTGGAATAATATTGGTGTTGCACCACTCATAAATTTAATAAGAAAACTAAGGATTCTTCACTACTATTGGTTAAATACCGCTTGTCATAGATTCTAATCTGAACTTCCAATCCAGAATCCCCATAATGCTCTCATACGAAACCATCTCTATGATATCCTCATTCTACATTCACTTTTAATTCTCTTCCGGCACCCTTTTACAAGTTAAATGAGTGAAGGAAGAGAAGTAAAAGTGAATTATGAATGATAATATAATAGAGATGGTGTCAGATGAGAGAATCATGTGGACATCAGATTGGAAGTTTAGACCAGATGCTATGATAATCGATAATTATATAACAGTATTAAAGTTCATGAAGAATCACCAGTTTTGTTATTATCTTATATTTGGACCAAGGAAACCATTTGGAAATATGTAAAGGTTGTGTTACGATACAATATGTCCATTTTAACGAAAATTATATAATAAAACGTTGATTTAATTTTCATTATTCCTTTTAGGGTTAGTTTATTTTAGAATATTTCTATCCATGTGACATGCCTTTGTAGGAAGAGAAACAACATTGTGTCTGCTCAATCATAGAGGTAATCTTGATGTTTTCACAGTAAAATCATTGTCTATAGATCTTGCATCTCAACAATTTATCAAATAAACCCAAATAATATATACATATGCTTGCCCATCAAAATCTGAGTGCCTACACACCTTATATATAACCTGCATAACATCAATTCCCAGATGCATAAACACCTCACATAAAAATTTCAGATGATGAAAAAAGTACTTTGTTATAAGGAAGTGAATACACGAATGATTCCCTGGTCCTTCTATTTTTCTTTTAGTATTCTAAGACAGTCTTGGTATTTCATGAAATTTCTAATAAATAGAAGAGTAATGGGAAATCTATTTCACTAATGACTCTATATTTCATAGCTCTACAAGAACTATTAGGTTTTTTCTCTACTTTACATAAGCCTATTAATTTGAACGTGTCATATAAGCTCCTTTGTATGAATGATTCATGTGAACTGATCATGTGATCTCATCAGATGATCAAATCACATAAACAAATCCCATAATATATATAATTTACTTGAACCATGATTCGTGTATTCTTGTCTTATTTACATGATCGCATGAAGCTTTAAGGGTCGTGTAATCGTATAAATCTCCCAGGTTCATCTGATCACGTGATCCTATTATGGTCATGTGATCAAATGACTTTGAATAAGTCATGAACTTAATTTTGAAGCCTATGTGGAGGGATTTTAAAGGCTCCTAACATGATTTTGAGCATAAAACCCATATTTACATATAAAAAATGTATAATTCTATATCAAATTTTCTGTTTGAGTGGTTATTTGGCTGGGTTATTTGATCAGTTGGAAGATTTGGGATGAACTGGGGTTATCCCTTCTTGGTTCAGTGTACTACCACAATGTTTGTGGTTGAGATGAAAAATATAGGATTTTATGAATCTATTTAGGATTTTCAACAAAGAGGGTGCCAACAGATTTGGTAACAATGTATGGGGTTCATGTGAAAGAAGTTCCAGTTAGTGGGGGATCTTCTCTAATTATGGTGGTGTTTCCCATCACATTCCAATACTGGGACAACTATAGGAGGAATACATTGACCATATTGGTTTGGTGAGTGTTGTGTCAAGTGGAAATAGATCTATAGGGATTTGGGAGTGTGATCGCTCCCAAAGGAATCTTCTATGAACAATATCCTATTAAAGTCAAATCACTTCTCCGAGAACTTAGTGTGGTGATTCATTTTGTCAAAGGTTAAGACCATTACAAACCCCTAGCTTAGAGAATGATATATTCTTACAATATCCTCATTTTAGGCATTGGGACGAAGGACTTTTTCCATCATTTCTTCCTTTTAGTGGAATATAAGCTTCAAGCACTCCCCTACATATTCTTCCATCACATTTCTTTCTCTACTTGGATCGCCACTCTCCACATCTTATAGGAATTTTCTTTCCTTTCTACCACCTTTTTTGGCTGACCTAGATTCCATTGTTTTGGGAAAGTAAAAATAGTCTTTACATACCTTGGGTTTTTCCTCAGGACCCCAATGCATTTCCCAGGGTCACGCTTCCCTTTTAGTCCCTTCTTCCTTCTAGAGATGTTATGACCTTTCCCTTCGAAACAGTCCCTACTATCCACTGAGAGTTGGATATAACTACCATCACTTGAATCATCATCCTTATGAGACCCAGCTTGATCTTGAACATCCAGACTATCACAAAGGATTCTCAACTGAACACCAAGCCTTCTGTGGGGGGCCTCGGCCAAAAACAATTTCCCAAGTCACTGGGGCTCTCCCTATTCTTCCCCATACATGCATCCTTTATATAGGATGGAAGTTTTGAACAGAAAATGTTTTGGTCCTAGGGGCCCAAGAAACTCCCCTCATATCAACTCCCTTTACATATTTGAGACACTACTATAGATAACAGATGCACCTCCTGCATTTCAGGACGCTCAGCCACACTCACCTCCTCAAGAATCCCTTTGTTATGTGGAGGCACCGCAGCAGTCCGCAAGTCCACCTCCGATAATATGCTCCCTAGAGGTTCAACCTCCTCATTGTGCAACATCATTGCATCATCCTTGTGGACCTCCTTATTTTAGAAACCAAATATGGCTTTGGAACCATGACTTCTTCACATAGAGGCTCAGAAACAGGAGAGAAAATGCATTACAAAACTGAATTAAGATTTCATTCTGGTTGGAAATACCTACCTTGAGAGGGAAAATGAGAGTCTGGGCTCTCCACACCTGCATTAATATTATAACCATAGGCAGAGCCATCCCATGAAGCCCCTGCAGCACAGTGAAAAGCCTCAGTGCCGATAGGGCTCCCCAATCATTGCTTGGACACCCCTGCCTATCTCCTGAAAACCTATACTCTAGGTACCCTGGAAGTGATATTGATCAGGAGTATCCAATTTCCCCTCTACATTTTGGCCATTTTAATAGAACCTTGAGGGGATTTCATGGACAAAAAACTCACCCGGGCCCATATTCTTCTTAGTAGAAATCCGGTGTCACCGACGAGTGTCCCAAACACTTTCAACTGAAATAGAGGTCAGCCCACGAATCATACACGACCTGTTGTCTACACCAGTATTCTTCTCCTTTGGTAACCAAAACGAACTCAGGAGGCTTCCTCGAGTCATCGAATTCCATGCACACACGAGGATTAATTGTATGAAACACAACAGCGGTTCAGTGATCATATGATAAATACCTTCCTACGAGGTTCCCAAGCATCTTTATGATGGAAGGATTTCAAAAAGGAAGGGAGAGATTAGGGAAACTCACCAAGATTTCAGCCAAAGGGGTGTCCCACTTCATATGGAAGTCATAAGACCATCTTTGGAAGACGAAGTGGTACCCGTTGCAGTTAAGAGTCTCTCTACACCAAGATTTGATTAGGTCCTCCTATGCGAAATGGATCAAAAGGCATCTATTGTTGAGCAGACCCACCACCCCTATCTTGTAGATCCCAAGAACCAAAAACGATCTTTTCAAAGGAGTCCACCGATGGTCATATCTATGGTAAACATGCTATAAAAGAGTCTAATTAAAGAGGGTTGAGTCATCGTTGAACTGTGCAATCGATAAAGAAAAATTAGTTCTCCCTGCATAGTGCTTGGGAACCTTAGGGCATAAGAAGCTCTGCGGGAAAGGTGGAAGGAGATCAGGTTTGGAGAATGGGGAGAAAGAGACCATCACTCTCTTAGAGGTTGACAAAGGTCCCTCTCCCTCTGTTGGGGGAAAGACCAGCTTGGTGGTCACCATCGTCGCATGGGGAGAAGCCTTTATCCCTTTTCTCTTGGATATTTTAGGAGGCTGGTAAAATTTGGTTACCTCCCACCTCTCTAGTTTTTTTTCCCAATGACACGGTAACCAAAGTTTGATAAAAAACTGCATGGGAGGCTGATGATCAAGGCTGTCCAAGTCAAATTGAGCTCATGTATGTGGTGGTTTATGATCCAAAAGAAACACCATTTCTACATCCTTCAGAACCACCTTTGACACCTCAAGTTATCTTTTGAAGTTCCTTCCTCTAAGAGGACTGAGAATAGAAAGTGGGGAAGTCCATACACTAAAAAACCTCTGAAAATCATTAATTTTTTTTTACTTTTTGGAATTTTTTCCTTTTCATTACTCAAGTATAATATCAGGGCCACTTACCTACCCATATCAAGGTTAGGTATCAAGTATGATCTAGTTTTATGTCCCCTACCTTCCCAAATGTGTCTTTTTTATTAAAAAATGACATTTTATTAATGTATTATTTCATATTAATGTTCATTTTATTTCATTATTATTTTACTATCATAATATTTGTTTTCTTATATAGGTGAATTTTTTTCCAGTGTTCAGATGCTTTGTTTGGAAACTAATACCATGGACAAAATTTTTTGATGGGGGATCACAAATACAAAAAAATATGAAATATTAACCTTTTAACTATTTGTTGGATAATTGTAATTGTACCCATATAAAAAAATGTTTGAATTGTATATAGCATTGCGTTTTTTTATATTCATAATTTTAATTAAATGTATATAGAATTGTTTACAAAACTCATGTTTGCACTGTTCTACATTTCCATCCTTTGTTAGTGTGTAGGTGTTGTTTTGTGTAGCTATTTTGTGTGTAGGTGCTGTTTGGTGCTATGTGTGCAGGTGTTGTCTCAAGTGTGCAGGTTTTGTGCAATTTCTGGGTTTTCATAGGAAACTTGGCCATAATCATCACTAATTGAGCGCTGATAAAGGCACCCTTTATCAGCGCTTAAAATAGCGTTGATAAAGGACTCCTTTATCAGCACTCAAAATAGTGCTGATAAAGGGGGCCTAAATCAGTTCTCAAAAATTACTGATAAAGGACCCCTTTATCCGTGCTAACAACATGCTAATAAAGGGGACCTTTATCAGTTAATTTTTTAGCACGGATAAAGGGAACCCTTTATGAGTGCTTTTTTAACGCTATTAAAGGGGACCCACCCTTTATCTTTTCCATGATTAACAGTTCTTTTCTAGCGTTGTTAAAGTAGGTTTTTAGCCATTTGAAAATCCCTATTTGTAGTAGTGTGGGGAATAAGTCCTGATCAACACATCATGATTCATGATCAATTATAGGTAGGAATCATGGTATTCATCCCTAAATATAAATCATATGGATTATATTCATTATGGAATCTCTAATTAATATATATTGAAGCTTTTGATTCTTTACAATCACTATATACGACTAAAAACTCACCTAAAGAAGGACATTAGTTGATAGATCTTCACAACCACCTACTTTTATAATGAAAAAGGTAAAAAATAAAATAAAAAAATAGTATTTAATAATCAATGCATTATAAGAAAAATAATTTTACATTCCAAGTAATATTTACCAAAATATTAATTAAAAATAAAATTTCAATAAAAATTAAAAAATATCTAAAAAGGTGATATAAAATGGATAAAATTTAAATAAAAATACTAATATATATATGTGTTTATTATATAATTTTATGTCCTACTATATTACGATTATATATTTTCTGTACATTTAATTTCCACAATTTTGGTCCTAGAAATGAATTTAATTTTTTTACATTATTTGGATTATATATTAGGGGGTATGATTGGAAGAATAATATCTTAGATTTTTGGATCTTTTATTTCTTCATGTTTCTTATATAATTTTTTATTTCTATTATTGTTTAATTTCTGATATATTATGGTTTTTATTTTTGTGCTTGTTTTTCCAAAATTTCAAAGGAATATTTTATCAAAACAATGATAGACTATTGAGATGAAGTGTTTCAAGATCTTTTTTATTAGACTTTTAGGATTTCACTGGAAATAAATTATGTAGTTTTCTACCTTAACCTATATATAGGATATATTTTGATATTATATTATCTTATATTATATATTTTACTCTATTATTAAAAAATATAATTTATCATATTATTATTGTTTATTGATAGTTTCTCTCTTAATAACCAATAATCTGATATTTTGGTAATTTAAGCTTGTAATTTTTTTTCATTTTACTATTTATAGCATTAATGTTTTCACCTTTATGTTTTTTCTATTATTTTTTGAATTTATATTTTGAGAAAACAAATCTAATATGTCCAACACTTTATTTTTTTGGGTATTATGTCAAATCCCAAAAATATAACTAATTTAATGTATAATAAAAAATTTATAATGATAATTGATTCCCAATTCAATCAAAAATAAATAAATTTACCCCTATATAACATTAAATGTTATAAAATAATATTTTTAATGTGTTATTTAACTCTAAAAACATTAAAAAAGATATTCCATTATGATAAATTTCATGGTATTAGTTCCCTCCACACACGATTCATTAAATGTATTCCTGTAAATTCTTCAACAACATTCACAAAGAATTCATGTAATTTACTAGCTTGAGAACCAAGTCTAAGGATTATAAAATAATGAAATTTTGTTAAAGTTTTCTAGTTAACATGAGTCATGTATTTTCAAACCCCTACTCCCCAAGAAATCATTCACTTAAAAAAATATTTTCCATAATTCAACCCCATAAAAATTAATTTATTTTAGAAATTTATTCTCTTTTAATTGAATTGGTTAGTCCCATTTTCCTCCACCTTATTAAAAAATCTGTCACATTCACACTCAATACACATTTTATTTAATATATTTTTTGTTATTTTTAATTTTATTTTATATATTATCCATTTATGTAAACCCCATTACAACCATTGTTCTCATTATTATTTTTCATCAGAGACTATGTCTTGTATTTAAGGTATTAAGGGGTAGTGAAAGGTATTTTTGATATTGCAATTATATTTTTCAAATTCACATTAACTAAGTCATTTGAAAATTATGATGTACCCTAAATATTTTTGATAGTGATGTGAATTAGCATCTCTTAGTAAATTTATTAATTTATTTATTCTTAATTTTTTGTTTTCTATTTATTTTCACAATTTTATTAAACACATGGTGCGCCTAGAAAGAAACCAAAATTCATGAAACTGCATTCCATCCAATCTATACTACTCCAAAATCATTTTACATATAAAGTTATAATTTGGGAATGGATGTTTGAAAAATCATACTTGATATGCAAGTTATTTAGAGACCAAGATTTTCTTACATATACGTTTGAAATATAAAAAAATTGAGATAATCGATGATTATTTTTCACTTAAGTTGAGTCACGGGTTCATGAGTACATAAAATTAAATATAATTTATTAAATTTTAATTTTTACTAAATTGACCATGAATAATCTTCAACATCTCTTTAATAAAGCCCCAAATTGGGATCTCTCACCATTATTTGTTTTGGGACGAGGGTTTATCATAGAGGTATTGTAATCTATATTTTGGTTTTGGGCCTCAGACTAGGATCATATCAATGATTTAATTTAAAATACATTAAATTATAATTAAAGTCCCATTAAATTGATATTAACATTTTTAATTATTGTTATATAGTGTCATAAGCACTAACTAGGGACTATTTGGGATTTAAAATAATTGTGTGTTCATTTATCAAATAATATGAATTAGGGTTTAGTGTGAATATGGATATTGGAAGAAAATTGATCTAAATGTTTGGTTGTGCATGTCATTTTAATTATTGTCCATTAACCATCAAGCTACATTCAAATTTGTTGAAATTTATTTTTTCAGGATGAATTGATTCTCAATACTCTATCTTTAATAGATTAATATTCTAATTTCTTATGTCTTCATTGTGTGAGTATAATTAGAGTAAATTTTGTGGGTAGATGAAGACCAATGTGTCCAAAAAATATGGCCACTAAATACCTTCCCCCACAATCATACATCTTGCCTATCGGTATAGTGTGATATCATCGACTAATAATGACGATAGTTATTAGGGAATCATTACTATTAGACCATGATTCATGTTTCTAACTCCTAGTATTTATACGTGATTCATTCAAGATGAGGACATATAACCCTCAATTTATATTCAATTCAATGATAATTGTGTTTGGGAGTTAAAAATATAGTATGATAAATGTTTTAGTGAGTGGGAGGAAGGTGGCATGGTATGACTACAGTTTATGTTCAATTTCATAATGAGCTGCTGGTGGATCATCCAAGGAATGTGAATATTCCACTTAATTAAGGCTACTAACACAAGACCTTAATAAAAAATACATTGCGTAATAATAATATAAAAATAAATAATAATATTATATTTTTTTGAGTTTATAGTGTTTATGAAGTATGTTCTTGAGATCACACAGATTGTGGTTTTCTGATGCACACAATATATTTCACATCATGTAGTGTATTTTGTTTCTAGGACCTTGTGAGAATATGAGACAATATTTATTTTAAATCTACACATATTTTTATTCTTGGTTGAAAAAATTGAGATATATAGGAGTAAACATGCATCTATCTCATCAGCCACATATGTCATGTCTACAAAGGGAACTACCTAATGGGGTAAATCATATGAATCATGTTAATGTAAATACATTCCCAACTAATTTTCATGTCCCGTCTGGAATGTATTACTTTTATAGAACACTCTATAAGTCAATATACAAATATAATAGTGATATAAGTACACACCTGACCAATCCCCATCTCTCACTAACATTGTTCATAAATCCCCATGTCAGGTGTTATGTGTTCCTTATTTTTTTTGTTACATTTCACAATTTGTTGGAAGTAGGTAGTTATATATCCTCTACTAACTATTTTCTCCTTATAGAACTTCATAGTATGATACTTTAGGAAAATGGTTTCTTTTTATATGGCACTTTCGATTGATTAATTTATTTATTTATATAACATGAAATACTTGAATTGGGAATGATGTTCAGAGTTGGAACATGATTTTTTACTACCCTATCTATGTCATATTGATATGGTTTTGGTCCCCTATATAGTTTACATAATTTCATTCTCCCCCATATACTCAGGGAATGAGACTATAATTCAATCCTTAGGTGGGTACTTCCTTACTCTTGACAAGAAGTGGGCCCCAATATAAGTGAAGGAGTCAAAAATTCCCCATCCAATAGGACATGGGTGATCTATCAATAGAGTTGGTTCTCCACCCTTTTAAATACTCTACTAAAAAATGTATAGTTCTTCTATTAGGGTTAGTAATCCATTAAATAACTTTAATATTATAGAGAGGCACTATTCTACAACTATAATTTCTAAGAGGATATGTGGGTTTCTTTACCTCTGAGTAGTTTGGACTCTATTAGTTTCTTAGTGTGTTAAATCATTGTTATGTTCAACTAAAAATATTAAGAACTTTCTTCTGAAACACATTATATATCCTTTAAATAAATATGGGTTTTTAGTTATATTATTTCTTCTTCAACATGAGTTATGAGTTTTATTATATTTTATTCCTCATATTTTTTTGGGGAATCCTACATGATTTGTTTATACTCACCTGTGTATGAGTTTCATTCCTACATGTGTTATCTTCTTTGAAGATGATGGTTAGTTCCAAATTAATTTAATTAGTTGTATTACTTATAGAGTGAATGATTTCTGGTGTTTTTTGGTGTTGGTTATGATTGGTATTTGTGTCAAGATCATGTGTATTAAAAATTTACACATTTTTTCCATTTGATCTATGTTTTCCATTACATTGGATATTGACCCCCTATTATCAGAAAAAATTTCCAACGCATTTTATTTTCATATTATGTGGATGTATAGTGTGTGACACATGAATTTTGATTTATATATGGTTACTTTGTTTTTAAATGATTATATTATATTGTGAATATATGTGTTTGTTTATTGGTTCTATAGGAAAAGGCATCCCTTGTGTGATATATTTATTCTTTATTCTAGTCATCAGAACTGATATTATTAGAATCGAGCTTGGAGTGGTAAACTATGATTTTTTCTAGACCATGTGGGATCGAATTAGGTTAGTTTTTATCTTAATGGTATCAAAATTTGTGACTCAATGTGATTAATTTTGTGTTAGAAATCATGGGATTTTTTTTGGGAATTTAGGGTAGTGATGTCGATGTGTCATGAGTTCAGTTTTTAGAATAGTGAACCAATTCCTCTATGTGGTATCTAAATACTTCATTCATAAAGACTATAATAATCTATTAATTGACTCAAGATAGTTTGGAATCAATTTTTGGGTATGGAAACGATATTTAATTATTCATATAGTTGTCTGTTTTTCATTTATATAGCCATAATAAGTCAGGTATGTTTGATATCTTTAAGAAATTGTTGATTCATCTTATCAAATAATAGATGCCTCCCAGCAAACAACCAATGTGGATTTATAGTAAGGTCATGATGTTTCCATTCATATGATTGGTCCTCTTATTTCCAAGTAGGTATGATAAAAGTACTCTATCTAGAGAGTTGTTCATGAGATCCCCCCTATTTATTGGGGATCCAATACTCTTCATATAGGGTTGGGAGCACACCCTCTGACCACAAAGTAATGTGAAGAACCTCCACTTACTATGACTCATCTGGATTCACTCATATAGGATGGGGATGGTTGTAGGATAAGTTCACAAGGGATAGAGACCCCTAAGGTTTCAAGTCAATACAGAACATTAGGTTATTGGGGGATTGATAATGATAGTGACTCATGTGTTTTAGGTAGTCCAAACACCTTTTGATCAGATAATGGTTTGATATTTTGTCTTCTTCACAGAACAAAAAATTCATTAGTGTAACCTGATGAATTAGGCTCATAGTTAGGTTTCTCATCCATGGTTAGAGTTGATGTGCCTCTTCCCTGAGTAGTACTACCCAAATACACTATTGATGGAGTGATTACAGAAAATTTTAGTCCTATTGAAAGGAAGAATACATACGGTTTTGAATTCATTGTGGTTCATTGACCCCATGAGGTACTCACACAACATGGTTTGAGATATATACCATAGATCTTTGAAGTACACAAATTATATCCATATAGAGATTCCATCTTGAATTTTCCATATTTCCATCCCCACCTAAGAAACATTATTATAGATGAATCTAGTGATCCAGTTAAATTTATAATAGGGATATTGAGAGATTTGATATGGAACAATATATCTCGTGGAAAATCATTAAATATATCCATAAAATGTGAGATTTGATTCTCATGTGGTTAGTGATATGAGATTGATGTACAGTATCAGACTATAAGGGATTGTGGATTTAATATGTCTATACAGGATGATGACATATAGATTTGGTCTATCTATATCAACATACAATAGAGGGATATCAAGGTAGTATGATGGATGTATATCCTAACTAGAGGTAGTGGTGAAATTAAGGGAATACACCTAGTGGCTATGTTGGTCACCAAGAAGAAATATATAGTAGGGGAGTTAGAGGTCCCTCAATATGATATAGTGGTAATTTATTTTATAACCTTAATCTACCAACACCAACACTAAGAGTTCAAATCCAAAATTAGGGAGGGTGTTCCAGTTTTGTAGGCTAATATAGGTGATGGAGGTCTAGGATTGATAGAGCTCAACATGTTTCAAGGCATGACCAGAGTCTTCTCTACACAAGCACCCATACACATTAATTATAATATGATAGATTTTTTTTATTTTAGATTTTTATATAGACCAAGTGATAGAAATCCAATTAGTACCTTTAATCAAACCTATGAAACTATATAATCCTACTAGAAGAGATTATATTACCATCCATGTCTACTAAAGATATGATCTTAAAATTTGTAGAAGGAAATTTTCATTGGAACTCAACATATTTATGATTAATATTTATTATATAATATTTAGAATAGACTAGTTATCTTTATTTTTTACTTTGATAGACCACTAATATCAAAGACTGGAATGTTTTTGAGATAATAGATCGAGGTCTTATTTCAGGGTTAAGTGATATATTTAGTTATGTTAAGTGGTTATCCATAAAATGATTTATCCAATAATAAATCTTCTAGAAAGATTATCATTTTCTATTGTGGACACAACATAGGATCAACTTTTTTACAAATGATATTATTGGATTACACCCTAATTGTGAGATAGACTTCCTTATTGATAAATTCACCATGATCACACTGATATCTTCCTAAAACTATTAGATATCCCCATTAAATATCAGAGATATAAATTAATGGTTTGAGGATGTGTTATAGGAGGTTTTTATCGATCTGGGTGTGTCCCCCTAGGATGCCCCAATGTTTTGTTATGAATTTATATAGGTTATTAAGTATTTTTATTAACAATAACCACAATAAGTAATTGATAATTAGGAAATAATACCATCTCCCAATGATCAGTGTCCACTTAAACCATGTGAGGGTAATGAGGTAATTTTTTAAAATGATATGTTGGTATATATATCAATAACTCTTGGTTCATCAATAGGATATCTCAAATATAATATTCGGGATATACTATAGGAACTACATGATCCGGATGATGATAGTTGGAACTATAAATTCTCAAAATATGCTCATGATACTCATGAACCACATATTCTATCTATTATTTCATTGGTTAATGTTACTTTTCAAATATAACATTATCCTCTTCTGAAAATTATAGAGAATAATTAAAAGAACTATAATATTTTCCGCGAATTTATTTGATAGTACTATCTTCAAAGAAAACTCTATAAGTGAGTGTTAAATGTTTCATATCTCTATTTCTAGGGAAATATCATCTTTTAAGGTGTATTAGTATTCTATACCTTATTTTAACATTATTGGTATCTTGGAAGACACCCTAGAATATTTTTGAGGTATGAATCTTTAAGGAATCAGAAAGGTATTACTATACATTTCTAGAATAATCCTCTAGAATCATTGATTCCATAAATTACATTTACTAAAAACCCTTTAAATGGTTCTATAAGTACTAGAGGGGTTTTTATGAGATGGAGTGGAGGTTTATCAGTGCTCACCTGTTTTGGTGTCTAGGTTAAGGAGTAGTGTATGCATTTTTTATGTCACCTCTAGGTTAGGGCTTGACAACGATCTAATGAAAAAAAATTCTGATTTTTACTAGATTGGCTAAAAAAGACCACATGAGAAGAATTATTAACTCACATTACCTATAAATTATAACCAATTTGTTTCCTCTGAATACCTAGATGCACTATTTTCTTGAAAAATAATTTATAATATACACATATTATAAAATTCATGGGTAATTTATCCTCCAGAATGATCTCAAAATGTGGTATTGGTGATTGATATAGTTCCTATAGTACCATGGGTTTATTATTATATATATTTTTAGAAAGGTAAACACATTAATATAAAACCTTAGTAGGAAATCCTGAGCATAACTACTGGAAGTGGTATTTGATAATTAATGTTTAATTCAATTATCAATGTTGGATGAGGGAGACATCACATATCTTCAGATGATATTGTGTTCCCTGAACTTATTCTATTATTATGGGAATACCAACTCATAGATATTAACTACATGGTCCTCTAAAACTAGAAAACCATAAGGGATATTCCTAAATTATTTTCTGAAAGTAGGGAGAAATCCTTCTTCTTTCAGGGGTAGATAGTAGTTCTAGGAATGTTATGTAATGAGGTGATATGTGATATGTTCACCTCCCCTTGGATATTTATCCCTGTGGTATAATGATAAAATATGATATTATGACCTATTACTCAAGGACTAACATCGAATGGTTTTTTTAGAGTTTTTTCTATAGTGCATCTCTACTTAGTAGATGAAGGAAACCCCTATGTTCAAGTGGTTTTTACTCAACCAATTCATGATTAAATGTGTAAGGGAGGTGGTATATTGATGGATTTCTTCATAGGATGTCCTCATTATGAAATAAAACCTAACTCTTACTAGTTTATCATTGGCTGACTAACTATGTAAGACCATACACATCCTATTTGAGAGTATAGTATAGTGAATATTTTGGGACAATTTTATAGAGATGGGATTATCTAATTTCACGGACTACACTTTATGATAGTCACTAATAAATATTCTTTATTCACACCCCAATTTTGGAGATGATTAAGGGAGTAATTTTGGACTAATTTTTCATTGATTATAACATTACAAAAATTGATGGATGGCTATAAAAAGAGGACCATTTAAGTTATTTATTAAATTTTTAGGGATTACATTCATGGGATTGGAAAATTATATGTTGATAACCTATATCTAGTAGATTTAATGTAAAAAACTATTTAACACTCCACCTTTTGTATGAAACCATTTGAGGCTTTGAATGAGAGACATTACAGCCCCCCTATTCATTATATAGAGATTGGAGAGTTAAAGAATATAGGGACATAGACAGTGTGTTTAAATATGTATAACATTCGAATGATCTAAGGGAAGATAAATACAACATAAATATTTTAAAAAACCTATACAAACAGAATATGGATAGGTATAGAATCTAAGGAAAGAGAGAATGTGTTATTTTATGTCTCTCCATGATGTATGTTTTAGGAAAAAAATTTAGGGAATCAAGATATCTAATATATTATGCTAGTCATTCTAGATCATATAATGAGTAAGAGAAATTAATTATCAACTAGTGTTCCCATAAAATGGGACAATGTGCACACAATCATCCTGGTTTTTGAATTAAGGAGGTATATTCATGATTCTTCATGAATTATTGGATGGGGTGACTTTTGAATATTGAATTATGCTAGCTTCATAGTGTACTATGTGTAAAATGAGGAATATATATTGTGTGTTATATATTCCTTGGAATTTTTCTTAACATTATACCCATGTATCAAAATTGAAAAATATTATAGAATATACTGAGTTTTTTCCAATGTTTAATTAAAATTTTAATCATTTAGGTAATAAAAGGCCAGTCACATAAACTGTTTTGTAAAAAAATTCCTTTAATTCAATTGTACTAGTGACTAGGTTTGGGAAACATGATCAAAGTAGTGAAGTGGTTCTATTTCCCCTTTGAAATTTTCTTATGATAGGGCATGGGTCCCCTACACTCTTTATACAGTATATTAATCCCTTATATACTTGGAAAATAGGTACCCTAATTTAGTCATGGGGCATGATCTTTTTTTTGTCATGAAAAGGTGTATGTCTCCCATATGATATTTGGAGTAAGAAACACCCACACTGATTGGGTGGAAGATTATTATTTATAGTTTCAGTTCTTCTTCAATCTGGATTCTCCAATTGATGAACCATAAGTCCTCCTCATGGTCTTTATTAACTTGACCAATATATATACAATTGTATATAACTAGTCCCCCAATATTGATTCTGATAGGTAATATAGGTGTTATAAATATGAGTAGTTTTGACTCGATGGGTTGCTTGAAATATTAAATCCACTTGAATCTAGGATATGAAAATTTGGAAGTATCTTTTTTCACACACACACACACACAGATATATATATATCTTTTATGCATATCTATCAAGTATTTATCCTTCTATTTGGGTAATGAGTTTCCTTGTTTTTTATTTCTACTTTCTTCTCTTTAAGGATTCCTAATAAATGTATTTTTACACTACCATGGATGGGTGATTAACTAACTTGGGTTGTGTCTTTAGTGGATAAAGATTAGTTTGGTAATTATCATTGTGGATGTTGGATTAGAGGAAAAAGAGAATAGTTATTCTCATATGTGTCTGTTTTAGTTAGAATTAGTTGGGAGTTGGGGAATAATAGAGTTCCCCAATTCCTCTAGTTATACAAATTGACTATTTACATTGCGTTTTATGATCATGTTGTCTCCCCTATTTTTCTTTATATTTCATATTTTATATTATGTTCATTTTTTTCATGCAGAAATTGAGTTTGGTTTTATAGTTATTTACAATGTTTAGTTTCCCATATTTCTGATTTTTTTAGATAGGCATTTGTTTCTAGGTATAATAGAATCAAGCCACCAATGTATGAGATATGTCTTTTATATTAACTTCAGTAACCCCTAACCTATTGGAGGTGATCATGGGGCATAACACTCAACTATTTATTTTCCCATGAAGCATTCTAGTGGGATGGAAATTTTCAACTTAATTTCGAAAATCATTGCTTTTTAGTCCAATGAATTAATTCCCTATACATAATTTAACCAAGCACTTTCCAATTGGATATCTATATTATTTATTCTAAAATTAGTTAGTAATTTAATTTTAATTGATCCACACCTCCTGAAACATGATAGAGAAAAAATTTATTTTTTGATATCATACCTTCTCCCCAACACTGATCCAATTATTTGTATATATTTAATCAATTATAGAACATCATGTTATAGAAAAAATTATTCAAAATAATTAACAAGTGATAAATAAATAGAGTGAAATAAATACATTCCTTTCTATAGTTTAATTATTCTTCATTGATTTTTTTGGGTTATATACCTTAAAAATATTCTCTAATTACGACTCATTAATTTTTTTTGATGAAAAATAATAAAGAGTAAAAAAATATAATGTAATGTAATGAAAAATATTTAATAAAATAAAATTGACAAATTAATAACCAATAAGTTTCCAATAATGATGTTATTGATATGATTTTCTTAGATACTGAACTATTCTTGATATATGTACTACCATTAACAGACCATAACCCGGTAATTGGTAAATACAGTATGAAATAACTACCAAGGTGGATTTTATGAGTACCCAAAATTCATTGGGTATATGTATTTTATGTGATTAAAACATGAATTTTATTAAAAATATATTTTCACATATATTTATGGTTTTATTCAACACATTATTGCGCATATATTATGGATTTTATTAAGAATTCCATTGTTGGTGCCCCACTGATTTTTAGGATCACACCCATTACATCATCTTTAGGCAGTGTAGATCCTATATTTGGCATATATTCTTTGAAATTGGCCTTATTAAATGAATATAATATAGTTAATCTCATTTAGGATACAAAAACACTTGATATAAATGCACCTACAATGGTTAGGGGTTAAATTATTCCATTTTTAGTTTATTTGGTACTATTTATAATCAGGCCATTGTGCAATCATATAGATATTTATGGCTGTATAACCTTAATGTGAATTATTTTAAAGCATGATTATATCACTGTTATAGTTTTCTTTATGATGTAATTCCATATTATTCACATTCTAGTAGTCAATAGACTTTTTCATATAGTGATATGCACCATATGATAGTAGAACATTAGTTTAGGTCATGAGGGAAAATATGAGTTAGGGATGTTACAATGTGGTATCATCGGTTAATTTTTTATATAATACTATTTATAAAATGGTTGATATAGATAAAACTAGTTGAAAATTACGATCACATAAAAAATTATACCCTAAAATCATTGGTTTGAACTAAAGTCCAAGATAGTAAAGAGTTTTGATTAATGTTATTATTATTTTTATTACTATTGAGTTTTTTTCTTTCTAATAATAATTTTTTATTGTTGATGATTTAAGGTTTTTCACATTATATGGGGTTAAAAGTGGCATGTGGTCATGAATTATATTCAATACATAAAATTCACATGAAATCTATATTATTCTAAATTTGTTTTTTTCTAGATTATGATAAAGTGTTCAGTTTTGTTGAGTGTTAATAAAAATGAAAAAAATTATATATAAATTTGACTCCATACTTTACATAAATAAAAAAAAATTACAAGGTTTTTAGTTCTATATATAATGACTATTTATATGATCCTATGTGTGTCTGATATCTGGACTTAGGAATTAAAAGGTTGGGATAGAGTTTTGGATGATTGATATGAGACCCTTTTTTCATATAGTGCATATTTTGTAGAAGGGAAAATTTATTGTTGCTACATTTTTTCTTTTTTTTGGAGGACATAAAGATACAATTTTATTGGAGGCATCATCGTCAATTTGATTATAGATGTGATAAAAATACATTAGTTGGTTACTTTAGTATGTGGGTACCTATATAGGATTAGAACCCATGAGTGGTTAGTTTTTATGGGTATAAGGATACCCAATATTGATCAGGGCCCAAAATGGTGAGATGGCACATGAGTTTTTATGAATTATTTGAGCTTTAATCAAGAGAGGTGCTTCATGGGATCTTACCTATGGGTGATATGAACTATAGACCTGTTTTTATGTCTTAGTGATAATTTTTTTTTCATGATATTATTTAGTTGAGTATTAACCATGTAGTGAGGAGATATACTTATACTTGGGATGGGTTATGATATATGAGTATATCCTGAGAATGAGTTTTGAGTCCGAGCATGTGTATTCAATAAAGATAGTGAAAATTGGTAGATAATTTTAATGATAGGAATGATATATAGGAAATGTGTGTTCATGTATCAGTTCTACCATGAGGGATTCATTGAGATATATTGGTATAGATGTATGAGTGATTATATATGTAATAACATATTTTACGAGATTATGTTGCATATTTGATGGATCAGGTGAATGATCCTAGTATTTTTGGAATAAAAATCATATTGGTATACATAAAATAATATGATGGGTTCCCACTAGGATGTATTCACTCCTGGCTATGAGTTTTGTTACATAGTGGTGGATGTTTTTTCCACTATGACAGTGATTCTATGTTGTCCATTCGATCATGAGATCAAAAAAGTTTGACACTGCCGATATATAAAGTAGAATATTATGATTTAATATTTCTCTAAGAATAGTTAACTTAGTGGTTACATTGGTAGGATCATCCTTGTATTACATGTGGGATATTTCTATGGATGGATTTTGGAAACAATATGGGATTAGGAGATAGTGGTATGGGTCATTTGACTCATAGTTTTATGTCATTTGGATTTTATCAATTCAAATTGATTTTATCTGAATCCATCAGAGTATGTATATAGGTATCTTAGGTGAGTTTGTTTAATCCCTGGAGACATTTTTTGGGAGTAGAACCTTGAGAGATACTTTTTCTATAAGATCTATGACTATAAATTATTCCATAATTTCATAGAGAAAGGTTGTGGGATTTTGGTATGACTCATTATATGATACCATATTGGTTGTATATAGGTATAAAAAAAATATGGAAAGGTGTGAGAAACCTTGTTCTATACAAGGGTGTAATCTATTATTGTTATATTATGTTTTGGCAATAAAATATGTAGTTTTTGGGAAGGTCTGGGTTTAATTTAGTTCTTAGAAGCAATAAATTTGGCCCGATAGTTTTTGAGATAGGATCTCTTTATGCGATTATGATATGACTAAATTGTCATGATATTGGTGTTTTAGTTGAAGTGGTCTATAATAGAGGTTTTTTATATGGCCTCTTAGGTGGTGCGGAAATCAATGTGGTGCTCTGTTGATTTTATGTTATATTGATGTTTGTATTGACTCAACTTTATTAGGAAGAGTTTTGGTGTTCCCCCAATAAAAATATGGAAAATGGAAGCTATAAAATTTTGAAATTTCATATAGGAAAACGTGAATTATGTAACTATTCAGAATGATAGAGTCATGTGAATGTGTGTTATATATATAATTTTCGTTGTCATAGTCATCAAATTGGAAAAAAAACTAATTATCATTGATTTTATTTAGAGGATTCATAGAGAATTATGATTTGATAGACCCTATAACAGGGCATGGGGTGGTTCTATCATGATAAAGTGTGTGGATATCTTATGTGTCATATTCCAGATAATGGTTTATTTCAAATAAGATTAGTCAGGTAGATTGAGGATTGAGGAAAAATTATAGTGGGGATCACATCATTAGGATGTTTAGTGTTGGCCAATATTTTAATTATTTTTCAGTCACTATATGGAGTGACATGTACTTAAAATTTGAAATAATAATGGATATGGTTGAATTTTTGGGCAAGGATGAAAGCATACTGGGTGTTCATCTTTTAGTGTGCGAAACTAACGATGGGTATTTATATAGGATGATAAAATAATTTTAACTTATTTAATAACTAATAGTTGTAAGTAATTCAATACAATTTGGTGGGATAACCAGGAATGATTTTAAAGAAAATGATCGATGTGTTGATCATGAAATAGGACATTTAGAATACATAAATAGTAAGATGAAATGTATAATGGAGTTAAGATTTATGGTATGGATTCATTCTTTAGTATGAGATTGTAATTTGAGGCATAATCAATTATATGGGACTTGAGTGTGTCAAAAACATTTGATGATTTGTTTTTTACCAATCACATCCACCATTCATGTATGTAATCAGTGAATTATAAATTCAGGAATGATATTGGATAAGTTCATTTTCCTTGAGTTAGTATCATGGTTTTAGTTCATCATTTCCAATTCGGTGTTCAGTGTTTTGGGATATTGGTTGGTGTATTTCATACATAATTAATTGATATGACACAGATATAGGTTTAAATGCATAATTTTAAGGATTACCATTATGTGTGATGATCCATATAATAATGCATTTGGTATATATATAGCTTCACATGTTTAAGTTAATTGGGGGTATACCATAACCAATGATTTGGTATGGAATGGGAATGTGTATTATGAGTTAGTGGATGTTGCAGTTTTCATAAAATACATGAGAATACATCTTAGTGATGTGAAGTGTTATGGTGTGGTTATTTTTATGACCCATAACATGGAGTATTTCTAGAGTTAGTGAAAATTCATATTCTAAGGATATTTAAACAAGGATTACTTTAAATTATATATTTTTTTGGTAAATTAATTTTTTAGGCATGTTTTAAATGATTAAAATGCTTTTTTCAAGGTGGAAACCTGGATAGAGGATATCTAACATGAGTCTCAGGGGTTTAAGAGTCTAAAAAATGGATGTTAGTAACATTAATGGTCTATAAGATAACCAATTAGGTGGAAATGGTACTTTTTAGTGGTTTTAAGGGAAGTTTCCTATTGACGATGCCATTAGGTGCCTAACACCCTATACTGAGCACCCAATATGGGAAAACGTTTCAACTATAGGTGCATCAGGTAAATAGTATCACTATGTTTTTCATTTTTATAATGGGGTCATAATGATCATTTCACACATTCTATATTAACCCCATTTAGGGTTTCTTTTCTCTATCCACCTGAAAAAGGGGGTGTTTCCCCTTTGCCTTTTATCCCTATCATTCATCCTATGTTGATACATAGTAACCATAAGTGTTTTTATTAAATTTTTAAGGTGATTTACTCTATCTTAATCTCTTATATACTCCTCCTCTACCAATTAAATGAATTTAATGTAATGGAAATTAAAGATTTTGAGGTGATTCAAAAAAAATGGTGTAATCATATTGATTTGAGAGGGATTATATTGCATGGTGTTATAGGATTCAAAACTAGCATAAAAACACTTGGTTTCATATTAATTTTTCATAAGGAAATCTATTTCACTAATTTCCATTTTGTTTCCCACCAAATTAGAATTATATTAGCATCTATCAAGTGAGTGGTGATGGGGAATTGGTCTATAATGTACTCAAGGTTATTTCAAGAGTAGAGAATACACAATTTCTAAAGGTTTTAGTGAAGATATGATCAATGGAATTATCCTGATTTTGTAAAATTTAATAATGAAGAATTAAATGTATAATTTTTTTCTTGGTTTTTTATAGCTGATTCTAGAACCTTCTGGAAGAGTAAGAGTCCCTTCATATGTAACAATATTTTGACAACTATTTGTTTAGGAAAATATTAAACTATCTTGATGGGATAAAAATAACAACAATGTGGGTAGTCCCTAATATCACCTCACAATATAGTTATGTATATAATTTATTGATTGTAAGTGTGGGTAAGCTAGTGTGAATGAATTGAGATGGACCCATAAGTGATTTCATTTTTGAGTCAGGGAAAGTTTTTAGTTTAGACTCTTAGTGAGTATAATTGTGTTATGTATTTATTTCCAACTTGATGGAATCTATGTTTCCCATATGAGAGGTGTGATTAGATAGGATTCAGATCTAAAGTAGGTGTAAATTTTGATTTAGGAATTTACCATCATTAGTAGGTCTTATTAGGGTATGTGATGCTGAACTTGATATATTACTCTTGATAAGACATTTTATGGGATATATAATTTTCTATATTATATATTAATTATTACCCAAAATGGAGAAATATGTGGTTAATTTTATTTAGGAGCAATGAGTAGTGATCAACCAGAATGTGATTGTCCCTATAAACTAGTTATTTATGGTTCCATATTTTTTATGATACCATCTATGATTTAAGTATGCATTTTTTTCAATAAAATACATGTTTTATTAAATATATGAAACATTAATTTGACTAAAACTATTCATACAATATATAAATAAAAATAAAAACACTTTATTCAATCGTAATGGAAAATAAAAACAATATTAAATGAGAAGTGTGCTTTATTAAGTTCGAGTAAAATGAATGTATATGATGTAATTGGGTTAATATATATGTTATATAACCCTTATAAAAGGCTATATAGTCATTGTGTATAATACTATTAAAATGTTTACCTGTTTTGAATTACCGGTTTGTAGTTAAAAAATATAAGGTTTATTTGGATGTTTTAAAAATTTATTTTCCACAAAAATAATAATTTTAAAATAAAATAAATGATGTTGGAAAAAAATATAAAGATAATAATTCATTAGGAATAGACATTTGATCATAAATAACTTTTCTTATGACTTATGTAGTTTGTTATTAATTATTACCTAGTAATAATATAATTAATAAAGTAGAATTACAAAATTAAAAAAATGATTTGTAAAATTAATTAATTACATAAAATATATAATAATGGAATTATAGAGAACAATAATTTAATTATTCCTAGTGAAACAAAAAATTCTATTTTATAAAAATAAAATTTTAATTTTATATATTAGATAATTTTATTTAATAGTTAAAAGCCTATAATTTTGAGTACTAAATTAAATTAAAATTATTTTTTATATATATAAAAATTAATAAACAATAATAAATTTAATATTAACAGGTTTTAAATAAATATAAAATATTTTAATGTTAAAAAATATACTTTTTTAAGAAAAATTATTATATTTTCATTGTGTACTATATCTCAATAAATTAAATTAATCATTAATAAAAAAATAATTTAGTGAAACTCATTTATAATATATATAATCAAATAAATTAACAATAATCTAAGGATTATTACATTGTATGTAATTAGAATAAATTAATATTTATGTGTAAAAATAAATTTTCCTAATTTTTTTTCTTATGCAGTATGCATTCTTCCATTAAAATTAATTTTTATCACCATTAGTAGCTGAATGAAAAAAATGGATTTTATCTTTATAATAATAATTTCTAAATTATATAATAATATTACTTTCATTTTTAGGCGTAAAAAGAAGTTACCGAGGTAAAAATTGAGCTATCACAATAATGGTAAAATGAGGAAAAAGTGTTTAACTAATGGTTAGAGGCACCGAATATCATAAAAATACCTCTAAATGGGTGTATAATGGAATTAAAAACCTCCCTTTTATATTAACTCAAATTTATTTCCTCTTATATTTCACTTCCCTATTGAAATTACATTCCTTCCTCATTAAGGAATGAGTATATGTAAAATGGCACTCAAGATCACTAAAAAAATTTCTTCTCCACTACTAACCTAAAAGAGTAATATTTCTTCAATTTTATTTTGAATAACTTTTTAAATTATCCCTCTAAAAATATTATTTAATTATTGGTATTTTATGTTTATAACAGTTAATCTGAATTCCTTTATTTCAAATAGGTAATCAAAGATAAGAATCAAGTATTTAATATAAATTCTATCATATCCATAATTATTTTATTTAAATATTTACATCCACCAGTTATTATAAACCATTTATCACCTTTGTAAAATAATTTTTAACTAATTATTAAACATAAATGTTGATGTTATGACAATACAGCTAAATTTTCTTACACATTTATTTGTTATAGATTGTTATTTTTTGGTTTCGTTTTACCATCATCCCAAACAGTGTTCAAATAGTTATGTCATGAATGGTTGAGCTAACATAAATTCTTTTGATTCTATGTAATTCTAATTTATTTATAAATTAATCATGCTCTTATAAAAGGAATATTTGTGTGTGAGAGTGTTCATTAATAAAACCAATTCTATTTATTAAATCAAAATCCAAAAAATGGGATTTTAACATTTCTCAATGAATTATCATTGTAACATGTAAAATTTCCATTTGCCTTCATAACTATACAATACACACCCATTAAACCTCTTTGAAAACATTAGAGGTGATTAATAAATAATAAAGGATCAAATATTGAAACCACTGTGTCGATGCTATCATGATATAAATATGGCAATTAAAACCAGAATATTAATTTTAACAATGAAAAGTTAATAAATGGTTAATAAGAAATCATGAGTGAATAGTGTTAAGAAAAATCCATTTTCATATCATTATGATATAGATTAATAATAAACCTATATTGTTATATACGTGTTTAGAGAGTGTTTGACTTAATTATAATCCAATGTATCTTCCTTTAGTATCAATTTTCTTTTTTATTGAGATATTCTTCATATTGTCATTTATATATTTTTTATACTAACTCTTTGATAATTTTTTTTCAAAATTATATTTTTATGGTATTTAATGTTCCATTTCAATTCCACACTTTCACTGAAATATTATTATAAATTTATTAAATAAATTATTGTTTCTTTCCAATTGTACATTGAAATCAAGATTATTTATGAATAAATTTACATTTAGGAAAATTTTATATTTTCTCTCTCTAAAACTTAATATATGTTATTTTAATCTTTTCATTTTTTATGTCTTATAAGTCCTCTCACCATTTTAACTTCTTTTGGTTCAAAATTCAACTATAAAGATGATGGTTAGTGGAGCAGACCTTATCTCTTGATTTTGATCTGGAATATATCTCCTCCATGTTCATATTTTTATTAATTTTATAAATTTATGTTTATATTATTCTCGGTTTTCATAAGTATATTTTAAATTTTCATTGAGTATTATTACAGAATAATCAAAGGAATCTATTTTTAATTATTTCCACATAAGTCATTTTTATTGAATTTATCATTCATAATTAAAGTGTAAAATGAATCATTTTTTTATTTATCCTCATAATCACATTTTCCAACCATATTCATTGGTTTACATTAAAAATATTTTTCCCGCATTTTTATAGTTTTTCAATGTAAATTTTTATCACATTTTTATATGGATTATTATAATTAAAATATAAAATTAATACAAAAGTAATGGATTTGTTTCTTATTCTTCAATGAAATTATCTAATGCTAATATAAAGTGTTTTTAATCTATTTCAAAATTCTTTAATGTTTCTTATTATTCATTATAGAAATTCCCAAATAATATCATCCACCTTGTTTCTCTACATGGATTATGATCATTTCTTGGGTAAAGCTTCAAGAAAATCATTTCTTTCTCATTGCTTAATTAATCTACAATGAAATTATAAACTCTTTTAAAATAATGTGTCACATATAAGAATGTTTTCTATTATGTGATGGGTGGTTCAATATATCCCTCCAATTAATTGGATAAATCTATATATCTTATAAGATAATTATGTTGGGTGTGTACATAATTTATATATCTATTCTTATAGATTTATCTATTTACATGATTATATTTTTCTATGATCAAGATTTTGTGGATGAACCAGATTCTGTTTATCTATGTTCAAAATTTTTTACACATACATGATTTAATATAGATATGTCCGCAAAATTGGGTGTGGATGTGATTAAATTTATATATTTTAATAAATTTGTTCATGGACATGATTTTATTCAAGTGTGTTTATAATGTTGTGATTTCTTATGCTTATTCTTGTGAAAAATATTATGTTATGTTTTTAAGGCTCGTTATTATCATCTTATTTTTTCCCATTATTACACCATAATATTTGTTAGGTATCTATAAGGATTTTTTGAGATTATATTCCATTTATTAAAGCCTTATCAAAAACTCTCATGATTCTTTATTCTTTTTAATTAGACATTTCTCCCATGTTCATGATTTCTCACGTGTTTTTTGTCTATCCATTTAAAATTCATTGATATGCCTTTCCATTCCTGTGTGTTTTATATAACTATTTATTGTGTTTTAGTTTTATTTATGGAATTATATATAGTAATATGTGTTATAGGAGGTAATTTTAGTATACTTTTATATGTTATTATAAATATAGAATTTTTAATAAGATATTTATATAGCAAATCACTAAATATAGAAAACCATTATGTTATGGAATTGTGTAGTTATTTATGATATGTAATGTTTAAATTAAAAAAATTATAAAATGCATGTATGCTATGCTTAGGTTATATAATCTAGTATTAGAGATGTATTTAGTTATTTTTTTAGATTATCTTTATAAGTATAAGGGAACCCAATATAAAGAAACCTAGATTTATCTAAAAATATCGTATGACTAAATAAATGTTCCATAGAGTAATAAAATATGTGGTTGAATTTTTACATATTTTTTTCACTAAAACTATTAAGATATGATTTATTACTCCCATAAACCCTTTTTGTTTAATTAAATTTCTAGAACTAAGAGAAACCAAGTTAACGAGTGTGATGGATAATGCATTGATTGTTCAAACAGGAAACCATAGGGGGTGTGATATGGTGTGAAAAAATTCATGGAAATGTTATCTCACATTATTAATAATAACATGATTATGTTGAAATACTGAATGCACCAAATAAGAATCAACATATTATTATTTCTCTTATGTATTAATTTATGAAATCATTTTATTTGTATTTTTATCCAATAGTTACATAGTAATTATTCAACACAAATAAAAAGTTATTTTCCATTCTCTAATGATCAGACAATTAAATGGTTATTTTATATATTTATTATTAATAAGGTACAATTGATCAATTATAGACTGTAATAAAGGACATGATGTAAGGTGAAGATACTGACTCTATGAAATGGGATGAGTTTAAGAATGTATATTTTTCAATAAACATTTTCCTCAAACTCTTAATATTAAAATGGATAGATAATTCACAAAGATAATAAAAATGGGGGATGAATCCAATTTTATATATGAAGAAACCATTACCTTCATTTCATTATATACTTAATGTTTTGTCATTGAACCTTAAATAATGATCAATCATTTTTATTGTAGGTTAAAACCCTGCCTCTGGTAATTTTTAGCCATAAGTGTCCTTTACAGCGAAAAGTTAAAACATGTTTTATTTTTTTGATAACAAGTTTTATGGTAAACATATAGAGAATATTTATGTTGTGAATATAATGGTGACGAAAACATTCACTATTCCATTAATTATATTATGGTGATTAATCATGGTGTGTTTGGAATTATTTTAGTTAATCTAGGAATAGATAGAGTGAATGATCTATGTGCATTTTTTATTTCTTTTTAAAATAGATAAAATTCCATATTAAATGGGTTTATAGCCCATGTCATTGTATATGGTATTTCTCTGAAAAGTTTATTTGTGGAAAATAGTGAAACTTATAACTGTAATATTCAAATTTTTGGTGGTCTTGGTTGATGGAATATTAGTTTAAATGTCATAAACTAACTACCTTATGTACATAATATTATTAATTTGGAAAGGGGAACAAAAATATTGAAAAGGAATGAGATGTGTAATATTTTAATATTTGTGTATATTTTTCTGGGATTCAAAATAAGAATTCACACACTGTGGGAACCTATAAAAGAAATGGGAGTTATCATTTTCTATTGAAAGGGTGCCTATTAAAAATAGGTATGTCAATAATGAATTTTGTGGATGCTGAAGTGGAATTAATGTTGAATTAACAATTCTCATATAAGTATAATATAAATGGGAAACTAAAAAATCCCCAATCAATGGGGAAAGGCTTGTTGAGCATTGAGGATTTCTATTGTTTTTTTTTTTGAAAATATGAAAGTGAGCATGCATTTGGGGGTTTTGAAAGTTGTTCCACCTCATGAAGTTCTATATCACTGTACTTCGTGATTTTTGTGATGTTAGGTCTAATGTGATGCATCGTAGGGATATTTTTATAAGCTTACATTTCATATTTTTTAAAAAAAATATAATTTTTTTGAAGAGTTATATTATTCTGTAACATATTCAACTGATAAGAATTTTTAAAATAGATATTAAGAATTTAATGTAGTCTCAATGGAATAGATCAATCCAAATATGATCCAAGGGATAGTTTTGGTGTAGAGGAATATATATAGATTGAAATAATTTTTAATTGAAAATTAGAAATTACCTATATATATTGGATCATTCATATAGTGAAAACACATAATAAAAGTATATTTAATATCTAAAAGGAGGGAAGATTGGATTGGTAGTGAAAATTATTGAATATCCAGAATTATGAGGTGAATTTATTTGGACTTAATTATGTTTAATATCCGATATTAAAATAAGAGTTATTGTTGATATCATTTAATATATAGGAATAAAGACTATATTAATATAGATAATTCCCATTTCTGCTAATTTTTTTTTCAATATATTATATCATAGTTAGATAGACCTATTTTTCTATGTTACTATTTATAACCAGCTTGAGAAGAAGTGAGTGTAATAGATTAAGAGTCTATAGACCTAGTATGCATGGTTAGTTTAACCTAAAGATGGTAATAACAACCATGAAGTAGTGATTAATTGGAATATTGACACAACATTGACATGTGATCCCTGAATGTATCCTACTATGAGTGAACCAAGTAAAAATAATTACATCCACACTTATTTCTATCATAACATTGGGTTGTTGAATGTGTGTGTTCATCATAACTAATTCAAGATGTATTTAAGAACAAGAAGACAACATACAATTTTACATTATAAAATATGAAATTTATATTCACACTAATTCACCCCACCCACCTATGTTGTTTAGTTGTAACTCTATTGATAGAATGTGGTATGCAATCCATTAGTTATTGTTGGTTAGATATTTTAGAAAAAAAATATAATCTTGGAGAGTTTTATGAATGAAATGTAGTTTCATTATTTTATGATTCTAATTATTAAATATATAAGCAAAAAATGAGATCACACATGTGATCTATTGGTTTTGATGTTCATGTAGGTTTAGTTTATGTATTTCATGTAGGTAATCCACTAGAATATCTATCATGAATGAAAATAAAATATTATTGAATGGTGTTTTAAATTATCATATTAATTTTCATAGAGTATTTTATAACCAAATAAACATTAAAGTTATCGTTTTCCAATAAATAAATAAATGTTAAGAAACTATAGTACTAAAGGGGATAAAAAATTGAAGGAAGAAAATATAAATTTCCTACAAAATTAGTTTCGTGACTTGAATATTTGTTTTATATAAAATGTGGATAGTTTCTTCAACCATATGACTGAATTTTGTGGATCTATTTGTAGTATCATTTTTGATATGAAAAATTTATTATTATAAATAATATTATATAAATATTACCACTAATTTATAATTAAAACATTTTTAAACAATAACAAATAAATATTAGTAGATTATCTCCTTATGATATGCATAGAAAATTATTCACATATGAATTGTGAGTGACGGTAAAAATATCTCTATATCATTTATATAATAAAGTTTCATTCAAAATATTGAAGAATAATGAATTATAAGGGATTATATTCAATAATATGAAAGTGAAAATAACTTATCACTTGTGTAAATGAAGTTTAAGAGTAGGAAGGTAAATTTTTTTGGGAAGTTAAATTTATCATAGTTTCATTATGAAAATATTATAAATGTTTATTGGACATGTCAAAAAATGATTGATGGAGAGAATAATGATTTTTAAATCTCATAAAAGGAAAAAATATCCTCCTAAAATTAACTTTACATAAAAAATATAAGTAAAAAATAAATTTCAGAGAATGCAGTTGGTTAAAAAGAGAAATAATAAATTGAGAAAAATACCTTTTATTTTTTTGAGACTATCTTTATCTTAGACATCTCATATTCCATGATTTAATCAATAGAGAAATATAATTTTTATGTTGATGAAGATGATTTTTAAAGGTTAATTTACATTAAGAATAAATTGATTTCTTATAATATACATTATAAGTACATGAAAATGATCATGTGAATCCAGAAGATGTAGTGAACTAAGGATGAATATTGAGGAAAAAATATTATAGAAAATTATATCAATGTTTCTAACAAAAATAATGCTAATAATATAGAAATACTCAAAGAATAATTAGTATAATTGGGAATGAGTCTTGATCTTGATATAATAACATATCGATAAAATAGAATATATATTTTAGGATGTATTCAGACGACGTATTGACATAAATAGTTGAACAATGTGTGAGAACATTCATATAAGTCTTTGGTGGTTAAAAATATAATTCTATCGGTAAAATTGTTCTTTTATATATTTCTTGAACATAAAATTCAATGACTAAATGTATGAATAGAGAAATTGATAATATCATCAATCATCAAGAAGATACCAATGATTAAGGAGTTATTCAAAATCTGGAAATATTTGGAGCAATGGTAGAAATAAGATATTTACCTTGATGAAATACAAAATATATCGATATTTAGAACACAATATGTATAATTTTGGAGAATCTAAATATAATTTTAAAGGAGAAATAATTTTATTCCCACAAAGTAAATAAATCATTATATCCTTCATATTTTAGTTGATGAAAAAAATAATAAATATTGTTTTAAATGTTATAACATTGGGAATAGAGTTATAGATTGAAGGTAAATAAGTTTAAGTACTTTATATGGAAAAAATATTAATTAATGTAATTTGAATCAAATTCTATTTTTTTATAAATATATTTTCCCCATTATAGAAAGAAGAACATGACTTGATTTTGTGTGATGAATAAAATGAGAAGAGATAATCTTACATCTCAACTCATTCTGAAATTTCATGGAAAGTGAAGAAGATAAATACATACAATAAATACACTATTTCCTATATACTTTAAAGGAAAAAAATAAATAGTAGAAAATAGATTCATAATTGTGGTTGTTCATCCCCCATGATCGGTAACTTGAACCTACTCAAGTATATTAATGGATGTTTCTATGAAACAATTTAAGTTGAAAGTGATGGAACTCTTGAGATAATAGGGAGTTGTAAGACTCACCTAGAAAATAGTGAATAGAATAACATTTATTCACTCTATAGTGATGTTATTCAACCCAATCTATAGAGTATGCATCTGTTACATTACTGGGGTTTAAAAGTTAAATACAGTTAAATAGTATGAATAATCAATGGGAATGATAGAAATTATTTTATAAAATTATGGATAACAAATAAGAAATTTTTTTAGGGGAAAAGTAAGAAAAATACTTATATCCTTAATATTATAGAGGATAATATTTTATGGAACTACTGGATCAGTCAAATTAGTCGATATAGTATAGAAAATCTTTAAAAGTTGGAAAGTATTATTGATAATACTTCATTATGAAGAAGTAATAGAAGGTGTTAAATTCATGCTAAATGTGAAAGATGGTAAAAAACCATTATCCTATAAAAAAATAAAAGTGATACATGTTTATTAAATATGGTCCATAATGATGTATATAGTTTAATTTTTCACAATGAAACATATTAGAAAAACTATTTCATTTTTAATGATGATTATTGTAGGATGGTATTTTCAACACATTTGAAGTCAAAGAGTGATGTATTGAACTATATATATATATTAGAGTGTAATATAAAACTATAAAGAGTATATTATCGGAAAATGAACTTAATATTTTTTTATTAAAGTTATAAATTATCTATAGTATTATGAAATAATGCATTATTTTTAATGGCAATAACTCCTAAAAATAATTTTTTTTTTGAAATGAGGTACTTAATGGTAAATAATATAACTAAGACATTTTTTATAGAAATTGGAATATATTTACACTATTGTAAATAATTTATTTAAGTGACTATAATAATTTAGAATATGGATTTGATCAGTCATGTGGAATAAAATATACCATATGAAATGTGAAATGGTAGGAAACCTTCTCAAAATCATTTTAGAGTATTCCAAACATAATATTCCATTTCAAATAAATAGGTTTTTAAAGGATAGTGTAGTGATTTGAATATAATTCTATATATTTAGGAAACTAATTAAACATTATATCATATAAATGTTTCAAAAAAAAATTCATAGAAAAGTTAATGCAAAAAGGCATGTGAATGTTTCTGAAAATGAAAAAATGAGAATAATGGATTTTTTTTCTGAATAATTTTTGGATGAACAAGAATATATAACCACGGTTTCTGGAATATTAAAATATACAATTTTTTGATGATTCTGAAGTTAAAATAGAGGAAGGTCATGGTGATAAAGTTTTTCTACCAGTAAATCAAACAAGAAGTAGAGGAGGCCAAATTTATCTAAGAATCATTATTGGATAAAAATATTCTCCAAAAAAATCATATAATAAGAAGAATATATCATAATGAAAAATTATTAGAGATTGAATAAACCTCATTCAAGGAAGTAAGAAAGGATGAATCATGATGAAAAAAATGAATAAAGGGTTGTACCAAACTGATATGTACCAAACATGGGAGATTATAGAGAGACCAAAACATCATAATATTATTAGTAAAGAGTAGAATTTAAAAACAAGTTTTATAAAAAAGGAATGGTATTCTATAATAAATTAAGGTTACCATAAAAAGTTTATTCATAGTTTAAAGAAGTTAATGTTGAGGAAACATTATTTCTTGTAGTAAAAGTGGAATTAATAAGACTCTTTCTAACAATTTTTGATTAATTGAAGTACATATTATTTAAAATGGATGTGAAGACAATGTTTTTTAATAGAATATTAAATGATGGGATATATATATAACTATGGTATTTTATATAGAAAATTATTATATAATGTTTTGATGTTTTAAAATTGATTTAAAATGTATAAATCATAAAAATCATGCTTGGTATGTGTGGTTAGATACTTATTTGAGAAATATGGAGTTCAAAAATTGTGTTTTAACAAAAACCTCAATGTTAAAATATTAGATGAGGTTGGGATTGTATATTTGAATAATATTAAGGGACCACCTTCAATATATTTGGGAGATCATTGGTAAGGTTAAATAATTTACCTTTATTCTTATTATCTTTATTTTAAATCACATATTTCGACCACATAGGATGAGTACTATTTATTATTCACACCCAATTTTAAAGAAGCACCATTATAGTAAGAAAAAAATTTATAAAGTTCAACTGTAAATGTGAGAAGGATAATACTTAGAGTGATTTACATACCTTTTATATCAAACTACACACTATAATAAACCTATAAGTACAAGTGATTAGGGTATACCATAAAAACTCATATTTACATGTCTCCTATGTATTATTCAATTAATCCTATACATTAGAATGTTCTTATATGTTTTTTAAGAACATGCATGTCTTCCAATATTATAAAATTATCATTTTTTCATGTGTGTCGAGTTATTATCCTTATGAAATTATTTTATAGTAACAACACAACACTTTAGTTTTTATGAACAGTACTGCATAAACCATTTTTTTTCATATTAATCATGAAATAAATCCTTCAAAATATATAATGGGAGTATGTTATTTTGTCTTCTTGTCTCCATATTTTATGAGATTCTTTTCAAAATCACACAACCTTATTCAAAAAAAATCTCCATGATAATATGTAGGAAATTTTCATAGTTTCTATAGAGAACCAAACTTTCTTAATCTTCTTTGTTGAATATTTATTCAGAGAAGCACCTGAAAAATATTCCTTCCATTTTTCTTCTTTTTAGTATTCCAACTATAATAAACAAATCAATATATATTTCTATTTAAATCCTTAATGGATAATTATTAAAAACATCTTATTATGTCTCTTTATAACTAATGATAAATAAAAATATGATTTGAAACACTTTCTTAATCTTATTCCTTCAAAAACACAATCAATATTACCATTATTCACCCTTAAATACACTATGTATGTGTGAATTATATATTCATGAATGTATTAATGAATAATTTATCTATATCCATGGATTAATTATTTATACTAAAGTACACTTTATAGATACTTCTTCTTATTGAAAACCTATTAGATGCATGATAAACCATATCATGAAATTTATTAACATGAAGAACTTACTTGGTATCATTAGGATTAAATATCAAATAATAGATTCAAAAAAATATTTAAGAGGATTTATATTTCAATGATTAATGTATCTTGTTCTATAATAACCTTTAATTATTTTCTTTATAAAAATAGATTCTAGAAAACATGAATTTCTAATCAGTAGAATACTCAAAATTCCAAAAGTTTTGATTCTTACTCTGATCAAATGACTTTTATATAGATACGATTATTTTTATGAAAATAAGATGACATTTATAGACAACACACAAGATTATTACATAGAGGAAAATATTTTTCACACAGGAAGATGACCATTACAAAGGTGAAAATAAATTTTATACATAAAATAAATGATCATTATGATTTCATGGTTTCATACTTATATATAATATAAATGATGTTTATAAAGAAAATAATTTTCCACTTCATTAATACTTTTACTAGATGACCCTTTCACACATCAGATTAAATTTTACATAGCTCTCAGGACATATTTATCTACATCTAGACCAATTCCAAACACTTTAGATCTAATTATGAACAAATTTAAAAACTCTAATGTATTAATGTGATCTTCCACTAAAATGAATCTCCCAACATCACATGAGTTTAACAAAGGTTATATATTGAAAAAAATATAACACACCGATCATATCCAATTTAATATTATCCAAACATACTTCTCTAGAAAAATATCACATTTTAGAGGAATTAATTTATTCTCATAACTTTATCTCATGTATTCAAAAACATCACCCAATAAGATACTTCTAAAAATCACTCGACTTAAGACTTAGCCACAAAATACCATCCTTTATATTTTTTCTATAAAAAAACAAAAATCCCTATAAAATTTTAAATTATTTTGAATGAATCAGTACTAAATTATTCTAATCATATTTGAGAAAACATAGTTTAACAAATAATAATATTGAATAAAAAATCATGTTATCTATAAAATATTATTCAGATTTAAAATTTCATCAAACATGACCAGTTTGGTTTAATATTTATACCATGATACCACTTAAAAATAAATTAAAGATATACTATTTTTTAAATAAATACATCAGAATAATATATATGAATCAAAACATCGTCAATAATAATATCATTGTCACATAAAACCTATCCTTTGAATGAATGATATAACCGAGGAATATTTTAAAAATATAAAAATTCATTCAATTCATTAAAAAATGTTAAAATAGTGCACACATGCCACAATCTAAATTCATATATTCCATTTTTATGAAAATTATCTAAATATTTATTACACATTAAGAGAAATACATATCAATCTACATTCCATCTATAATTATTCTCCCCATTTATTTGTAATGATATAGGAAGATAAATTCAAAGGAATATTTGTGTGGCCAATTTTTCTCTTTCTTGGAAAATAGTATTCAGAAAAAGATGATATTGGAGACAAAAACACCATGACTTATATTATGAAAATCATATTTAGGTATTTCATGGAGAAAATGTGCACACTTTTCTCTTTTATAAGAAAAATTATAATGTTAATTTGTTAATCTTTATAATAACTTTTAGGAAGTGAATTTTTGCATCAATCATATTTCTTCTTGTATACCAAATTGAATTCTTTGACGACATTATATCACTTTGATTATTATTGACAAATAGTAATGGAAACTTCACATTAACATTGTGATCTTCTAACTAAGTCTTAATCCACGTTAGTTGAGTTGAATCATGAGTAACAACCACATATATAACATCAGTGTTATTTAAGTTGAATTAACATTTATTTGTTTGTTCCAATAGACACAACACTATCCAATAAACAAAACTAAACTATATATATACCACCTATCATCAAAATAAAATTCCTTATTTTCATCTATGTAACATAATACAACTAGTTTTACATTGTTTTCATATTTCAATCCAATACATATTGTTCCTTTGCTGTACCAATGAATTCTTTAATCAGTATTTAAATGAGGCTCTTTATGTCCAATTTAATACCTATTATAAATTTTAATATTATATACCAAATTTTTCCTTAAAGTTATTGAGTATAAAATTCTACCAATAAGTTCTTAAAATCCCATGGGCTAATAGATTTTCCCTATTCAACTTTAGAAGAAATTTTACCCTTAAAATGAGTATGGATATAGACTATGAATCATTCATTACAAAACTTTTAAAGAGTTATATAGAATAATTTTCATGAAAAAGAAAAAAATATTCTCTTAAGGAATATGTGAGCCATGAAATTATCCCATATCTCTCAACACATACATTTAAAATAATTTATCAATCTCCCTAGAAATATTCTAGATTAATGTTATCCATTTTCAAAAAATATTATATCATATACATAAATAATAAATATGATACATACCACTTCAACATATTTAATTTAGAGTCCATTGTCCTCTCTTCCCTTTGTGAAATTCAACATCTTCAAGTAGATGTCATGCGTAGAACACAAAGATCACGAGGAATGGTCTTGCCTATATAATGCCTTATTTTACCTATCATAATAATTATCATCTTCTCCATTAAAAAAACACTTGTATTCTAATTGTAAACCTACTCTCTTAACTCACCATTTAGGAAGGTATTCTTGAAATCCATTTGGATTATCTCATTTTTATTCTGTATTGCATTATATATAAATAGTTTAATTATTTTATGCATTACAATTGGGGAAAATATCTCCTAAAATTAAACTCCTTCAACTATTGAATATCATTTATAGACTCATCTTTACTTATTTTTCAAAACTTAACATTTTTTATTCAAATTACTTTGGAATACCCATTTATTCCCAATGTAAATAATCTCTTTATGATTGGTCACCATCTCACACATTTTCTTCATCTCTATATAGACTAATTATTCATTTATATAATTAACATACACTTGATGATTCAATGATTCAAAAATAAATTAGTATTCAACTTGAGAAATAAAAAATGAATGAGTTTTTATATCTCTATGTTATCCACTTTTTTAACTATATTATTAGATCTCGAATGATGCATTAATCTACAATTTACTTATTATCTTTGGATAAGATGCATGATGTTTTTACTCATTACATGAAATGTATTAATACTATTCTCTAATCCATTCCTCATCAAAAGTTTTATCTTTTTATAAAATTTCTTCCTGTTGTTTTGAAAACATAGAATCATCATCATTATATGAAATTATTACATTATATAAAACTTCTTTCATTGAATTTTCTATTATTTTTACACAGATTGTTTCAATAATCCTTTAAATTTATATTTTTAGAAGAAGATACTATTCTATTTGAAATACCTTTTTTAAGATATCATCAACTCCTCAACTTAAAAACAATCCTTAATTGTCAACTTTCACCTTGATAAAAAGGGCTTCCAGACACATGAAGATAATTTGAACTATGCTAAATCTTGTAACAAATATCATAAGGGTACAAATCTACATTATTTCTATGTAAAAAAAGTTTTTAATATGAACTACTGAACCAATATATTTTCCCAAAGAATATCATGATATTTCATGCTCAACTAAAACTTTTTGGGCCATACCAACTAAAAATCAGTTCATCCATTCAGACACACCATTTTTGTGGTGTTTATGGTATACATGGTTTATTTCATATTCCAAACATCTCTAGACGAGCTTAAAACCAACCATTTGTAAAATCAAATTCATTGTCTTTATGGATCATATTTTTTGTAATACAATACATTTTTTCACTTTTTTATACACATTTTACATTATAAAGGCCAAATAATTGTGTTTAATTAACATATTCTAAGTAGTATAAGTAAATTTATATTTAAATGTAATAAGGTACTTATCTCTGATGGTTAATTTATTACTCATTATCTAATTAAAATCTAAAAAATAAGCTCCAAAGGTTATGTATTCTAAATATCTAATCTCTTATGTGTTGAGTTAATAATTATTCCCTTTTTCATGTTGATCACATTAAATATCTTTTAGTATTTAGAAATAGAACATCATGAACACTATCTCCTTGGGTGATATTATTCATATTATTTTGGTCAATATGGACATTTCAATGATGATAAAAATCATTCAATTTTTCCATGCTTAGATTGAATAAGTTTTCAAAATCACCCACTTTAAAAAATTAAACAACTTCATTTCAATCAAGAAAAATATATGAAACACTTAATAGATTTTATTTTAATCTATTAATAAGAAAAATTTATTTTTATTTTAGCTTATCTTTCCCAATTATTATTGATCCCACTACCTTATCCTTCGGAAAAACATCATCTACAAAGGCCATTATGAGTTAAATAATGTTTCAACATCATTTAAAAGTTTTATATATTCCTTAATCTAATAGGAACATCCACTATCTAATATCTGTGGACATTCCCCTCTAAATTCTTTGAGTGAAACAAAAAGAACTACATTATTATCCTCCCTTTACTCTTCTTCTCTTGAAGAATTTGATTATTAAAACTCAAATATTTTTATACTAGTATAATTATGAGGTATTTATTTTAATGGTGACCATTCTGGACACATATTCTATAGACATCATCAAGAGCTTCCAACATGTTCAGAGAAATCAATCCAGAATTTGTAAAGTAATTTTGTTCCTCAATCATTTAAAGGGATTGAGTATCCTTATAATCATTCCTTCTGAGTATGCTATGGATTTTATTTTATTAGTGATTGAACTAACACATATTTTTCAGAATCTAAAGTCTTCCAAAGTATCATTAGAAACCACAGAAAACATACATTCTTTTATATACAATCTATTATCCAGAATATGGTACTCGTCTTAATTTTCACTTTGAGTCAGTAGTTCTAAATCCTTTTCAAGAAAAAAATTATTATGAACACATAAAATATTACTTTTTATAATTTTATTCATCTCATCAATTCCCTTTTCTCTAATTTTAGTATTTTTTGCTTGAATTTGGTGTTTCCATAATTTCTTTATTTCTTAGTATCAAAAAATTTCCCAGACACATGGCCTTTATGAATTGTTTCTTATTATCTGACTCTTATAGAAGTGATTCATAATTTTTTATCCTTCTGAAGATGTTTTCTATTATTCCTATATATCCAAACAATTCTCTAAAAATTATTTATATTTTTATGTATAATTTTAAAGGCTAGATATAAATATGTTCAACTCTTCTTCTATTTTATTCAGTTAAAACCGAAAATAGTCAGACATATTATCTTTCTCATTCAAAATTTCATCGATATTTCGTTGAAAAAACTACTCAGCATGAGTTATCTTCTCTAATTCATCAACATCCTTAATAAATTTTAAATTTCCCTCTATAATGATATATTCTTTTCTATGGGTGTAGAGAATATCCTTTTGAAAACTTCTGATATCTTTCTCTTATTTAGAGATTTTTCAGAGGAATTTTTTAATTTTATCATTAGAATATATTCCATGTAAGTGTCTTTATATTTACTTTTAGTAATATTTTCATTAACTGAATCATTTTTATCATTAAAATTTTAATAAGAATTTTTATTATCATATTCATCATCAGAAGACCCAATTTACTCTTTATCATCACTACCTTTAATTACAATAGATAATAAATTTAGCCATTGATTTTTTTATAATGCCTTCAACTTTTTATTTGGGAAAAAAATTTAATTATTGGATTTATTCTTTGATATTTTTTTAGTATTAACCAACTACTCATCACTATCTTCTTTATTTTTTGAACTTGTAAAGTTTTCTATAATGTTTACAACAACACCACACCTGAAACATTTCAAAGGGATACATACCTTGTATTTTACATTCCTTCCTATAAATATTCTTGAAATATGGGATATACCTTAAAAAACATTACCACTAAAATAACTATTATAGTCTAAATTTTTTGTATCTTATTCTTCTACAACAATTATCTTCTAATTTTTAGGTTCTGCTTCTTTAAAAGTAATATTCTCTATAAACTTTTCTTTATTTTTGAAAAAATTATTTTCCAAATCTCATAGGATATTTAAATTAAAAATATGATTCTTTCACATAAGAAATATCAGTTATAACATAAAATATCTTCACTATAACAATAGAGTCTTACAAATTCTCAAAATTTCCTCTAATCATGTTCAAAACAACATTTAACCATGTGGAGAATCTTTAAACAGTCTCATTATCATTCATTTGGAGATCATCATACTTATATCTCCAAAAAAATTAATTATCCTTAATTTTTTTTGATAATATATATATATATCGGTTTTTCTTAAATCCATTTTTCATTTTTATTACATTTACTTTCATAAATTAATTCACTCAATTATAACACAAAATTTCATTTCTAAAATGACGATCAATTTCCATATTTCTCTTGTATTCCACTGTAAAGGAAGAAACATCAAAACATGGGGAAATCCAATTATTACAGCTTCCAATATATCATTACTAATAGATAAAATGTATGATGATATTTTTTCCCTAAGGGTGGTGTAGTTGTCAACTGTGATCATTCCACCACCAGATTCTTTCTTTACTAGAGATTTTACACATATAATATAAAATTTTTTTTGATGTGGGGATTATATTGAACTTATTATTTGGTGATAGATATCATATTTAATTCCTAATATGGGACTTGTGATGTGACGTCTGAAATACACTTAATAGGTGCCCCGAGTCTAGTGGACCACCTGGCCTCAAGTGCATCTCCCCAAACACCAAAGGCTACCGACTAGCAATGAGGGCCTATGGTGTGTCTATGAGGAGACTATTACCTTATTACCAAAGTATATCACATCATATAAATATTAACATAGGAATATAATAAAAGAAATACACATAAATAAAAGGCACAATAGAAAATAGAGACAACATTAAAAATAACTGAAATAACAGGATAACATGCATGAAAAATGGTACTGATATGTCATGTATCTAGAAAACTAGAAAACATTGATATATTATAGTAGCAATAACATGTTCCAAAAAAGTATAAATGAAATCATAAGACCATCCCAAGAATTCCAAGCTCCGACTCCGTCATCTGCTATTAATATCCATCCAAAACAGTAAGCAATCTTCTATTGGAAGCCATAAGATTCCCTTTATCAACATCTGCATTCATGTAATATACTTTGGGTACCCAAAGAATCCTGAAGAGGGTGTAAGATAAATTTTAGTGGTCCACCACCAATTGTTTCTATAACATATGGCATGGGTAATAGAAATGTAACCGTGTGAAAGGATGCATATATAAAGTAAAGTTGTTTAATGCAACTAAATACCCAAGTACCTACTTTAGACCAAGGTTAGAATCCAATCATAACCAACCCATTAATTGATTATTACCAGTTAATAAATAATAACATGCAATATTTATTTTGGTTAAATCCTTTCCTTTCATTAGTGTGATAAGATCAAGAAGCATGAAAACTTTATAAATTCCATTAATGGAATTATCAATAATTATGGTTCATTCTCACTCCTTCCATTAGTGTGGTAAGGGGTGCTATAAACATGAAACCAATATTTCATTCAAATTTAATACGATCAAGTCATAAACTTAATATACTTTCCAATTTCCATTTCACATTTAATTTAAAATTTGAATCACTTACCTTAGGTAGGTGAAGTTAGAATCATACATGGTACTTTTCATTATGTAATTCACAATATAATTCATTTCATTTAATATTAAAATAATCTAACCCTTATAAGGTTCAAGAAAAGTCACATCCAATAGTGGCTGAAACGTCTCAAATATTAAAATCCCAATTATGGCATTGCATCCTTCATGGGATGGGTGGAATTTTGGTCATAACCATAAAAAATTTATCACATATTTGGAAAGATAGTAACATTACAGTTCTAATGATTATAACAATGGAATATTAATTCAATAAATTACACACGATGAAATAGGTGATCCCCACATGACAATTCAAAATTCAACGAACATGGGGGATGACATATAGACCACGCACCTTAGCCTTGTACGACTCTCCTCCTCCAGTGTGGGTCCTTGATTTGTATTTTATCAGAGTAGATCTAGTAAAATGTAAAAAAACACACAATATGATAACTACATCGATAGCTAATGAGAATGAGAATGGTTTAAATGGACTCGAGTACTTACCCTTTTTCATCCAACATGATGAACGAAAGCTTAATCAGATCATGGATGAAGAAGATATTTCAATCCCTAGATTTGGAATTCAAAAAGATCTAAAATGATAGACATGGAGGCAAATCCTACTGGAAATCGTATCATGGAAGAGAAGTTTCTTAATAACATCATTATGGAAAAATAGAAATTTTACCCAAAAAATAGCCTATGCACAGTCTGTACGGTTTTACAAACCATGTGAAAACCCTAAAATGGTACCTAGGAAGAAAGGGAACCTGCACAATTAGGCTACGTAGCCATGTGGAAACCATGCGTTATTGTTCTGCCCGAAAATAGACTATTCACATGGTTAGTCAAACCTCGTACCAACCCTGTTCTAATCAAGCGATATGGATAGTTTCACAAAAATATTGGTACCATGCTCCAAAAAAGACCCAAACACCCTTAAGACCTTTCCAAACTCATTATTCATCCATATTAGGTCAAAAATAAAATATTATACTGAAATTTAATGGATCCATACCTGAGTTAATTTCCAGGTTCTTATAGTCTTACCCGTTAAAATAACTCATCCGCGAGTTCACCTTCCAAGGGTATTGAAACAATATCCAAGAAAAATTTTGGCCACTGAGTTCATATGTAGGCCTCCCATTCCCAGGTCTTATCCTTCATGCATCCATGCTTCTATAGCAATCATACTATAAGGACAGACCGGCCTCTGAGAACCTATGTGCTATGGTCAACGATGTCTACCAAATACTCCTCAAATCTGGCTCAACATCTAACTCAAATTCCTTGGGATCAAAGGTATTATATGGTTGGGATGATAATAAAGTATTGAAAATTCTCACTTTTAAAGTGGATCAGAGTAATAAAATTACCTTTTTACCAACATCTTTGACTCTCAACCAGAGGGGATCAACCTTGTGAGAGGTGACACTCTCGATGTTCGTTATTATAGACCCCATTAATCATTTTCTTTATTGTTCCAAATTTTTTCCCTTTTTTTTACTTTTAGATTCATTAAGAAAATTAATTAAATATGATCATGTTGATGGAAGATGGTGTACTTGGCATTGTACCTATGAGGTAATATCAACTGATATGTTACCAATCTGATTCATTCTACGATATCAAATAGAACTACATAATGAGGAGACAACTTCCCTTACATCTCTAACCATATATTCCCTAGCTTGGGTGATACCTAAAAAAACATCGTCCTTGACCTCGAACTCTAAACATCATTGATGTAAACCAGTATAATATTTTCATTCTAGAATGGGCAGTATGCATACTTTTTCTGATCATCTGAACCTGCTCTAAAGTCTCCTAAATGAGACAATGACCTAGTTTGGATACCTCACCTACCTCTAACCAGCGTAGGGTTGAACGGAATGACCTACCCTATAAGGCTTTAAAAGGGTCCATCTTAATTATCACTTGAATTCTACTATTATAGGTGAACTCAATTAGAGGTATATGATTTTCCCAAGAACAGTTGAAATAAAGGACACGTTCTTGAAGAATTTCCTCAAGAATGTGTATTTTACATTATAATTTTCTATAGTTTTGAGGGGAAAATGTTGTTCCTAGAATAACCTGTGTTCCCATTGCATTATAAAATCTGTACCATAATCATGATGTGAAATGAGAGTCCCTATTAAAAATTATAGTACAAGGGACCTTATGGAGTTGTATGATCTCATGGACATACAATATTCTCATATAATCAACTGATAAAGTCTCTTTAATAGGAATTAAGTGGGATACTTTCGTTATTCAGTCAATGGTAACCCATAGAAAGTCACCTCCTCTATGCAACCCAGGTAAACCAACTACATAGTCCATAACTACATCTTACCATTTCCATTCTAAGAAGGGATGTGACCTTAATAAGCCTACGGGTCTCTGGTGCTCCTCCTTCATCTGCATACATGTGGATCACCTATTGATAAAGCACACTATCTATCATTTCATCCCAGACCACAAATACTATTGTCGCACGTCTCAATAAATCTTCGAGATGCCTGGATGAAATGTCCACTATGGTGTGTGGGACTCATTTATCAACTCCTCTATCATATCTGTAAGGACCCAAACATGTCCATGAATACCCAGGATATTGTCTTTATCTACAAACCAATATAAGGGAGGGTTGTTTACTGATATACTCTCACAGAGTAACAATCCTTCAAGATCTGAAAATTTTCTACCCTTCACCTTCTCAAGGAGGGAATATGTATCTATCAATGTTGAGATATAAGACTACTCATGAATATCATGAAACTATGCTGAATCTCGGAGAAGAAGACCATTAAATTCCATTCATCACTAGTTTCCCATACTACTTGTACCCGAGTTTTCTAAAATAGTGCATCTACAACCAAATTTCCCTTCCTAATAATATAGGCAATCTCACAATCAAATCGCTGTATAAATTCAACCCATATTTGCTGTCTGAGGTTCATGTCACACTGAGTAAAGATATATTTTAGGCTTTTTTCATTAATGTACACCACAATGTTCTCACCCAAAAGATATTGTCTCAAGAAACATAAGGCATTGAAAATAATTTATAGCTCAAGGTCATGTGTCTGGTAATTTTTATCATAAGGCCTCAGCTGTTGAGATCCATATGCAAAAAATCTATCTTCTAAGATCAGAACTGCACCTAGGCCAATGCCTGATGTGTCACAAAATAAGGTATAACATACACCTAGCTCAATAATAACTAGATTATGTGTTGATACAAGCCTCCACTTCAGCTCCTCAAAGGATTTCTCACATTCTTATAACCAAAGAAACTTGACAACTATGTTTTCTAGGCCAGTAAGAGGTGAACCAAGGCATGATAAATATTTTATAAAATGCATTTAATATCTAGCCATCCTAAAGAAAATTTTTATATCAAACATTTTCATGGGATTATCTAAATAATCTATAACACTAACCCATTTAGGGTCAATATATATTTCTATTTATGATAATATATGGCCCACGAAGTGATATTTTTCGATCTAGAAGTGGAATTTAGAAAGCATGGTATAAATCTGATGCTCTATTAGTGTAATAAAGATGATATTAATATGTTTTACATGGACTCTATGATTTTGAGAATACACCAATATGTCATCCACAACGACCATGACAAAAGTGTCCAATTAGGGGTGGAAACCCCTATTCATTTGAGCAATAAAAATGGAAGAAGCATTTGTATGACTGACCAATATAAGAAGGTACTCATACAGACCATACCTGATACTAAATGTTGTGTGAGGTATTTCTTATGGATTTAATCATACCTAATGATAAACCAATATCATATCAATTTTATAGAATTCCCTAGTTCCTCAGATCTAGTTAAAGAGATCACCTATTGGTGGTAGTGGATATCGGTTCTTGACCGCAAGCTAGTTTAACTTTATATAATCCATGAATAGACATAAGGTTCTATCATCCTTCTTGGAAATGACAAAGGTGAACCCCAAGAGGATTTACTAGGCCATATTAAACCATTGGCTTCTAAATCCTCTAACTTCTACTTGATCTTTGGAAGCTTTGTAGGTTTCATCTTGTGTGGAGGAATTGAAAAAAGAGTTACTCCCGGAACAAGATCGATTGTAAAATCTACCACTATATCAGGTGATAAGCTGTATTAATTGTTGATAAAGAAGCCCATGATACGATCCAGTACTGGAGAAAAATAATATTGACATAAAACTTCATCCTCCATGAAGAGACTTTCAATCTGGGTGGTCACTGCACCTAGTCCATGATGCTCTGGTCCAACACTTCTAGCCTAAACATCCCACACCCCATTATGTAGATAATAGATTCACTATAGTTACATAAATGATACCCTTGTTTGATATTAGTCTACAAAATCATGATTTAGAACCAACCAATCCATCCCAGGAATGAAATCAAATCCTGTAATCTTGAGAATGAAGAGGTTCCATAAGAAACAGTAACTTACTACCTCAAGTGGGAAGGCCCAACATTGGTGTATGCCCTCTGTTTGTAACTCTAATGACATATCTAGGGTCATTAAACCATAGTAATACTATATATCTACTCCGAGACATTCCATGATAGATATATAGATAAAATATTTCAAAGAACCTATATAAATTAAAGCCGACACTATAGTAGAATCCATAAGAATAGTACCACGTATTGTAGATAGTCTCATGGACTAATCATCGGGTTTTGGTTGTAGTGCATGCAACTAACCTGGTCCATGGCCCTATGTAACAGATAGAATACCATATCATAACTTCTTTTTTAGTGTTTTTGGTGATCATGGGTCTAGCTTCCATGACCATGACCTCCTCCTCGACCAGTCCTTCTATTGCTATTCTAACTCCCCACATGAAATGATGTGAAAGAACCCTCTCCAAAAGGTGGAGCAATAATTGATCATTTTACACTCAAAGTTAGAGGAAAGGTCCTACAGATATTTTCAAGATTCCCCATACAGTTTCAATACTGAAACTCCATTAGGCCTATATCAAAAGTATGATTCACATTCCCCTATTATACACACTGATGAATCACCTTGGGGAGGTCAAAACAGGCACTCTCGTTAACACTCCTCTAATGAGAAACCTCAAGAGAGTGTTTCCTACCACTAGAATAACTAATGGTTTGAAACAGCATTGGTCCTCTATGACTGGTATTATTGTCTTCCCTCAGGATATGCCCAGTGATAAGAGCCCAATTGACTATTGAAGAAAAGTTAGGAAGTCAAAAGACGTTCACCTATGTATGGATGGAATACTATATCCCATCCTCGAAAAGTCTATAACACAAAATTTCATCACTAGCTAGAAATAGTGCAAAGCACTAAAACTCCATGAAACGTGTTGAATAATCTATAAATGACATAGAACCCTACTCAAGATGCCTAAAATCTCTAGATATGTTAGCCTTCCACATCTGAGGAAAGAACTGACCATAGATGGTATTCTTGAAATCAACACATAACAAGACCTGATGATGCCTAGCCTGGGTAATCACATCCCATGATTTCTTGCCCTAATCCCAAAGCATGTATATGAAAAGATTTACCCCTTGCTATGGAGGCATCACTAGATGATCAATGATATTTATGGTGTCTTATAGCCAAGACTCGGAAGCCTGTCGACCACCATTGTCTGAAAAGGTAAGAGGATGCTACAGCTGGAACACATGTGTCAAATCAACCATCGTAGGTTCAAGCCATGGAGCACCATGCATGGACTACATCAAAAATAAGAATCTATCACAAACTTGGGAATCTCTACCGAGATAAAGTACAATAGGCAGTGCCTCAAGGGGAAATCTTATAGGTAAGAGTAGTGGCTCTAGGCCCATAATGTCTGTAGCATGGTCATCACCACCCTCCTGGAATATGATACGAGGAGCTCATGGAGGCATTGTTCTACAAAATCCAATCACACGCCTCAAAACAAGATTAAGTAGAAAGATAACATTACTAGTAGAATCTAGATGTAAAAAAACTCACTACCCAAGTCATACTTCTCCCTCTACCTGGATAGACAACCACGTATTGTTAAGTTCTAAATTATATGTTTCATTTCATTTTACATTTAATTTTCTAGGTTCACTCATTTACCTTTCATAAACGTGTCAAGGCAAGATAAGTTTCTATAACCAATTCATTTTATATGTCATGATTCAATTTATAATGGATACTAATTTCTAGTGAATGAGTTCCCACACACCATATCACTAGAATTGACACCCATATATTTAAACTAGAAAGGATCTACTCTGTAAATTACTCATTATAACCAATGAGGTTTCATACACCTTAGGAATTTATATAGGAAATCACTCAATCGCAACCAAGAGTAATACAAGCATAATCTAACTATCACATTATCACTCAATAATCCCAGACATATCAAGTAGTGAAAAACAGTTAAATTCACCAATATGGCATGGAAATATGTATGACATGAGAATTATAGGTTCCTATAAAGATGTACATAACAATTCTTCTTTCCCTCATATCATCGGGCCAAGGATTTATGAACATCATCAAATAGAGTAGTAATCAACAACACTACACATCATTTACACCATCCAATGGTGAAATAATGTCAACTGTAATAGGAAAAACAGAACAAAAATTATAATTTAGGTATCATGGATTTTACCCCAAACATGGGTTAGTGATGCCCAAGCACGAATTATTACCTAGTTCCCATCACTCCCAATCACCAATCTGTTGTATCCAAATAGTAAAAAAATAAATGAAATTGCTCTGAAACCACATTGTGACATCTCATACCCAGATTCCACTTAATAGGTTCCCTGATCCTGGTGGCCTGTATGGTCTTAGGCATATCTTCTAAACACCAGAAGATTCCAACTAGTAGAGAGGGCCTAAGGTGTGTCCATGGGGAGACTATTCCCTCATTACCAAATATTAGCATAGCATATAAACCTAAACAGAGAAGGCACAATGAAGAATAGAAACAATAGTAATAATAATGGAAATAACTGGAATAAAATACATCCATACAACTGATGATGATATGTCATATAAATAGGAAAAAGGAAAACATGGATACATCATGCATAACATGTTCCACAAAAGTATAAAGGAAATCAAAAGTCTATCTTAAGAAACCCATGATTTGACTCAGTCATTTGCTATCGAGATCCATCCTAAATATTAAGAAATCACATGTTTGAATATATATTCTTCCCTTTATCAACAACTCCATTCATGTACCTAACTTTGTATACCAAATGGATCCTAGAGAGGGTGTGAGATAAATCCCAGTGGGACACCACCAAAGGTTTCTATAACATTCAGATAGTGTACTAGAAATATAGCAGTTCACATGCATGAATATATAAAGTAAATTAGTGCAATTTAACTAAATACCCAAGTAACTGCTTTATCCCTTGGCAGGTGTCTAAAACCAACTAGGAGATTCAATGTTTTTTACCAGTTTATAAATAAGTCACATGTTTACAATATTGAAGGTTCAAATTTATAACAAGGAAACCTATAATGACATTTAATAATGATGTTCTATAGTAATAACCAAGTCAATGTAGACCTTAATTGTCATGAAACTAATAATAAATGTAGCCTAGCTAGGGGTAAGAGTGTAATCCAATAATCATATTCCAAGTCATTCCCAATAATATTCCTACTTAATCCAAGGTGATTATCCAAGGTAAAACAGGGCTAAACAAAGATAGGGCACTATGAGATATAATTATGGAACCTACATATCAGTGATGGAGCCAAGGAGTATATCCAAGTAATCATTTAATACTATATCCGGGATCATACGATGTCATACCAGGAATCGAAGAATATACAATGATCAGGATCTAGGTTGTTCTCAACCAAAGAAAGTCATATCCTTGAATTGGAATGGGGTTCCCATGTGCTCATGGAATTCCTTAATAAGAATCCATGGTGATCTTGAGTCTCTCCATACTTATATAACTATGAATTCATGTAATATTTCATTTAGTTCAAGATTTTACATTCATTATTGTGACTTGGTCAAGTATCTTTCAACCATTATTAGTTCAATTAATGGCATATTCAATAATTAAGGTTCATTACATTACCTTCCATTAATGAGGTAAGGGGTTCTACGGACATGAAACCTACATTTCATTCACATTTAATATTGTCAAGTCATATAATGAATATATTTTCTAATTTCCCTTTCACATTTAATTATCAAATTGAAGCACTTACCTTAGGCATGTCAAGTAGTGAGCAAACATGGTACTTTACATTATGTAATTCACTATATAAATCAATCCATTTAATATTGAAAAGATTTCCCTTAGAAGGGTCATGCCAAGTCACGCCTAAATAGGGGCTCAAACATGTCAAATACTAAAATCCCAATTATGGCATAACACCCTACATAGAATGGATGGAGCTGTTAGAATAAACACAAAAAATTAATCACATATATGGAAATATCATAACCATGTGGTTATAATGATTATAATAATTGCATATAAATTCAATAAATGGAACTCAATGAAATCGGGGGGCCCTACACAAAAATTCCAAAATCAATGAACTTGAGGGATGCGTTATATACCACCCACCATAGGCTTGTATGACTCTCCTACTTTAGTATCAGCCATTTATTTGGCTCGGATTGAAGTAGATCAATGAAAAGAGTAAAAAATCTCATAACATGATAACTAGATCAAGATCAAAAGTTAATAATAAATTCTTAAATGAACTCAAGTACTTATAATTGTACATCTAACGTGATAAACATAATCTCGATCGGATCCCAAACAAAGGATATATTTCAATCCCTAAATTTGACCTCCAAAAGGCTCCAAAATGGGAGCTATAGAGGTAAATCATGCTAAAAATATTATTAGGGAAGAATAGGTAGCTTAATTAGACCATTAAGGGAAAAGTGGAAATTTTACCCAGAAAATAATATGTGCATAGTTTGTCCGCACGGTTTGAAAAACCATTCACAAACCATGCATAGGTACTTGGGATTAAAGGGAACCTTCAAGGTTAGGCAACATGACCATGAACCAACCATGTGATATGATTTTTCCTGAATGTAGACCATCATCAGGGTTAGGAAAACCATGTGCTAACAATGTGCCAACTATGTGCTATGGACAGTTTCTCGTAAAGATGGGTTTTGGCCTTCGAATAAGCCATAGACACCCCTAAAACCATTTTTAACTCATTAGGCATCCATATTAGGCCCAAAGTAAATAATTAGACTGAAATATAAACGATCCATACGTGAGTGAAGAAAAATGTTCTTAATTGTGATATGTTGGTAGTATTATCCCTAGAAAGTACAACAGGTTATCTAAGCCAATGTCACTGGACAAATTAGGTTCTCATTATACATAAAACAATAGTCTCCACATCAATTCCTTCCATAATCAACCAAATACTGCAACATGGTTCTTATAACATGTGACATTATATGTTTATCTAGTTATCATACTAAATCATAGGATGTATATCCTCCCTACATCTTGTATGCTATAAAATTGACCACTTTGTACATCAGACCCACATGGTTTTTCTTTCATACCGAATCACATCCTTTTAAATTAAAAGGCCTTGTGACTGGGGATGATATCACATATATTATCAAGTGATAGTAAAAATCCGCATTACCTGGTGTAGTACTTGAAACATGTTAGAATCATGCAACCAAGGTAGTGTAAGAGGGAGGTTAATTCCATTTCACTAATTAAATTTTGGGAGTTTTTGAAAATGGAACAATAGATATTATATTTATAAGTAGTAAATAGAATTAATTTAGAAAGTTTTCTTAATTAATGAGAACTAAATTTAAGTGTTAATGAAACTATTGTTGACTTATATATCTTCGGTTTAATGTTCTTCAATATAATGGGAATACATTTATATCAAAGGTAAATAATTCAAGATAACTATTAGATAAACTCAAAATGAAAGATTGAAGTTCAAAAAAACTCAAGAATCAATAGGATGGTGATATTGAAAACTCTAAAATATAGAAAATAATTATTGAAGGATTACTCTATTTTATAGTTACCAAGAATGATATTTTATTTATTACATTATTGGAAGCAACATTCTATACATTAATAAAGAAGTAACATGCATTGGAAATGAAGAGTATAATCACGTATTTTTAGGGAACCCAAAATTGTAGTCTAGTATTAAAATATTGATACAATTTAATTTGTTTTCCAATTATAATTTTTACTGGGATACAGATATTCAGGATAAAAAATCTTCAAGCAAAGAATATGTTTTTATTATAGTAAATTTGTTCATATGGTTGAGTAAAATTTTGGACTATATGTCCTTTAGTACAATAGTGGAAGATTACATTTCAAATGCCAAGGCTACTACATAATTTATGTGGATAAAATAAAGTTAGAAGATTGAAAAGAAGTGTTGTGATAACCACTTTCGATTCAATGTCAAATTAATAATTTTGTAGATTTGATGAATTTTTTTACAAAACTCTCATAAAAAAACATTAAAATTTAGTCTCACATTATAAAGGATATGGTGCATAATAACATTGTAAAATTTGATTCTTAACGGAACATTAAATCATGCAGTATATATCTATAATTGACCATTGAGAGAACTTTTATTCTATAAGTATAGGTTGAATCATAGTGTTCCACAACCCATGAAACAAATAATATTTGAATAATCCCATCTCCCTATCATATATTATTATTAATTTAGTTATTAAATTTTATTATAGGAATTTATTTTCGATTTGTTGTATGAAAACAAGGAGGACACAATCCTTGTGTCCTTGATTGGAAACCAAGGGTTTTATCAGTAATAATGGGAAAATGTATAGTGATTAATTTTTTTTGTTGTTTCCCCCAATGATATTCGACTCACATTGGCTTATAAGTTTTTTAAAAATTATATTTCTCTATTATTTCAATAGGGGAATCCTTAAAATTTTATTATCAAAGTGGTAGAATGAGTGTAGTGGGAGTGTAGTCATTTGAAAAGTGTTTTTGAAACATGAATGATAATATTGAAATTTGAAAAACAATATCCAAAAGGGGAGATTATTACTACCCTAGTTTGTAACATATTTGATTTTTTATCTATTAAAACTTTATTGGTAATCATTGGATGATATTTGAAGTATTAATCATATTTTTGAAGGAAACATTCACCACACCATGCACCACATTGTGGTGTGTCACTAGGGTAATTCTAGATTTTTTTATAGAAAATCATTAAATCAAAAGAGAGTAGGGTATCTGGGTGATTTTTATTCTATTTCAATTGAAACCATTTCATTTAATATGGTATTTCTATCCATGATAAGTTATATGGAGTTTTAAAAAATAATTTTACCTGGGGGAAATGGTGAAGCTTTTATATATCCTGATCAAAGATGCAGTATCCATGGTCAAAGGAATTTCATGAGAAAAGTATTATACTATGTTATTTATATATTTAATATTATAATTATATAATGAGGCATGAATGTGAAAATAATGTGATGGAGTATATACTATTATTTTTGATAAATTCATTTGTTTTTATAGGAATCAGAATTGTGGGTCTCACGCCATTATTATTTTGGAATAGTTGTAGAACTTAAACATTTTATTTAAATGAATAACTTTGAAAAAATTGAGTGGCCTATAATATCATTGTGGAATACATGGTCGAATTCATGTGAATATAATAGATCACTAATATGGTTTATTGAAAAGGTAATCTAAAAATCACAATGTTGTGAACAATGTTAAGTTAAGTATTAAGGATATCTAGATCTATAATGGAAATAGGAAAGTGAGAGTGAAGTAAAGAGTTTTGAAAGGTTTTTCTCCTAGATATGTCATGTAACATGGTATTTTTTGTTTCATTTAATGATTAATCTAATGTGGTTTACAAAAACGCATTTTTTTTAGAGACCAAGCAGTTTTTTAAATGGGATTTTATGTATAGATCTATTGGTCTTGAAATTATTAAAAAATTAGGGGTTGTAGAATGAATATTATCTGTTCTAATAAGGATCAATGGTAGAGATCCATTTGAAGATGCTCTAATGGATGGTGTTTAAACTATAATAATCTATTTATTGTTTGTATCTAAATTCTGAATATTATATTCAATATTCCCTAGAAATTTGGAATCATTTGTAAAGGAAAAAAGAATAAAATGATATTGAATATCTTAAAGAAATGGAGGAGAGTGGTTTAGTAATGTACTTTATTGGATATCTATTTTGACTAAATTATGTTGAATATTATACCATGAAGTAAAAAAAGAGATATTTTTCATATCATTGATGATCTATAAATATAGATTAGAGCATCATAGAGAACAAAAATTTCTATTTAGTGTCTAATCTATATCATATTATGTTTAATATCTATGTTTATATTGTTCTTTGTAACCCCATTTAGAATTAGTGTGTAGAAGAGAATAAGTGGTTTTGGATCATTTATATGTAGTAATATTACACTAAATTTTTTATTCACAACCAGTAAAGTAGTGATTAATTTTTATATCAACATGATGTTGATATATACTCCTTCAATGTATCCTTATGTAGGTAAACCAAGTAAAAATTATTTTTCTTGATATTTTTTTTATTTTTACTTGATGTCTTTTCATATTTTCGATCATCAAAAAAGGGGGCCGTTTTTAATTAAAATAAATAATATAGTTTTTTCATATGAGAAGATGAATTCCAAAGTCACTCTAATTCACTACCTATGAAAACTTCAACTACAATATGGACGTTGGTAGCAATGATGAAAATATTTGATGCTCTCACAATATAGAAATTGAAATTTGAGACTCCCATTATCCTCATATATTGGATATAAGAAATAAAAAATAATTTTTTATGGAAAATTGGATGATAAATCCTATGGAGGAAATAAATTTCACCCCCACCCCTACATGCAAAAAATGTGATTGGAAACACCTAAACAATTACCTTGAATTAATATTAAAATTTTTCAAGTGTGGAAGGATTTTATATCAAGATCATGATTTTTAAAGATATATGAGGAGTTTGGTTAATATACTTGGAGATAATAAGGCCCCTTCTAATAAACCACTCACACTTAAATGATTCAAAGGAATGGAGTTTGGGAATTATGATAATCAATTCCCCTACCCAAATATTAATGAGGTTAATAGAAATCGATAATCTCCCAGACCAAGGGAACAACAATGAGTCTATGAAATAACTACTATTCAAGTGGGTCACTAAATGAAGCATTGAATAGTGAATTCATTATCTAATCAAAACCATTAAATTCCCAATTTTATTAGAGTTTAATCTGCTCCTTTAAATCAATAATACTTCCTAAGAGTGTAAAATTACAACCCTAAAATTCTATATTGATTTATATGTGAAAATTCATAATCTTAATAGGATTGTACACTTAATTAGTAACTCTACTCTGCTAGAAGTTTATGGGAATGTGCTTCCTTAAAATACATGTTTCCATTCAATTAGATGTTATGTGATAATAGGAATGGATTTTATACTTATACCAAAAGTCCATATTAATTTCCCTGACATGTAAATCAAATTATATATCATAAATCATCATACAATCATATATCTATGCATGGTTTACTACGAACTTCTTATGGAAATGACATCCATTTTATGGTTCTCAATACCATATCATGAGGGGTATTTATCTCAAATGGTTTTATAAAAATATATTATTTTTGTTATTTTGATTGTTAATGAATTCATTGATAATTTTCCTTAGGATATGGATAATCCCCACAAGGACCTTAAGGTTTATTTTTCCATTGAACCCATACATGGTGTAATGCCTTTATCAAAGAATCCATAAAAAATGTCCCTAATATAATTATAGGAATTAAATAATAAACATTAAGATAATATAGAAAATATTTATATATTACCATGTGCTTTATCACGTGTTAAACCCATAGATTATTTTAAGAATAAAGATGGATAAATGTGTCACTAAATTGATGATCATGAAATTAAAAAATCATGTTCGATAACAATTATCATCTTCCCTGTATTTTTGAATTGTATGATCAACTATGATAATATCAATGCTTTATAATGATTGACCTTCTATCTACACACCGTCAATTAATGTTCAAAATAGAGAATATATCAAATATAAAAAATTATACATGATATGGAAACTGTTAATTCATTGTGATTCCATTCAGAATTACAAATTTCTCTATTATCATCATGGATATAACAAATAGAGTATTTTGATTTTGTCATGATAAATTTGTGGCAATCTTAAAAGATAATGTCATAATATAGTCCAAAAGAATGGAAAATTAATATCAATTGAGGTATATAATGATTACCATTAAGAATGAGATTTTTTTCTCTAAATTTACAAATATCAAATTATAGATGTGGAATGTTTCATTCTAAGTACATGTAATCCCAATATATGGAATACTTATGGATCCTTGAAGACATAACTGTTTATGAAATGGATCTTACCAACCAATTTAATAAATATCCTTACTTATTTTAGAAATTTTGGATACTATCAATGCATTTATTAGAAATTTCTCAAGGCCTTCAAATCCACTAAACAAGTTATCTATAAAGAGATTCAAGTAATTATAGAAATATAAATGTGAATAAAATTTCAAATATATTTAGAGAAGGTTAGCCACTGCACCTGTAATCACAAAATCCTATAGTAGAGAATACATTTTTGTATACATTGAAGAATTAATGAAGCAGTTAGGGGGTATTATTATGAAAAATGACATTGTGGTAGAATATGCATCCCATAAATTAGAAGATTTTCTCAATACATGATTTTTAGGTAATTGTAAAAAAAATTCATTAAGGATGAGTTGATATATTTTGAAGAGATGGTTGTGAAAAATGAAAATATTAATATATTAACATTATTAATGAATACATGACTTTACTAGAAATACCTAAGATATTGAGGTTGATATATAATTATTAATTATATCTCAAGGTATTAAAATCTTATAAATACAAATATATATTTTCATTAGTGAGTGGTAATGGAAACATTGTTGATGCAAGTAATTTAAATGTGGGAGAATGTAACATCCTTGATTTATGTATTCATTTTCCCTAAATTATTTATCTATTATTCATAATGAATAAAAACATAAAAAAAGATAAATCATACAAGGTACAATTCCAAATAAAAACAATTTATTCAATCGTAATGAACTATTTCAACCAAAGTACATGATAAAATTTATTTCATACCATAGATTATTAATTTCCATAGATGATTGCATCCCTTAAAAGTGATTTAATTAATGTGGGATAATAAATAGAAGTGTGTTTTTTATGTTAAATGGAATGAATTTATATAATATAATGGGAATAAAATAGAAATTATACATTCTTTAATAAAGTTTATATAGTCATTGGGTATAATACTAGTATATTTCAATCCAATTTTTAATCACTAGTATGTAGTTATTATACATAATGATTTTTAGATGCTTAAAATATAAATTTTCAATAAAAAAATTAATTTGAAATAAAATAAATTATTTTTGGAATATAATTTAAAAATACTAATCTTCTAGGAAAATACCATTTATTTAAATAATATATTTTTATGAATTAATTGTTTTCATTAAAATTATCACTTCAAATGTAAAATATTAATTAAATGGATTGTTAAATTTAATGAATTATTAGTAAAATAAATTGATAAAGTATAAGAAATATATATTTAACTATAATTAACACTAATTTAATTATTTATGGATAAACAAAAAAATTAGTTTTAAAAATTAGTTTTTATTATATATTTATATATTATATGTTTTTATTTAAAATTTAAATTTGCCTTATTTTCTATATGAAATTAAATGAAATGTAATGTTTATATATAATAAAAAATAAATAAACATTAATGCATTGATTATTAATTGGACATAAATAAAGATAAAATCACCTAATGTTAAATATAGATACTTTTCGATGATTGTTTCTAAGTGTGTAATTTATTTTTATCTCAATAAATTAAATTAATAATCTAAAAAATATTATTTAATTAGAATTTATCGATAATAAAAATAAAAATATTATTATTCATATATTATTATTACTATGTAAAGAATAGAGTCAAATAATTTATATCCTTAAAAATAAATTTTTTTAAATTGATTATTTTCATTATGCGTTCTTATATTAAAATTAATTTTTATCACTTTTATAAATTGGATCTGATAAAATAGATTTTATATGTTCAATAAAAATATTTAAATTAAGAAAAAATATGAATATCATTTTCATTTTAATGCATAAAAATACGTTTTTGGTGTAAAAATTGAGTTATCATATTAAAGTTAAAATGAGGAAAAAGTGATGGGTGTTTTCTCAAAATTCCACTCAATCTCACCTATAAGAGGATCCCCTCCACTACAAACCTTAAAGAACACATTTTATTTATTTTTAAAATGAACCCTTATCCAAATTATCTCCCTAGAAATACACCTTCATGTTTGGTAACCTCTGGTCACAAGAAGGACTCCCAAATCCTTCTTTTCTAAGGGTCACTCTAAGAGAATATTCAATTCATCAATATAAGTCTTATCCTCTCCAGAATCATTTTTATTAACTTTTTTCATCAAAATATTAAAAAAAAATATCTATAAGTTTAGTAAATAAAATTTCAAACCATTATTTTTCTTTATTATTGATATTATAACTATACATTAACATTTTCTTATTCATTAATTTTTTATAAAAAGTCTTTTAGATCAATTCAACCACCTAAATGAATAGTTTTATATGTTTTATATCATGAATGAATAAAAAAATATAAATACCATTTATATGAACTAGTGATTAATAATTTAAAATTTTGTTAAAGTTCAAAAATTGAAATATATGAGTGTGTGTGTTGGGGGTTGGTTGGTGTATTCATTTATGAACTTAATTTTTTTTCTTTTATCAAATTTCTTAAAAAAAACAAAGAATTTAACTTATCTTGATGAATTATAACCATAACTACAATAAAATGTTCATTATACTTTAAAAATATATAAAAAACATCTATGTAACCTCTATATAAATTCTTATGGTGATTAAAACATAAGAACATATCAAAGACCAAAAATGTCATACTAAAGAAAGCACATAGAGGACAAGGAAATTAACACAGGTATGTTATGATTATGAAGTAATTATTAATACATGGGTAATAAGGAATTATAAATTAATTTTATCATGTAAAATTAATATAAATATTATTGTACACTATATGAATAATAATCCTAAATTGATTATACATAGGCTAAAATGCATCTTATTGAGATATAATCAAAATTAAAAGTTTTTCATCTTAGTGCCCATTTATTGATACATGTTTCATGTTATGTAACTAAATTAAATTTTATAGTTTATATAATACTTATTCGACATTATTTTTCATAATTATATTTTTATTCAAGGTATTTAAATTTTTATTTCAATTTATCTCTTTCCTACGAATTTGATTCAAAATTTACCAAATTCATAAGGATTTATTTCAAATCTTCTTTTAAAAAAAATATAGTTCTTGAATAAATTTACATTAGGATAATTTTTATATTATTTTTCCTTAAAACCTCATATATTTCCTTACCCATAGGTTATTCGTATGTTTTACAATTATTCTGGCCATTTAACCAACATTAGGATCATAATTCAACTGAATAGATGGTTATAAGGGGGACCAAACATAACTATTATTTTTAATTAGAAATATTTTTCCTCCATGTTCATAAAAATTGTCATTATTTATAAATATAATTATCTATATTTATATGTTTTCGTTGGGTAATTTTTTGTTTTCTTTAACATTATTTATAAAATAATGAAATGAATACCTTTTTAATGTTTCCTTTATTGGTTATTTCCATCGATAACGACTTTCTTTATCAGAGTGTAGAAGGAATAATTTTGTAACAATTTCCAATTAATCATCAATTTTATTTTAGAACCTTATTTTCGATTTTTATGATTCAGAATGTTATATTTATTCTCATTGTTTTATAAATTATTTTATTTTAAAATTAATATTTTTGAAAAATTAAAGAATATTTATTCATATTTTTCATAGTTCTTATCTAATTCTCCTACAAATTATTTTTCATATATATCAATGTCATTTAATTTTTTCCTTTTCTTCATTAGGTAAATTCTAAAATGATACCATATACCTTCGTTATTTGTATAAATTTTGATCACTTTTTGTGCAAATATTTATAAAACTTAAAAATTTCAAATATGTTAAATATGTTATGACAGGAGAAATCTTTTTTATATGCATGTGTCAAATATATATATGATTTATCCTTATGTGGTGGTTGGTTAAAAAATATCCCTCCAATACATTAGGTAAAGCTTTATATCTTATGAGATATTGATGTTTTTTATTCATGATTGTGTTTAACTTTGTTCACAATGTTGTGAGTATTAATGATTACATTTATTAGTATAGGAAAATTTTTGTGTGGACATGATTAAAATAATAAATGTTTATTAAGTTTTTCATGGACATTATTATGATTATATATGTTAATAATTCTGTATTTGTACATGATTTTGTTTATAAATTCTCACAATGTTGTGCATGAACATAATTTCAGTTATTTATGTTCATACTAATATGATATATTAGGATTGTGGTTATTCTACATTCCTATGTTATGTTTTCATTAATTAAGATTATCATTATTTTTTTATTATTGCGTTATAGTATATATTATTCTTCCATGATGAACGTTTTGAGTTTATATTTTCTGACAACATGACGCAAAGAAAACTATAAAGATTTCATATTTCTTTTAATTGGACATTTCTGAAATGTTCATGTATTATTGCATATTTATGATCTAAACCTTTATGTATCTTTGATAAGTTTTTTCCTTTCTGTGAATTTCAGCTCAGTCATTATTTTTTAATTTTACTCATGAAATTAAAAGCAAGAACATATTTAGGAGGAAGTCATGTGAGGAAAAATTTGTTAGGGATATTGAATAAATAATTTGTAATAATAATTTTTTATAAATATTCCATAAAGGCACATATACTTTGAGTTCTAGGATTTTGTATTTATTTTTCATATGTAATGATTAGATTAGAAAATGGTTTTTATAATATATTCATTTTAGTCTTAGGTAATCTCATTGACGATCGTGATTCCCATGTTTAGAGTGACAAAAATTATATTGGATCTCAAGAAAGATGTCACATCTATAACTCATAACACAGTGGACCTTGATCAGTCCACATTAACATAATTTTATAATTAGACATGTTTTATATGAGATTTAATCTTGAGTATTTCCATGTGATATGAATTTGATTTTATTTTGGATCTTTTGGGTTTAGTTGATATTTGAAAAGATGTGTCAGTTATACACCATTAGTTGGACTGTTTCTTTGTAGTATGCATATTGGTTTCAAAATATATAAGGGGTTGTGTGTTCATTGAAACCAACTATATTCGTTATGAAATATAGATGAAAATTATTGCATCTTATATATTAAATGTATATTATGTGTATTTTGTCCTTCATTTTATGTGTCTTGATATGGTTATTATTATAGGGCATGTTTCCCTATTATTGTTCAAAATGGAAAAGCGTTAAAAATGAATTTTCTTATTCTTTAGACCACATTTAAAATAAGATGATATGTGTGAAATCAACCAATTATTTTCTTTCACACATGGCCAAAAAGGGTCGTTCATGTGACCTCAAACATGCCTCTCCATATATTATATGTTGTCAACTAGTAGTGGGGGTGAGAAATGTATAATGGGGAGACTGTACCCCTAGTAAAAAGTGTCATCATAGTAGAAATAATCCATATAAATGAAACCAATAAAAGTATAGAAATTGTGGAAACCAATAATAAAATAAAACTGAATAATCAATAAATAATTATAGTAGTAATGTAATGAAGTGTTGGGATGAAACTAAATTTAATGCTATAAGAAATAAAAGTAAAAGACTATAAGACTCAATAAGGACTCAATAGTCCCCAGTTATGAACCCCAAGTCATTCTGATCTCTGAAATACAACCTATATAATAAGAAAACAATAAACAATAAGGTCTTTTTCCCTTATCCAAATTAGTATCAATGTAATCTGGTTGGGTAGAAAAACATCATTCGGAATAGGGTTTGCGTATAACTCATTAGGTCAACACCACCACATCTGAAAAACCAATCTGATAAGAGGTGTATGAAATAATGTGATAAATAAGTGTGTTAATTAATTTAACAATTAATAAAATACAAAAACAACCTACTTAGGCTCTAAGCTAGAATATCTCTGATCATGTTTTAAAACCACAACAACCACAACCACATAACCATGGTAAAATAAACCTTTTTTACACCATGTATGAATATATCTAAGCATGTCTTATGACCATTCCAACTATAATCATTTAACTAATGTAAAATCACATCATTATGAGTCAAATATCTATAAGCATTACTAAATCTGGGTCAAATCCCTATAACCATTAAAGTGTTGGATTGGGAATAACCCACTCACTCTAATAATTAATGCATAGGACTAGGCTGATCCCACTCAATATCAACATTACACCTTATAAGTGTTCATTTCCCAGATACAAGCCTAATATATAAGAATTATAGCATGGAATAATAGTCTATTTATACAATATGGATATCAAAATAACACATGATAAATATCAATGTTAAATTATTCAAATTACCATTTTTATTTCATATACCACATGTATTTATATAAAAATTAATTAAGAGTTATAATGGTGTGAAATAAGCCACAACATAGGGATTCTATAATAAGAAATCATATAAGGTCTCATATCAAGCTATACACACTTAAAGACATTATCTAATTAAATTATATTCATGATTCCATCACCAAAAAGGTATCCATAAGCCATGTAAAATAGCCATTAAAACTAAAGGACTCCAAGAAATAAACCAATTCACTATTTAATTTATTCAGGTGCATGTTACGTTTCCACAACCACAATATTTCATATTCTTGGAAATTATCAAAAAATATTTTTAGGATTTAGAAAACTTACCTTTAATTGATGATCCACAAATTTTTTCAATGGTAAATGCTTACGTGGAAGAAAGTGTAGGTGATAAAAATGTGGTTCCTAGATAAAAAAGGATCAAGATCCAAACCATCAATGCACTTGATCAAGGTATTTCACTGAAATTGTCCAATAACCAAGGGAGATAAGGGATAAACTAGACTAAAACCACTTACCATGGATTGAAGGCATTATCATGAAATATGAATAAAAGTTTTCACTCTAAAATCACTTACTAGGTCCCCAAAGTTCAATAGGAGAAGGTTTCAATGAATTTGAATTAAAATTCAACTGCACAACATAACTTAAAATATTAGGTCCTAGAATTTCATACATATAAATATTTTTAATGGGACACACCTATAAAACCTATTACCTCTGATTATTTAAAAAAACACAAACATTACATGATGTGTAATCAATTTATAGTGTGTGTAAATGTTCTACATATGGGGTTTTAGACCATTTTTCTTATAAAAAACCTAAAAAATCACTAATCCATCAGAACATACTTAAAACCCATGAAATAATTAACCCATTTACCCAGAATCCATTAAATTAGATAAACAAACATCTTTGAATATGAATTCATTCTCCACAACAAAAATATACACGTAGATCATTGATAATTTTCTCATGTTTCATGACAAACTAAGATTGTGTTTATTAAAATAAAAGGAATCAATGATATAACATGAATACTAAGGTTTAATATTGAGGAAAAACATACCAAAAATAAACGTTAATGAAAAAATAAGGCATAGACATACCTAGAAAAAGATGAGATATTACAACCACACAACCATAAAAGATCTCATCCTCGAGCTACACCAAGCATCATTAAAAGGTCTCATTGAACAATTATGAACACTATATTCAAATTTCAGAATCCATATCCAAGGTCACCTCCTAAATTCTACCATACTTCTAAGATAATCTATCCAACAATATATTTCTACCTTGAAGATATTTCTCAGTACGTTTCACAACTCATATCAGGTGCTCCTCAAAGGACGCATAAGCATAATGTTTTATAACTTCTACATATATCACATGGTAAGGGTCTGTATGATATCACCATATCTAAAACATGTGGAACACATCATTCATGGTACTACAACATTTTGGAAGGGCCAAATGGTATGCCACAGGACTGACCCTTTCCACTATCACAAACAACCCAATAAACCTGTGTGATCGATTTTCCTATTTCATGATATGGTGTTTCCATTATCTAGGTGGAAACTGAAGGAAAACATGATGAACATATTTGAATTATATAGTTCTATGAAGGTCAATATATGATTTATTCATGCTTTTTTTAGCACCAAAAGCTACATGATCAACTGAACATCCTCATATGTCTCTTGAACTAGACTAGTCCCAACAAGTGTTTAATTTCCCGCCTCTATCCATGAAAGAGTTGAATGGATTGGAATTCTATAAAAATACTTGAAAGGTATCATTCAGATCGATGAATGGAAGCTATAATTACATTAAAACCCCACTTGTTAGATATGTTTCTCCCGTGAACCAAAAAAATACAAAACACAAGCCTATAAAATATCCTCCAAAACTTGAATGGTCTACTCATATTAACCATCAGTTTGATGATGATTGGTTGTACTCAAAATTACACATGATCTAAGAGACTTATAAATACCCTACTAGAAACTCAATTATTAATGAGGATATCTGTGTAAATAGGCACTCCTTGGGACACCATGTATCTAAACCACCTCATCCACCTAATTTTTGTAAATATCATCAAATGTGAATGTGTCCTTTGATAGGTAATAAGTGGTAAAACATTTTTAGTTGATCCAAACTCACAAATAAAACATCATTCTTATGGGTTTTCCTATGTAATCATATCATTAAATCCATAGTGACATCATCCTATTTCCACTTAGGGATGGGAAAAGGCTGCAAAATCCCAGCCAACTATGATTCTTGGATTTCACAAGCTAATAATTGAATCACATAGTCAGGAAGCTTTCTATCACTTTATTCATTCCTAATAACAAATAATTTCAATGGATATCATCACACATATTTATCAAATAAGGATGAACCGCCCATTTGGAATCATGAAACTCCCTCATAAGCGTTTTTCAAAAGACAATAAGAACCCATAATCGGCCATGGAAAAGAAGAGATTCTCTAATTTTGATATAACATCCTGACGGTGTATCCCCACCATATAAGTTTTCTCTCAAAATTAGGCCCCCCATTTTAGATAAATTATTTCTCTAAATCTTGTTCAAAATCACATGTATAACAAATGTTGAAGTTAGATCTTATCATCATTTAGACATCTGAATATCTAGATGCATGTATAAAAAGTTTCCCATTATCTTCCACTCATCGTCAGAGTCCCAAACTACATCTTTCAATGATTTTGGGCTCAAATAATCAGCAAAATTTTTTCTCTTTCCCATTGTATACATGAAATAAAAGTTGAAATACTACATTTACTCAACCCGCCTCCTCTGACAATGATTCAGGTCTCACTAATACAATATATACCATAGGATCTTTTGATTAGTGTATACCAAAAACCTCTCACCCATAAGCTAGTGTCTCCAAAATTTTAGGGCATGTACCAATGCTGTTAAATGTTGATCATGAGTAATGAAATTTATCTCATTTGGTCTCAGTTACCTATAGCCAAAAGAAACAACATGATCCTACTACCTTAGAACTGCTCTGAGTCTAACTCTAGATGTATCATAGAACACAGTATACACTTCACCCAGTATGAGTAAAGTGAGGATGGGTTCTGGGTTCATCATTTCATTTAGATCCTGAAATGCTCTCTTATTAGCATCATACCAAACAAACTTCACCCCTTTCTTGGTCATCCTATCCACCGGTGCAACCAAATGACATAAATACTGGATAAGGCATTGATAATAACATGATAAACCTAGAAAGATCATAATATCAAAGGAATTTATGGGACATTCCCAATATAGCACATCTTCAAATTTATTTGTCCCATTGACACTCCTATAACTGAGATTAAATTTACAATGAATTCAACATTATTAATCAAGGAGATGCATTTGGTTATCTTGGAATAATGTTTGTTATCTCTCAATGCACTCATGAAGATGTCAAGATATTGACAATTATTTTATTCTGACTAGGAGTACACAAATATATCATGGAAAAATACCACCACAAAATGATCTAGAATATGAAGAAAAATATTATTCATCATGGTTGCGAATACTATTGGTGTATTGGTCAACCCAAATGACATCTGTAAAAATTCTTAAAATCCATAAATACTCCTAAAATTATTCTATGATATTTTTGTTTGTCTCACTCGTAACTGTTGGAATCCTAATCTCAAATTGTTATTATAGTAGATCTTATCAGAACACAAATAATTGAAAAGATTATCAATGCATAGAATATAATATATTTTATTGACCATCCATTTGTGCCACCTCAAATAATCCACAGACAAGAGTAAATACCCATCATAATTCTGGGTGATAAGAACTGGATAACCCCAAGGAGATGTAAAAGGAAGTGTGAATCCTCTAGATACTAGATCTTACAAGTTAAAATCCAACTCCTGAAGCTCTTATGGTGTCATTCTATGAGGTGGGATAAAAACTTCCTCAAATACCCACACCAACTTGATCGTGAACTCAATCTATCTTTTAGATGGTAATCCATTTAAATTTTCTGGAAGAATATCCTGTAAATTTTCTACCACTTTAGGGAAATAATGTTCCTAAATTCAACCAAAATCTGGAGAAAAATCATCAATATGATCCATGAGATAATCCAATATTCACTGAATTGGTCATGCTCAACCAACCTAATGAACCCACTCACCTTAGTGAGAATAGCTTGATCTTTCTAGAGATAGAAAGGAAACTCTTATCCAATAATAGTTAACCTGACCCTGCTATAGAACTATCCAATGCATATCATGAATCAAATAAAAGTCTGGCATATCCATTATGAATTATTTCCAAATTAAATGGTAACAACCAAACTCAAGAGAACATGCCTTACAATGTTGGATATTCTTTATCTGTACTCCAAATAGTGTATCGATGGTTAAAGCATCATCCAATATTTCTACATTCAATCTGAAACCATTTCATAAAAGAGTAGATAGAAAAGAATGTAATTCTCATGTATCAAATAAAGAACAAGATAAGCTAGATATTTCAAGAATCGAACATTTGACTGGAGATGGTCTGCATCCACATTATCTAGAGTAGTACGTATAACATGCAGATGACATGTCCCTCTCCCCAGGATTCTAGATTGAATACACTGATCTATTTATCTTTCTTGGTATTGATTCTCCAACACTAGGGTACCACATACCCTACCTCATCTTGAATGACCATTTGAACACCAGCTACCATCCTGCTAAGCGGTAGTTGGGCACCTTCCCGATTCAGGTTCTTGGCCTAATCCCCTACCACTAATATGTTGTGGAAATTTCATATAGAACCTCTGAAGAGGACCCATTCTACTATAGATATGTTATTAAAATCTCAGGTGAAGAAACTTCGGGCGTATGTGGATGAACATTCCACACTCATAACACTATAATGGAACATGGTCCTTATATGGACAGTCACTACCCTGTCTAATCTACCTACAACTACCATGGAGTAAACTATCATAGTGGGCCTTCTTTCTACCCAAATAAGAACTCCCAGTTCGTACTACTAAAATAACAATGATGATACTCAAGATCTTTATCAGATTGTATTCCATGATGAGTTCATGGTTTATTATATCTTCAAAACTACTCTGATGAAATTTTTTATCCGGCTTCCTGATCTCATAATAAATATCATCCTTAAAACATCTCTCCTTAGATAACTCATTAGCATCAAAAGATCATGAAATGAACTATTGGTTGGTGAAACATCTAGTATAGTTCATCATAGATAGCCCCTCTCATGTGAGATGCATTAACTTATTAACATTTTCTTACCTTAATGTATCATGATAAAAATACATTAGGTACATCATATCAAAGTCCTTCAAATATAAATCATCATTATACCCATCTTCCTCTAGAATATCGCACCAACACTTGGAATGTCCAAACATCGTAAATGAAGAAAGATTCACCCTTCTATCCTCAGGTGTCTCAAGATGCTTGAAGACTATCTGGACTCACTCGATCCAGTACTCAACTTCCTTGGGACATCCTTACATAGTGAATTCTAGTGGATGTTGGAGATGAAAATCTGTTGTATTCTTAAAAATCAAAGGCACCATATGAACAGTCTCTCATTCCATGGATATCATAAAACCCATGAATCTGTCACAAATATGAACATCCATATAATTATAAGGAACTATATGAAGCTTTGGTTCAACTATGTTAGGGGATTTCTGATTTCTAATCTCCTAATTTTCAATCTATAGACGATGAGGTGGAATTCTTACTAGAAAAAAAGACACCATAGATCACTGGCTTGGAATTAGGTCAACCACAACAGGTGACTTATAATAGAGAACCACTGACTCATGGTCTCTATAAATGTTTACAAAAAGTTTTTTATCATGAAACATCGATCCGTTTCATTTATCCATTGTAATAAATATCTCATATCATAATTCAATAGGCAAATATATACCACATGAAAAAAATGTACCCCTATCATGAATAGTGCATGTCAATATATTTCTATGTTTTTATTATGGTGCATTCATCCTCATATCACACTATATCGGTCCATGCGTACAAATTTATAGAAATAGTAACATTAGAAAATAATAACCTCACATAAAATTTGAATCACCCAAGGTGATGTAACAGAAAATGTAGTAATCAAATAGTAAAAATAATAATATCATACCTAGGCACTCAGATTTCCCCCCATATATGGGTTAGATACTCCCATGAAAAAGATCATCAAAAAGTCCTAACACATCTTTGTCTGCTTTATACCTTTCTCAAAAAATAATGCACTAGAAAAGAAAACATGGTTCTTTGATACCAGTTTGTAATGTACCATAATATGGTCCCTCTCACATTGCCAAAATCATTGATAATGTGACCTCAAGCATGCCTCCATGTACGCAAGAGGCTGCCGACCAGTTTTAGGGGTGTGAAATGTCAATTTGAAGACTATACCACTGGTAAGAACTGTAATCACATTAATTATAAGACATATAAATGGATGAAATCAAATTATAGACATAGTGGAACCCAATAATAAAATCTAAATAAAGAATCAATAAATAAGAATAGGAGTTATGTAATGACGTGTTGGGATGAAACTAAATGTCATGATTGAAACAATATAAGTAAAAGACTAGTAGAATTAACAAAGACTCAATAGTCCCCATTCTTGAACCACATTTCAGTCCCACCTCCAAACTTCAGCCCATCCAAAAAGACAACAATCGACTGTAAGGTCCTTTTCCATTCTTCAATCATGCATTCATGTAATCTTCTTGAGTACCAAATGATGGAAAAATAGGGTGTAAGCATAAATTTTTAGTTCATCACCATTGTGTATAAACAACGAGTTTGATAAGTAGTGTAAGAAATAAAGTGATAAATGTTTTATTAATTAATTCAACAATTAATAAAATACAACAACAATATTTTTCATCTCTATGATGGAATATATCTAATCATGTATTACAACCATGAAAACCAATACCATTTAATGGTTAAATATCCTACATAGGTTCCATTCTATACTATCATGTATGATGTATTATTACCATTCCAACCACAACCATAAAACCCCGGTATAGTAAAAAAAATATAGGTCATTGCCCTATAAGAATTACAATGTCTGGTTAAAATTCCTATAATCATTATAGTTTGGGACTGGTCATAGCCCACTCGCTATAAGTATTATAAAATGGGACTAGGAAAATCCTACTAAATATCATCATTACAAAAATTTGTGTGCATGTTCTAGGTCTATGCCCGATATATAATAGTTTGAACATGAAACACAACTCCAATCTTATATCATGGATATCATAATATCACATCATAAATGTCAATTTTTAATTATGAGAATTACCATTTGTCTTCAATATACCACTTGATTTTATATCACAATTTACTAGCATTTAGAAAAATAAGAAATAAGACACAACTTAGTGATTCTATAATAAGAAATCACCAAAGGTCGCATATAATGGTAAACACACTTAACTACATTATCCAAATCAATTTTATTCAAGGTTCACTACCCAACGAGTAGCCACATGCCAAGAAAAAAGATATTTGATACCAAAGGTCCATAAATAAATAATCCCATTAATTATTTCATTGATTAGGGTAAATTTTACATTGTTGTAATCACAATATTTCATATAGATTGAAATTATCATTCCACATGGTTAAGATTTAGACCCCCTACCTTTAACAGATGATCCAATAATGATTCTAATGGAAAATTCCCATGAGTATGAATATGTGGATGATAACTACAAGGTCTTATATAAAAAATATCCAAAACACACATATGGTCAAGGGATATAACCACATCAGTTGGATAACCAAGGGAGAAAATGGAGAAACCTGACTAAAAACACTAACTAGGGATCAAAGTCTTTATCAGGATTTCTAAAAGGAAGGTTCTCACTTCAAAACTGCATGTATGATATACTAAAATAAAGAGGATAATGTTGTAGTAATTTATAATGAAAATTAAATAACACAACACAATATAAAATAGAATGTGGAGTAATTGAACATCCTTTAATTTTGTTACATTTAAAATAAATATTTTTAATGGGATACACCAAAAATCCCATCACCTTAGATTATTTTATTCAAAACACCCAAACATTACATGAGGTGTAATCCATTTACATAACATGAAAATGTTTTCCTAATTGGTTTTTAACCCATTTTACTTATAAAAAACATGAAACCCCTATAAGGCTTCTCAACTTACTTAGAACCCATTAACCACTTAACCTATTTAACCAGATTCCATTAATTCAGATAAACATACATATCTAGAAATTAATTTATTTTCCCTAACAAATCTCTCAAAATGGATAATCACTGATTTCTCCTATTTCCTCACAACTTAATACTATAGTTATTCAAATGAATATTATCCATGGTAAAAAATGACCAATAAGGATTAAATATGAGGAAAAACATACCTACAAGAAAATTTAATGAACAAATTAGAGAGAGAGAGAGATAACTAAAAAAGATGGGATCTTACAATATACCATTATAATCTGGTGATTCCTAGTGAAAAGGATCATATAACAATTTTTTAGGTCTATGTCATAGGATTATATTTAAAATTTTCATCATGGTACCTATACTATTGGATAAAATACTCTTTATAAAAATGATTACCATAATATAGAATATATTTTCAACTTTCCATGTTATTTCAAATGGTATTAACCACTTTTAGAAATAATGACCACTATTTATTATTACGTATAGAAGAGTGATTCACTTAAAATTTTTCTGTGTGTCCATGGATAGGGTCATTATGCCTATATATATTTTATTTGTTGTGATTATTGATGAAATTTCCATTATTATGTTGATTCTTGTAACTAGAGATTAGTTTCCCTCTTCTGTGATAGATTCCATGAATATGGATGTTATACCCACTGTTAACGATAACACATGGACACTATACCCAATTATTTTATGTTTTCACTAAAAGGTTATTCCCATGAACATATATATGTTTATCCAATCGAAATAATACCACATGTAATGATCTTTTCCTAGTGGGATGTACTTCAACCTGTGACATTATATGGTATAAGGGATGTAATTCCCTATGTGATAATCTTCTCCTGGTAGGACATACATTAAGTGGTGACTATGTATGTTTTTAGGGATGTACTAACCAATGTGATGAAATTTCTCAAACTAGGATATACCACCCACTGGGAACATATATGTTATAGGGGTTTAATTTCCTATATAATGATATTTTCTTTATGGAACATATTTCCTATATGATTGTGTATGTTATAAAGGATATACTTCCCTAGGTGATGACCTTATTTAGGTAAGACATACTACCCCCATTGTTGTTGTGTTTGTTATGCTGGATTTACTACCTTATGTTATGATCTTATTTAGGTTAGATGTATTTTCCATGATTGTGAGTATGATTATAGTGGGTACTTCCCAAGTGAGGGAGATACTCAAATGGGATGTTTTCCACCTTAGTACTATTATACTTTCCATGTTGGACATACTATAGGACCCCAAGTTTTATGACATATTTTATTTTCTTTAATTATTTATCTATTATTAATCATTATATTTTTCTATTCCATTAAAATGATTTCAATTTGAGTAGTATGTATTCCAATATATAAATAAAACTACAATCACATTATTCACTCATAATGGTGAACTATAACAAAAGTACATGAAATGATGCATTTCATATAATAGATGATAAAATTATTTAAAAGTACATAAATTAAAATGGGAAAATATATTGGAATGAGTGATATTTATATAACTAGGAAATTTCATGGATTATTATAACATAGTTAACCTAATTTACCATATTATTTAATTTATCTTTTGGTTTTGGATATTTTACTTGGGTTTTAAGTTGATCGGTTTGAATTTTTTAAATTTTACAGGTTTAGTGTTGACTAAATGGTTAACAATAACTATAAGTAACCCATGTTAGTGACATGTAATATTTATTAAATCTAATTTTCATAAATAGTGCATGGTTTTTCAGACAATGTGACTAAACCATGCCGATTCCCAGGTGTTTCTAGTGAGGGGTACATAGTTAGCACATAGTTGGGAAAAATATAAGGCCCAATCACATGGAATTTATATCTTTTAAAAATATTTAAATTACCTAACTACCCATCAATAAAATTAACCCCTTAAATCCTATATTCTCCTACCACATAACACACCCACCGGGCACCACCCCTTAAGTTTACCCTTACCCTTCATTAAATTTATTAAGATTTATAAAATTATTATACACAATTCATCAAGGTAAATCCATTTGAAGCTCATAATAAATTATTTTTCTATATATCCTAACTTGTTCTTTCCAAATTGAGTTCATGGAGACCAAGGTCATCCCATGGATTGATTTTAAATTAGTGTATTCTTTATTATAGTGCCTGACTATATTCATTATGGATCATTATTTACCATTAGGATGGGATTGAAATATTTATTGTGGAAGGAAAGAGATTAGGGTAGTATTCCAAATATTATAATCATTATTTATTGACCCATTGGATACTTTCCACTAAAATCCATATTTTTAATATCTAGTTATTGTTTTACCTGTGTTTATCAATCTTTTAAAAATAAAAATAGATTTTCTCATGGTTTTCATGGATTGATATTGATTTATCTATTTAGAAACATATTAATATGTTTCTCATCATGTTCCATTCACAACTAGTGTTTGATAAAATTTTCAAATGTCTCTTAAGAATTAATTTGCAGTATTAATGTCTTTTTTGGTCATTCAACCAACTATTTAATGAATTACTTAGATATTAATAGGGTTCTTGGATATTTAAGGGGGTTTTAAAACTAATATATTTATTTATATTTTTTAAAAATGTTTTATGATTGATTTGGAAGATGGTTATATGATAAATAGTTTTAATGGATTATTAAGAGGCTCAGCTGGAACCTTCTAATCAGGTTTTCTAATTAGAAAGGATATTTGAGGAAAACTTATTATGTGTGAGGGTATTAATTACCTCTAACAGAATGTTATATATATTTTGAAATTAATGGTTATCCTTAAAGAATTATTTTTTCCTACTTTACCACCTCCATTTTGTATTTCATGAGAAAACATGTAGTTAGATATATTTCGGTATACACATGATATACTTATTTAAGATAATATTTGGTCTAGTGATGTAACACCGTGATATTTTGAAAATATGTACATCATGTTCGATAGAAAGTATGACACACAAACCCAATATTATAAAAGAATATAAAATATTAATACTTAGAGATGCATTTAGTTTTAAACAAATTCAATCACTTCTATATCTTGTGATGCACATAGCATAAGGTTTAAATGACACACAATACTATATTTAATGATTATTATTTAAACATGAACACTATAACCTAGTCATTAATATATCAGGTATGAATAAAAATATCTAAATTATTAAAATTATATTCTTTAAAATATTATTAAAAAAATCCAATCATAATCTATTTAATATAAATAAAATAATATCCATTTTTAGAAAAAAGAAATGTATTTTGAAAAACTATATTTTTTATAAAAGGTGGTCTAGTCACTCTTTGATTACATAAATTAAAATTAATTTTTACCAAATTTAGAAAGTATATTTCAAATAGTAAAATTCATTTTTAAAATCTATATTTAAAAATTATATTTTATGGAGTTATTTATAATTTTATGAAAATGTAAATTTTTTAGTGTATTGTAAAAAATAAGGGTTTTTATGATAAATTTTGATTTATTTTAAATCCATTAAAAACCTAAAAATTATTTTATATAGTTATAAAAGTAAAATTATTTAAATCATATATCTACTTATAATTTTTTTAATTTTAATCAATTTTATATAAAATTATGAAATAAAATCTTTGTAAATATTTGAACATTTTTTATTTCAAAATCCGGATTTTTCATTGTCTCATCTATATTAATATTACATTTAATTTTTAAAAGTATGTAAAGGGAATTTAGAAACAATAATTCCATATTTTGACTCAGAATATTTTATATTATATAATAAGGTAAAATTATTATTTTTTGTAATGAATAGTAAAACAATAAAACTTATTTACCAAATTTAAGGATAAAATGGGATTACCAAGGATTAAAAAAATGATAAAACAAAAAAAATGGTTTAAAAATTTTCCAAATACATTTTTCTAGCCATAGTATAACCATTTATATTATAAGTTTAAAATATGAAATGCTGGGGCCTTTTTAAATTTATAAAATGAGGGTAAACAATTTTTTTGAAATTTGCAAGTGTGTAGCTCACCTCACTTATTAAAGGACCCTCCCTCTCCTTTATTATTCACACATCAAAAAACAAAGGGTTCAACCAATATATAAACAAATAAATTACTTACATTACCTCAAAAATATGATAATCCTTATTTTGGTTAGAAATCTAACTTATGAAGCCCTTTGGGGAAAAACAAAGAAGTTGTCCATAGAATAGGTAATGTCCCTAACAGAGTGTTTTGTTTCATTTCTTCTTCCAACTAATTCAATTATTATTATGACATGATTATATAATTACCTTATTATATAAAATATATTTATATTTTATTATTTTAATTTCATGACCTAAATATTTCTCCTCTTCTATTAAATGGTTTACAAAATCATCATTTTTGTGTACGGCTGACTATCGCTTCACGATCTGATGTCATTTTCATCAATAAAAACCCTACAAGGATTAAAATAATGATATATTTAACATATTTATATGATATTTGTGATATTATTATACATATTTAATTATCATATCACGTATACCTTCTTACATTACATTATGTTTCAGATACGATAATGTTGCTCGCCAATATGGCAGACTACCTCCTTGCAAAATAATGTTATTCTTTCTCCATTATTGTTTAAATAACAGGTAGTAAGGATAGAATTTAATGAATATTTTTGGTATTTATGATATAAAAATACACCATAAACTATAGTAGTTCATCTAACTTCTTACCTTCTAATCCATTGGAAAAGAATCATGTTTATCTTGTCTACATTTAGACTACCACCTCCATATATAAATGTGAAATTATTTTCATTTTATTTTTATATGGATGGTAATAATGATTTATTTTATTATACATGATTTTTAGACATAAATAAAGGATGTTGAACATGTTGTAAGAGTTTATTATCTCAATTTTACATCTATGGGACATATGCCATATTCACCACAAATGTATTTGTATGAGGTTTATACTTCCCAATATGATATGTAATATAACGAATCTATTTATATTTATGGTATTTAATTTACATTTTATGTTATTTATTTTACAGGACTTGTGAAAAATTTTACCAATGTTTTATGGTTTTATTTCATAATCTCATAATTATTTGTGATTTTCTTGTTTAAGTCTCCCTTGAGGGTATTATTTGATATTTTTATATTAAATTATATATATTATATAATAATCTAGTTATTAATTAAAATTTTCATGTAGTATTACCATTTTTCTTCCCATTGGAATATAAAATGATTGAGGAAATTGTTTTAAGAAAATATCACTTTATATCTCTCTTCAGTCGAAAATCATTTTTCTTCCAAAACCATGTTTTCGAAATAAATTTGAAAATGGTTTAACATTATAAAAATTATATTTTAAATATACTTATATCCATTATTTTATTTTTAATAAATTTTTGGAATGAAATATTTTTTTATTCACCGGAAAGATGCACTTTTCTACCCTTTTTACATTGAAAAGGGATTGTTCTTTTTTACTTAGACATCTTGTATGAAATTACCTACCATCCTAAATTTCATTCCTATAATATTTTATTCTCATTTTTAAGGGTTTCTTCTTAAATAAAAATTTTCACTAACATTCTTGAGATTATTAGTTTCTTAAAAAATCAAGGGAATGGTTTTTATAATATTTTATGATTTTTCTAATTTTAAAATAAAACCATTTATTTTAAAAGAAATGTTATTTTACTCAAGAAATTTTCCACGTTATCTTCAAAAATTATTTTACACCTATGAAAATATCCTTTCCTGTATATTTTTCTTTAATATGTATATACTGCAATGATACTATCTGTATTATTTCTAAGTATGGTTTACGATCAGTTTTATTGGGGATTTACTATATTAATTCCCTCTATTTTACTCTGGATGGTATATGATTATGTTTTTTTATTTGGGAAAGTATTTGAATTTTTTATTATTGTTTAAATATTAATTTTTATGTGGATTATTCTTCACCCCATTCATATGAGGAATTCATTAAATTTATTATGTAATGGTTGGTACACTTTATATCCTGTTGATGCATCATTTATTCTCTTGTGGAAAAATAAGTTTGGTTTTCACCGAGGCCTTACTTGTTTATTTATATGTCTTAGGAAAATAAAGTGATGGTATGTTTAAGAAGCCTGACAATATGCATTCCATCATTATGAATTTATTTATTGATATTCTATGTTATTATTAAATTAGTAATAATATCGAATGTTAAGTTTCAAGCTCTTATAAATAATTATATGGAAATATTTGATCATCTTTTATTCCTACCATATCATGATCAAGTTGTAGATAAAATAGAATGTGTTTCTATTATTTATAATTAAATATTTATTATGAATTATTTATTTAAGATAGATTTAATTGTATGTAAACCCTAAATGAGAATATGAGCTCACACCTTTATTAAATTTTGTTTTCCCAAGGATACCAAGAATTGTTTTTTGACAGATATATAGGGATACTCTAAGGGGAATAACTATGTTCTTAAAAAATACCTTGTTTATCTTATTTTTTAAAATGTAATGTCAATTTATGGTATGTATCTAGTTTACCAAGACTAATAAACCATGTGGTCCTTCAGGATTTAATTCCTTGAATATTATTCCAATATAATAAAGTAGACACTGACCTCAGGCTACTGGGGTTGAGGTCTCTACAATTCATATCAAAGGAAGGATTGGTATAATCATTGGGAACTATATTTAGGAGAAATTATATTACGAAATATAACCGTATGATAGAGTTGGAAGATACGTATAGAAGAACATCCTAATGTTTTGGTAAGGAATAGATTGTGTGTTTTTTTGTAGAAAAAAAATCTCTTTATGAATACTACAAGTGTATATAGTTCTAGAACATATATACCTAGGGGAAATAATATCAAAATGGATTCATTGGGATTGACTTGATTATCACCTAGTGCATGAAAATGAGCCTTAATCTATACCTAGTTTGAAAATATCATGGGATATTCTTAGGATAAATAACATTTTCATTAAAAACTATTAAACAAAAGTTGAAAATAGAGATATACCCAAGAAAACCATGTTTATGATTAGGGGATTATCTGTACAAAAATCAATTTATGATAATTATTTCACTAATATTTGGATTATAAATTATGTTTACTAATGTTATAATCTAATATATTATTTTAAATTATTTATAAATGGTGCATAGTTGAAGGAATGGAAACTATATCAATGAATATAATCCAAATAGTAACAATGCTCATTTCTTTGATGGGACTAAGCCCATATTTTGAAGGTAACTAGTCTCCGAAACATTCTCATCATATGAATACATAGTATCATATAATATCAAGACATTATAATAATTATGTAAGTATTGAAGATTATAAGGGAAGACAAAGAATAAGAGAAGTGAAGAGAAAAAATGCATTAGGGGAAGTAGTTAAAAATAATTTCCCCACTTTTAATAATTATGGAAAAAAATCCTAATATATTATTCAATATAAAGGGATATTAATACATATTTGGTGAGAAATTAAACTATGATAACTTTTTCAAGGGAGTAAAATAAATTTATAATGTTCAATTATTATATTATAATGATATGGGGCCCTAAATAAATTAATTCCCAAAGTTTCGGGAATATGCCTCTAAATAAGTCAAGGGATGATGTTTAAGATTATTCTATACCATAGATGAAGTGAAATGATTAATTTTCCTATGTTTTGATTAAGAAATGATGTTATAATAATATTTTATCAATGATATTCTGGTTATAAGAATCATGAAATGTATAAATATTGTACTGTAGTAATATTTATAATTAATTTGAGAGAATATTTTGAATGGTATTGATAGAAAACAAAATTGATTTAGTGACAAGTTGAAACCCTTATAAAACATGTGATTAATGGAATATAACTCATAATTTGTGATTTAGTTTTATATAATTGTGTTTTATATATTTTTATGGGATAATATTGGTGATCATGGAATTGGTTAATGACTTTTTTTTTAATATTATCTTTATTGGATTTTACTGCATGTTTGGATCTATCGAATATATTAGAAAATAGAAGATTTTATTTTTTAAATTAAGAATTATTTAATTATGGTTTTATAGAGATCATGGTATTTTTATTTTTGGATTGTGAAGAGCCACTTTAGATTAGTTGCAGAATATAATGTCAATTAAGTGACATTCCTACTAATTTTTTTACATTCAATTTAGTCAAATATAATTTGGAAGATTTTTAAGGTTAAATTTTTTGAAATATTTTATGTTGAGTTTTCGAAGAACTATTAAATAATTAGAGATTAATGTACTACATTTGATCACATGTACTCAACTTTTTTTAGAAAATATCTCGAGATAAGGGGAATTATTTTTCATTCTTTTGTTGTTCTAATGATCTATTAAAATTTAATTATTGTGCATTATGTAGAAAACAATATTCTTGGATATTCATTTATTGGTGTAAGGAATAAATTTTAAATTTATATATAAACAACCGTTAGATTAAATTATAATTATATTTTATAGTTTTCCTTATCATAATGGTAAAATAATTACTAAACTCTTGAAAATCATCTTCAAAATTCTTTTCAGGTTAACCTTATATCCAATGAATCAAAAAGACTCATAAAACAATATATATATATATTTTTTGTTTTTAGGTCTTTAAATTTCTATTAATAAATTATTTTCATGAGATTGATGATCTCTATCAATTTATATAAATACGTAGCAATTAGTATTATCTTCCATGTCAGTGTTATTTCTCATACTTGGAAACCTATTAATTATGAAAAAATTAATAATTACCTTTCACTCTTACCGAGAAGAGGTTTTATTAACCAATTTTATGACGTGTCTCTCTAAAAAATGTATTTTTAAAATTCAAATCCTTTATTAATGAAAATAATATTAAATAGGGAGGACATAATTTTTTAAGGGTGGGAATGTAACAACCATATTTTTTTAAAAATATGAAAATCATGTTCAATAGTGTGTATGACACACATCAAAAAGATTAAAATATAATATAAACAAGGAAATACTTTATGGTAAATGTATTTTAATTTAAATTTAATCACTTCGATAGCTTTTCATGTAGAAAACACATGTTTAAATGAAACATGATAATCCATTAAAATATTATTATTTATGCATGAGAAATATAACCCAATAATTTAGTTGGTAGGTATAAATGGTACTTAATAAATTATGAAAATTATTTGATTTTCATATTTATAAAATAATATCAATGGTTATCACCATTTAAAATAAAAATAAATTTTTTCTGAAAAACTCTATTTTATCTTAATGGTGATCTAGTCACACTTTACTCAAATAATTTAAATTTACTATTTACAAAACTTATAAAATTTATTGCGAAAAATAATGTTTCTTATTGAAAAATAAATTTCAAAATTATCATTGGGTGATTTTTTGTGAATTTTCTGAAAAGTTAAATTTTTTAATGAATAATTAAAAATAATGGGTTTTATTAATAAATATTATTCCTTTTAAAGACATTACAAGAAATAAAATTTTTTAAATATGGTTTTAAAAGAAAAATTTGATCAATAATATACATAGTAACACAAATTATTTTCCCTAATCAATGTAATATTTCGTTTTTATATGAAAACTTTTTAATCCTTTGAATCATTTCTCTTTGAAACCCCAGTTTTTCATCGCCTATACATGAATATTTTTTAGTTAACTTTTACCATGACTATGAATAAAATTTGGAATTAATGATTCTATATTTGTAATAAGTGTTATTTATATAATCTATGAAATTTTAACATAATTTTTACCTCAATGAAAGGTAAAAAAAAGAAAACAAATTTCCAAGTTTAAGGTAAAAATTGGTTTACCCGTGGGTTAAACTAAAACAATTAGTGTTAAAAGGCCACTCACAAAACTTTTAAAAGGTCACCTCATCTACTCTTATATTAAGTCTACCATAACCCATTGGTTCATCAAGGAAACTCCCAAATCAATTACATATTTTAATCCTCTAATCAAAGACTCCTTAAAAATTTAATTAATCCAACCTATGAAGCCTTTATTTGAAAAACCAAAAAATATTTTTGAAGAAGTGGAAGTGTCTCTATCTAAGAATTTTCTTTTATTTGTTCAAGTACCCACATAAATTATTATTATATTATGATAATATAATGTCCTTAGTATCTTAAATATAAATATATGTTATTATGTTAATGTAATTACCTACATATTTTTCCTCCTCAATCAAATGGGTTACATAATCATCATTCATGTGTACGGTCGACTACAACCCCACTAACCGATGAAATTTGTTATCCATAACCACCATTAATGTTTGGATATAATAATGTATTTAATATATTTATATAATATATATAATATTATTATACATTTATAATTCTCATATAACAAGTACCCTCTTCCTTTCTATTTCATGAGGGATACGATAATGTCACTCGTTTATAAGGAGGACTACCCCTTTTCGAAGCGATGTGATTCATTTTTCTCTTACTCATTTCATGGAAGGTAGTAACAATAAAATTTAATTATTATATATCATATTTATGATCTAAACTGAATTTTTGAAATATAATATCACATCTAACTTTTTTACATTCTCATTAAATGGAAAAAATAGTTGATCATGTGTACATGTCGACTATAACCTCCACTTAGCAATATGAAATTTTTTTCATTTTATTTTTTAATTAATAGTAAGAATGATATATAATATTTATATGAATGATATATAAAATAATAATGATTATTCAAATTTTAATTAAATTTTATTTTCCTTTCATTCAATCTATTAAGAAAAATAGAAATAACATTCATATATACGTACGACCTACAGTCTCCATGAATGGTGTAATGAATTTAAAATTTATAACATTTATAGATTACTATAAATACATATATATTGAATATATAATATATTGATATCATGTTTAACATTTTTCATATTATTTAACCATGATCAAATTAAAATATCAAAACTACTGAACCAAAACATCAATGAATGTCGAAGAAACTATAACCTAAAACAATGATTTTAACAAAGAATTGTTAATAAATAAGAGATAAAAGACTATAATTAAATCATATGTGTTATTATATATATGATAATAGTTCATTAATATATATTTAAATAAACATTTACTTATTATACATATGGTTTGGAAACATATTAATGAATTTAAACAAGTGGTATGGTTTTCCTATCTATTTTTTAATTTCGGGAGACATAAGCCATATTCACCACTTATGAATTTGTGTGGTGTATATACTAACCATTTAAATATTTTATATCATCAATATATTTCCCTCCATGTTAGTTAATGTCTCATTTAATTTTATTTATATTATGGGGCTTATTATTCAAAAGTTATCAAAGTGGTGAGGGTTTATTTCACAATCTCATATTTATTCAAGATTGGTATGGTTTAATTATCACTTGGGAAATTATTTGATATTTCATTATTAAATTAAATATATTTTATTCTCATATGGTTATTAATTAATTTTTTCAAGTAATAATTTTATTTTCTCTCTCTTTATAACTTATAATTATTAATAAAGTGTTTTTAATAATATCCAACTTTATTTTGGTCTTCCATCAAAAATACTTTTTCTTCCAAATTTATGTTTTCTAAAAAATTTTAAAATTAGTTTTGACATTATAAAAATGATTTATCAAAGAAAATTTTACCCATATTAGTCTCTTTATAATTTTTTTTGAAAGAAATAATCTCTTTTCATTCCAAATAAGGCACTTTCTATCCTTTTTACAGAGCAGAATGAATTTTTTATAATCATATAAGATATGTAAGAAATTACCTACCATCATGACCCTCATTTAATTGAATCCTTTTTTCCATTTATTTTAGTTTATTCTTAAAAAAATTCCGTTAAAATTATGGAAATTTTTATTTTCCAAAAATTATTTTGAATGAAAATGATTTTGAAAATGTTTTTTGAATTTTATAGATTTGAAATAAAAAGGTTTATTTTCAGTGATACGTAATTTTCCTCAATAAATGCTCTAAGTGGTCATTAAAAATCAATTCTCATCTATGAAGACATATATTCATGTAACATATTCATTAATGATGATATAAACAACTGAGATTATCCTTATTATTTCTTTGGCTGGGTTATGATCTGTTTGACTGGGGATGTACTATACTGATATAATTAATTTTACTCTAGATGGTTTATTAATATGTTTATAAATTGGTGAATATATTTTCATTTTTAATTCTTGTTTAAATAAAAAAATTTATGTGGATTATTTTTCACCCCTTTAATATGAGGGATGAATTAGAATTATTAAGTGACTATAAAAGCCCTCTATATCCGTTCGATGCATTTCTAGGTTTCTTAAAACAAATTATATTGTATTTTGGACAAGGCCTTACCCATTTCTTTATATGTATTTCTGTAAGGCCTTGATGGTTTCTTTCAAATGTCTTACATTATTCAATTTATTATTATAAATTCATTTATTGATATTTAATGAGGTTATTCGATTAGATATAATATCTATGGTGATGTTTCATGATCATGTAATTAATTATATGGAATTATTTGATCATCTTTTATTCATGTCATATTATGATCAACATATTTATTAAATGAAATTTTTATAGTTATTTACCTTTCCATTTTTATTATTCTTTATTTATTCGAGATTTATTCTATGTACTCTTATCCTTGCTCATCGTCTAATCTCACACATTTCTTATCTTTTATATTCCCCTGAAAATAATAATGTGATTTGTTATTAATATGCAGGGATATACCAAAAAGAATAATTTAATTACAAAATAAATTACACTGTGTATTTTATGTTTTGAAATTTATCTTGAGTTTAATGTACGTGTCTTGTTTACCAACACTACTAAACTATTCGATCATTCTAGATGTGATTCCTTGTATCTTATTCCAATTTAATAAAGTAACCAGTGGCTCTAGTCTACTGGGGTTGGGGTCGCTATAGGTGACACTTATTATGGACACACTATATTATGGGCGTTTTCCCCTCTATTATTCTAGGTCGGGTATATCCCTACATTAGGGTGGTTGGATTAAATCAATTTCAATGATACGATGTATCATGTATTAATATTATCCTATATGTTCACCCTTATGATATAGGTTTTTCAACGTTTACTTGTTATTATTATTATTATTATTATTATTATTTAAATAATTCTATATGTTTATTCATTGCTATTGTATCTCATTTTCAAAGTAAAAAATGTTTTATCTTCCTTATTTGAATCCAAAAAAGTATCATTTTCTTTAAATGAATAGCCTCTATGTTTTAATGAAATTATTTTATGAATATTATGACGCGTGAATTATTTTTTTGAATGAAAATAGAAAATTAAATCCTACCTTGATTTTTTTCAAACTAACCTAAAATGAATTATTTATTTAATGTTTATAGATGGTTTGTAGTTTCATTTTCATATCTATTAAGTTCCAAGATAACAAAGATTTAAAATTATGTTTTCATCGCAACATCAAATCATTTGTGAAGCATTTGTGTTATTCAGGATGAATGGTAAAATTGGGAATCACATAGAGATCAAGTTGAGTATTTGTTTCCTTTGTTTAATTTATTTGTTATAAAGTTGAACATTCCCATGCAAGACTCTTGTTTCAGTTTTAAGTAACTAACCTGAGTTTTTTGTTTCTTATTCAATTATTATACATTGTTTTATTCTTATAATTTGTAAAATTTATTTTTCATTTGGTGTGTGGAACACAAATCTACAAAGTGTTCATGATATATTTTTCTGGGAAGTCCCATGTTTAGCATTATTTATTGGAAAAAATAATTATCATATGTTAATATATGACTTTCAGGAATTATTTTCCATCCTTTGGTGATCGAAAATACACCTCAGGTAAGCCAATGGCTTGTACAGATTCTTATATTAGGGGTGCTATGGGTTGGTTCATGATAAAATTATATCATAGAATTTGTTCTTAAGGGAGCATATGTTTCATAACAACATTTTTATTTGGAAATTTATCATATATTATACGTAAGATATTCAATACGTGGGATGTATTTAAAAAGATGTTTACAACTAACACCATTAGTATCAAACCTCGGTTTACCATAGGATTATAGGTTTTCCAGTCTTGCATTTTGAGATTTTATCATTTATCTATTCTATTTGTTAATGGACATTGGTTGTATTTTGAGTTATATTGAATATTTAAGGCCAAAATGTGAATATATAGGTCTTTTGGGGTGAAAGGGGATGACAAATTAGAGGCATTATGTTTCCCCATATAGTTTGGAAACCCATGAGAAAACCATTAAAATGGTTCGGTTACCTTCCAATTCCAGTTGCATGGTTGTCACATGGTCGGCCAAACCGTGTGTTCCAACCAAGAACAACCACCACCCCCCATGAATTTTTTGTGTTCCTTTATATTTTAATTTTTTTATTATATATTTTTTTTTTGGGATTACTTAAATGGAATCGTTATTTTAAAATATTTTCATTTTACTTTTTTTGATCATTTTTTTAAATATAAAACATGAGTATAAAAGGAGAAAAGGGATAATTTTTAAAATTTTAAATTCGTTTTAATAAAATGGTGATCCTAGAAAAATGGTGATTTCATTTTAATTGTTGGAGTATAGATTTAATATTAGTAAATTAAAATTTTAATGATGTTTTGATGTCTCTTTAAAGAGAAATTGTTTATCTTTAGAGATGTATACATGGTTTTAAGGTTGAATGATGGGTTTTAAAATTTATAAAGAGGAATTAAAAAATTGATATAAAGGTGATTATTTGGAATTTCTAAATCAATCTCAATTATGGATTTGAAATAAAAAATATTAGACATTTTTATAGGTAATGTTTTCAAACTAGTAAAGAGGCCATCTAATAATGAATGAAAATAGATTTCATGTTTTTTAAAAATAAATATTTATTTGATAAAAATGTTTTAAATATTTAAAATGAATTTCAAATTAAGACATGATATCTAAAATTAAGTACTATAGTTTAAAAATGGATTGAAAATTATTTTAAAAATTTAGGATCACTATTAATTTATTTCAATAAGTTATTTTTTTGAGTTGGACCTACATTTTACTGCATTATATTTATGTTTTAGATTGTTTTCTGTAATATTATTATTCCCTATTTATTTAATATATATCTATTAGAACAATAATTAAGGTACACATAGATTTGGGTCCATGAATATCCCCTTAAATTCATATAACTAATTATTTGAGTGTGATCATTCTATTAATTCATCCATATCACACAATGAGTGGTGTAGTAGTTTAAACTTTTATTTTTTTCCTTAGGTTGTACCCTTCATCTAATTTTAGGCATCCAATGCCTGATAATTCATAATTATAGTAATGGTTACCACACTATCTGACTAATCACTCTACTTGGGTTTGGTGGCATGAGGTTGAGTTACATGGATTTAGGTCATAACCTATGGAAGCTTGGTCAGTATATCTATTTATTATTACTCATTCATTTCACCTTCCATTCTAATCAGTGGCATTATATTTTTGGATATTCTAATCTTTCATTTTTTTAGGGAAGAAAATCATATCTCTGTGTTATAATGGATATTCACTACTTTGGAAATTATACTTATAATACTTTTATTTAGAATTTAGGTAATAAAAAATAGTTATTCTATTATAATGTTATCATCGAGGGTCTATCATAGAAGAATTATATTTTTATGTGGAGAAGACTAGTTTATATTATTATTTTTATAATCAAATAATTAAAACTCATACTCTCATGGTATATATTTTTTTGATTCATTTATGGTAATCTCTTTTGATCTTATTTATCTATGTTTTCCAACCACGGTTTTTAATCTCATTAACCTGATTTTAAGACTGATATATAAATCTTTTCATCACAAAACCTTCTTATAAAAATTCTAAATCATTGATGGTTTTATTTATGATTTGATCATGTCACTATTGTTTATCCTAATTTTGTATCATTTACTTGTATGTGACTTGTTTTTCATAGAGTATAGTAGTTTTAGAGGACTCTTAATATGGTGGTAATGCCACCATAGTCAATATGATATCAACTCTCATAGTGACCTTTCATAGAGTATTTTTTTACCTAAGAATTAATGAAAAGTATTTGGTTATTAATTTAAGCCTTTAAGGTGTTTAGTGAAATGGATTGAGTTAGGTGGGTAATTTACACTAGTTAAAGTATTTTTAATGTCTTAGTGGGGATTACTATATTCCTTGGTTTTGATTATTGAGTCATGTTTTTGGTGGTTAATATCATCTTTTTTATTAAAATACTGAATATACTAAATCTATTAAGGGGAAGAATTATGGTGGAGATAATTTTTCACACCTTAACAACAATTTAAGTCATTATTTTTTTTATATTTATTGGTTTTAGATATTTTACTTGAGTTTTAGTTTCATATATCCAAAACACTAAAAAAAATTAAGTTTATTGTTGGTCATGTATATTGGTGTATGTTTCATATTTTCCATATAGAACTCATGCATGGGCCCTTAAATTTTTTATAGATCCATTTTTCACAATTGGATCTTGGATTTTTAGTATATTCATCTAAACCATATATGTAACAATGTGTGTCTATTGAGGGGAGAATAGTTGGTTCATAATTTAGTAAACCATGTATCCAAATTATTTGGCATGACCGGGTTTTTGAAATCTCATAATTACATAACCACTACTCTTTTAATTTAACCTTTAAAAGATTTATTCTTTTCCATGTCTATGTAATCACCCACCTCCATGAACTTCCTCTTAGTTTCTACCCAACCCTTGGGTTTATTGCAATGTATTTATTCAAAAATTATACATGATTCTTCAATGTTAACACATTTGAACATGTGACACTCTTATTTGACTCTATCTCTTTCCTTTTCATTTTCCAATTGTGGTATTGGGGACCTAAGATATCCCATGATTCTAATATTAAATTTTGCTTTTATTAATTTTAGATATATTCTTTTTTATTTTACTGTCATTCATTCCCTATATTACTAGATGATAGTTAACTTATGGATGTGATGAGATTGTGGTTGTAATTTTCCATGGTATAAATAATAATTATTAAACCATTTGTTTCTATCTATTTAAATAATTTATTCTAATATCTAGTAACAATATTACATGTGTTTATGGAATTTTTAAGAAAAAAATTAAATTTTTTCATGTTTTCTAGGGAGTGTGAAAAATTAATTTTTCAAAACACATAGTTATTATTTTCTTTTCAACTTCCTTGCACACTTAGCATTTGATAATTTTTTGGAATGGATCTTATGAAGTAATTTTAATTATTAATTGTTGTTTTGTTTCTCATACAAATTTTTGAAAGAGTTTCCCAGATCATAGTAGTGTGTTTTTCTTTTAAATAAATATTTTTAAATTCTAGACTGATTTATATTTTTTATAATGTTTTTTAAATGGTTTGAATGTTGGATTCATGATAAATAATTTTAAAGGATTGTTATGAGGCCTTTTTAGATCCCTCAAATATTGATTTCCAAAAAACAATTCTATGAGACATACCCATTATAGTCTAGGGTATTGAGTCACTTATTTTAAATTATGTTTATATTGGAATAAAGAGGTGTCCTTAAAGAATTGATTTTTTCATAGGTTTCAGAATTCTTAGGATCAATTATTTATGATTGTGTAAGAGAGAGAAAGAAAATTTTTATCACATTAGCTGTTGTTATTTAATTCTCTACCGAAATTTCATATGCCCTAGGAAATAGATTGTACCTAAAGAGATGTTTAGATATACATTATACATTTTTTTTCAACATCATGTTAGGGATAGTGACCCTTAGTATGGATACATATGCTAGGGGGGTTTTCTCTTTATGTAGGACATGTACAATATGACAGAGTGTTTCTGAGATTGAATTAGGTCAGACACATTTATATTGTGGATTATTCTTTTATTATTGTTCTATATTTTCCACTGTATCCTATATTTGTTCTCATGTTAACTTATTATTGGATTTTTATTGTTATTACTATCATTTTTTGTTATTATTCACCATTTTCAAATATTCTTTTTAAAGAAAATAAATGATTCATCATTTTTTAAAAAATTTACTCTAAACCAATTCTTGTTACCTAATTAAATTTTAAAAGGGATTTTTAACGTGAAATTCATAGACTCTATGTTTTCAAGTAAATTATTTTAAGAAGATGATGCCCCTTAATTTTTTTGAATGAACAATTTTTTTATTTCAAACTAGAATATAATAGATATTTTATCTATAGATTATGCATGAGATGTAATTTCATTGTCATAACTACTAATAATCCTAAACATGTATATTTAAATTTTAATTTTAGGTCTAGAATCTTATCCCTCATAGAGTATTTCTATATTTAAGGTTAGACAGTAACATGTGTTTGTAAATATCATTTTGGAGTATTTTTATTGTAGTGTCCAAGTAGACCACTGCAAGGATAGATCCTATTATTAATATTATTTAATTAACTTTATTATTTCATCTTATTTATTAATAATTTTAGAACACATTTTTCTTCTAGTGCATGGAACACCAATGACTGTAGTGATCAAGTAAGATATATGTGGGGAAATATTGTGTTTAACATGATTTATTATGAAAAATAATTTCCACTCTTTTATATATTATGATATAACACTATTTTCTAGTCCAAGGTAACCTAGAATGTGACTTAGGTATTTAATGGGATGTCTTGTGTTCTTAGTCTATGTGGTAGGGGGCTGGGTTGGTTGTTGATAATAATCTTCACCTTTTAAAATCACCATTAGTATAACTAAACCTACAATGACCAAAGACATCATAAAATTGTAAAGAATCTTATAAAATATAAAATGGAGACTATAAGAATGAGAGATGTTCTCTCTAAAGTTATAATGGGATAAATTTATTAGATGTGATGGGGGTCAAGTAGTTGTTTTATAATCATTATTATATTTTATATAGTCATCAAGTATAATACCAGTAAAAATATTTATAAAATGATGTTTTGAAATTCAATGAATTTTTAGTTCAATAATAAATAGTTAAGTAACTATAAGGAAGGGTAATTTGATTATTCATGGCTAAAAAATGTTTTATATAAAAATATTTTTTTATATTATATAGTATGTGTTATATTGAATAAAAAATTTCACATATTTAAAGGATTATATTTGATAATTTTTGTATATATGTAAAACAATTATAATCACTCATAAATTGATTATAAATTGGACATAAATGACGAAGAAGTCTTTTAATGGTAAAAATAGATATTTTTCTAATATTTTTTTATACATTATATATTTTTATATTAACACATTATATTGGCCACTATTTATGAGTCATACATATAGTGTTTTTATTTTTAATAAATAATATTTCAATTCATATTATTATTATTAATTATAAATTAATATGAATAAAAAAATTTAATATTAAAAATATAACATTCCAAAATACTGTTTTTATATGTTATCAATTCTTATTTTTCAATTAAATTCTTATCACTTTTTAAAATTGAGTCCAAGGAAATGAATTATGTATTGAGAATCCATGAGTAAAAAATTGGTAATAAGGTAAATGTATGTTTTGAGTATTAAAATAAGTTACCTAGGTAATAATTTTGTTACCATAATGAAGAAAAAACGTAGTAAATGGGATTAACTATGGGGTAAATGAGTAAATTATCCCGATATTTTATCTTTAATTAATCTTATGATTGAATGATCAGATACACCTCACCTTATCTCAATTATTTTTTCACTTTATTTCTACCACCCATAGGAAACAACATGTTTTACTCACTATGGAATCATTATGAAATTGTCAATCAATATCACCTATAAAATGACAAATCTACTGCCCACATTAAATCACATACTTCGATTAGTTTTTATTGAATCCCTACCCAAATTATCTCTTTTAAATTACTCTATCACTTTCGATAACCTATGTTCATAATATGGAGTATCAAATACTTTATTTCTTAGTGGCTCTCTACGATAAGATTCAAGTCTTATATGGTGTTAGACCACATCCCACTAAAAAAATCAATGGTAATGGGTTTTCAACTCTATTTCCCTCCATTGGGAGATGTTTACCATTACCAACGAAATTTTATATTATATGGTGTATATAATGGTCCATTTACTTCTCTTATCATTATTAAAGATTCATTCATTGGATTTTCAAATACATTCCATGATCCCTTCAACATATTTTTCTGACTGATTTATTACATGCTAATAACAGTTCGGTTCACTTAATATATTTTTATTGAGCCTAAATCATTTTATAATGCCTTATACATGATCAAAAGATTCCTCCATCAACTTTAGTTTCCTCTATATAGAGTAAACTATAAGTATTAATGGTTTTAAAAATTAATTTATATTGTTAATGATTCATAACTTATTTACTTTTTAAATAAATGTCATTAAAAACATAAGGCTTCGTATTGAGTTAATCTCTTTTTTGTTGAGTTGTACACTTTTTTCTTTGACTATGTTGTTCAATGTTTTTTTTATATTCTCCCATTTCACTATATTATATTCTATTTTATATTTTTCTTTGGGGAAATTTCATTATCATGTCCAATTGTTCTTATTTTGTGGATTTAATATTTCATAAAAATATGATATTATTTAGAATAATTCTCATCTTCAATGTTATCTCTTTCCCCACCATGTCCATATTAAATATTAGAACACATTTTTTATTTTATTAATTTGAAATTCATAAATGTATAATCTATTTTACTCTTCATATTTATATTTATCTCTTTTAAATATTATCTTTTATAACTTATTCATATATTTATATTTTCTTTTAAAATGACAATAAAGTTCAAAAAATATTTCTTATAACATTCATTTAATTTTATTTTCCAATCTATAATTAATTACTTTACCATTATTTATAAAAAATGTTACTTTATGAGGGGTTATTATAGAATAATTTTTTCAATCATTATTCTTTTTATTTTCTAAAATAATTAAGGGCATTGTAACTTCTCTTTTTTATAACTATGTTAGAAAATTATATAATATCATTTACATGATTTTTTTCTCAAATTTACTCTCCATTATCAAAATATCTATCTCATATGGGGTAGTATTCTTAACATCACTCTAAATTATCCTACAATATACTTCTTTTCAAATATCGGATTTCTGGTATCCACTGATAAACTTCTTGATGTAATATTATGTGATACCATTTAACAATGTTATATAACCCAAATTCTATCCATGGGTTTTCATGATGAGATATATGATTTGTTTCATATGTCACACATATGTTTGAATTATCATTATGTGATGGATGGGTTCAATATATCCCTACAATGCATTGGGTAATGTTTGATAACTCATGAGATAATGATGTTGTGTATGGAAATGATTGTGGGTCACATTTCTCAGAAGTTTTTTCATTGGCATGATTATGGGTAGCTATACTCATAAGATTTTGTATAGATATGATTGTGGGTACCATTGATCCCATGTTTTCATGTGGATGGTATTTTGGGTGGGTTTTTTAAAAAACAATTCATATACATGATTGTGGGTAGCTATGATCATAATTTTGTGTGTTGAAATAATTTTGGGTATCCCTTTTCACAATGTTATGATTTTATATTTTTTTTAAAAATTTCCAAATTTCTATATAATGACACATTCATATGTTATGCTCAATGGAATATTATTTTTCCTTATGTCTCATAATTCATATGTCCTAGAATATGTGGTATACTTTATGTTTTTTTCTTTTTATCATTACTTATTTAACATTATTTTTAGTTATATAATTATCCCAATCTCATGTTTTATCACATTCTTATAATCTAACCCTTTGTAGTTAATTAATAATAGTTTCTCATATTGATCAATGAAACTTGATCATTATTATTTTTCATTAACCATGTGATGAAGAATTATATTGAGTATGATGTGTCTAAAAGGATATCATGTGATAAAGAAATTTGTGGTAGTTGTTGAATAAATAATACGTAATAATATGTTTATGTAGATAGTATCCAATGAATGTAAACCTTATGGTTTTGGTTTTTTCAAATTATTTATTATATATAGTATTTATTATATGTAACTAATGTAAAATATAGACATGTTTTTATCAGGTTGCCTTAGTTTCTATCATAGCAGGGTTATTTTATTTTTTTGGACTACATTGAGAAGTATAAGAGTACCCAACATAAATCATGCTTGGATAAATAGAAAGTATCATAGGCTAAGATGAAGGTTTTTTTGTGTAAGACATCATTGGAGTGATTTTTCAAATTGACTTGATTATTTATTCTACTTTTCTTATAATATTAATGATTATTTATTATTTTAAACCTTTTGGTTTTAGTAAATTCAAGGAATATGGTATAGTAGAGCTAAAACATGTGTAACGGGAAATTTAGTGATTTTCTAACTTGGAAACCTAATGGAATTAGAAATTGGGTGACCAATATCATGGAAACTCTTTCTAAAGTTTTAAGAAATATACTAGATTCTTTTGAGCTACTGAATGTGCCAAATAAAGAGAAAATTTTTATTGAGTATTTCACGCATAATTATCCAACCTCATTTAATGGGTATTTTTGTTAGATAATTATTGAGTACAAGAGAAAAAAAATATAAAAGATATTCTCCATCCAATAGGTTCTAAGATCTTGAACAATTTTTTAGTACATTGTTTTTCTAAAATAATAGGAATATAAATTTTAGACCTTCAGTGGGAATAATTTCAAAAGGAAGAATTTCACTCCATATAACGGGAGGAGTTTAAGAAAATATTAAAAATTAAAAAAATTCCTTAAAATCTTCAAAAACAATAGTGTAAAAAATCCTTGATTTAACATATAATAAGGATGATTTTAAAAATTAATATAAATAAAATATCACAATACTTTCCAGGTATTCCTATGGTTATATCATTGATCCTAATATAAAAGTAAATAATTTCTTTAATTTATTAAAACAACATCTTAAAAATATATTATATATGAGAGACATTGGTAGTTATTAATAAATTCTTATCATGCCCTCTCAATGTGTAAATTGAAATGGGATAATCCAATTATCCTCATGGTTTTGGAGATAAGAAATGAAAAAAAGAGTTTCATGGAATCATGAACTGTAATTCACATGGGGGAAAGATAATTCAACCTAATACATAGTAAAAAAGTGGGTGGAAGCACCCATGAAATTTCATTAAGGGAAAGAGAAAATATTTCTAGTGCGAAAGGATTGGCTATAAAAATAAAAAATTAATATGGGGAGAAAGAATTTGGTCAATGTAATGGGGGATAAAAAAGTCCCAATTAATACACCACACACACTTCAATTCTTAAAAGGAATGAAATTTAAGAATTATTAAATAAATTCTATAACTCAAGGTAAAAGGGAGATAATATAATTAAGCATCCTCTTAAGTGAGGGGATAGAGGTAAGGTGTATGGAAGCATAACTATTGAAATGTATCATAAAAAAATTGAACGGTGAAATCATCATCCACTCAAGGAATATATCTCTATTATTTTCATTCTTATTATACCTACTCTATTATATATAGATTATTTTATAGTACATGAAAATCACTAAACTAATAATTATACATTGATTTATTATACAAAAAAGGGGTATAATTATTTTATCCTAATTTTATAACTCCTCCCCTATATACGTTTGTGTGAATGTTCTTATTGAATATCTTATTATGCTCCATTTAGTCGAATTTGAGGTGTTTTTTTGGGCATGTATTATCTATCTCTATATAGAGGCTAGACTATTTAATGGCATAAGGAATTCATAATTTTTATCATAAATCAGCCCATGATAATATATTATTAAATGGTTGATAATGAACTCCCTATAGAAATTAATTCTATTATATGTGTCTTAAAGACCAATAGTAAGGGTTTTTTAGATCAAATGGTTGGAGAGACACTCATTATTAATGATAAGAAATTTTTGAATGAAAGCATTTATGTTTTTATTGAAGGGTTATCTAGTCTTACATGGACCATTAGTTTGATATAACATTGCAAATTATATCTTGTGTATTTTCTATCTTATATATATCCACAACTCGTTTAATATATGAGATAAAATTAAAATTTCATGGACATAATTAATTTAAGGAGGGTATAATGTTACCCATACAATTTTAGGATAGAGTCGCTTTTCTTAAAATATTTTTCAACCATGTATAATGATGTTTTCTATTGTATAAAAATATTTGAACTCGAGTATGAAGTAAGTCATAAAAGATATTAGCCGATCTAAAAAAAGTATTCACTCATAGTGGATAATTACAAAAAAATACCTTAAACCAAGGATAATTACATCTCTTAAATGTTAAAGTGAGATAATAAATCTAATTGAAAACATTTGTATAACTAATAAATCACAAGGATTATTTTTACCCTTTAGAATGACAATTAAAATAAATACAACTAAATTAAATAAAAAATAACATCAATGAAGAAATAATTTAGTAAAATACAAAGTGAAAGCAATAATAATGAGAAGAGTGATTTGTGAAGATTTAATTAGATGAATTTATAGGATGTAATGCGGGTAATATATCCCTTAGACGACTATTATTAAATTCTAAACAACTATCAATTATAACACAATTAAACATGTTACCAGATTAGAATTACCAATATTTAGTTAATATACACAATATTTATTTACATGAAATAAAAATAAATCACCCTTAATTTTTTTTGAAATATAAATTGAAAGATAATAATTCATTTTTCAAAATACCTTTTCTTATAATGAAATTGTTTTTATAAATTACGTATTTTTGATAAATGTATTATCTTTAAATAATTATATCAATAATATGTACTACTAAAATTAAATAAGTTATTAGTTAATTAAAAAATATTTATGTAACTATAGATAATATTAATTTAATTATTCAATTATGAAAGAAATGATTTATTTAAAGAAATTTTTATTTTATATATTTTAAGTTTTTAAAGAAAATATCTCTTATTTTGAGAATTAAATTTTATGAAATCTACTTTTTATATTTATAAAAAATAAATAATAATTACAAAATTTATTATTAATTGGTTAGAATTGACGATAAAATCGTTTAATGGTAAAAATATTTATTATTAAATGAAAGTTTTTCAATGAGTTGTGATTTTTTAACAAAATAAATTAATTTTCTCATTATTGAAAATTTATTTTAATAATACATAGAGTTTATATATATAATAAAATAAATTAACATCAATTTAATTGTTATTACATGGTATGTAATAGATATTATTTTTTTATGATTAAAAATACATTATTAATAAAATATTTTGTAGTCATTTTTTCTCACAATATTGAAATTAAATTTTCAAACTATCGGAAATACAATTCTAAATAATATATTTCATATTTGAAATCATAATTTCAAATTTATCTAATAAGGGAAATATTATTTTAGAATTAAAAATCAGTTACCAAGGTAAAATTGAGTTTCCACAGTGAAAGACAGAAATGTGGTAATTTTGTAAAACAACAGGGTAAAGTCATAAAATATCCTAAAAATTTATTCATAAATGAGTGGATGAGGGAATTATCGACCTCACCCCACATTATCTCAGTTATGATTTTACATTAGATCCATATTCTAGGAGAAATTATATTCTTTAACTATTAAAAAATAATTACATTCAAAAGTATCACTCATGATCACTAATAAAAGGGCTCCTTCGCTACTGACCTAAAATTACATCATCCCTCTAGTTTCATCTTCAAATAGTTTCAAAATTATCTCCATGTTAACCCTCTATCACATTTTATAAACTTTTATCAAATTAAATGATCCAAAATAATTTTTAGAGACTTTATAAGAGAATAATCATGTATTCAATGAGGTTGGTGTATGAATAACCAAGTCAGAATCCAATGCAAGAGTTTTTCATCTTAATTTCCCGTCATTGAGTCATGTTTCATGCCATCCACTAAATTTTGTTTTATAGAGACTACATGTTACAACATTTACTTCTCATATCAATATTAATGTTGCATTTAGGGGATTTCAAAGTATATTCATTGATCACTCCTTCAAATTATTTGAATTCATTTATTTTCATAGAAATAAGGGTTTTTTGAAATCAATTTAATTTTATTGATTCAAAATTGTTCTTTTAATGCTTTCAAAAAGATTTTTTATTCCCTCCAACAAAAATAATTTTCTCTAAAATTATTCCCCTGAAATTTTCATGTTTTTAAAATATAATTTCAATTATAATTATTTTATAAGTTAATTACTTTTTTAATAAAATTTATTAAAACATAAGGTTTTGGAAGATTAATCTATATTCATTGAGTTATAAACTTTTTTCTTTGAATATATTCATTAATTTATCAATATTCTTATATTTTGATGAATCATAAGGTATTTTCAATTTTTATAGGAGGAATTACATTTTCATGTTAAAATCATGTTCATTAATGGATTTATTTCTTTATAAAAACATTTGATGTTATGAATAATTTAAATCATCTTTATTAATTTTTTTCGCCCCCATTTCCATATTATTTCAAACCCAAAATGTTTTATATTCTTTTTTAATCCAAATATTTTTTATTCATTTTACTATATATTTTTTTCTCTATATCATTTCATAATAATGTTTTATAAGTTATTTTTCAATGTGGGTTTTCTATAAAATTCTATAAAAAGCTAAAAAGTAACTTTTTATCTCATTAATATATTTGGTGTCTTATACTCATAATTTTATTATATAACCTTTAATTTTTTTAAATATTCTGATATTATTTTTTTCTTTTAAGATAATGTTTAAAAAAATCATTTTTATCAACTCCAAAATTATTTTTAAAATTGACTTGTAACTTTATTTTTTATGAAAATGAAAAAATATGTATATAAATTAATTTTTATGATTTCAATCCAATTTTTCTATATTCCCAAAAATATATTTCTTATATAGAGTAATTTCCTTGGTCACCCTACAAATGAAAATATGATATAAATCTATTGGGAGGTCCACTTTTTTGATCATCCGATCTAATTCATGAAATAAGTTTCTAAAATATCATTTTAAAATGTTATGTAGCCTATATTATTTCTATGGGTCCTCATGATCAGATATATGATTTACTTTATAGGGTACACATATATATGGATTATCATTATGTTATAGGTCTATTTTAATAGTTCTCCAATGCATTAGGTGATGTTTTATATCAAATTAAATAAAGATGTTGTGTATAGGTACGATTGCAGGTAGATTTGTTCACACGTTTTTGTATGAGATTATTTGATTGTATATTTTTACACATGTTAGTGTATAGACATGATATTTTGTATAGATTTTTTTATATTTTTTTTCATGTTATTTATTTCTAGTAGAATTGTTCACATGTTTTTTCATGGACATAATTATCTATAGCTATGTTCACAAGATTGTTTAAGGCCATGATTTTGAGTACCTTAGTTGACAATACTATATTTTCAAACTCTTAATGTTTCTCCATTTCTATGTCATTTCACATATCAATATCATTATCCATGGATCATGATTATTATCTCATATATACTTATTATTACTCCACAATATATGTAGGATCCTTTGAGGTTATATATCATGTGTTCATGCCTTATTCAAAAATATAATTATTTCTCATTCTTTAAATCGAAAATTTATTTCATGTTCATGTTTTATCAGATACTTATTATATAACCAATTATGACCTATGGGTAATGTTTTACCTTACTATCCATTTTTGTTAAATCCTTATTTTGTTTTCATTTCCTTGGAAATGAATATGGGTATTTAGTATAATCTATCTTGAAAGATATCATCTAATCTATCATTTATAGAACATGATTATGAGATAATATTAAATAAGATATTTATGTAGCTAGCCTCTAAAGACACTAACCCATTGGTTTCATGAGTTTTGTATTTATTTATATGATGTTATGTTAATGTTATGAAAATTATTTAATACATATTCTTGTTATTCTTAGGTCATCTTGGTTACCACCACCAGTGGGATGATAAGTGCTACTCAGATAATGGACTAGCCTCAATGAAGGTAGTACCTTTTACCGACCATAGTGATAAATTAGATGAAATAGGTATGATAGGACCCTCATGGTGGATTTATTAGTAACCATTTTTTATTATGTGTTTTTATGATTTGTGTTTATTTTTTATAATTCATTAATTTAATGGATGAACATATATAATATTTTTTATTAGGGACATCATTAGTGGTTCCTTAAAATGTTTAATGCGCAAACTAAGGATGAGAACATTGGTGTGCAAGAAGATATTATTTTTCACATAAATTATGGGGAAATATTCTTAGTATAGTAATAGGATCTTGTAGAGATCAGGTGGCTCATAGATAGGTGGTAGGTGGGGCCCTAGATAATGATTAGGTCATTATAACTTCTTTTTATATTTTATCCTTTACTCTTCATGATCAATCAATTATGTAAGTATACTAACATATAAAATTCTGTAATTGACATGTTCACTCGGTTAATTAATGGTCCTTTGATATTTGATATAATCAAATACTCTTCCCTCAGGCATAAATTACATGTGTGATAATCCCTCATGTGGTATGAAGACATGCACAAATTCCTTAGGCATCAATATAAATCATGATTTGTTTCTTGGAAAAATTAACATGCGAGACGACATCCTTTACACAAGAATCAGTCACATTAGTTTTAGATAAACACAAAATCTATTCAATAAATATTAAGGGAAAAACATATTCTAGATATATAATCATAATTTTTTTTAATTTATAAAATTGTCATTTCTTCATCCATGTATATTTAATTAATTCATGTTCCCAATTATCATCATAATCATATCAACACAATTTCAATTTTCATTTATCCCTATGTTCATTAACATATTATTCAACTTAATTAGATAACTTTATTATATGATAATAAATCACATAATATATGTGTTATACCAATTCACAAGATTAATCTAATAATAAATCAATTTCTCCAATTTATTATCGGGCTTTGACATCAAAATTAACCATGTCATCACAATATCTAAGGACGTAACACCAATCAAGTGGTCAGATGTATCATTCTTGAAGACTGTAGGCCAAACAAGATCTAATTGATGGTCTAAAATGAGTAATTATAATTTAATGAGGTCTATCCAATTTATTTGGTCATGTGCATGGTGTTCCGTCATTATCACACCTATTATGCATACTATGAATGATTAAATATTTTAAAGGGATATTTAATTCATCACACACAATTAACTGTAGATCAATGAAAAAATTATAATGGGTAACATTGATAAGAACAAAGATGCAGAAGATTAAAAGAAAAATCCTAGATCATACATAAAAATATTTACAAACAAACCACCCACAATCAATAGATTTCTCAGCCACAACGAGGATAAATATAAGAGAATGGAAAACTAAAGAAAAACAATAGAAAAGAGATCAATTTCTTAAATGGGATGTTCATAAAGGAGGAAGACACTCTGAAATCATCAGTAATTTTCTTATAGCTTTAGAGAGGAGGTCTTCATGTAAAGATAATGAAAAAACTTATGAATCCTAGGGTTCAAATATCTCATCATTATAAATACATTGTGCGTGTCCCACTATCACAAAGTGTCTATTCTATTTAAGATTTATGAAAAAAAATCATCAACTCGGGTGAATTTAACCCTACCCAATCATTAAACGTTGTGTAATATAGATTCATGATGTGTAAGTAGTTCACACCATGAAAAAGTTAACATCTTGTAACCCTTTCATGGAATCTTCTTTATGAGATGTACACATCATGTAATACATGTACATGGTGTGTAAATGTCGTGCATATATTTTTATACCCATTTAACACATTTATTCACAAACTTTATTAATTCAAAAAAAAAATCCATGAAGTTTAGGTTATTTTCCTCAACAAGGATCTCAATCTTTGAATAAGAATTGACAAACAAGGATTAAATTCAAGTAAAACCAAAACAAATGAGGTTTAATGAGAACCTAGACTGACGTATGGTGAAAAAATGGGATCTAACAACCTCTAAACCATATAACAGCTCATCTCCAAGCTACTTCAAGAATCACTATGTGCTCTTAACAAACAACTTTTACCACTATGTTCACATATCAAATTACCCCTCCATCTATCCATAGGAATACACCCATTATTACACTACACTTGAACTAGTGGAATTGTCCCACCCAATATATTCTTCACATTATGATCCATAAACCAAATTCTATGCTCCTCCATTGTTGTATCTACATAAAAAGTGACATCCTTGATTTCTATCACATGATTAGGTTTGGGATTATTACTTTGAAACTGAAAAATTTGAAACACATTTCGCAAAGAACTATTGTGTTTTGGGAGTGTTAATTAGTATGTGACTGAACCTACCCTATCCACTATATCAAATAGCTTAAAAAACTAGGGTGTTAGCATCCAATATTTCCTAATACAGTGTTTCCCTAGACTAGGTGACACCTAAAGGAGGCCACAATGACTAACGTCAAAACACATAGGTCATCTCCGATGGTTAGTGTAAGATTTCTACCTACACTATAAGGTAACAAACCACCTCTTTATCAACCAATATATCTTAGATTCTTCTTACATGAGACTAGGTCAAATAGTCACTAACACACCAGCCTTTAACTAATATAGTGGTGAATGGTTTATCCTTCCCTACAAATCCTCAAAAGGTTCCATCTAGATCATTTAATAGAAGCTATTATTATATGAAAACTCTAGTATTTCCATTTATTTCTCAAAATAACAAATAAATTACAAAATGGGTCTCGTAAAATATCTTTAAATATATGAATAGTCCACTCAAATTGACTATTATTCAGACGATGATATGTTTTACTCAGAAGAATTTATGATCCCAGAGCCTTCTAAATACCCTTCTAGAACCGTAATGTTAAAAAATAATCTATATTAGAAATGATACCCCTTATAACATCATTCTTCTAAATAACCTCGCACATGTGATGACAACATAGATCATCAACATTGAAGGACTCTTTGGTTTGAAAGAAGAGGGAATCCTTCATCATTCTATCTATGATCACATGTACTATATCACTCATATGAGGCTTCCTGAGTAATCCAATTACCAAATAAACCATGACATCATCCCATTTCTACTATGGAATGGGAAGAGACTACCAAAGTCTATAAGACCTCTATTTCTCATCATTAACCTGATCAAATATGAAATATCCCTCCACAGATCACCCTACCACCACCTTTATTCCTCACCACTAGTATTATCCATGGATATCAAGATATATATTCATCAAACCAAGATGTACTTCCTATATTTAATCATGAAAATCTCTACTGATCTCCTCACACAATCCCATAGGAACCCATACTTAACCAAGAAAGAGAATAATGTCATTGCCACCCATATACCAACATGTTGGTGTCTCCCCACCATATAAGTGTCCTCTTAGAACATATCCCTATGAATTTAATAAATAAACTGTATTGATTCTATCCAATAGAATGGGTATAATAGATATTAAAATTAGATATACTCATCAATGGGACTCTTAAACATCAAGATTCATGTCTGCAAAGAGATCAATCATCAAACACTCAGGACAAGACTCCCACATTACATGTATCTATATCTTATGGATAAACATGTTGGAAACTATGTTTCCCTTTCATAGTGTTGAAGAAACATTTATGTCAAAAGATAAAAGATACTAAATCCACCTTCTCTATCGATGTTCTAGGTCTCACTGAGAAGAGATATACATGAGGCTCTTGTGGTCAGTGTACACTATAAACATCTCACCCAAAAGATATCATCACTAATATCTAAGGGTTTGTACTTCCACAAATAACTATAGATCTTCTGTAAGATAATTCATCACTTGTAGTCTCGACTATTTGGATCCATAAGCAACCACTCGTTCCTCCTACATCAAAACTACTCTAAGTCAAACTCTATATGTTTCATAGTGCATGGTATATGCCTAACCTAGAATAGGTAAAGTGATGATTGGTTATGAGGTAATACTACCCTTAAGATCATATAATTATCTCTCTCAATCATATGAACAAATAAAATTCACTCCATACTTGGTTATCCAGGGCATTGGTGCTTCCATACGGGAGAAGTACTGGATTAATTTCTATTAATAATAGACTAAACGAAGAAAACATTGACTCTCGAAGAAATTCTTTGGATGCTCCCAAGATAAAATGAATGAATCATTCTCAATGTCCAATGAGACTACTTCATCTATTATAGTGTGACACATAAAGTTCACATTATTACTCTAGAAACTGAATTTGATTTGATTGAAAAAAATATAAGTATTTCTCAGTGTACTCAGGTTGATGTTAATATATTGGGAATTATCATCTACATACTAAGAAATACTAAGATTTGATTAACAACAAATACAACAAATTGATCTAGAAAAGGATAAAATATTTGATTAATCAAATCCATAAATATCAATAGAGCACTCATCAAACCAAAATACATTAATAAAAACACATAAAATCCATAAAAACTCCTAAAATAAGTTTTTTTGTATTTCTGATAGTATCACCATAAAATTTTGGTAACCTAATATTAAATCAATCTTTGATAATATATTAGAAACTCTCAATTGATAAAATAAATCATCGATATACTGAAGGTTATACCAGTTCCTATCTGTCATCTGGCTCAATCTCTAATAATCCACACATATGTCCAAATTCACATCATCCATCCTTGAAAAAATCATTAACGAACCCCATAGACATGTACAAGTATGTATGAAAACCTAAGCTTCTAGATCGTCTGACTAAAAATTCAACTAGAAAAACTCTATCAGTTCCATCTTGTAAGGTGGAATAGAAATAAACTCTACTATTGGAAAAAACATGATCGTGAACTCAATCTATTGATCAAGTGGTATGTCAAACAACACTTTAGGAAAGTCATCATGTAAATGATCTACTATTGGAGGATAAGTATCCTACTGTATTCCTCCATCATCTATAACAAGGCTTATTATCTAATCCATGAGGCAATCCAATCTACACTACATTTTTACTATATAACTAGCCTATAGATTCCACTCACCCTAGTTTTTATAGATTCCACCTTCTACAGATAAAAATGAATCACTTCTCCAGTAATAGTTTATATTATTATGGTATTCAACTATCCAATCCATATAAAAAATAACATCCAATATTACCACTTCCAAAATAGATTGTCCCTAAAGGAAAGTATATCCACCAATTTCCAGAGGGAACACCCTACAACGCCTGATACCCTCTAACCTCCCTCCCAATGGTGTGTCAATGTTCCTGAACCCAACATTAATCTCTATATCCAAAACCAAAACATTTTCAAAAATAGTAGATAGAATAGAATTTGATAATCCTTTATAAAAAAACACAATATAAGGTAGATGATACAATAATCATACCTATGATAGAAAAATTTCATGCATCCAAACCGGTCAGTTTAGACTCTATAGCATACATATGGATCCCCCCTTTACCGTTGAATCTAGTATGGCTCCCCTATATTGTTACCGCTATATGTTACTATCACACCTATACTGGGGTACCACATCCCTTGCCCCGTATTGAATAGACAGTGGAACTCTAGCTACTAGTCTACTAAGGGGTAGTTGAGACCCTTTAAGACTCATATTCTTTTTTTTCTCCCCTGCTACTCTTCTACTATATAATTTTACCATAAAACATCTAATAGTGACCCAAATCGTCACATAAATGACACTATATTACAGGGTGAGGACACTATGGGTACATGTGGCGCAACCTTCTAGATTGAAAGAACTACACCAAACCATGGTATTGAGACTAAATTCTACTCCCTTAGATTATCTTCTCACTACATTTTTGGTGATAAATTACTTAGCGATGATTCATTCAACTAAAAGAATAATTCATGGATCTCCATATAAAACCTATTTGGCCAACACTTTGGGCCTCTCTCAGATTAACTTCACTGATGAGATCTTGATTCATCATGTCTGCAAGTCTTACCAAGAGAAATATGTTCACGTGCGACCCGATCTCATAGATAATCCCATACTGAAAATGTCTCACCCTAGAAATATCATTAGTTTCTAAGGATGAAGAAAAGTACTAAAAGTCAATGAAGCATACATATTATTCCATAACTAACAAGATCTCCTGTGTCATGTTCATAAACAAATGATAATTATTATCAATCATCATCTCATGATAGAAGTGGCTCAAAAATTGTTCCTTAATGACCTTCCAATATAAATCTTATTATTGTCTCGATTTCTCCAGAATTCCATACAAAAACTTGGCAGGTCCTTGAACCATGTATGCTGCAAGATTCACCATCCAAATTATAGCTGTCTTTATGTGATTAAAAATTATATGGAATGACTTAATCTAGAAATCAAATTCTTTGGTGACTCCCTATATTGTGAACATAGTTGTATTCTATAGTTGTATCTCTCTCATCAACTCATACATTGAATCCATGGTGTAAACAATATTTCTATTGTTATGTTACATGACCCTCAGAAATATATTAGAAATATGAACATCCCTATGATCTTAAAAATCTATAGAAATCATGTGTTTAGCTGTGTTAGGAGCATGCTGATTTTCTCTCTCTTGACACTCAATTCAAAGATGGTTAAAAGGCATTTTCTCATAAAGAGAAAATCACTCCTTCATAGAAGGTATGCGAAAGATTAACCTCAATAGGTAATAACAATATAGAAACACCATCTCATGGTATCTATAAATATGGATTAACATTTAAATTTTCATTTCTTAATTGTTCATCTACTAATTTTTTCATTAGATATAATTGGTGTCTCATTTCACAATTTATACAAGAAAGTATATAAAATAAAATAAACAAGTCTCTATCATAAACATTGCATGTCAATTTATATACATATGTTCCTATAATGATGCATGCATACACATATCATTCCATATCGGTTCATGAGAATGAATCTCAAGAAGAAATAACATCAGACAACATGTGAATCACCTTGGGTCAAATAACATCAAACTGTAACAAGAGAACATCATGAAAAACATCATCCCTGGGAAATAATATATTCCCCTATATATGGTTTAACTACTCCCATGAACAAGCTCATTACTAATTAATAACACATTATAGTCTCTTTTATAAATTTCCCAAATAGTAAATCTATAGAAAATAAACATATTGTTTGATACCACTTTGTAATGTCCCAAAGTTGGTGCTCCCTCATGTAACAAATTCAGTTGGATATGTGACCTTAGAAGTGCCTACCTATTTTTTAGAGGTCACTAATTAGTTACAAGTGTCTTAAAAATATAGCGGGAGACTATACACAATTTTAAAGAGTTAAAATAAAAGTGGAAAATAATAGTAGAGTTTCAGAAGTAGAGGAAAAACATGAATATATAATTAAATAACCAAATATAAGAAAAATCAATGCAATAGATCCTAATAATCAAAGAAAAATTTAAAGACATACTATATGAAATTATATCACATGCTATAATTCATATAGATAAAAATAAGAATACCCAAATAGGTACACTGAGACCACAATCTTGAAATCCTTTTTGGTCACATCTCTGACCTCTAACTAATCCAATAAGCCTCAAAACAATAACAAAGTATTTTTCCTACGTCCAAACCTACTTCAATGAAATTTTTCCAGGTAAAAAACAGTGGACAGACCATGGTTTGAGTACAACTCAGTAGGTCAACAATACCATTCCAGTATAAATATATTCTGGGAAATATAGTTCATGAAACAGAGATATAAGCAATATAAAAAATTTAATAAAGTAATACTGCAAATGAAATAAACCAGATGATCCCCTAAGCTCTGGGTTGATACCAAGGGTAATCCAAACCTCCTTTAGCACCATGTCTGGTATATCTATCTAATGGTGGATCCTATTATATTAGTATGGATCTACTGAGTCATTGGTATATTCTTCTTTGAATAATTAATCTCTCATAATATATCACAAAAAAATGGACATGCACTTAGGATATCCATAATATCACCCTTTGGGCATACCAAAATCTCCCTTAGAATCTACTGACTATGCATAAGATTCTCAGAAATCTTAAATAATAATATACTCTTCCCTCAAGCATCAATTACATATTCAAATAAACCTTAAAAGATAAGAAAATATGAAAAATTCCCTCAGGTTTCAATATAAATTATGTGTCATATACTGACAAAATCAATATGCCAAAAAGAATCCCTCCCTCGGGTGTATCTCACATCATTGTCACATAAACAAAAAATCTATGAAAATAATTTCGAGTAAAAAAATACACATTCCAGATATATAATCATAAGAAACCATGATCAATTTATAAAATTTTCTTTTAACTATCTAATTATATCTCATTATGTTAGGTTTCCAATTATATTCATAATTATCTCAAACTTGTGTCATTTATCATTTAAACTTATGGACATTAACATATTCATCCAACAAATTAGTTGAGGTGATTCTATTGTAATAAATCATAAAAAATATTTTTTTATTGCAATTCACAAGATTAATCAAAAAATAAATCAGTTTATCCAATTTATTATAGGGTTTGATTGACCACTTCGTATCAACGCCCAAGTATGGAATAATAATTGAGTTTCCACAGGTCTCAGTCACCATGACAATGGACCCATCGAGATCCAATGAAGTGATTAAAATAAAAAATTATAGTTTAATTGGGATTAACCAATTTATTTGGTCCTGCACATTGTATGCCGGCAAGATCACACCTATTTCACATACTAGGGATAATTAAATCATACCCAAAGGATAATTTTTAGACCACCCACATTAAACAAGTAATCAATGCAATTCTTCCAATGAGAATATACAACATGAAATAAAGAACCAAAGATATCAAGAAGAAACCTAGATCATGCAGATCATGATCTACACCTAAACCAACCATGGTCAAGAAATTCCACTACCACAATGTGTAATGGCGGAAGAGAAGGGAATGAAAATGAACAATAAATCACCATAGATCTATTTCATGAATGAGGAATCTATAAAAAAACAAGGCACTCAAAAATCTCTTGGAAATCACATAGTGATTTAGATTGGAGGGTTGTATGCGAGTCAAATCAATAAAAAATTTACACTGTGGTTTTAAAACTTCCCATCCAGAAAAATATATGGTGTGTAGCCCACTTTCATGTCATGGATATTCTATATAAGAGATACCCAAAAATCCCCACTGCCTTGAGTGAACTTAACCAGGCCCATACATTTTACACCATGAAATAGATATTCACAGGGTGTAAATAGTTTATTCCATTAACAATTTCATGACATGTTCCCCTTTCAGGACATCAACTTGGGGACTATTATACATCCTATAATATATATAAAAGATGTTTTAATGTTCAACAGGTAATTTTAATCCCATTTAACATGTTTATATCCAGACTCCATTAATTAAAAAAACATACATCACTGAACGTAAGGTTATTTTCCCCAACAAGGCTATCCATCTATGAACAATTCTGAACAAAAATTGTTTAAAGATAAATAAATCCCAAAAGATTGAGTTTTAACAAAAAACTAAAAGTGGGATATACCAGGAAAAAGGCAAGATATTAAACTCTATTAGTCCTTGGGTGTTAGTTTTCTCCTCAATGTCCCTATTCCCCCCACTAATTTTCTCTCATTTGGTAACTTATTTTTGTATTATTTTAGATGACCTTTATATTTCCATTTACCTCTTTCAAGAAGAGGCCTTTTTAACCCACTTTAAGATGTGTGTTTTCAAAATATCAATTTTTAAATGTAAAAAAATCCTTTAATAAGAACAAGATAAAATTTTGAGGATATAATTTATAGAATGGGGTAATTTCAAAACTTATGATATTAAAATACCACAAGTTTTTATGGCATATACCACACGCATCACTGAATATTAAGCAAACATTGATATACTATTAAAATATTATTATATAATATTTTTTGTTATCAACTAGACATTGAATTGGAAGGAATAAATATGATTTAAAACATTATAAATAATATTTATAATAGTTTTATATAATGTATTGATTACTAATAAATAATTACATAATTTTCGGTAAAATCATTATATATTTTAAAGTATTTTTTCTATAAAAATGATTTGTATGAAAATTTATGTATGGGAATTATATTAAATTTATGCCAATTATAGAAATTTCATTTTAAAAAATCAATGTAATTTTTTGTATCATAATTTAAAAATTAATATAGTGTGAAATATTATGATTTTATTAAAAACATTGATTTTCATGTGAATAGTGGAAACTACTATGTTTCAATTATAATTGTGTTTTTCTTTCAAGAATTTACCAAGTTAAATTTTCTTTTCTATTTTTTTGAAGATAAATTGCATCTATTATACTAATAATTATCAAATTAAATTTATTTGATTCGATTTTATGACTTAATTTAGTAAAGAACCTTTATATATATAAAAAAGAATTTTTTTAAAACAAATTTTTCATTTATTTTTTTTGTTTTAATATAAAATTATTTTAAAGAACTTATATAAATTGAAGCAAAAAAAATGGATTCCATAATTTGAATCATGAAATCCAAAAATTTTAAATAGTTAAATATTATTTTTTCATTATGAATATTAACAATAGTAAATAATTGTCACAATTGTAAGGGTTAACTAAGTGATTATGGTTAGAAATAATATGATAAGGACAGTAAATGACCCTAACACTTGGATTTTTCCAATTGGATGAGCGATATTAATAAATTTCTATCTATTTATCTAAATTATGGACACTTGGTTACATATTTATTTGTTCAGGACCATTATATTAATTTAAGAAAATAATAAATATAAAATGTCACTCTCTTGTCATTAATAAATAATATTTTTTATTATAGGGATAAAAATAAAAAAAAATTGTTATAGATATATATTTTCATAGAAAATATCATATTATTTTAATTTATTTATAATTTTTGGTGATTAAATAATTATCTTAAATTCTTATGTAATGTCAATTTAGTATTTATTCTATTAATAGAAAAATAAAATATGTTATGGTAAAAACTCAAAAAGTAATATTTTTTAGTGAGTTGCAGTGACACAATAATATATATATATATATATATATATATTAGAGATTTTGTAAATGTATATATTATAATTAAATATTTTTCTTGATTTTATTAATGTAAAATTAAATTAATCATTTCAAAAATGAAATTATTGGTATTTTATGAAAAAATAATTTTATTAAACTATTTTAAATCATTAATATCATTCAAGAAGATAAGTGGGATACCATATAGTTTAAAATGTCATCCATTTTCCATTTATGGTCCAATTATTATCTTATATGTAAAATTATAACCCTGTAAGATTGACAATGGTGTAACCATAGTAAATTTTAAAATATGCTAACTAAGGGGTTGAACAAAAAAGATAAGGTTTAAAATACCACTTAAACCTATTAAAATTTTATTGGTTAATGATATATCAACCATATCAAATATTATATTATAAAAAATGTCTACATTGTTCCACTTTCTCATGAAAATGAATTTATTATATAGAAATATTTTTATTAATTACATTTATGTCAATATAAAAAGTCACATCCTAGATCCTATTATCTATATAAAACCATAAAAAACTCTTCTAAAAATGAATATCCATGTTATGGAAGTGATTTTATTCCTAAAATAGAAACTCTAGGTCCCTTAAGGGATGATCTAAAGGACCCATTTCTATTAAAAGATAATGGTCTTTACCGACTCTTTCAAATTTATTTGTTCTTAAAATTCCACTAATGATGTTGTGAAAAAACTAAAATAATAAATTCATTATCATAAATATACTTATATTTTATAATGTTTATTTTAAAACTAATTTTAAACTCTTTACTTTATAGAAATTTAAAAACATCGCTCATTCATATGTACGGCTTACCATTTCCACATAGCGGTGCAATTGTTTTCATCACCACAAAACTTGAATTGTTATAAACAAGGGAATATTGAATATATATGATATTTATAACTTTAATATTATTCTATAATTATATATTAATATATTAATTATTACCATAAAATCCATTGAAAAATGATATTATCGCAATTGCATACATGTGGACTAACACCTCAACGAAGTTTGGTGATTCCATTTTTTCTTCTATTTTATATGGATGGTAATAAGGAATAATTTAATATATATATATATATATATGAAATAATAAATATTGTATAAATTATAATTATAATTTTTCTTTATTTCACTACATCTATTGAAAAGTGAAAACAACATTCATGCATATGTACGTCCTAACATCTCAATGAATATTTTCAACCATTTTACAATCTTTTAAATTTATAGATAAATATAAATATATATTATGAATAAATACAATATTTAAATCATCATTAATTTTTTTATATTATTTAACTATTTTAAATTATAAGTACAAAAACATTCAAACCAATATTACCTAAAAATCGAAGCATATATCACCCAAAAAAGTGATTTTTAAAAAGATTTATTAATAAATTGGTGATATAAGATCATTATTAAATAATATATGGTGTGATATATATGATTATGGTACTATAATATATTCATAATAAATTTATATTCATTATATAGGAATTAAAAACACATATGAATGATGTCACGCCTAAGGTAAAGTTTCTCATCTCACTTTTGTTTCAATGAGATATTTGTTATGTTCACCAATTTATTATTTCATCTGGTGTATAAACATAAGATTTTATTTGATATATAAAGTGTCATTTTTTATTCAAATTATTTGAATATTCATTTGATGTTATTTTTTCATGGTTTTTAGGATTTAAAATTTACCAAATTGGTAAGGGTTTGTTACATAATCTCATCATTATTTAAGATTATATTTGTTTAAGTATCTACTATGGTAATTGGTTTATATTTATATCTTAAAACCCAATATATTTTCTTTACCTATGGTTATTTCTAGAAATTAAAACATTTCCCTTAATTTTAATATCTTTAAGTACTCAAGACACCGAGCTAACATTTTTTTTTTGAAAACTGACATTGTTTTTCATCCAGGTTGGGAATCTTTTTCATCTCTATACATATTTTCCATAACATGTTTTAAAAAAAATACAATTATACCAATATATATATATAATATTTTTTCCTAGGTTTTAATTTTATAAAATTGTTCATGATTAATCTTAATATAGTTTTTGAATGTGTTAATTTTTGAAATTTATTACAAAAGTATGAAATCTATATTCTTAAAAATTATATGGATGAACATAATTTCCCATTGTCATAAAAACTCAATGTTTCGAAGATTCCTTCAAAAGTTCAAAATTTTATATAATTTTTTTTCTGAAATATATTAGTTCTTTATATATTTTGAATATTTTATATAAAAGTGAGAAAAAGTATTATCCTCAAGTAATTTTCAATTGATATTTTTAAATTATTCTCATATATATCAATATAATTTTTGGAATCATATATTTACTAAGGATATACACCAAATATATCATCCAATATATGTTTATGGATGTTTTATATTATTTTTTTACTCGAGAAAGTATTAACATACCATATGATTATTCTTCAATTACAGAAAGTTATTTATATTTAAGGAATATTGATTATATGGTGTTGTTTATTCATATGATAAATGCATTAGATATATTAAGTGATGGGTTAGGAGAAAAATGACATATACTCTTGATGAATTGGTAGAATTCATGAGGAAAACAATTTGTTTGGCCTTATCTTATGGGTTTTAATTGTATACCTACCCAAAGTGTAATTTTTTTTTCACAGGGCCTCAATCGTACTTTTTAGATGTTTGGCATTATGAATTCCTTCATTTAGAAATATATTATTTATTTCATTGCAATTACTTTTGAATTATATCCAAGGATAAGTTCAATATTATGTGATAATTTATTTGACATCATTTTATCTTTATTTAATCCTTCCATATTATTCAACATGCTTAAGTTATTGATTAAATGAAATTTATTTTTAGTTATCTAACATGACATATTGATTATACATTATAAATTCAGGATAGATTCCACTATATGTAAAAATTTATAAGCTTCCAAGACCACCATTATTTTCCTTAGTTTCAGCATGATGTGAATAGTGAATCTTTGACGTTCAAGGGTGACAAATATTTACATTCACTATTTTTTTATTTTATGTTTTCAAATTTAATGTGAGATTCATATATGTATCTAGTTTACCAAGTCTAATATACTATATGCACCTTCATGAATAATTTACTTGTATCTAGCGATAATGTATTAAATTTACCACTAGATATGGGTTATTAATGTCAGGTTCATCACATGTGTCATTTTATAGGGTTTCTATTTTCATCATATGGATTCTCTCCTAGTTGATATTAGAATCATTCTCTTGTCATAATATACTACTAAAGGGAATATATTTATCCCATACCATCAGTAATATCAAATAATTGGTCAATTATAAATATATTAGACTAATATTGATTTAGAAAACATAATTATTTGTTTTTTCCAAGGAAATTTAACATATTTAAACCACTAAAACATGGTTTGTAAGATTAGTTCTACAAAACAGAATCCTCACCAAATCATCACACTATAGTTGGTTTATTTTTCATGGTAAATTGTTTTTTAAAATATTATAACTGAAAAATATAGTATCATTTTTATGTCACCATGGTGTGGATAACCTTGCACATTGTTAGGGTCATATCCACTATAGTGACCAAACACATCATTGTGGGTGCCAGTATGTTAGTTTTCAGTTCGATTGGTAAACCAAAATGACTTATGGCAACAAAACTGTATCCAAAATCATTTGTAAAAGTTGTAGTCTCATATAAGAAAAAAATGAAAAAATTAGGAACATTATTATAGTGTGTTTATATGTGGATAAAATCCATGTTGTATAGAAATACTTATAAAAAAATTCAGAAAAAAACATCTACATAGGACTTTCAGACATGAACCCAGTCCATGTGACATTCAACCATATTAAAATTACTCTTGATTAAATTTTTTATATAACGTTTCTACATATGATGTTAAATAATTAAATATTTCATTTCTTTGTAAAATTATTACCTAAATATTAATTGTATATAAATTATTTATGTGATTTGAATATTATATATTCTTTATGTTGTCAGGAGACATATTAATAGAGTGTATATTGGAATAAAACAAAAAATACTAAATATGGAGTAATATGATATTTTTATGGATTTAATATACATGTGATTTATATTATAGTGGTGAGTCTAAGATAAACCCATTCAAATAAAAAATATAATATTCCTTCAAAATCAAACACATGGAAAGATCATTACTAATGAAAATAGGTATATTCTACAAAAGAATGGTACCCATGGATTATCTTTTGTAAGGAATGGTGGGTGTGGTTTTTCTTAATAATTAGGTAACATTGTCCTACTATAATATATTGGTAACATGTGGTTGGGAAACACTAAGTTCTAGGATACCATTGGATTAGAGTTGAGTATTATGTGTATGATGGATATGAAAAAAGAGTTTCCCTATCAAATATCTAATACTCATATATGGTAAGATTGGCACGATGGTATACCTAAATAACTATGTTCTTAGATAAATTTGAAACTGAAATAATTATTTAATAAAATATGCATATTTTCTCAAAAAATGTAAATGATGTTTTGGGTCATCAATTTTTAATTCAACATATTTTATTGAAATTATTTAATGAAAATAAAGAAAAAATAATACTCAAACATAGATATGTCCTTATTATATATTATGGAATTCATCATGATAATATTTTTGATATATTATATACATATGTACTAAATTATAATAATAAATTGGTATCTATGGTTGGAAATTAATCTGAAATATAAGCACTTTGATCATTTGTATTTGAACATTATAAAAATGAATCTCTCAAATTATATCTCATTATTATTGGATATCGAGTATTTATAACACATTTTTTTGACAAACACATACATAGAAATATAAAGGAATTTGTGAAAGAAGAACTAGATCCCCATGTTGTAAATGTGGAAATATTTTCAATATTAATGTTTGTAACTTTTTATATAAGTATACATGGTAGATTAATTAACGAATTATGAAAATGTTATTACATTCATGTTGTAAAATAAAATTCAATTTATGTATATGTTTTAAACAAGAAATTATTTTTATTCATTTTTAAGAACACAATTTTTTTATAAATGACGGAAATAATTTATAGAATTGGGAATATGGTTAATAATTTATACATCCTTGATACAGATATTCCTTTATATAATATTGAATATAAAAAAATTTGGATGATTATTTCACAAATTATATTTTGAATTTTATTCTTGGAATAATAACTGATAAATGAATAAAAAAATTCCATATGGACAGATTAATGGACTCATTCAACTATAATTCATTTGAAAATATTGGATCATTTTTTTAGAAAAAACGAAAGAATAATATTTTAGTGAAAAATCTAAGAGGGATTATAGACTATTTGATCTTATAAAAAGTTAGGTTTATATAATAACGAGTATAAAATAATATATAGGATATTAGAACTTAAAAAATTACTTATGGATTTATTCAGTACAGATATGAGTTTTTCATGATGCACAAGACTGAAACCATTTGAAATCTCAGGGTGTTCAAAAGTGCAATATAGAATCACGTAGGAAAATGTTTTAAAAATATATTTTCATAATAATGTGGTAAATGAATTAGTAATGAATTCAATGTGAATTTAAGTGATTATGGAATTAGTTCACAACTTAAAACTCTGGAAACACTACACTAGAATGGTGTGTAAGAAAGGGGGAATCATACTATATTTGACATGGTCAATTATTAATTATTCATTTCAACCTTTATATATCATTCTAGGGAAATTATTTGAAAACTAATTCATTCCTACTTAATCATGTCCATCCAAAGAATTCATTAATACATAATATTAAATCTGGACTGGGAAGCATCATAATTTTTATTTTAGTCTTATTTGGGGAAGTGGTTTATATATACGATGTTTTTCTTTTTATAAAAATGAACATAAATTAAGAAAAATTATGATTTATTATCTAACCCAAAGAAACCAAGGGATATTATTTTCAAAGTCCTACATTGAGCAAAGTGGTTTTTGCATAATTTTCTACACTCATTAAGAAGGGATATATAAATAGAGGATTTGGTTGTAGTATTGTTGAACATATGATAAGTTCAAAACCAATGAACATGAATTTTTTATTATGATATAATGCGAGTCGACTACATAAGGTATTGTATATCAATAATTAGATTAGGATATACAAGAACCTCAATTTCCTTGTTGGATTCATCAAGAATCTAAGATATAGGGATTTCTTATGGTAAATGATGATGAATCAATTTTCATGAATTTTAATCATGAAACCTTCTAGGAATATAATAATAGTTTTTGTTACAAAAAAACTTACAAATTATATGAAATCTAAAATAGATTCAATCATAACTAACTAAATTTGGAGCTTTTTGGTTGTGCCTAAAGGGGTGAGACCGATAAGGTGAAATATGAGTTTTTATATGAAAACATACATGTATTTTAGGGTGTTTAACTATAAACCTCATCTCGTAGCTTTAGGTTATAAACATATTCATGGTATTGGATATAAAGAGACCTCATCAGTGGTTGAAATGATAAATTAAATTAAAATATTTCTTTCTATAACATAATATTATAATTATATGATATATAAAATTAATATCAAAACCACTTCCAATAATAGGAATCTAGTTGAGGATTTTTATATGATATAGCATGATAATTTAAGTGTTTATAATGAGTCCATTATGGATTTCAAGTTGAACTGGTATATTTTTATTAATTAAATAAATATTATAGGAGTTGAAACATCTAGTTTGATGATTTGGTGAAATATTTTTTTCTCATTAGGAATAAAAATGGGTTTTGTGTATACATTTAGATTAGTATGAATGTTGTAAAATTTTTAGTATTTTATGTGGAAAACATACTTTTTAGCATCCTATATTTAAGTGTTCATTTTAATTCCCCAAGTTATTTGGTTTATTTTTAATAATGAATCCGAAGATAAATATAAAATAAATCCTAAAATAAAACACTAAAATTAAAATCCATTGATTCACTCATAATGGAGATTTACAATAAAAGTATAGAAAACCATGTGTTATATTCCATGGATTATTTTATACCATGTATTATTTAATACCATGAACGATTACTTATATTAAATGTTTATAAAAGAAAATATTACAATAAATAAAAAAATAATATCTTTACAGCTAAAAAACCTCGTGATCAACGTTACCCATTAGAAATAGTGTTTTTAAAAAAACCTATAAAGATAAAAAATATTATGAAATGAGAAAGAATGTTGTGAAAAAAAATTATAACTATATGAATAATAAATGTACTTTGTAAAGATATAATGAAATGAACATATAAGATGTGATGGGGTTAATACAGTCATTATATGACTATTATTAAAGGGTATATAGATGTTGGGTATAATACTAATAAACATGGTACTCTTTTGAAATTACCCATATTTAGTTAATATACATACTGTATATTTAGATTTAAAAAAAATCATTATAACATATTTATATCAAATAGAACGAGTAGTTTTTTTGAATTAAAAGATACTAATTCAATTTTGGAAAATACCATTGTCCCTGAAGAAATATTTTTTTAATTAATTTTATTAAATTTATAACTTTTCAAAGAATGGAATAAATAAAATTTATTGATACAATTCAATGAATTTTTAGTAGTATAAATTAAAAAAATCCAAGTTATAATTAACAACCTATAAAAAATGATAATATAATTATATATGTCTAAAAACAGGTTTTTAAACATTTTGTTTATTTAGAAGATAAATTTATTATATTTTAATAATGAAATATAATGAAATTTATATTATATATAAATATAAATATAAAAATATAAATTATAATGAATCTAATTATTATTACATGGTATGGAATATGAATACATTCAATTTGATAATTAAAAATATATGTTTCCAATAAAATTATGATCTATAAATTTTTATTTTGACAAACTCAATATATCATGGTTTACGGTTGATTTTATTGAAAGGTATTTTTTAAATTAATAAAAAAGTATCACTCATGTAATGATGCATGCTAAATATTAAATAGGAATACAAATACTTAATTTTTAAAACAACAATTTTATATAATGTTTCTTATATATATCATTTTTTTGAATTACAATTTAAAATTATCATATATAGATATTGAACTATATTAAATGTAAGGAAAAATTTAGAACCATCAAATCTATGTTTGGAAATATGTGTTGTAATATATTTTTAGTAAGAAAATAATTACTATGTTAAATAATTAGACTTGGTAAAAAGAGATAAAAGGTTTTCAGAATAACAAGGATATATTTTTTTATAATTAAAATGATATAAAATTATTCTACAACACCATTTATAGGTGTGGGAGTAAAAACTAAAATTAAAACCAATATTTTCTTACCTAAATCACCTAACACCCTTATAATTACAGACTAACTCACCTAACTCCCATGTGATTCCATATATACCCTTCACCAAACTTAATATTCCAAAGAATCATCCATCGCTTCCTCCAACAAAATTATATCTATTTAACCCACTCAAAACCAATTCTAAGCTTCAATTTTATCATGAATCCTAGTACAAATTCCTTATCCTAATGTCTAGTCCAGTTTTTGGAAGCCTTTTGCATAAGATGGATATAGAATCTTGAGGTTTTTTTGAAATATAATTTTAAAAAAAAATTAATTTTTTCAATATTTTAAGTTATACACAACACTTTTTTTAGCTTGAGTTACCTGAAACACTGAGTTAAAAATAAATATTACATACTATTAAAATTGATTATTTATTATGATAGTTATTTCCAAGACATTAAAATTATAGTTATGAATATGAATAAGTAAATTTTAAAAATATATTGATTAAAAATATAAATATAAAATGAATTATTTGGTGACAAATTAATTAGAAATTAAAGAAAAAATTGAAAATAAATGAAATATTTTTCTAAAGAACTATTTTTATGCACACTAAATCATTTTAACTTGATATTTTAAACAAAAACAATTTGGTGAATTATTTTTATTAAATAGATATATTATATATTAAATAAAATTTAAAATATTATTATAACAATTTTTATAATACATAGATAAATATTAATACAATTTTATGGTTGAAAACTATATTTTTCAAAAAAATATTGTTCTGTAGCTTTTTGAACAATTATTTTAAAAATAAAATTGTATACATTAATAAAATTTATTTTGAAAAAAAAAATTAATTCTTGAATTCATCATTGAAATATTATATCGGTGTAAAGTTTTGAGAATTTTTTGAAATGATATATGTTTTTATGAATAGTGATTATACTGGTTTTTATTATGATTTTTCATTTCTTTTAAAGTATTTAAAAACATAAAAAAATTAGATGGTTGAAATGTAAAATTAGTTAAATTATCAAACTATTATTCCAATTTAGTTCATTTTAATCAATTTAATATTTAATTATAACATAAAATCCTTTTAAATGTTTTAAATAATTTTTCTTTGGAAGATCACTTTCTCGTAACCTTTGTGGGTATAATTTTAAGTTAAATTAGTCCACTTTTTTGTGTTGAATTTTGAAAAATAGATGAAATATTTGGAATCAGAATAATTTATATTATATAATAATTACATGTTAAATATTTACTATAATTAATCATAAAAATAGAAAAATTATTTACCACGGTTAAGGTAAAAATGGGTTTACCATGTTAAACTAAACACATAAGGGGTAAAATCACATAACTTTTTTTTTAAACAACCATTTTATGTCCATATTTAGATATTATCACATATTATTTTCAATAATGTAACTTTTTGGAGGGTTTTTTAATTTCAAAAACATGAGTATGCTAATTTCTTTTCAAAAATTACAAGTGCACCACTCACCTCACATATAGAAGACCACCCCTCTCCTCTCATATAAAAATTTCTAAAACCCATTGGTTTATACAACAACTACCCTTATAATTTCATTAATTAAAACCTGTTATTATATAATCCTTATTTTTTATACATCCATATTAGGAAGGATTTTAGTGAAAAGAAAAAGAAGTTTTCTGAAGAAGATATAACATCCCCAACCGACCACTTTATTATATTTCTTCCTCAAATTATATAATTTATTATTAAAACATAATGATATAGTAAAAATATTATATTATATATAACTATATGTTTTTTTGTTATGTTAATGACCTATATCATCAAATGGTTTATGAAATCATTATTTGTGTGAACGGTGGACAACCACCTCAAGAACCGATTGCATTGGTTTTCCATAACTACCTCTTGTGGCCAAATATAAAGATGTATTTAATATTTTTATATGATATTTATGATATATTTATACATATTTAATTATAATACCACATATAACTTATTACCTCCCAACCCTTTGGAAAAAAATAAAATCACTCGTCTATACAACGGACTAACCCCTTTCTAGTAGATGTAATGTGTTTTCCATTTATGTTTTATATGGATGGTAATAAGGATATTTTAAATTAATATACAATATATTTGTATCATAATTATACCTCTATAATACATTTATTACATATACCTTCTTACTTTCCATTCTTTGGGGGATATGATAACAACATTCATGTGCACGACGGACCACAACATTTTGAAGCAGTTAGATTAGTTTTTCAGTAAAACATTGAGTGGAAGGAAATAATGGTAAATCTAATAAATATATCTAAAATGAATCTATAAATTTTATATACTATAAACCATAATTTATTTTAATTATTTTATAAAACTGAAATAGATTTCAAGAGAATGTATGACCTACAGTCTCCATGAACGGTGTATTTCATTTTCTATCTTTAAATTTTATAGATTAATATAAATAAAAATATAAAGAATATATATATATAATGTTTAAAATTATATATATTATTTAAACATGCTAAATTTAAGAACACCATAAATATAAAATAAAAAAATACATTAGAAATAATGTTGTTATTACCCGAAACATGACATTTACATGAATTTTTTAAACAACCAGTAATAAAAAGTCATAAGTAAATAATATATGTTATGATATATATAATTATGGTTCTTTAATATATATATATATATATTTATATTAAACATTAATTTTATATAATGTAGGTTTTAAAATGTACTAAGTAAATTAATATATAATCTTAGAGATTAATGTCTCACTTTTTACTTCTTTGAGACACATGCCATATTCACCACCTACTTTTATATGTATTGTATATACTACCCATGAATATTTTTTATAATGATTAACCTAATTTTTTTTTATTTACATATCCATTTTATTATAACTCTTTAACAGGTCATTTAATTATGTGTTACCGAAGCGGTTGGGGTTTTATGATACAATCTCATCATTTATCATGATTTATTATGATTATGATTCCGATGATAAAAATGTGTTACCCATATCTAAAGGAACTCATTTATTTTCTTCGCATATGGTTTTTTCAGTATAATGTATATCTCCGTTCATTTTACTCTTTTTATTTACTCATGGTGTGAAATTAATGTTTTTAAGAAAAATCGTCATTATTTCTCGGTTCGGTCAAAAATCTCTTTTCTACCAAAACCATGTTTCTTAAAAATGTTTCCAAAAATGTTTTTTGGAATATTTAATTGAATTATTAAGGAAATTTATACCCATGATTTAATTTTTAAAATATATTTTAATGTATAATTCATGTTTTTATAAAAATAATGTCTAATTGAAATTTACCAAAAATGTGAAAGGAATCATTGCTTTAACGAGTACGACATCAATGCTATTTTGTGTCATCATGACCAACTAATTTTTTAAAAATATTCCTTTATAAGTATAAGATATTTTTTTCAAATAAAGTATTTCTAAAATATTTTGTTAATTATTTTTTTTATTCATTAAATGTTATTTACCTCCATAAATGTTCCAAGTTTATTTTCAATATCATTTTCCTTCTCAGATTAAATCCATTGATGTTACTTATGCTTTACTAAGGACATGATCCATGAATACCATTTTTTTATTTCTAAAAAAGGTTCATTTTTATGATGAATATATGTTTATGAATCATATTTATTTCCATGGGATATACCATGATAAAATTATTATGAAACCCCCTTCTTTTTCCCCGAGTTATGATATGATGAAATGATGAAATATATTTGAAACCAATTTATTTTCCATGGGTTATTGAGTGATGTAATTATTATTAAACCCATTTATTTTAAAATTATTTATTTTTATTGAATCATATTTATTTTATGATAGTTGGGCCCACACAATTATCATTTTCATTATGTGGTGGTTGTTATGTTATAACAAACAATTCCAGTAACATTATAACCAGGGGAATTTGTTACGTTAAAACCAATAACAGTGGTTATGTTGTAACCAATATGTTCATTAAATATATATATTTATATATCCAATGAATTTGGTATTAATTAATGATATATGATATAAAAGGGTACGTGGGAGATTATCTCAATCCCAAAATATGGTACATGGGATGTTTCCCCAAGCCGGAAGCAGGTATATAGGTCGTTGCCTAAAGCCTAATATGTTATGAATGTCTTGGTGGGTATCCTTGAAATAAATTTTATATGCTTATGTGTATCACACAAATATATATCTTATGAAATATTATAATATCATATATCATGTTCTTTGATTCTATTATGATTCTAATGTTATGAATATCTAATATTTATACCAAGACATAAAAATTTGATATTTGATATGTTGGTTATGGTTTTCATATATTAATATCATGTTATAAAATACTTATTCTCATGTTATTTTAACATGTTTCCCATGTTTACCATTATTAAAAATCTAACCACTACATTCCTTATTTTTTTCCCATGCTATTAACAAATGTTTTAAGTATGGTATGTTTATAAGGAGTACAAAGGGGGAATATATTTATGGAATATTTTCAAGATCATTCTCTAAATAAGAATATATTGTACCAAGTCTCCAAAGGCCCTAAATAATTACGATACATAGAATTTTGTTTCTATAATGTAATGAATATTCATATAAAATATGTAATATCTATGTATGAGATGTTTGGGTCTCTACAGTTGACATCAATGGAACGTTTAAGTTAACCTTTGGAAACTAATAGGAAAAATGATCAGTGAGGTCCCTAGGGATATTTCTAATGATATTTATAGAGATATTAATAAGTGATTCTTCATGATTATGTGATTCCACACTATAATTATTGTTTCCCAAACAATTATTATTGGTTTTATTTATTGGTAGGAAACAATAGAAACTGGGTTAACATTAAATGTGATAGATAATGTGTTAATGAGAAACCAAATTATATGATGATTGGAGTGAAGGATATTGTGATTTAACCTAATCATTTGTCGTGATATAAAATTTAAATATTACACTATCACCGACTATATGACTCAGAAATGAAAATAAGGAAAAATTTCATTGAGTGTTTGGGTGGTTGATATCATGGAGAAAATAATATTCAACATCCAAAATTTTTTGAATGTAGGAAGTAGCACTGATGTGAATGTATGAGATGCACCATAAAATGTTTTTAGTGTGGAAAAGAAAGACACAAAAAATGTAAATTTTAATGAAAAATACAAAATTTGGTCAATGTAGTGGATGAGAATAAGTGTCTCCCTATGAAATCAACAATATTTTAATGTTAAAAATGTGGAAAGTATGGGAATTATAAAAATCGATGTCATGTGGAGAAAGATGAAGAAGAGGATCAAAAAGGTGTTACAAGTAAAGGATTTATTATTTATGATAAATAGACTACAAATTACATATGAATGAAATGAGATATTAAATAATAAGATAATGAATTCTAGATAATGGTTTAAGAATGAAGTGGAATGGATTAAGTGTTAATGTATTGGAATTCAAGAATTATAAAATATATAAGGATTATCTAGCATACTTTTTTCATTAAGGATTTCCATGAATACATTTAATTGTACTAATAACCTATGAAAGTGATTTAATTTCCTTATGATATTCTATGTAAAATTCATTATTAAGGTAATATATGACTTAATATATTCATGATGATGAGAAAATGGTGTATATATTGTATAGAGAGATATTTTATATGGATAATGAAAATTAGGTATTATTTATAACCTCATAATAGATTACATGTTTTTTTGAAAAAATGGTTCATGTTATCATTGATGGGGTTTACATCATTGTTGGATTTAATGAATATATTCAATATTCTATGGTTTTATTTAAGTAATGATGATGAATACATTTTTTTCATTTTGGATTGATAGTAATTATAGTTATTACCATGCTTCATGGGAATATATGACCATGGTATTAACATAATTTCCATATGACTACTATAAGATATTAACTATATTTTTCAGATTAATATTACTAAGAATTTTGGTAAAATTAGTGAAATTCCTTATAAATTTTTAATTTTTAAATGGTCATGAGTTTAACCACATATGAAATGGTTTACGTTAAACACTGGATAATGTTATAGATAATAATATATTACTTCACTATATAATGATTTATATATATTGGCTAACATATACTAACTATTTTTTATAATGATAACTGTAGATAGAAGGAATAACTTATCATTATATTAAGAATATTTGGATCTGTTAGTGCTTCAGACACAACAAATTCACCATCATTTCTTAGTGTAAGAGATGAAGTTGAAATTGATCGAAGAAAAACCAGAGGATGAAATTTCAATTTTGATATAAAGGTATGTTATGACCTAGGTATATCATTCCCATTGGAATTATTGATTGAATTGGATGGAATCTTATTGATTTTACCTTTTACAAAAGCTCTTTTATGTCCATTATGTATTCCATGTATATCTCATTAGAAAGTACATAACTAATCATTCACATGTACTGAAATCAGATGTTGTAATTTTGGTGAATGATTATTCTTATAAGGAACAATAAAATGAGATTTTGGGTTATAAAATGTTTTACAAATTGAGACCACTCACCCGATTAATGTTTTGTGGTCAAATACCATCCTGATAAAGATACATAAGAATAAGAGGATATAATAAGAAATAAGTATCCATAGTTTTTGGTACAAAAGTAAGCAATTTCAAGGGTGAAATTAATTTTTCGTGGGGTGTAATTAAATATCTAGATATTTTTTGTAATATTTTGTTTCTAGATAAGTATAATTTTTTCTCTATTTTATGTTAAATGTAATAATGAGTTTATCTTATGTCATATGCAACACAAAGTTCAAAAAAAACATGACAAAAAATTTAAAAAAATATATTTAATATGATATTTATATCCTAGATGTTAGAATGGTGGGTATGAAAAGAATTAACTAAATTTAAAAAATATATGGTTTAATCATGTAAATAAAATTAATTCTTTGGTTAATAATTAACTAGAAATGAAAACAAAATATATTTGAAAATATAGAAAAACTTTAAAAATAAAATTTTCCAATTTTAGAAAGATTATTTGAAAAAATAAAATTATTTTTTAAAATAATCATGAAAAATTATATTTGAGTGAATTGTTGAGATTTTTTTTAAAAAAATAAATATTTTTTAATAGTGAAAATATCAGTTTTTATTAATAATTTTCATTTCATTTAAAGTATTTAAAAACATAAAAAATATTTTAAGATGGTTTTAAAAGTAAAATAAGAAAAATTATATATCTATTAATCCATTTTAGTTATTTTTAATAAATTACATTATGAATTTTCATATAGAAAATGTGTTAATCATTTTAAACATTTCACTTTGAAAACCCAGTATCTCGTCACTCTATGGGATTATTTTTATATTAAATTTTTCAAATTATGTGAGTTGAAATTTTAAAAATGTATCCCATATTTATAATCAGTTTAATTTATATCATCTAATATGTAAAAACTAATTTTTTTATCATTATAAAGTAAAAAAATATAAAAAAAATATTTACATTGATTAAAGTAAAAATGGGTATACCTGGGGGTTAAACTAAAATGATATGTGATAAAATCCCCTACAAACTTTTCCAAAACCCATTATATGTCCATATATAGACTTTATAACCTCTAATATTTGATAATGTTCCAATTTGGTTCCCTTTTTCTTGTGAAAAACATGGTCCGCATTTTTTGTTTCAGAAATTACAGGTGTTCCCCTCACCTCACTTATAAAAGGACACCCCTCTCATCTACTCTTCAAAATTAGAAAACCAATTTTATTTTCTAATACATACCCATATAACTTATTTAATTCTATAATATAATATTGCAAACCATTTATTAGTTAAAACTATATCATAGGAATTCATTTGGTGAAAACCAAAAGAATTTTCTTGGAGAATAAGTAAAGTCCCAAACCGAGCAATTTTTTATTTCTTCCACCATCTTTATAATTCAATGTTAAAATATTATTATATTAAAGCCACAATATATTTGATATAATTATATATTTTTATATAATTTTTATGACCTATATCCATCTCCTCTTGATTAAATTGATTAGGAAATCATCCTTTATGTATATGGTGGATTTCCCGCTCCTGAACTGATGTTATTCATTTTCATTATCCACCTATCATAAAGGGATATAATGATTGATTTAATTTTTATATATTATATTTATTATAGTATTATAAATTTTTAATTATAATATCACATCAATAATATTACCACCTAACTACGTATAAAACAATAATGTTGCTCGTGTGTGCGAGGGGCTACCGCCTTGCAGATCGATGTGATGTATATTTCAATTTTCATTTAACATGGATGGTAATAAGGATAGATTAAATGAATATATAATATATTTTTAACATAATTATACATTTTTAAAAAATTTATCACATGTACTTTCATAATTTTCCATTTTTTGGGGATACGATAACATTTTTTGTGTGTAAAACAGACCACCGCCTCACAAAGCACTGTGATTAGTTGTTCACTAATTCTTTTCATGTTAGGTAATAAGGGAAAATTTATTAAATATTTGTGATATATATTAACTAAAAAAGTATTTGGGAAGGATTTATATTATTTACCTTACTTTCTTTCAATTCGTCGAGAAAATATAAATCGTGTTCATGCGTACGTACTACTTATCATCTCTATGAATGGCGTATTTCATTTCTATCACTATATTTTATGGATTAATATAAATAAATATATAATAAATATAAATATATCATTATTAAAATTATTTATATTATTTAATCATGTTATAATTAAGAATACAAGAAATATCAAATCCGAACAGACAAAAAAACAAAGTAGTTATTAGAAGAAACATAAATTTAACATGTAATTTGTAATAAAAAATAATAAAATATCATAAGTAAATCATATGTGGTATGATATATATATATATAGATTATGTAATATATTTATATAAAAGTAATACATATTATATTTCAGTTTAGAACATGTTTGAAATAATTCAAGACTTAAGGTAACCGATTTCTTTTTCACTTATTACTTCAATGAGACACATAAAGTATTCATCACGTATTTATTTAATTTTATGTATATACAAAAAAGGAATATATTTTATTATTATTTGCATAAAAATTATTGGTATTTAAAAATCCATTTTATTATAACTATCTTATGGGGCTACAGATTTAGTGTAACTGAAGTGGTAAGTCTTTTCTGACATTGTCCCATTATTTATCAAGATTTTCTATTTTTATGATTATAATAATGAAACATTATTACCCATCTATCAAGAAACTTGTGAATTGTACTATCCTTCAGTTATTTCAGTAGAATATGACTTTTCCCTTAATTTGTTTTCTTTTTTATTTACTCAAGTGTTCAAAATAATTATTTATGAAAAAATAGTCTTTATTTCTCTCTTTAGTTAAAAACCCATTTTTATTTCAAAACCACTATTCAAAAATATTTCAATAAAGTTTTTAAATTTCACTAAATTATTCAATAATGACATTAATACTCATTTTTTTATTTTTTAAAAAATTTATGTAATCTTCATATAATTTACCAAATAATGCTAATTTGAATTTTACTGAAAATGTAAAAGGAATATTTTATTTATCTGTAGGGAATGAATGTTATTTTCCACCATCATGAAAAACACATATATTTAAAATTATTTTGTAATTTTAAAATGAAAGTATTTCAAAAAAAATTGATTTTTTAAATAATTTTTAACAAAAATGTATTTACCTCAAGAAATAATTCAATTATATTTTTGAAATCATGATCCATGAAATATGAAATTATTTTATGTTACTTATAATTTATTAGGGATATTATCTAAGGATTGCATTCTAATTAATTCTCTCTATAGTTTATGTTTATGATGAGAAATGTTTTGTGAAACTAGTTTCTTTCCATGGGTTATACCCTGATAAAATGCTTATTAAACTTGATTCTTTTTCTATGGAATATACTTTGAGGAAATTATTAAGTTTATATGAAACCTATTTATTTATGATGTGATATAGTATTATGTATTTCTTATGAAACCAATTTCTTTTGATACATATTTATATGACGAATGTGTTATGATCTTGCGGCACACACATGTTTAATTTTCAAAATCAGACGATGGTTACATTATAACAAAATATGGTGGTTACGTTATAACCAAGGACGATGGTAAAATTATAACCGAGGATGGTGGTTATGTTATAGACAAGATTGTTGGAACCCATATCTCCATCCAAAAAATAGTTAATTATTAATGTTATATGAGCTCAAAGGGTACATGGTAGGTTATCCCAATCTAGAATGAGGGTGCACAAGAGTTTATCCCAAATCCAAAGTAAGTACACGGGTGGTTAGCTTATGCCTAATATATTTTTAATTCCTTTGCGTGTATCCTAGACATAATATTTTATATGAATATGTGTCTGCCAAACATATATGTATTATTAAAATTTAATTTTCACATGGATCATTTTATTTGATTACATTGTGATTAATTTATTATAAACTTCTAGTATTTAATCCATGACACAATATTCTAATAATTTATATATAAGATATGATTTTACATGTTATAGGCATGTTATCATACCATTATACTCATGTAATTATTACATAGTCACCATGTTTAAACATACTGAGGATTTTATCTCACCATTTCTTATGATTACTTTCCATGTTATGAATAATGGTTTTAATTAGGTTATGTTTATGGAGAGTTCAAAAGGGTGAGAACTATATATGTGATGTTGAATATTGTTCAATAAATAAAAATATTGTGTACCTAGTGTCCAAAGTCACTAAACCATTATGATCCTCAAGTGTGTGTTTGTTTGATTTAATGAATAATAATATAATAGTTTTAATATCTATTTATTATAAGTATGGGTATCTATGAAGGAGTCATAAAACCATTATTATGAAGGAAGACGTTTTGAGTAGTGTCAATTTCAAGAAAGTTAGTAAATCATCATTCTCCATTCCTTTCATTCAGATTCTCGTATAATCTCTTCTTAAGTCACATTCTATACAATAATGAATAAATATTATTATCATTATGATATTTCATATATGATATTTTACTAAAAAAACTTTATGGTCTTACTCTTTCCTTCGTCATAATGATTACATATTTGTGTCGATTTTACTACCTAGAAGAAGAATGTTATAATTTAATCATCATGAATGTTAAAGAAAAATAAATATGGGTAGTATGATAAGATAAATTTGAATTTAATTTTTTTATAATTATATAATTTTCATATATATAATTATATTCTTTTTAAAAAATTATTCTTTTATCAAATCAAATTTCAATGAAAATATTATATTTTAACAGCTCTGTATGAACCTTAACCATAAAATACATTAATGGTTAAAGGGAAAATATAATTATATCAAAATTATATACTAAATTTTAATTAAAATTCTATATGTGAGGAACCCATAACCAATCTGAAAAGAGTGGGAATTCAAATCAAAAGAATTCTTTGAAAAACATAGTAGTTAACACTAGAATAATAATTTTAATTATGAATGATTCATAAATATGAACAAATAAATTATAAATTAATGTTTTAAAGTATAATACATATAAATATTGATCTTATGTTGATGAATAATTCACATAAATTGATTATATATGAAATTAGAGCATGCTCAACAAAGCTAGAATCCAAGAAAAGTGTTTTCTGATCAAAATTTTCATTAATTGATATGTGTTCAAAATTTAGTAAATCTTCTATTTTAGGTGTTTTATATACCACCCCATGATTTAATTTTATTATAATTTTAATTAAGTTAAAAATATTTTTAATTTAATTTCAATTTATATTTTTAAATTTGTTTTGATTCAAATGTTAACAAATTCATAAGGGGTTTTTTAAAATCCCGCATTTAGTCATGAATTTCTATAACTAAATTTGCATTGGAAAAATTTCACACTATTTAGCTCAAAATTTTATTCAATTTTCTTATCCTCTAGGTGTTTCTAAGATAAAATTTATTCTTACCATTTCACCTCTCTTTGTTTCTTTATTTAACTAAATGGATTCTTGTCATTATATGTAACTTCATCTCTTCTTTTGGAAAGGAATATTTCTACTCCATGGTCATATTTTGTAATTTTCTTATAGATATCATGATCAATAATTATGTGACTTTTTATGTTTAATTTATATAGAATTTTAATATACATAAAAAAATTAAAGGAATTTATTTTTTACATTTTCAATAGGGGTTATTTTCTATTGATTTTGACTTCATTGAAAAAAATATGAAATTATTTTTTTAATGTTTTATGCACTATATCTTTTTCAATCAATTTTTTTTATTTTTTTATATGAAGATTCTTGTATTTTTTCATAGTTCTATTAAATCATTTATATTTTTGTTATTTAATAAATTATTTTCTTTTAAATGTTTTAAAAGGTAAATGGTATTCTTACTTATATTTCTAAACAATTTATTAATGCTTGTGTACATTGTTTTTAATCTATGTCAATACCCTTTAATTTTTCTTATGATTTAAAAAGTATATTCTCTAATGAAACCATATACCTTCTTTCTATATCTAATTTATGATCATTTCTTTTGAAAACCATCCTGAAACCCATTTCTTTCTCGTGGATTAATTACGATATGATTTAATTATAATATTTTTTATGTTTATGTATCACACATAGGTATAATTTATAATTATATAGTGACTGGGTCATATATAAAAAACATATGTATTCAAAAAATCTTTATATATCATTATATAATCATGTTGTTCCAATACATTTTTGTTTTGGCTATGTTTACAAAATTGTGTGTGAAAATGATTATGTTTGTCTATGATTAAAAAGTTGTGTGTGGAAATAATTACATTTTAAAATGTTTAAAATTTTATATATAGACATGATTGTTCTTATCTTTGTTCAAAATGTTTTATATGACAATAATCGCTTTTATCTATGTTTATAATGTTTTTTTAAACATGATTTCCTTGAGTGATGTTCAATATTTTTTGTCTGCAAATGACTGTTGTTAGCTATGTTAAAATGTAATTTTATCATATTTTTCTGTTTATGAAAAATTAATATGTTATGTTCTCAGGGTTAAGGGTTATTAACTCATGCTTTTATTACTCATGTATTATGTTATTTAAAATTCCATATTTCATGAATCATGGTTTATGTGCCCGGTTTTTTCTTTAGGTATGATTTTCTTATATTATGATCAAGCACCATGATTATATTCTAATACCCACATATTCATATTATCATCACTGATGATATTTGATTGATATATCTTATGTTAACCCATTAAAAATCATTTAACTTTACCCTTATCTTTCAATTCCCCATATTTCAAGGAATATTATAATAAATGATATGTCGAAGAGGGAGTATACTCTGGCAGAACTATGGAGTAATATTTATAAAATTTTCGAATAAGTTGTTTATGTATCTAATCTCGAAAAATACTAAATCTATTAGTTATAGGGTGTGATTTATTATGATATTTAACCTCTATTCAGGTGAAATATTTTAATATGTATGTTTGTAAAGGTTGGTTCATCTCATTATTATTAAAAAAAATGATATACTAGTTTAAAATTATGTAAAGGTATAGTCAAGAAGGTGCTTCTCAATAAATAAAATGGGTGAAGAAACCTGTATACAAGGTAAAAATATATATAGATATTTATTAATGATGTTTCTTAGAAAAAGTAAAAATATTAAAATTAGTTATGTGTTTAGAAGGTTTAGTATATATATCTCAAATAATAGGTATTTACTAGTAATTCATTCCATGAGTCCTAGTAATATTCGAGATCCTTCTAAATAGTTAGAAATGATATATAGGAATTATTTTGAATTCATGATAACATCTGTCATGTATTAAGTATTCATTACTTGAACTAATATTGCCTATTCTTTGAGAATAAAAAGTAAATGTAAATACCATCTTAGTGATAGTCCCATGATTTCTATTAAGAATATCCTTAAGTACTTGATAAAAAGTAATTTTTTGTTCTTGGTCATCATAGGAGAGGATTAGAACATTATAAGATGTTATATTTATAATAGTATTAAAATAACATAGGTGGTCCGATATAACAATATGGTTTCATGTATTCCATTATATTACAGTTATTGGTTGGAAGAGATCCGAGCAAGAAAATGAGGATGGATGAAAATAGAGGTAGAATACATCACTATATTAGATGTTATGAAGGAATCATTTTTGGATCCATAATTCCATAACTAAACATAGGGTAGTTCCAATAATATTAGAACCATTAAATATCTATTATGAAAATAATTGATTTATTTCTTAGGCTAAGGAACCTAAATCTCACTAATGGTAAAAAAATCTCTAAAAATACTATCTAATTTGAGAGATCCTAGAGAGGGGTGATGTAATAAAATATAGAGTGGATACAGTTTATAATGTGGAATATCCATTCATAAAGAAGTTTATGTAGATGTGGCTTGAGGGTCATGTGAAGAATCTTGGTGTTATATACATATGTGACTAGATGTAACGAATATTATAAATTAGATAGTGTAATATTTATATAATAAAACAAAGAATTTTATATTTCATTCATGTTTAGTGAATATAATGCCTTAATACTGAAAGAAAACCCCTTTCAAATTTGGACTTTGAGTTTTCCAAAATCACTGATCATTATAGAGTAATATGGGTTGTGATGACATATTAATATTTCCGTGACTAAAATATTAGTTTAAATTCGAATAGTAGACTCAAGAGATAATAAGTGTAGAATTAATGTTTAGAGTAACCCAAAAAAATCACATGGAATATAATAAGTCTATTGATATAGTGAATATTGTATTATTATTTTGAATTTATATTACATTAGGTTTTAAAGATATATATCTTGTGGCCCTTCATACTTTGATACCTTTTTTATTCTAAACATGTGGATGAGCTACTTAGGGGGTGGTTGAGTATGTTTTTGATCAATTCATTAGTTTATCTTAACAATGATTTTATTTTTATGTTTTTATGATAAGTATTGAATTTCTACCTATGATTTAATTAGACTGAGAATATACATGTCCATATTCTATTGATTGAAATTTGATGTGCTCAAATACTTAAATGAATAACATATGATGTCTTCATTCAAACCGGCATGTCTATTTCAATGAATCATGAATGGGTGAGTTGTCTAATACAATATTTTGTATTATATGTCTAGTGATAAATTGATATATTAGAAAAATGGATTATATAACAATTCATACTATGTATGGATATATATCTTGTGGAGGAAATGTTCATAGTAATATATGAGTGTGTTTGATTGAGACCACATCATACCCCTTTATATCTTCCATATTAATGTCATTTTATGATACCAGAAGAATATTTTTTTTATTAAATGAATAAAAATAGGAGAGACTACAAGAAACAATTATAGAGGGTAGAAATTATGAAATTCTAGGGTATCATGCCGAACTAACTCGATTCCCTGATAAAGAAAAAACAAGGAATGCAAATTTACTATAGGAAACACTATAATTAAAATTAAGGATTATGGAATTAATAATTTTTTCTATACTACAAAGTCCTACAAGGTCACACATAAGGCCCATGAATATGTATCGATTTTGTAACAATGAGTTTGTCCAAAATTCTATAGTGATTATGAAAATCATATCTAAAGGAGTTTATATGGAAACAAAAAGATATATTTTTTTCATAAAATTCTATGATGATTTAATGAAAATGGTAGATATTTGAGTTTTTCAAACTAAAACCCCGACTATAATATAGATAAAGTCACCATTTCGTAGTGAGTGTCTTTTTATAGTATATAGTGCTACGTCAAAATTCCCATGAATAGTGAAATATGATATCATTATACCAACTCTCATATATTAATCTTCATGTTTATTTTGGCTCATTAACACATCACAAGGATGAATTTAAGTTGGAATGTTTATTTTTAAAGTAATTTAATAGTTTAATCAATTAAATAGGTGGAAACTGAAATATTTCATTTAATTTTTAATATATGATACATTATAACTCTTAAAAGATAATATATTTAATGTAGGAGTCATAAATATGGGGTTTATTAGACCTATTTTTTTAGTCTTGTATTGATTCCCATTTTTCTATTACTCTATCAAATTATATTCTCTCTATTTTCTTTGATGGAGGAGGTTCTAGAACACCATTGTAAGGAATTCATCCTACCAATTCGTTCAATGATTCCAATTATAACCAGATACCATTAGAGGTAAGAAACCATGATTATTTTTATCATAGAACTCAGTCAAAATCCCTACCAATGGAGACTAAAATCTGGGATAGTGAAGTATGTAACACTTATGACTGTGTTAAGGTAAGAACTGGTTTGAATTTTGATTTAGAATTTGGTTCTTTTTGAAGTTTTACCAAAAATTAGTATATTAAAATATTTTAGTATATTATATGTGGTATTAATTTAGAATGGAAGTTTGGATCGAACCATGGCTTTACAGAGAGTACCAAATCCCATTGGGGTGTAAGGGGTGTCATTATATGATGAGAATTATGTTTTATATGTTTTTTTTGATATTTTCTTATTGCTTCTATTTTTCTCATACATTGTAGTTCTAGTGAAGGTATACATGTAATAATCACAAACAAATACACCCTAATCATGTGCTAAAAACACACTCATAAGATATGAGATTTGATACAAAATAACATTGTACACATTTTTCCATATAAAAGAAATTATTGTGTCACATACAAAACCAAGACCTTTTAGGATTAAATATTTACTAAAATAGGAAAAACATTACATAAAAACCATATATTTCACACCCAATGGTCATTCTTACACTATACCCACATTTTCATAATCAATAATAATTATTCAATATCTCCCACAAAATTATCCACTTATTGTACCCTTCCAAATATATTATATGTATGGAAATTATTTATAACATAGTGAATAGAAACTTAAGATGGGAAATTTAAAACATTATGTACAGTTAGTGTTCAATTAAATCTATTATAGAGAAACAAAACTTGGGTAATACAAAATTAATAAATATCAATGAAATAATACCATATTTCCTTTTAATTGAGAGTCAAAAATATCCATGGATAAAATAATGATATAATTAATCATATAGATAACAATAAGTGATTTCATAATAATGGTATAATTAATCATATAGATACCAATCTAGTTTTTCTCATGATACATAATGATTCATCAAGGGTATTTATATTATTCGGTCCCACCCATCACTTACTAAGTCAAATGCAGTCTTCATATAGAAGAAATGAATAAAAATTTAATACATAATCAGTATTCCAATGTAAAAAAACTTTTATATTAAAAAAAGAGCATATGAAATGTCAATATTTTCTAATTAAAATATTAAACAATACTAGAAGTCTATAATCATCCATACAGAACAAAAAATAATTTATATTTTCCATGATTTTCCACTTAAAATGATATATATTTATTCATAAACACCTGCGATTTGATTTTTGTAAAATATAGTGTTTACATAATATAGAGTAATGGGTATAAGGATAATTAAATAATATAAATAATTCAGATTACATCAATAATAATGGAGAATATAAATATCAATGGGACCACAAATTTATCATAAATAGTGGTTTTATATATATTTATCTTCATTGTAAAATAGAGAGAAAAATGGAAGCGACACATTTTAAAGAATCCCAATTAATGATTTTGTAGCTTTGTCAAAAAAATGAAGTTAAACCCCACATTCAAAAATTATTTCATGATTTGTAAAAATTCAATTATATATTAGTTTTAAAATAATTTAAACTAACTAAATCACAAAAATAAACTATTCTTAAGTAAGAATCTTTGGAGTGAATTTAAAAAATATATATAATGAATTTCCTTTTCAAACTCTGTTACAAAATATCATACATTACTTTTAAAAAATTTATAAGATACTGATAATATATGTTATCTTATAAAAACATAAAAACTTAAATGTAATTTAAATAATTATGAATTTCTATGATGGTGGTAAAACCGGTTCATGTGGAAAATATTTAAAAAGGTGTTTTTAACACTTTTATTAAGAATGTAGAAAAAGAATGTTTTAGAAAAAATAAAAAATATTTTTTAAAAAAAGTAATTGAAAAATAAACAACTAAAAAATATTTACCTTATGTTTATTTATATAAAAAAATATTCCATGTAATAAGATAATTAATATAGATATGGAAGAGAAAGGTTCCGGAAAAAAGGAGGCATAAGGTCAAACAATCTTACAAACATTACCTCGTAAGTTATGAATATCAAAGAGATGAAAAATAGATAGAATACCTGAAGATAAAAAAAAATAACCCAGTTAGAAGAAAATTTATTTGGTTTATTATAGAAATAATATAAAATTCCCCCCATTGGATTTTGAAATGAAAATAACCTCACAAAAATGTGCAATTGTAAAATAAATAGTCATGAATTTTGTAAAATTCGGATCAAAAGTAAATAAAATTTAGTATATTATATGTTTACTTAAATCCCATGAATTACATGAAATATTTTTTTTGAAAAACATTTATGGGTCAATAAGTATAGCATATAAAATAAATCATGTCGCAAAACATGAAATATATCTCAAGAAATAACAATTGTGACTAGAACCATTACTGATTTTATAAAACGTGTATAAAGACTTCATGAAAGTGATAACATGATATTGAACATTAATTTATTTAATTAAAAAGTGGATGATGATATGATTTTTTATATTGGTATCATATCCATCATATAATGTAAATATATTTGTAATACAAAACACATCTCATTGGTGGAAATCTATGTTGAAAAACCCTTACATAGAATTTTCACTTTGTTTAATATGTTCAAGATTCATATAAAATTATTATATATTTTTTATTAATATGTATCAGATATATATTTATATTTATTTTCCTAGATAACATTCCAGAACTTCTCTTTATAAATATTTTCAAAATTCATTATTAAAATCAATTAATTGGATTTTAACTATTATGTTTCTCATGACTGTTTTGATTTGGTGATTTTGACACTATCACATTGGTCATGAATTCATCAAAATAAGGAATTTAATAATATAATATATATAATTTTTATAAATTAAATACAATTTTATAATAATCCATGTGATTAGGTGATGAAAAATTCATTACATCACATCGTAGAGGTGGTAGTCCACACATACGCACATGTGTGGTTTTCACTTTTCAAAGGATTGAATGACAGGAAATTAGAAAATAGTTTATCTATTAAATGTTATAATTATATTTAAAATATCATATATATATTCATTAAATACATCTATATAAAAATCCACAAGAGTCAGTGAAGAAAAATGTAATATATGGCTTCTTGGAGGTGGTAGTCTGCAAGTATGAATTAGTGACATTTGGATATAACACTAAATGTAAATGAGATAAAAAATAGTTGTACCATTAATATAAATATATTAAATTATATGAAAGATAAATATTTAATTATGTTAATGTGGTCATAAAAAATCAAAGAAGGTTAAAGAAGAATGGTACTTGAAATATCTTGAGAAGAACATATACATCTTCCATGGATAATCTTCTTTGGAATACACCTTAAGAATATTTTGATGGAAATTTTCGAAATACCATGACCTATAGGTTATGTGTAATGGTTTAAGGAAGGTATATGGGTATATATTTTTAGAAATAATGGAACTTTGGTTTTTTTTATAAGTGAGTAGAGGAGATACCCTTTTGTAAGTGAGGGGAGTAGAACCCTTGTAAATACATGTAATATTAAAATAATGTACAATATTTTCCATTAAAATGTGGAATAAATAAGAAACTGTTTTCAGGATTGGAATTTTAAAGTCAAAATTCACACCAAGAATTAAATTTATAAATTATTTAGCGATATTTGAAGCCCTATATCTTTGTATAATCCCCTCATTAAATCTTTTAACCATTACTCTAGTGATTTTTTTTACAATGGTAACTATTCATTTTGGATAAAAATAAAAATAGAATTATTTCATTATTTTAATATATTGGTTAAAAATATAAAATCAATTTTAAAATATAAATTTCCTACTTGGGGTGAAAATTAAATTTAATATATGTATGAAAAATTCAACGAAAAATAGGTTATAGAAAAAAATAACTTTTAAGAATTAAAATGAATTTATAACAAAATCATAAATAAAATTGATTTATATGAAATTTATTGGTTAATAAATAAACTAATGAGATTTACATGACTTCATAAAATGTTCAAAAAATAATATAAATTTTTATTTAATTAATTAATAAGAAGGATAAAAAATAGTTCTTTTTTTATAATCAATCATCACATAGGATTTAAAATGGCATACATGGGTTTCAAAATTACAAATAAAATTTAAAAATGTTTTATTTTAAACATATATTTATTTTATAAAAATGTTTCAATAAACTTTTAAATCGTTACTATATCGTGATAAAGACGTAAAAGTTAAAATATTTACAATGTCTATATTTTACAATATTCACCTAAAAAATAACTTTTCCATAAACATGAAAAAAAATCAACCTAAGTTAATATTGAAATTATTGATTAATAAATTATGTGAATTTCATATAATTAAAATTGTCAAATTTCATAATTTTTCTTTTCATTGAAAACATTAAATATAATTAAAAATTGTTTTTATAGAAAAATAAAAATATTTAATGACATTTTTTCTTAATATTATATAATATTAATTTATAATTTAATTTTTATTAATTCATTAGTCCATACATCAATGTCAATAAAAATATTTGTATTTATTAAAATACAAAATGCTTGAAAATGATTATTTTAAAAGTACCCCTTTTAATGTTGAATGATTTTAATCATATAAAATTAATTATTTATACTTCAATAATTAAATTCATTGATCCAAACAAATTAATAAAAAGTTAGTATCATAATTTATTGTTATATATCTATTTAAAAAAATAAATTGATATATTTCATGACTCGTTTTAGTTTGTAGTTTCATATAGACTAATCTATTTAATATAATGTTATTTAAAGGATAATTATATATTAAAATATAAGTGATTTTCATTACAAGTTTTGGATACATTAATGTATTATTTTAGAATGTTTTTAGGTGTTTTTAATATTTGAAGAAAATCACAAAAATTATGCCTAACTCAAGTTTATAAGAGTATTTATGGTTCATAAGAGTCATTTTGATGGTATTGAAGGAAATTAAGCTATGTCTAGAGATACCTACCCACCGCATTATATACTTAAGATTAAACTTGTCAAGTGTTTATAAAATTATCAATGTCCTTGGAGGGACCACTTATATATGAAAAAGTACACTGTGAAGAGTTACTCTTATATATGGGTAAAACATACATAATATTAACCCTATATGTTTCTAGAAACATGTCTAAGTGTGGGAAACCCTATATATGTGAGGGTTAAGAAATGGTAAATGGGTAATATGTAAAAACATACCCATCATTACATAAGATTTACTTATTTATGTGTAAGAGTCGTTTAGTGGATATGTCAATATGTAAATGTTACACTATATGATATTTAAAAGTAACTATATAGAGAGTTCTAAAAATGGAAATGTCATATATAATAGTAAAATTAGATTTATACTGTATAATTAAATGTAGATATTTGGAAAGGGGGATTTCTAAATGTAAACCCTAGTAAAATATAATTGTCACTCAGAGTCGAGTTGGGAAAATTCTAAAAGTGTTGGGAGTACATTGTGACGCATAAAGGTAAACAATGGGAAATGTATTGTTGTTTTCTAACTATGTAGGGGTCTTATATAAATATGTAAGTGTCTATAAATTAAGAAATTATATATTTATGTGGTTACCTTGTGATAGGTCAGGGTCATCAAGGGAATCAGTAAGGGTAAATAATATAATCTAGCGTATGTGTTCAGATGAGGTAGTTTCTATGCATTAATTTTTAAAAATTTAATTATAAAATTTTATTTTATTTTAATTTATAGTAACCATGTTTTAATTATTTATTATCATTTGAGTGTAATTTATAATTTTTTATGTCATTTTAAAAATTAATTATATTATTTTTATCTTATCTTGTGTTATTTTTTTTATTTTATATGATGTGTAGGTTGAAATGGAAAAATAGAAGAATAATACTTTCATAAAAAAGTGTCATGCTCAATATATCTCTCATACCAGGGCCTACCATCCATTTAATAATCCCATGAAGGGTTATCTAGTAAATAAATATCAAAGGGAAGGCCTGAGAGGGATGAAAAGATATTGAATCCACACACAGTTGTGAGCACATGTGTCAGGGTTAGGTCAAGGCCATCTCGTCTCATGTGTGTCAGTGTGGGCCCCTATAAGTGGTGTGTGACAGTAGCAGGAGGTAATCCCCATTAAAAATTTATAATATGAATATTAAAGAAGAAATAATATAATATATAAATCATTGTATCTATAATCTGATGTGGGATGTGGAGTACTAGGTTAGTATACACATAGCCAAACTAACATTGTTTTGAAGTTGAGGTTCAAATTTATCTTCTGCATTAATTTCATCAATTTTTCCACTATTTTTGCTGGTAATAAACCACATCACTATGCTAAAACCATGGAAAAGAGTTTTGGTGACGTACGGAGCTCCAAATAAAAGGGAATACACCACATCATAGACCAAACATTGCATTTTGGCCACTATTTCTCAATGAAATATAAAGGGAGTTGTGCTGTTGTGGAGTAACTATCTCATAGAATCCTATAAATTAAGAATGAAAAGAATAAGTTGCACCATGGGAAAATTCATTTTACCATTGTGAAAAATAAAGGAAGATAGCCTATGAACAATCTACAGTTAATGGATTCCATTGTTTTGTGGAGGTTCCAAAAAAGTTATAGAAAATGTTTGGAATGGAAAAGGGGTTATGGTTATAGATGTCTGGATATGCCACATGTGTAAACACCCACCCTCAACCATTACATATTCTAGTTAATTTAGACTATAAAACACATTATTTCATTCCAAAAAATATTTTAGTTTTATATTTTTAGAAAATTAGAACAAAATATTATGAAGTAAATTGATACATTACAATTGGATACATATATATGGTATCTATTTTTCCACCAAAGGAAACACTTTGAGTATTAAACATGATTTATTTTCAGGATAAATCTTTACAATATTCTCCTTGAAGTCATCATTCTCTATAATCTCCCAAAAACCCTATAAAAAATTAAAATGTGGGGTGATTACAAAACTCTCAGTAAGGTATATAAAAAGGAAATAAATAAATCATTAGTCTATAAATACGTATAAAAATTTTCCTTTATTTCAAAATAAACATTGGACTCAAAATAAACAATTTTTAACACAAGAAATAACATTTTCATTTTAAATCATTATATCAAACATTTCATAATAACTATTAATGGAAAAATAAAATCTCATCATGTTTTCATGAAAACTTCACAAAGTCATAACATTCATCCATAAATCATAATTTAATTTGCATACCTTATTAACCAAAAGTTTAATAAAAAATCCATACCAAGAATAAATCATAAATGTAACATTTGGCATCATTTTATATCATTATTACATATACTATAGCTCTCATAGCTACACAAGTAGTAACCATCACAGTTAAATTTGGAATAATCATTGTAGTATATTCCCATAATCTCTTAGGGGAGACCTAATTTGTTAACTTTGTCTATTTACACAATTCATTGGAGAGATATGATAGGATCACCCACACTTAGTTTATAACAGAACAAACCATCCTCATAAATAATTACCAATATAAATAACATTATCATCACACATAAATCTTTCCTAAAAAACATTCCAATGGAAAATAACCTTTTCATTTTGAAATCACATATCTTTTTTAAAAGAATTTATACTTATAAATGGTAAATTTTATTCAAAAATAAAATTTTAAATATATAAAGGATCATTCAAATCATTTAGCAATAATTAAATCATGAAAATATTCACATTTTTTGTAATTTTAAAAAATATTCCTTTTTGACTTTTTTTAAAAAAAATAGGAACATTAAAAGAGTGTTTTTAATTGAAATTCCATTACATAAACGATTAAAAACATCCCATTTGAAAAAAATTAAAAAAATAATATATATATATATATATATATTAAAATCAATCCTTTATATATAAATAAATTCATAATTTTCGTTTTAATAACATATACTTGAAAATAGAAATTTATATAATTAATCATTAAAACATTTCAAAAGATGTTTTTTAGTTAAATGGTCCCATACCTTCTGTCTTACTCATCGAAAACATTCATTATTTCTTGGAATAATAAACATATGTTAATTATTTACTTCTTTTATATCCATTTACATGTTTATTATTTCTTTTATTTCACTTATTACCATGTTATAATAAATACTATATTATTTAAGTTCAGGTTGGACGCTTTGATGATGTTCAATTTGTTTGTCCAAAATGACTTCCTTAAATTAAATGTGGTCAAAGATATCATCATTTTATCACATTCAGAATAATATTCACCAAATAATTATCATTTTTATATAATAATTATTCTTTTAAATACATCCATCAAATATGGTAATGTAAAATGAACCATGCTTCAATCATAGATACAATATGTCATAAATACGCCTGAGTAACGTTTCTATTTTTCAAGGATCATTATTTAAAGATGGTAAATATCATTTTAGAGTTTAATAATGATACTAATAATAAATATGACATACTATTTCTTTAAATATAATTATATATATATTTACCACATCATGTGGTGATGGAAAAAGAATCACATCACTTGGTTGAGGTGGTAGTCCACAGATATGGATGAATGGCATTATAAATTTTCTGTATATGGTATGCTATGATCATAAATGATATATTATATTTCCATAATGATAAATATATCAGGAATATCATAAATGAAAATTAATTCCGTCATTATAACTAGTCTTGAGAGATGGATATGGAAAATTAATTACATTGGTTTGCGAGGTGATAGTCCACTTTACACAAGAATATTGAATTATTTTCCCATTCAATGGAAGTGAAGATGGATATGGGTCATGAAACTAATATAATAGTAGATAATTATATGTAGGATATTTTTTTTATTATTTTATCATGTTTGAATAATATTTTATGGAAGTGGGAGATGAAATAAAATAGAAATGGTTGATTAAAAATTGATACCTCATATTTGGGAAACAACCATTTATTAACATCTTTAGCCTTCTACGGTTGGTTTTATAACAAAAATAAGGCCTTCAAAATGTATGGAGGGATTAAAAGATAGGATTTGGTTAGGTTATTTCTGAACCAAATTGTTTTTGATGTAGTTTTAAATGATAAAATAGGTTCCCTTTTATAAGAGAGGTGAGGGGAACACTTTGAATTTCTCAAAAAATTAAATAAATATAAATTAATTTGTCAATTTGAAATGGCTCCAAAGTGATTTATTTAAAATATAATAGGATAATGGATCAAAATAATCTCATAAAAAATTATTTATATAATTTTAATTCAATTTACTACACCTTTCATTTATTTTTAACCATTTTTAACCTCTTTAACGCTTATCCTGAAAATATTAATTTTTACTCTTTTAGTTTAAATATTGTAACAATTATATTAAAAAATACCCTTAATTGGATCATGGTTGATATTTTAAAACATATCCTAATAATTTTTATAAATTAAATCTTCGTATATATTTTATTTCATTTAATAAAATATTATTTATTTTAAATTATCATTAATTTCAATTTTCTACTACTCAGTACATTGAGTTTTACAAATACCAATTAAATAATTTAACATCAAAAAAATATTTAAATACATTCCTAAAAATATAATTTAATATATAAAATTTTTCTATTATATTAATTATCATAAATTATATTTATTTTAATTTATATATTATCATTCATTTGATTTCCCCATTAATTAAATAATTACAACATCAGTGTTGGGCATAAATTTAAAATAATTATTCATTTACTAAATTTAAAAAATAAATTAAAGTGTTTAATATAAATATATTATACTAAAAAAATTCATATTTCAATATATATTTTAGATAAAACCATATTAAATGTATTATTTTTATTAAAAATAAGAGTGTGACATGTTTGTCTTTTCTTTAAATAAAATATTATGAAGGTCATAATCTAATCAATGTGGCCATAAATTGTAATTTAACCAATACGTGAGTTATTATAGACAAATATGTCTTATCCAATAAATTTATTGAATGTTTTAGGGTTATTTTATAATCCTTATTATTTTATGTTAACCCTTAAATACATGATTTAACATTTATCAGGGTAAGAAACAAAATTATTAATGTTTCTAATCATATTGATGAAATTAATATTATTTACCTAATTACTAAATTTGGAGCTCTTGATTCCAAATATGGAATCATTTTTTTAAAAATTCAAAAATTATATTTATAGATTTTAATTTATAATTAAATCAGCACAACACAATGAAAACAGTTTTTCCGAAAAATGTTTTTTTCAAAAATAAAATTATTTTATATTAAATTCAAGTATAATATTTAAAAAAACAAAATTTTATTATTTTAAATATAAATTAAAAAATTAAATTATAAAAATAACTTATAATATAATTTTAATTTATAAATACTTGAAAATTAAATGAACTTTTCAATAAAAAATGCTATTTTCACTATACATTGAAAAATAAAACCTTCCATAAATTTCTCAAAATTTCACCATAGAATAATTTTGATATGATGATTTTAAAAATAAAATTTATTCCATCAAATAAAATTTATAAAATTTTCACAAATTAATTATAGTATTTGGCATTAAAGAATTAAAAAATAATTCTTGATGAACGTGTATTTGAATAATAGAATGACTTTACTATTATTATGTTATTACATTTATAAGAATTAATTAGTAAATTATTAATGGGTAGGGAAATTTTATAATTCAAAAATAATTTCACTCCCATCATTTTAACAACTAGGTTATAATGGTTACATAATCCTAATATTTAGTTGTTTGTTTCTGCTCAGTGTTTTGTATCTTGTACGTTATTTAATATAGTATTTAATTTTAATAACCCATGATATAACATTCTCTCCCCCTGAAAATTTCATCAAAATTTTTTTGAACATGGGATCAGTAGCTATGTTTTGGGTTTTCCAAATACCTTTGTTGAAATCCCACATTGGAAAAAAGATTAATAAAACAACCAATTTAAAATAAAGAAAGGGAGGTATGAAATTCATCTGGAATAAAACATATTTATGTTTCTATGTGACACCCAAGTTCTAATAAATATTTATTTAAAACATGGTCATGAGAAAGTGAACCATCAAGAGAACCATAAACTTATGATGGTTTAAATGGTCAACGATTTTCATGAAAAAAATTTAAGAGATAATTTTTTTGTTTTAAGATCATTTTTATTGAATTATTAAATTAAATTACTTATATATATAAGAACATGAGTAAATAGACATACTTGGAAATTATAGTTTCATCTTTTAATCAACTTACATAAAAATCTCATTTTTTGATCCAAACGATGAGTATTTGAGATGAATTTTTCTAGCATGTAATATTATAATCAACTTATACTGATCATCATATCCAAAAAGGATGAAAATATATTCCTCCAATATTTTGATATTAAAAAAAATTGTTCAGATAAGATAAGACAATTCTCTAAAATGAGTAAAACATCAAATGAGTAAAAATATCATTTTGTCTCTTGAAAATTTAATACCCAAAGATCAACATAAATCATTCAATAATAATCCTTAAAATTACTTAATAATATTCGAGAATAATATTGAAACCTAGAAAAACAAATGGTCTTTATCACATAGTCTTCCAAGATAATTATGATATTTATCTCCAAATAGCATCAATTTCTCTCTTACCAAAATGTACATACTAAAATTATGTAATATCCAAGATATTTCAGTCATTTACATACATCATAAAGCCATAAAAATATAATTCATCATTTATTATTCATATTAAATGTCATATTATTCTTCTTCACATATTCCTTTAATGCTTCCCAAAATTATAATGATCTTCTTTCAAAATAATATTACTCAGCTAATCAACAAATAAATTTTCAATACAATGGTATTATATATGATATGAAATATTTTCCCAAAATAAACTTATTCTTAATATAGAAAAACATTTATAAAAAATTAAAAATTCATAATAATTTGGACTTTATGTAGGTTAGTTATTAGTGATACACCCATGTCTATCATCATTTGTGGGTTCAAACCTCCTGGAGTTGCTAGAAGTGATGGGTGAACATATAGTCTATAGGATATCCTATTCTAAAAATATATTATTTATATATCATTAAGAAGAATATGATAACATCCTAAATATAACCTAAATATATTCAATATTAATGAAATTATTCAACCTAAATGGATATATTATACATTTCATTTTGTATCCCAAAAACTAAAAAACCATAAATTCCTCAAAAAATAAATACCTCTAGAAATATCATTTGTCCCCATATATTTAATAAAATAAATCCTAAAAATAGATTTCTAATACATTTATCATATTATAAACCTTAAAATTATAATTCCATTATGGTATTTATAAATCATATGATAATCACACATGAAAACATCATAATCTCCAATGTTTTCAAAACCCTACTCTGATACAAACTGTAAGGACCCAGACTTAAACATTATATATTCTAGTGAATTTATACTAGGAAATAATTTATTTCAGTCCAAAATATCTTTTAGGGCTAGAGTTTTATATAATTAAAATAAACTTACAAAGTAATCCCTTATGTTACAATTGTACGCTTCTATGTAGTACCAATTATTACCACCAAAGGAAACCCTTTTAAAATAAAACATGATTACATTTATTGATAAATATTCAAAATTTTCTTATTTAACTCATTTTGTCCCTAAAATATCTTAAATCATATGAAAAACATTTTACTAATGTGGGATGATCACAAGAATCTAAGTAAGGTACACAAAAATAAATAATGAAATCATTAATCCATAAATACTTTTAAAAAATTTCCTTTTTTTAAAATAATCATTGGTCTCAGAATAAAAAATTTCTTAACCAATAAATATCATTTTCTATAAAAATAATTCCATAAAACATTTCATAATAAATCATAAAGTAAAAATAATGATTCATAATTGTTTCATGAAAAAATTTCACAAAGTTATAACTTTCATTAATAAATCATACGCTATTTAGGTTGGCTTATGAATCTATAAGAGTCCTATAAAATCCATAGATAAAATCAATATTAAAATTAAACTGTGGAATAATTTTCATATCACACATACATATACTATATCTGTCATGGATATATAGGTAGTAACCATCAGAGTTACATTTCAATTACAATCCAAATATATTCCCATAATCTCAAAAGAGAAACCTAATCAGTTAACTCTATCACTATAACTAATTCATTAGAGAGGTATAATGGTCTCACCTGAAATAAATTTATAATCGAACCACCCATCCTCATAAAAAATTACTAATAACTGTAACATAATAATAACACAAAATCATTAGTAAAAACATTCTTGAGGAAAATAAACTTTCCCTTTTAAAATCACTTTTATTTTTAAAAACTATGTAGTTATAAATGAAAAAATTTTATTTGAAAATAATCTTGTAAACATATAAATGAATAATAAAATAATTGTAGCATAATAATAATTGGAAAATATTCTTAGTCCATATATGTTAAGAAAACATTCTTTTTTTCTTTTTTAAAAAATAAAAATAAACTTTAAAAGAGGGTCTTGAAAAGAAATACCCCTACATTGAATATAAAAAATTTCCCATATTGAAAAAATTAAAGAGAAATTATTAAGTTTCCTTTTAAAAATATTCATTTATATAGAAATAAATTTTCGAAATTAATTATAATAATTTTGACATGAAATATAGAGATTTATAAAATTAATCTTTGAAACATTTCTAATGATGTTTTTACTTAAAGATTCTCTTACCGTCTATCTGACTCGTAAAGTACATTGTTTATCATCCAAAATAATAAATATTGGTTAATTATTCACTTTATTGAGAAATGTTTTCATGTTTATTATTCATTTTATTTCACTTATTATAATGTTGTTACCATTAAATAATTATTTTCGTTTAGGTTGAATGCTTTGATGATATTCGATTCGTATGTCCAAAATGACTTTGGTATGATGGCTATAGTAAAACAGAATTTCATTACATATTATAAAGAGTAATATTATTGAAATCATTATCATTTTTATATATAAATTATAATTTTAAATCCACACAAAAATTATGGTTATGAAAAATTAACCATGTCATAATCATGGAGATGGTAGGTCGAATGCATGCATGAGTAACTTTTCCATTTCTTAACAATCAATATAGAAAGGATGTAAATATAATTTTACATTTTTTTAAAGAAAATTATATCATATATAATATATAAATTCTTTAAATATACTTATATATATAATCCACGTGATGTGGGGATGAAAAAAAATCACATCACTTTAGGGAGGTTGTAGTTCACACAAACACATGAATGACATTATCAATTTTCTGTGCATGGTAAGGTAAGAATTTAAATGATATATTATCATTATAGATTGATTAATATTTCATGAATAAAATATATATACATTAATTACATCATTATAAATATTCTTCATATATAGTTATAAAAGATAAATTACATCGGTTCGTGAGGTGGTATTCCACCATACACAGGAATGGTGAATTCATTTCCAATTTCATGGAAGTGGAGATAGATATGGGTTGAGGAACTAACATAATAAAATATTCTTATGTTAATTATACTGGATATAATAGTTAATAATTTTTGAAACATTTTTTTATGGATGTGGGAGAAGAAATAAAACAAAAACACTTGATTAAAATGATATATCTTTTTTAGAAACCCAGTGTTGATTAACAAATTTACCCTTCTAAGTTTGGTGTTACGTAGAAACTAAAGAATCCAAAATATGGTAAGGAATTGTAGAAAATTATTTGGGTATGGATTTAATAATAAAAAAATTTAATTATTTTTAAATGATATGAATTGGTTATCTTTATAGAGGAGTGGTGTGGCACACTTGGAATTTCTCAAAATAGTAAATTAATATAAATTAATTTTCAGTTTTATATGGCCCCAAAATCGATTTATTTAAAATATCGGATGATGATGAGTATAAAAACTCTCATAAAATAATTTTATATAAGTTTATGTCATTTTATTACCCGTATCATTTAGTTTTAACCCTTATTTTACTCGTTTAACTCTTATTGTGACAACATTGATTTTTACTTTTTAAGGGTCAATATTATTACTATAAATTGATAAAATACCAATAATTGGATCATGGTTGACATTTTAAAATATATAAAAATAATTTTTCTGAATTTTATATTTTTAGGAATTTTACATCATTTAATAAAATGTTATTTAATATAAAATATCATTAATGTCATTTGTTACACTATTCTTACATTAAATTTTAAAAATATTAGCACGATAATAAATCATCGAACCAAGTATTTTAATAAATTTATAAATTTTAAATTTTTTCTATAAAGTTATTTTATTAAATTTATTATCTCATAAAATTTTTATTTCAATGTTTTTGAAATAATTAATTTTTTTTTTTCAATAATTAAATAATTAATATATCAAGGTTGTGAAATCGATTTAAGGTAATTATTAATTAAATAAAAATTAAAAATAAATTATATTTTTGAATATAAATATACTATATTTAAAAATTCAATTTATATTAGAAAATATCTTCTCGATAACACAATATTAAAAATATTATACTCATTAAAACCAAGAGTGTGACATGTTAATCTTTTCTTTAAATAAATTACATTAAAGGCCATAATCTAATCCAAGATGCCATAAATGGTAATATAATTGAATATTTAATCATTATGAATGAATTTTACTCATATGATAATTTTTAATCATGTTTTATTGTAATTTTATAATCCTTATTGTTTTATTTTCACTTTGAATTGCCATATTTACCCTTTATCGTGGTTACAATAAAATTACTAATGTTACCTTTCTTATTGTCTAAAATATTAAAGTTGATAAATTTTCTAAATTTTGACCTCATGATTCCAAATATAGAATAAAATTTTAAAAATTCAAAATAATTTATTTTTGGTATTTAATTTAAAATTAAATTGGAAAAATGCAACAAAAAAAAGTTTTTTTGGAAAAATGACACTTTTAAACATAAAATGTTTTTATACAAAATGAAAGTTCAAAATCCATTTAAAAAAATAGTGGTATTATTATAAATAAAAAGGAAAAAAATTAAATTTTAATAATGATGTAAACTATAATTTTTTATTGTACATACCTGAAAATAAAATTCAATTTCTAGGAAAATTGGTATTTTTCACTCTTCAATGAAAAATAAAACAATCCAAAAAATCTTAAAAATTTCACCATAGACTAACTTTTATATAAATATTTAAAAAATTGTATTTATTTCATTAAATAAATTTTCTATAAGTAATAGAAATTAAATACATTATTCTCCCACAAAATCAATAAAAATTATTATTTAAGAAAATGTTTTTGAAGAATAAAATGACTCGACTAAAATAAAGTGATTAAATTTATAATAATTAATTAATTTATTATTAATTATTAGGACCATTTTATATTTCAAAATACAATTTATTCTATCCAATTTTATCACTAGGTTATGATGATCACATAATAATAATATTTAGTTATTTACTTAAGCTCAAAGTTGTGTATCTTTTACACCATCGATCATATTTCCTTCTAAAAACACACGATGTTACAACAGGACATGTATGGCCTTGAACATTAATAAATGGATGTGTCTTAGTATCTTAGTCTATGTCATAGGAAGTTTTTTACTTTTAAATTTAAAAAACAGAAGAATTTTGGAATATCCAATCAAAGTGACTAGATACGATATTTTGGGGAGATCCAATATATTATTCTTCACGAGCCTTCACCAAAATTTAGAAGAGGATACTAAATTTAAATTGAGAATAATCAGTTAAAAAATTAAAAGGATAATTCTGGTTCAATTGGATAAGAATACTCTCCCTCTCTCATTATTACATGAAGGCATACTATAAGATAAGGACTTCCACATGGTTAATAATATATTCAAAAAATGGTGGTTTCGGTCAAGTCTAAGAGGAAAAATAAATGGGTAAAATGAAAATTTAAACTATAAGGACAAGTGAAATAATTGTGTTATGTTTCTACCTATAAATAGAGGATATTATATAGTGTAGAATAGAGTAGAGATCCAGACATGGACGGACCCAAAACCAAGAATTTCAATAGAAAGGTGGAGGTTAGACTCAATGTTAGGATGATAATGTATGAGGAAAGTGGGATATCTCTATATAGATTATAAAGTGATAGTGGATAAGAAGGTCCATCATCAACCATGTTGTTTCATATTTATATATTTCATTTTCTATTTTTTATCTATAAAGTTAAATATATATATCAGTGTAAAAGTAGTAACCATATGTTTTTATTTTCTTGTACCACTATTAATGTTAATATAACATTATATTACATTCCACAAATTCATTATGTTCATGTTAATCAAGAATAGTAAACTTGAAAAACATAGTAATCAAGGGAAGGTAGATTTGATAAACATGATGGGTATCTAAACCTTTGATATCATCATTTAATTAATTTCAATTTGACAATAATCAAATTATCTCATTCAATTGATTAGTGAGAGTGATGAAATTTAGATTAAGAATCTAAATTTGGTAAATGGGAGTGGGGGAGTGAGAGTTAACCTTAATATTAACTTTTATTTCATGATTAACAATAATAAATCTAAATATATTATAGCCAACCTTGATATAAGAGTTAAAAGATTTGTGTAGTTCTAGTTGAGGACGAGAAAAAATAATATTTCCCCTAGAAATTATCATGACTACGGGATTTGATGTAAATTTGTGAAATACCAACCTCGAAATCAACTATATTCTCTTCATCCTATTTCATTATTCTTTATTCTATCCAAAAGTATCTCTCATGTATTTTAGTTAATTTATTTCTTTTAAAACATTTGACATACATCAAAACTATTAAACACTAATAACTCTTTTCCTCATTGGATCGACCCCATATTAAAACAATTCTATATCTAAGTAGTTATCATAGTTCGTTGACTATGAATTTTTATACTTATTTCCTCGATATAATTAATTAAACTTGTTGGAAATGTCAAACCTAATTTGATGAGTTAGCATAATAAATTAGTTTTTAAAATTTAAATCACTAAATGTCTTATTTTAATTGATAATAACTGTGTCTTAATTATTTATTATCAATTTTGGGTAATTTATAATTTAAAATGGCATTTAAAAAAATAAAAATTAAATTAAATTACTTTTTTTTCATCTAGTTTTTTATGATTTGTGTGGGTTGAAATTGAAAAGTATAAGAATAAGAATTAGAAAAAAAGTGACCAGCCTATGATATCCCTCAAACCGTGGTATTTAATTTATTTATCATGTCGAAGTAGTGTTGGGCAGACAAGAAATCCCATGCGAAATGACATATTGTGTGGCATTGAAGAATATAGGATACTCATATAGGTTAGTACATGTGTAGTGGTTTGAACAAATATTTTTGGTTTCATGTGTGATTACACAGGACCATGTAAGTGGTGTGTGAGTGTAGCGGGAGCCCATCATTTTAGCAGTATTTAGAGGAACTGATTCACTAAGAAATAATGTTATGGAGTGGCGAGTGGAACTTAACTCTGATATGGGTTACGTGGTTCGAGGTTACTATGCACTAAACTAAACCGAAAGTTTTTTGAGTTAAGTTCATGCATCATCTTCCTAAATCATCTCAATCATGTTAACATCACTATTATTGTGTCCCAAAATACTGTAATACACCACATCCAAGGTAATGAAGAATATATTGTGTCTTGGGGAGCTAAAAACAAATTATTAGGTGCTTCAATATGAACCAGACATTGCATCTTTTACATTATTGCATGATGGAAGCTAAAGGGAAATGTTACACTATTGAGTCGTTGCACAATGGTAGAAAAAATTAAAAATATTTCCTATGAAGTATCTATGTTGTAGGGATTCCATTATGCTGTAGAGGTTCTAAAAAGTTTATTAATGAGGTTCCAAAGAAAAAGGAGGCTTTGAATGTGGACATCCTGCTATGTTGCAGGCCATGTATGGCCACGTGCATGTTGTAATGATTGTGTCATTGAAACTCATTATATTACATTAAAAGGATATAATTATAAATTTCAAAATCCCAAAAAATTTAGGTTATCCATGAAAAATTAAACATAAAAAATTTGGAGGATATCTAAGATTGTATTGGGTGTGATACATCTACCCAATTTCACGGAGGATATAAAATTTTAAAATATTAGTTTTAGTTGAAAATTTAAAAATAGAATGCTAGTTAAAATGGTGGATCTTAATCACCTTATCTCATTTATAATTGAAGAAATACTTTAAGATAATGTCTTCAACATAGATGATAAAATATTAAACTAAAAATATGGTTGTGTCGAAGAGAGAAAATACACTAGGGAATTAATGATTTGATCTAAAAGTAGAAATATACAAATTCAACAAAGTAACTATCTATAAATAGAGGATATGTTAATATGTTGAAGGGAGGAGAGATCCAATACTTGAGGGATCCAGAACTAAGACATTTCATAGATATGTAAGAGGTTTCACTATGAGTTATGATTCTATCATAGGAGGCTAGTGGGATATCTCTATCCGACATCCGACGTGAGATTAGTGGATAAGGGTTATCATTAACCATGGTGTTGCATAATTAATACTTTAATATTTTTCTTTTCTATATAAAAAATTAAATTCATATTTCTGTGTGAGTGTAATATGTGTACATTTTCATTTTTATGCAGTTTCTTTATTTTATATCTAAATTTCTATTCATTTCCCTCAAACGCATAGTATTCATGTTACTCAAGAGATTAGCCTTGAATAACTAAGTATTCAAGGGAAGGCAAAGTTTATAGACATAATGATTATCTAATCCTTTTAGATCATATTTTAATTTGTATCATAGAAAATTTAGTCAAATAGTATCCTCTAATTGCCTAGGTGGAGTGATTTTATTTAGAGTATGAACAAAAATGTGATAATAGGGAGTGTGAGACCGAGATATGACCTTAACATCACCTTCTATTTCATGATTAAACATCATGAATCAAAATTATCCATAGATAACTATTAAATATTATCTAGTTGATCAAGGTAGTTATACTTGATGAGGATAAGCAACACCAGTAAAACCAATAATTATCAAGGCTAGTGGATTATATGTAAATTTTTTAAACAGCATATTCAACATAAATTATTTTCTTTTCATTATATTTCATTATTTTTGAGTTATTCTAAACAAGAATATTAATTGTTTTAGATAATTTATTTATTTTCAACATTGTGAAAAATTTAAGAACTGTTAAACCATTATAACCTTTTACTTCTTGGGACTAACCCCATATTATAACTATTCTAGGTCCTAAAAGTCAGTGTAGTTGGGTGACTATAAAATTTTATTTTGATTTCCCAAATAAAATTAACGACTCATTAGGTGATGTTCAAACTAGCTTTATTATTTGGGATGATGAATTTATAAATTAAATATTTAGATAAAAAATTAACCACTCTATTATATTTTCTAATTTTAGATTAGATTATTTTTCATTCTTGTTTTATTTTATAGAGTGGTATTTTTTGTTTGTGATCTTATGAGTAACAATAATGGGGAACATATTTTTAGAATACAATTATAAAACCTCTCACATAAAGTTGAATAAATATATATAATATTTCATGAACAAGGATGGGATAAAAAAAGAAAACCAAGAGAATCACAAATCCACTATGATCATTAAAAATTACTCCAAAGTATGAAATTTAATTTCATTGAAGAGATCTTACTCCATGAAATCATGGATAAATAAGCTAAAAAGTTGGAAACCAATAATGAGTTCCACTATGAAGATATATTTTGAATTATAATTGAATATATGTCTGGATCTATGTTAAATTTATTTTCTATTTAAAATTCTAAAATTTACAAGGAGAATACCCTTACACATGAGGATAAGGTTGATAATGAAGTGAAATAAGAAGTATTTTAATAATAATAAGTAGAAGGGAAACATTTTTTATGGAGTTTGGATCATTTAATTTGTGAGAAAACGTGTATGGATTCTGGTTACCATGTCCTATTGAGAAATAAGAAGTAGAGGAACCCTCCACTGCTAGAAAAGAAGAAAACTATGATGACAAAGAGACTGGGATAATGAAATTTGGAATGATACTTTTTTTTTATTATAGAATACATACTCTATATATAAATAGAAGGAGGTGTTGATACTGAAAATGATGAGTTGAGTATAGTATTTAAAGAAATACATCCACCAAAATAAGGAAAATAGGAGTTTTACGAGGTATGGATATCCCACTATCTTGTATTCCAAATAGTGGGGTTGTAGAATACATGGTACATAACTCAATAATAATAATAAGAGATTCTAAAGAGGAGGAAAGGTATAAAGGGTGCACCATACATGAATAATATAAAGAATTAATTAAATTTGATTTAGTTGGCTCTATACCCTACTCCTTTCACATGATCTAATTTATAATGTCAAACATAACAACATAAATAAAGTATCTTTTGAGATTAAACCTAATTTTTCAATTATTTAATTTATTTGTTAATGGTTTAATTTTAAAACAATTGACGTATCCCAAACCTATCAATTTTGGGATTTAATTGCACGAACCATTTCATTTTACTATTTTCATTTCCATTTTTGTCTATTAAACAAAAATAAAGTAAGAATAAAATAGAGAAGTGCATCCAATTAAAAGGGGAGAGATCATTAATTTCCAACAGTTACTTTTACTAAAATATTTTTTAGAATCTGTTTTTTGTATTTAAGGAGAAAAATGAATGCTCATGCCTATATTAATGTTATACTTTTGATCAATGATACTCATAATTTTTTTAGAACCCCATGATTCCATGTTTTAATTTTAATATTTATTTAATTGAACATGTAATATATATATATATATATATTGGATTATTAGATTAAAACCTATTTATTTCAATTAAATGAATCTTTTTTTTTTCTATTTTAGTCATAGGTTTCTGAAAATTATCATATATCTTTCATGCTTTGAATTTCATAATTTCATGTTGATTGGATTATTTATTATGACAAATTACATGGTTTATTGACTCAAATTACATGCTCTTATTACTGAGAGGGTTTTAAACCAAATATTTACTATCCTAAATTGTAAATTTCTTGAGGGAGCTTGGGATATATTACCTTATAGGATTTGGATTTGAACATTTCAAAATACTAATTGAAAAAATTCAATTTAAAAATTATTGAGGTATTTTATTTAATGTAACCACTATCCCAAAGACAAAATTAACACTAATTATCCTTTTATCCCCTAGATACCATGAAATTACTTTTATTAGAATAATCCAAATTTCACAAAACTTTATCCATTCCTACTATAATCTCATGTTTTTCATAATTTTAAATATAAAAGTGTGGGGGAATGTGAATTCGTAGTAGAAAGAGAAATTTCTTACTGATTAAAATGTATTGTGTGTTTTATTGGGTTTTTGAGAATATATATACCTTATTTCATTTTATTTCATTCTTACCCATCTATGAAAATGAAAAAAATAAGGGTTGAGTTTTAGAGGGTCAAAAATCATCAACACGTGACCAATGAGTTTTATCATTCAGGGTTCTGTGATTAATGTATGAATTATCCTAACTAAATTTTCAAAAAATAGAAAATTTTGATGAAAAAAATTGGTGTAACACAATCTTCATTTTTATTATCCAAGGATGAACTTGATCTTAAGAAGTGTGGGAGTTTTCATTTCATCAAGAGGACACTTTCATTGAATTCATTCTCATTATCATACATGAAATTATAGATTAAACTTTATTTTTTACACTAAAACTATTTTCCTCATTTTCTATCATCCTATAACATCAGAATCATTGGATCCATATTTGAAAGTTCTCTTGATTTCTAGTTATATTTTTTCCTACAATGTAGAGAAAGTGTATCATTCTCAATTTCATAAGTTTGGGGAAAGTACTCAAGTTATGAGGAAAGATTCACATTTTGGTTTTAAATTAAATTATTAGATAAGATAAAAATTTATTTAGGTAAATCATGAATTGTCTTGTTAATAATATTTAATTAAAAGACTTTAACAGAATAGAGGAAAATATTTATCACTTATTTGGGAATAACCATTTATATTGTATCTAGTGAGTAGTTTTCATAATTTTTCATATATGACCCATAAAATTATCTATATCTACAATTATAAATTTCTTTTTCTTTAATTTTTTATTTTGAATATTGGTAAAATGGGAATTTTCATTCAATTCAAATTAGAAATGCATTATTGAGAACAATCATGGTTTATATATGGGGTATTTGATGAGATAGTTTTTATGCAATAGTTTTAAAACATTAATTGTTAAATATAATTTATTTTATTTTATAATACCCATTTTTAATTATTTATTATCATTTTTGGGTAATTTATAATTTTTAATGTCATTTTGAAAAAATAAATAAAAATAATTGTTTTTTATCATGTTTTAATTTTATTTTTTTATGTATTGTATAGGTAAAGATGGAAAAAATAGAAGAATTTGTTATAGTAAAAATTTATATAGCCTAAGTTAACACTATACCCAAGGTATTCCATCTATTTAGGTAGCCCAAAAAAGGGTATTCTAGCCAAGAAATCCCATAGGGATGGCCTGCTATGGTTACATATGAGAGTATAGGATTTACGTAGGTATGACCATGCACATAGGGGTTGGGATAAAGAACAATGGGAATGTGTGTGTTGACACGGGCCCATGTAAGTGGTGTGTGAGTGTATCTAGATCCCACCCCTATAGTAGGATTCTGAGTGGAAGTATTCACAATAAATAATAAAAATTATTGGCAATCATATATCTACTCTAATTTGGAATTCACGATAATAGGTTACAATGTACTTAATCAAACGGATACCATTTAGAACTAAGGTCATGTGTTGTCTTCCTCATTTATTTCATTCACACCATAACCCTTTATATTTTACCATAGACCACCATAATATTCATCATCTATGATATTCATTATAGTTCCCTAGGGAGATCAAACCAAAATTGGATGTATTGCACATTGGACTAGCCACAATGTCTTATCCACTACTACTCAAAATAAGATTAAGGGAGTTGTGTCATTACATTGTCAATACACTAGGGATTCCAATTAATTAATAATTAATAAAATTAGTTACAAAATAGGATAAGTCCCTACACCAGGATGAAAAATATTGGATGATGGACTCATAAGGAACTATACTATAGGTATTCCATTCCACTGTGGGGGTGCCAAAAATGGCAGTAGAAATGTTTGAAAGGAAAAAGTAGGTTGTGTTCTTGGATTTACAGCAGCATTATTGGCCATTAATGGGAATTAATAGTTAAAATTATTGTTCTATAGTAACTAAATCCACATCAAAGGAATAATTTTTCAATAAATTTCAAAATACCAAGTATTTATGGTTATATAAGAAAATGAACTACATTTAATATTTAGGGGTGCTACAAGATAGTATGGTTCATAATCCTTCACCATAATGTTAATGATGATAAGAAATTTCAATGGAGTATCTTCAACTAAGAATTTAAAAAGAAGATATTAGGTTAACCTGTTGATCCTACTCTCCCTATCTCATTAATACTTGAAGGAATAATATAATATACAAAATTACCCATGGATAATACTAGATTCAAAAAAGTTGTTTTTGGGAAAGTAAAAGTGAAAAAATTAAATGAGGGAATCAAAAATTTAAAATGAAATAAGAGGAAAGATAATTCATAGAAGGTGGTTCCAATAAAAAAGGATATGTTATTATGCAGAAGGTAATAGAGATCCAGACCCAAAGGGACCCAATACTATCAATTTTAATAGATCCAAAGGACGTAACATTTCTAGTTATGAAGCTAACTTATATGGAAAGTGGGCGATTTCTATCTAAAATTTGAAGTGATATTGGAGGATAAATCTCATCATTAAACATGATAATTTATAATTAGGACATTATTTTTGAGGATTTATTTTAACTATGTAACTTTGAATTAATATGACGGTGTGAAAGTAATAAGCATATATTTTATTTTTTGTGATGCACTTATATTTTTGATCTAAAATTATATTTCATTACCCTAATGACATAGTATTCATGTTAATTGGTTGATTATACATGAATAAGTAAGTATTCAAGGGAAGTTTAAGTTGATAAATAAGATGAGTATATAAACCATTGAGTTCATTTTTTCAATTAGTATCACATTTAATTTAATCAAATAATATCCTCTTATTTTACAAGAGATTTATTAGATTTAGAAGAATAAGCTCAATGTGGTAAATGGAAATGGGAGAGTAATAGATGACCTAAAAATTACCTTTTATTTCAATATTAAACATTATTCTTATAAATTGGTTATATGAAACATTGAATGAATAGAACGATGATTTTAGTAGATATTATTGTGGTTAAGAAGAAACACTAGTTACACAAATAATTTTCATGGATAATGGTTAAGAGGGGAAATTATGGAAATTCATCCCTGAAATTAATTTTCCACCCTTCATCCTATTTCATTCATTTTTTTTCAATCAAAACAAACCTCTCAATTCGATAAGTTAATATAGTACTTTTTCAAAATCATGATAATCTGTGAAATAATTGAACACTTATAAAAACTTTCCTTGGGGGAATTACCTTATCTTACCACTATTATACATTCTATTAGTTTGTGAATTCTGGTGACTATAAATTCATTTTGTATTTATTTAAAGGAAAGAAATATTTATTTAGAAAAATTAAAAACATGTCTGAAAAAGTTAGTTTTTATAAATTAAATTTTAATGCTTAAATTGTTAAATAATTTATTTAATTGATAATATCCATGTTTAAATTATTTCATATCATTTATGAGTAATTTATATTTTTTATGATTTTTTAATCAAATAAAAATAATTATAATACTTTTTACCCTGTTTTATTTTTATTTTTTTATGTGATGTGAATGGGGAAATGGAAGTTGTGTGTGAGTTCAGAACGAGACCATCCCCACAATAAGATTCTTAGACAAAGATACCATGATATATTATATGAAGGAGTGAATTGAAAATCTCAACTTCAGTGTTGGATGTACGGTACAAGGTTATTTTTCACTTAAAAAACAATGATGTTTCAAGTTGAGGCCATGTGACATCTTTATTGTTCATTTTATCCATACTATTGACACTTTATCTAGGATACCAACCAACACACCACACAAAAACCATTTGTATGTGGCTTAGTGACATTGGGTGATCAATCAAAAAGAGTTGGTGATATACCATAGACAAAAGGTTGTGTTTCTACCACTACATCTCAAAGAAAGATGAAGGGAGATTCATAGTTGTTGAGTTGATACACAATGGTTAAACATGGTGGAAGATCAACTATTAAAGATATATTTTATATGGATTAAAATATTCCATAAAGTTGAAAAAAATTGAATTGGTGAGGTTTAGAAATAAATGGATGTAATGGCCATAGACATCGACATACACTATAAACCTTGCCTGACCAGAAACATGTTCAAATATTTGTGTTATAGTAACTTACTCCATGCTGTAGATAGTATTTACATGATAATTTCAAAATATCAAAAAAAATTTGTTATTCATTAAATGATACGACATGCTATATTTTGGGAAGCTCTAAGATTGTATTACCCATCATCCTTCAATCCAATTTTAATGTGTATAAGAGATTTCAAAGGGGAAACATTGAAAGAGAATTTAAAATGAGAGTAAAAATTAGACTGGCCAAACCTATTATCCCTCTCTTATTGAAAATTGGATTCATTCCATAATATAAGGAGATCCACATGGATAACACTAGAATCAAAATGGAATTTTTTATTAGAGTTAAAGAAATAAAAATATGTTAGAGAATTATGAATTTGAACTAAAAGTGGAGGTTGCTAAATTCAAATATTGTGTTTCCTATAAATGGAGAATATGAAGTTTTTTAGAATAGAGGAGATATCTAGAAGTAGTGTGACCTTGAACTATGACTTTTGATCAATTGGAGGAGGTTCCACTACTTGTTAGAATGCTAATGTAGGAGGAAAGTGGTAGATCACTATACATATTCCAAAACCAAAGTAGAGGGAAAGGTTTATCATAAACCATGTAGCTTCATAACGAGGAATTCCATTTTCAATTTTTATTTTTACCATATTACTTTTAATTGATATTTCATTTATAAATTAAGAAGAATATTTTTTCATTTTTGTGCAGCACTTTTATTTTAGATCTCATTTTATATTCAATTCCCTTGAATGCATAGTATTCATGTTAATTGAGTGTTTTTCTTTGAATAACTTAGAATTCATTAGAAGGGTGAGTTTATAAAGAGGGAGAGTATCTAAAATTTTAGATCATATTTCAATTTTTATCACTTTTATATTAATCAAATCATATCAACAAATTGTCTAGCGAGATTGATGTTATTTAGAGGATAAACCTAAATGTAATTAACTGGAGTAGGAGAGTGAGAGACAACCAAAACATCACATTTAGTTATGATATTAGAAATCATAAAAATAAATTGGTTACAATAAACATATAAATAGAATCCAATTTATTTATGTTGTTATAGTTGAGTCTGAGAGTAAACACTTATTACACTTAGAATAATCACTGTTAATGGATATGATGTAAATATTTGAAAAACCGTCTATAAAATTAAGTATAATCTCTTAATCATATTTTAATATTATTGGGGAATTCCAAACTACATTTCAATTATTTTATTTAATTTTGTTCATTTAAAATTATTGAATAATTATGAAAGTATTAAACACTTATAATCCCTTCCTCGTGGTACTAACACCATATTACCAATATTCTAGTTCCTACTAGTTGGTGTAATCGATGACTCTAAATTTAAATTTTGATTTCCCTGAGATAATTTTCTATTCATTTGGGTGATGTCCAAATTTTCCTTATTTTCAGGGATAAGGGATTTATAAGTTCAATAATTAGATAATTACTTTACCAACACTTTTCTTATTTTATATTTTAAATTAGTTTATTTTTATTCCAATTATATTTGTTCCAATGTATATTTTTTTGTGATATAAAGAATTATAAGGTAGGAAAACATCTAATTTTTATCCAATTATTAACCCTCTCGTTAAAAATTGAGTAACTCACTAAGGATATTCAAGAACAAGAATGGGAGCATCAAGGTAACCCAAGAGAACCACAACTACACCTTGGAATGGAAATATTCCTCCATATTATGAACTTAGAATTCAGTAAAGGGAATTTACACCTAGAAATAATTGATAAAGAAATTTAAAAAGGAAGAAACCGGGGATGAGATCCACTATGAAGATTCATTTGGTTGAACAATTGAATCTAAGGAAAATCCATGTTAAATCTCTTCTCTAATACTAATTATGAAATTTACGTACAGAAAAAACTTACACTTGTAGATGAGGAGGATAATGAATAGAAAGAATAAGTCATTCTAAAATAATGATAATGGATCCATGGATTTATAGACACTAGTTTATTTCTTTTATTATTATAGTTTTTAGGATTTTGGTTACCCAATCCTATTGAGAAAAAAGAAGTAGAGAAACCCTCAATTTCCAAAAAAAAGATAAAAAAGAGGATAAAGTGATTAGTGATTATAAAATTGGGAATTATAAATTGTATATTATTGAAAATAATGTAACACCATGATAATTTAGGAAATATTTATTTCAAATAGATTAAATTTTGAGTGCTTGTGTTATATACAACACTGATTTTTAACAAACCGTAATATACTATCAATATTATTTTTAGAATGAATGTTATAAAATAGTAACTAAATTTGGAAGGATTAATTGGGATAACCATATTTCTAAAAATAATTACAATGGTTCTCTATGAATAATACATATTGTTAAAAAAATAAATTTTTAGAAAAGTTTTATATTATTCAAAAAACGTTTTCTCAAAAATGTATTCTTATTGATTTTTGTAGACATATAATAAAATTATTTTTTTCCATTTCAGAAAATCTGTTTTTAAAAATTATCATCATTTTTGAAATAAACATTTCAGAATTATCTTAGGGTGAATTCTTGATAATTTTATAAAAGGTTTAATTTTTCAACGAATTGTAAAAAATGCACATTTTTGTTGGCTGACTAAAAATTAATTTTTTTTTGAACAATTTTGAGGAAAAGTGAGAAAACATAAAGTCCAAAAAAACCAATAGGAAACCAAAAATTCCTAGAAAAAACTATAGGATCATTTCCTCCCCAGAAATTATCCCATGACGACAAGCTTCAGTTTGGCATGACCTTTCGGCGAGCAGTCCCGTTCAAAAATGCACGGGCACCAAACCGATGGAAAAGCTGTACCCTCTCATCATCTAGATACAAAAAACATGCTCTGGTGATGAATTAATACTTTGATCCCCATCTTGAATAGATCCAAGTATCATGCTGAGGTAAAAACACCAGGCATATCAAACAAACCAAGATAAGAGTTGAAATCAACCAAGACACATCTTGAACATCATTCCAGTAAAATCAATCGAGTAACTTATAATTTAAAAATTGTAAAAAATGAGAAACCTATGGTTACTATAATATTCTTCCCTGAAAAACATCCAAGATAAATATGAAACCCTAGGGTTGGATTCCTCCATCATTATCCTGTCAACCTCATAAGAGAGCTGGTCCCATGACAGAATGTACTACTCAATGCTTATCTTCCCATTATTGAATCCCCTACTATAATGAGATACAATTTATCAATCCATGCATATTTATCTTCATTTAGAGACACTATAAGGGTCCTACCCATCATCTTGGATACCTATTTTTCAGTTGAATTGATCACCAATACCTTCTCAATCACTTCCTCATCAGAACTCAACAAAATATCTAAGGAATGTTCATCCCGGTTCCCTGGCCTCAGGTGTCGCAAAGTCTTAATGGTTATTTTCTTATTGTTTAACTTGTATGAAGAGTGAGTCACCAGGGGAGGAATTAACAATGAGTAATCCTTTCTCCCCTTACTCCTCCTATATCTTCTGTTTCCCCTTGGGATTTAACCTTCTGTTTCCCCTCAGGCTTGAATTTTTACGTAAAACATTTTTTTAATTATATATTTTTTTCATTTGAAATGTTTTTCTCACATGTATAGGACTATTATTAAATTAAATTATATCACCTATATGAATTTAATTATTAAAAATTGATTCCATATTTTTCATTATCATAATTAATATTATATGATATTTCCAACTTAATAATTTTTTTCATAATTAATAGTAAAAATATTAGAAATTAATTACTATCGTTAAGGTTAAAACAACATTACTGAGAGTTAAAATAAAATGATAAGTGTTTAAATAACCTAAAACCTTGTAAAATCATCTTTTATAGCAATATATAAACCTTATATCATATAATTTTTATATTTATCCATTTGGGTTCTATTTCACATTTCTAAAATTTTTGTATAACATTTCCTTTTTTAAAAGTCCAAATGTGTCATCTCCCCTAATTTATAAAATAAAACCAATATCCTATCTTTTTTACACATAAAAACATTTTTCATCCAACACCTACTCAAATCCATAATTTAATTCCCTTTACACATATTAAAGGAATTATTTTTATTAGGAAACCCTGTAGATAATTCTTTTGTACTAACTAAAGGTGGTTTTCCAAAAAAGGGATAACATTCTTAACTGAGCAATTTTATTTTATGTCTTCTACCAACACCTTCAAATTTTATTCAAATATTCATATATAATGAAATTATTATATCTAAAATTATAATATGTTATTTTATTATTATTTTCATAAACTGCATTAATATCCTCTTCTCTAAATTCTGAAATAAAACTATCGAACATGTGTACTCCGGACAACCGCCTCGTGAACCGATGTAATTCATTTTCTATTACTGCTTCTCACATATAAATATAATAATGGGTTTAATTTTTATTTACGATATTTATGGAATAATTAGCTTCTATAATTGTAATATATCATCTACCTTCTTATCTTAAAATCTTTTGGAAAAAGATAATGTCGCTCGTGTGTATGTGCAGATTACCATCTCAACGAAGTGATGTGATCCATTTATCAGTTTATCAAGTAATGGATAGTAATAATGAATTATTTAAGAAATATATATGATATATATGACATAAAAATGATTCTATTAAGGTGGAATATATTTTAAATTTACGTCATTCTATCTTTCATGTAAACAGAAACATTGTTCATGCATACATACAGCCTACTAGATCCATGAACGATGTAATTCATTTTATATCCCAATTTGTTTTAGATTATTCCCAAAAAAATATCATAAATATATATTAAATTTATATAATGGTAAAAATTATCAATATTTGGGAACCATGATCAATGTAATAGGACCAAAAATTCCTAATAAAAACCAAAATGTAATACAAAGTAGTTATTACATGAAATGTGATTTTCAAAATTATTTTTTAATAAAATTGTAATAAAATGTCATGGGTAAATGATGTATAAAAATACATAAATTGGTTTGTTTCTATAATATATTTATAATAAACCTATATTTATTTTATAGATAGTTTGAACATGTATGATGAAATCTAAGACTTGAGGTAAGGGATTTCTACTCTACTTTTTATTTTTTGAGAGACATATGTCACATTTACCACTCTCTTATTTTTGTGCTGTATATATTTTCCTATTTACATGTTATATAATTAATATACTTATTTTCATTAAATTTTGCATTTCATTTTATTTTATTATTTTTTTTTTCTTATGATTCTTATGTTTCTAATGTTTTAATGGATTTTCATCTAACTTTTATTTCTATGAGACACATTCCATATTCAAAAATTGATTCTTTTATGTGGGGTATATACTAACCATGAATTTATTATTATTATTATAGTTATGTTTATTTAAAAGTCCATCTATGGTTATTTATTTCATGAGGTTTATGATTCAAATGATTCCAATGTGGTAAGGGCATTTTTTTAAAACATAATTATTTTTTGGGGTTTGTATGTTTAAGTTATGGGGTTAAATATTTTGATATATTTCTCAAAAAACTCATGAATATTATTATCCATTTTTATTTATATAAATTTCATTCTTCCTTATATTTTCCACTCTTTATTTACCTAGGATTCCAAAATAAATTTTTAGAGAAAACCAACTTTATTTCCCTCTTTGATCAAAGACCCATTTTCCTCCATATCCATTTCCTCTAAAAAATGATTTTATGAATTTTTTAAAATGTATAAAATGATAGATTAAATTAATTTTTACCAATTTTTTAATTTTTACAAAAAATAAAATGGATATTTTTGTCACTTTCTGATGAGGTTCCTTAGAGTTTTAGCAAAAATGTAAAAGGAATAAATTTTTAACATGTACAAAATAGATGATATTTTCCAATATCATGACCACCAATGGTTTAAAACATACTATAAATGTTTCAATGTATATTTTCAAATAAAATGTTTCCTTTAATATTTGAGAAATTTATTATATTTTAAAAAAGTGATTTCGAAGTGGAAATGATATTTTCCTTAAGAAATGTTCTTAGGGGTCTTTCAAAATCATTTTCCATCTAAGATGACATCCTTTAATGTTACTTAATAATTACTGGGAATATGATCTCATTATTTCAATAATATTATTTCATTGTATTATTAATGATTCTAGTGATTTTTTTTATAAATAACTTTTTTTTCCCATGAGATATCCAATGATGAAATTTTCATAAAACTCATTTACTTATAATAGGTTATGATATGATGAAATATTTATTAAAACTATTTCCTTATAATGAGTTGTGATAAGATTAATGTTTTATGATCTTATGGAACAAAATTATGTGGATTATGTTATGGTATGGACTTATATCTCCCTCAGATTCATTAGATAATGATTAATCTTTTATAAGATCAATGGGTACATGAGAGGTTATCCTAATCTCAAAAGAGGGTACACGACATGTTATCTAAATCCTAAAAAAGACTACACGTGATGTAATGCCAATATTTAAAGAGGCTTCATGGAAGTTTTTCTAATCCTAATGAATGTACATGGGTTTTATTCCTAATTATACCATGTTATGGATCTGTTTGTGTGTATCCTTGACATAATATTTTCTATGAACATGTTTATTCCATAAATCTATGTATTATTAAAATATTATGTTCTCATGGTTAATGATATTTTATTTTATTATGACCCCTGTATTATGAACATACAAAATTTATTCACTAACTCATGTTTATGATCTATGATATATAGGGTATGGTTTTAAATTTTTATTCTCATGTTCTAATACCCTTATTCTCATTTTATTCTTAAATTATCATTGATATCTCCTATGTAAACCCTTAAGTTTCATCTGAGTGAACAATTTCTTGTGTTTCCTTTTCCCAGGTTAAAAATAAAGGTATTGTGTATGATATGGATAAGAAATGGGCTATTTATGAAGTACTTAGTGGGTTATGATGAAATTCACCTATGAACTAGTTGTTTAACTATCCATGTTTCCAAAGGAACTTGACCTATTTGATTCATGTGTGGATATTTATGTCATGGAATGTATATTCATGTGCTAAGATGTAATATATATGTATAAAACTCTAGGACTCTATTTTTGGTATCATATCAATGTTCAGTTTACCTTTGAAAACTATGATTAGAAAATTTTAGGGGGAACCATATGGATCAGTCTACGTGTAGGAAAATATCATGGAATTTTAGTAATGGATAGAGTGATTGGTCTCCAAGATATTGAATCCTTTTCTGGATAATGTAAGTGGATGTGGATCTTATAGTTTTACCTATTGGTAATAACTCTAAAACAGGTGCATTTATATTAACTTGATTGTTACTTGGTGCATGAAAACTGGTCCCACTACACACCTGATTTGACACTCCTAGAGGATTTGTTTTTGAAACTTACATAATATTTGTGAACTTTTTTTAAATTTTTTTAGTAATAAACTTGAATAACATAGGTCAAGGAAAATTATAAATATATTCAAATTAAGGTTTCATGATTTAGAAATACTATAAGTTAATTTTCATGATTATGTGGTTCCCAACTATGATTATTATTACTTACAATGTGCTTTTTTTAGTTAGTATATGAAAACCAAAGAGGCATGTTAATGCCAAATGTTTCGGAAAAATGAAATGATTATACTCAAGAGAACATAAATACTATGTGATATTGAATATATAATCCTATTTTTTTATTCACATGGATTTCTAAATATATGAATCATTTTTAACTTAAAAAAAATAAAAAGAGGGATCAAGGTTATATTAATCTCTTTGTGAGGTAGCATCAACAATTTTTTATTTTTCTACGAATCCAACAGTTTCAAATAAATGTATCAATACCATTGAAAAGATATTTTTCATTATCCATATTTGACGTAAGGAAATATAATTTTGGTTGTCTATCATTTGGAAGGAGAAATGGATCAATTTTTTACTCTTACAAAGAATATCGGTTAATGGGAAAAATTGACTCCATGTAGTGGGATGTGTTTAAGAAATTGTTTTCCAATAATTACATTCCTTTTATAATTCTTATGAACTTGTAAAAGTAATTCCTTGAGCTAAATTGGAAGGATGATGAATCTATTGGCACCAATGAATAAAATTTTACAAGAAATGTGAGGTACGCTTCTAGTATTATATTCTAATATAAAACCAGGGTTGATAAGTTATTCATTGGATCAAAACAAAGAACATAAAGGTAATTATCCATAAGGGCCATTAGTATCTAGGATAAAGTCATTTGATCTGATATCAAGGTGGAAATGAAAATTGTACTTACCTATCAATATCATGGTTTTGATATGTAATGAAATATAGAATTAAAAGAAAACTCTAAAAACTATGGAGATATGAAGATGATATTTTATTCACACTTAATGTGTTGAAGAAACATAAGGAAAATAATCGTAAGTGGACTAAAAAAATTTCTATGTGTGGAAAGAATGGTCAACAAGAAGTTGAAAGACAAAGTATGGGAATAAGTTAGCTAATGATGAAAATAGAGTGAAATATCTATATAATTCACCACCCACACTCTATATTTCTAATGCATGTAGTTTGAGAATGATGATAAAAAGGGATAAAATCCAAATTTTAAATACGACGATTCATGTATGAAACCTATTAAGTTGGGAGACAACATAAATCACATATGATCAATATTTTATATGAGTATTTTGATAATGACATAGTGAAATGTACACTAACCATCCACTCTATAATAGATAATGTCTTATTTTATTTTGGATTTACCCATTATTTTATATCTAAATAATTCATTAATGGTATAAAAATTCCACCCAAATGACTATATGTTGATTAATTATTGAAAACTCATAATGGTTTGATGACTATATAATAAGACTATTATTCTTCTATGTTTTTTGTTTAAGAGGATTTTCACCCTAAAAACATTTTTATTCTCTCTTTGGCTGGATTTGATGATATCCTAGCCATGCATTTTCATTTCAAAAATCCATCATCAGTTACTGAGGAAGGGGATTCACATTTTATATTCCAAACTAACCTATGAGGTTCTATCACTGTGATAATAATTATAGTCTTAAAATAGAATCTATGTCCACTATGTGGGTATTGATTGATAATCAAAAGGGTTGCTAATTTCGTAAGGTTGGGGAGAAACTTATAACATATGATGTTTTTTTACCAGGTTTAAATTTCAAAATGAATGTGTAAATTTCAATTGGTTGGAGAAAATATTTTTCAAACAATGTTCCAAATGTAAATTTGAGCACTAGAAAACTAAAAAAGTGTTATTTTTAAATGAGGATTAAGAAACTAGAGGTGTCTCGGGCATTTGGTTGAGTTTTGGAAGTATCATGATTCAAAAACCCAAATTTTAGAAATGGTAAATGGGGAACATGTTTTTCACATGGTATGTACAAACTATGCACTCAAATTTTATTATCTTACAGTAGTCTCACATATTTTTTTAAACTATCCCCCACGATTGCTCAACCATGTATGCCATTTCATAATTTTTGTATTGGAAAACTACATGGGTTATGCATGGTCAGATAAACTATGTTCCTACCTATGTGAAATCAGTTTCCTCTTAGGTAGTTTTATCATAAGGATGATTCATGGTTTTTCTAACCCTATAGCCAAACCATACACCTCACTAGAGAGGTAAAATTACCTTTCTTCCCTTAGTCTCTCTTAACCTTTATCCCTATTTTCTCCTACCCATTTATATAGTATATCCCTCCCACACATGGAGATCTTCTCCTCCCCTCCATGGAATGGATAGTTCTCCTTCATCCATCAATTTATTTAATTATTTATTATCATTTGGGAATCCTAGAAGTAATCCTAATACTCCTCTTACCTATTTTTTTTTTCCTTTCATATTCATTATTATCTTAATATAATATTTTATGCCTCATTTTATGATCATTTGTCTATTCTAAAATTTCTTCTCAATCTATCTGGAATCAAAGTATGATAATTAATGATTAAATCATCCTAAGAAAGTGTTAGGTGGTCTATATAATTTCATTTAAATTATATATTTTTTTTATTACATATTTGTCTTGCGCGTTGTATTTTTTATGTGTTGCTTCCAAAAAGTGAAATAAATTATGCTAATTCTAGCATCCCAAATTAGTTATCCCTTGTTCATATGATTTCATTATTGGAGATTGTCTACCTTGAATAGAACCACCCCTTTTGGGTGTGTTTCTTAGATTACTTGTACCCCTAATCCTTGGATATGAAATTAAACCACCACTATAGATGTGCTCTTTAAATTTTTGTGAGCATAATACTTTACATGAGCTATCATTATCTTTTAAGTGGTATTAAATTATTATTCATGAAAGAAATATTTAAATTGGGTTAACCAAAAATGGCATGGAAACCACTCCCTCTTTTCATAATAAATCCACCTATGAGGTTCTCTATATTTTCTAACAACACGGGGTAACCAAATAAAGAAACTGAATTTTATATACAGATAATTATCTATTTTTTATGCTTGAATTGAACTAAATAATTTTGACGAGTCACTTATTTTAATGTATATATTTCATTATCTATGATTAATTATTACATTCACATGCCTATTTACTATATTATACATGATCCATGGGCTTGGAGGCCGTTATTATACATGATCCTTAGGCATAGTGTCCCTTAAAATACTTGATCTTCGTGCATTTATTCCCTTATTATGGATGATCCTTAGGAATCTAGTCACTTGTTATAGATGATCCTCAAGTATGGAATCTCTTATTATTCATTATCCTCAATTATGTTGTTACTAATTATAAATGATCATTTGGAATGGAATCCCATATTACATATGATCCTTAAACATGGTGTATCTTATTATACATGATCCTCGGGTATAGTGTCCCTTTTTATACATAATACTCATGCATTGTGACTCTTATTATACACGATCCTCATGCATGGACTCCCTTATAATACATGATCCTCATGAATTGAATCCCTTATTACAAATGATCCTTGGACATGAATTACATTATTTAAAGTGATACACTAATTGTATTATTGAAATTATTATTATTAACATTATTATATGTGGATTCCTTGGTTCTGCACCTTGGGTCCTTATCAGTGTAAGTATATATCTACAAATATATTATTATATCTATGAATATGTATACATGATGTAATGTTCGTATAAATTCCATATTAGGCCATGGAATATATATTCACCTGGGAGTCCTTTATGAAACCTAATACCACTTCATTAAAAGTTATTTAATACCATCTTTTTCTTATTATTCATGCACACACTTTATTTTATATTTCCAAAATGGATTGCCTTAGACACTGATTGTGGTTTCCTACTAAGTTTATCTCACACCTTTTTTGAGATTTCTTTTTTTTTTCTATTAAGTAATCACTATTTTAGGATCAAGATTTTGGATTCATCTTACATATTGTTATTCGTTTTGTTTGGTTACACTTTGAAAAGAGTCCTTATGAGCACATGACTCAACCAATTCCCAGGTTTCTCATGGAGATAGACTTCAAGTTTTTTTTTAAATTATGAATGTTTATGTGTTACCTATTTTAGGTATACTTATTTTATATTCTATCATCAAACGGAAATGCATGGTTTTATATTTGGAATCAGACATTTTGATTACTTATTATCATCATCCACTATTTTATTATTCATCTAAATACATCGTTACTTTATTGTATATACCATTTTTCTACTCTAATAATGATGTTATAGTCTCCCCAACAGACATCTGTTAGAACATAATTGATGATCAGAAGCTTCTACAATATGGGGAGGCACACTTGAGGCCATGTGATGTGTAACATCCCAGGTAAATAAAGAATAAAGAATTTTCATATTTATTAATATTTACGAATTAAATATTAATTTTAATTAAAAGGGGTTTCTACGTTCGATAGCGTACTCGATACGCAACGATGAGTTTCTTTGAAAACTTACGTTGCACACAAGTAATAAAATAATATTATTTTAAATGTTAGTTAACGAGTAGCCATTGTACTGGCGGGAATGGATAGAAAAAACTAAAATATGATTATATATGTTTTTAAATGTTTTTACATTTACCCAATAAAAGATAAAGGCTTAAAATACGGAAAGAGTTCAATTTTAGGCATTTATACCCTAATTTTCACGAACGGTTCACTTATCACCTTTTGATGTTTAACCATCATTAAATATAGTTTTGTTCACTCTTAAACATTATTTGGACCAAATATAACTCTTATTTATAATCGGGACATCAAAATTTACTTTGTGTAAATTTTTGGTACCTTTCTGATAAAGTTCATTTTTTTAATGAATAGTGTAAAATGTAGCATTTTAATTCAAAACCTCTTTTTAATCTAACTTATTTATATGATTAAATTATCTTTTTAATTGGTTTTAAAGTGAAATTAGAAAATATTTTTACCATTGAATCCAATAGTGGTTGTTGGAATTAATTTCACTTTGAAATCGGACTTAAACTAGTGTCAATCTTTTGATACTTATTGTTTCATAAAAACACGCTATTTGCTCTGACAGCGGGAATTAATTATTAAATTAATTAATGTGACTTATATGTTTTGAATTTTTTAAAATAGACTTCATTTTTGAATTCGTAATATCAAATATAGCTTAGGGTGAATTTTTGGTAATTTTCTAAAAAACTTCAATTTTTGATGAATAGTGAAACCACTAAGTGGTACTTATAAAGACTGATTTTCCGTTTAAATGAAATTTTGCCATCATTGTGTTTTGAATTTCAAAAATCCGACATACATGGTTGTCATTAAGAAGTAAAATGTGGTTCAATGGGATTATAATAATTTTTTGGTGAATAGTAACTTATTAAGTTCTTAATCGCGATTAGAGGTAATTAGTGTAATTTAAGGTAAAAATGATATTATAAGAATGTGAAAACACCATGAAACTTGTCCTACACCTATTGGGTGAGTCATGGACGACCAAGACAAGCCATGGGCCAAATTGGGGACCCCATGGAGACACTTTGGTTGGGAAATGACATAAATAACTTTTTATTTAATGTTAAAATTAAATTGACACAAACATGAGTTGTTTTACTAAAACAATTTTTCAGTAGGGTTACACAGGTCCAAATTTTTATTATAAATAGTCATTGGAAAGAAAAAAAGATTTCCGACATCATAGTATTTTTTTATAATTTTTAGACATTAAATAAATTAAATTATTTGTGACATAATAATGATGCAGCGATGATATCATTATTTGACGATTTAAATAAAATGGAAAGATAATGTAAAATATATGAACTACACAAGTCCAAAGCCAATTGAATGAGTGGATTTCGAACCCTTATCACCTTATCCACGAATTATATCAATGTGGGATCTTTTAAAACCGAAACACATTTTCAAATAAAGTAATATTTCTTTACTTTCCAAAAGTGCCCCTCCTCTCCTCTTATAAAAGGCCCCCACCTCTTCCTCATTTCACACACTCCTCAAGCCTTTGGATCGGCCAAACCCTACCCATTTACTCTCTCCACATCCCTCTCCTCATCCTAGAGGATTCCCTTTGGGAAGAATTCTTTCAAATGAAGCCTTTAGGCTCTAATCAAAAGGAGTTACACTTTTAAAGGTAATTTATTCTCTCTTGTTCATTTGTTTTATTTTGCTTCTCCAACCCTCTAAACTCTTTTTATTTACTTATTTTGTAAAAACAATAGTATCTTCAATATACTAGGATGTTTTTATAAGATTTATTCGAGCTACACTCTCACACAACTACATCAAATGGTTAAAGAACATACGGTTTCTGTGGATGGTGAAATTCTGCCTCCGGAAACGATGATTGTTCAATACTCATTTAACACCTAAAAAGGTGGCCATTATGATGTCACTATTTTTATATATGATATATAATATGTTTATTTTTTCTTTAAGCTTCTGTATTTTTCATTTTGGGCATACCTTTATGGTTTCCATTATGGGTAAACACGATATCTTCATTTAAGGAAGTGCGGACTACCGCCCCCTCAAAGTGATGTGATTCGTTAATGCCATATGTGGGACGTGTAAAAGATGGATTTAAAATTATTATATATGATGTTATACTGGAATTATAATATACTTCTATATCATTATTATTTCTTTCCATTAAATTATGAGATAGAAATAAAAGTAGCGTTCATGCGTACGTACGGCTTACCGTCTCCATGAACGGTGCATTTCATTTCTTATCCCCAAATGTAATGTAATATTAAAAGTACATGTATATAATGGATATATATAATTAATGATATATCTAAATGATGAATATAATTCTGGAATTAAAATATACATACCTCTCATTTAGTTTTAATTCCATTAATATGACAAAGAAATGAAAGTAGTGTTCATGCGTACGTACGGCTTACCGTCTCCATGAACGGTGCATTTCATTTCTTACCTATAAATGATTATGTAATATTATAAATACATGTATATTCTGGATATATATGATATATATGATATCCAAATCAGGAATTTCATTCTGGATATAAAGAACCTTTGACCACATGAACAACATGTAATTGTAAGAAGTCCACTTTCGACTTAAGAACCAAATATTGACAAAAAAACATCATTAACTTAAATGGTTACATATGGTTTATAATATGGAAATAAGTGATATAAAAGGACTATTTAACTTTAAAAATGTTCTTAATCAAGTATAAATTAACTCAAGTTTATTATTCAGGACGTTAAAGAACGATCGAGTCATGTCGGACCCGAGGTAAGGGACTTCGTCTCAATCTCCTTTCATTGAGGCATATTTCATTTTATACACAACTTTCTTTTATACGGTGTATAAACCCCCTTTGACTTTTACTTTTATACAAAAGGAATCTTTTTATATGAAGCGTTTTACAAAACGACAAAAAGGAATGTTTCTTTTAACGTACGCGGCGACAAAAACCTTTTCCGCCACCGCGAGTATTATTTGGTCTTTGGCTTCCTCCTCAAGCCGTTATGTTTTTAAAATGAAATAAATACCATATACTGTTTTATGTATTTTGGTATTGAAAATGGTTTTGATAAAGGATTCTATTATGATATATTGTGATTGAAATGTTGAAATGTTATCATTTATTTATATTGGTTTTATGTTTTATGATTTTATATTGGTACTTGGACATTTTAACGGGTGGTTACGTTATAAACCATATGACGGGTGGTGCCGTGAATACCAGGACGGGTGGTTATGTTATAACCTCCAATGCATTGGGTATGGAAGTCAGCCGTATGGCTATTCCATTAAGTATGTATGGAAATTGGCCGTATGGCTATTCCATTAAGTGATATGTGTGGAAGTCGACCGTATGGTTATTCCACATAAGTATGTTTATGTCCCAAGTTACCTTTATAAATGTTATGTGTTATTTTTATGGATTTTATGGTAATCCTTTGGTTACAAAAAGGTAAGTAATGATACTTTATTCAGTGAAGAGTTTTTTACAACTTCATGAAGGTGAAGGTATTACTTTGATAGAGTATACATGGTTTACTTGATTTTGAAAAAACTAACAGTTTTCATTCTTTCTGTATCCCTTACTGAGCTTTTTATGCTCACCCCAAGTTTTTCAAAATGTTTTTCACAGGACTTAAAGTGGAATAAGGTCAAGGATGGGATCAAGGGAATGTCATGCTTTATAAAACATGGAACTAGACATGTTTCTTTTTAAGAGTTTTTTTTATTATGGAAACTTAGTAGAAGTGTCTACTTTGTAATCTTTTGAGATGTAATAGTTATGTTCTAATTCTCTAAAACTATAAACCTGAAAAGATCCTCAACATGAATTATTCTTTTAATTCAATATTAAGTAAGGTTTAAGGCTGGGGCCTTATAGTTGGTATCAGAGGTCGGTTTAGACAACTTTAGGAGTTATAAAAGTGTTAAATTATAATATGATTGAAATGATATAGCATTTATCGATTACCATGTTGCTTCGCCAAAGATATTTCTGTGTTCAGAATGGTTTTCCGCAGAGGAAACAAAGCAGCTATGTTGGGACGACATCAGGAGGAAGATAACCTTCCAAATCAGCAACCTGAGATGGTCGGAATCGGAACTGAACAGTTTGTTGCAGTGATGGCACAGTTGACTCAGGCTATAAATGGTGGTGGTATCCATGCACGAGATCAGCCAGATCAACTGCAGAGGAACATGTCAGTGGTGGAACATTTAATGAGGCAACATCCCCCATCATTCAGAGGATCATCTGACCCTGTGCAAGCTGAAGGGTGGATTAAAGCACTGGAGAAGATTTTTGATGTCATGGGGTGTTCAGAACATCAAAAGGTTAGTCTTGCTGTTTACCGTTTTGAAGGTGAAGCTGATCAGTGGTGGTCGATGGTGAAAAATATAAGGGATAGTGATGAGATTGCAGATCTTCACTGGGATGGATTCAAAGGTATGTTTCTTGAGAAATATTTTCCTAAGGTGGTTCATCTTAGGATGGAAAAACAGTTCCTAGAATTGAGGCAGGAGGATGATTCAGTGGCTGGTTATGAAGAAAAGTTCACTCGATTGGCAAGGTATGCTCCAAACTTCATACGAGATCTTGATAGAAAAATAAACCATTTTTACTCAGGGTTAAAGCCAAAGTATCGAAGGGCTTTAGCTTCTCGTGAGTTCAAAGTTATAAAAAACTTGTTCGATGTGCGGAGAAGGTGGAAATGGAGTTTGCCGATGATCAGGTGTTCTATGACAAACAACAGAATAAGAGATCTAGTTGGCAGGCAAAGGGGAAGAATTCATCAAAGAAGCAAGGAGGTAAGAAAACCAAATATCCATCCTGTGAGAAGTGTGGTAAAATGAATCCTGGAGAATGTTTATCCAAGGTTGGTAAGTGCTTTCGGTGTGGTATGTCTGGTCATATTGCTCGTAACTATAAGGAAGATGATCAAGCAGGAAATGAAAAGCCAATGGTAAGATGTTTTAAGTGTAATGAAATGGGTCATTATGCAAACGAGTGTCCAACAAAGAACTCAACTGGGGGAATCCAGCTAGACTACAAGCAGAAAGGGGTGGTGAAATCCTTTGCAACAACTTCAGCAGATGTTGGGCCATCAAATGATGTGGTATCAGCTCCAGGGAGCTCAGTATTTTTCGAAAATTGACTTGAGGTCGGGGTACCATCAGTTGTAAGTAAAAGAAGCAGATGTTTCGAAGACTGCGTTCCGTACTAGATATGGCCATTATGAATTTGTAGTTATGACTTTTGGGTTAACCAATTCACCTGCTGTATTCATGGAACTTATGAATAAAATTTTCCATGAGTTCTTGGATAAGTTTGTGTTTTGAGGTTTGGCAAGAGGTTATGTGTGCCTTGTGATTCACTGTTGAAGAATGAGTTCTTATGTGAGGCTCATAGTTACCCGTTTTCAGTTCATCCTGGCAGTACTAAGATGTACAGAGATCTGCGGGAGTATTACTAGTGGTATGGAATGAAAAGAGATATTGCTGATTTTACTGTGAAGTGTTTGACATGTCAACAGGTTAAAGCAGAGCGGCAGTTACCGAAAGGGATGATTCAGCCTTTACCAGTGCCAGAGTGGAAATGGGAGAATATATCCATGGACTTTGTTGTTGTATTACTGAAGACATCTCGAGGTAATAATGCAATGTGGGTTATTGTTGATCGCTTGACTAAATCTGCTCATTTCCTTGCTATACGAGATACTTTCTCTCTAGATCAACTTTCCCGTTTGTATCTTAAAGAGATAGCCAGGATACATGGAGTTCCTCTCTCCATTGTATCTGATCGTGATCCCAGGTTCACATCTAACTTTTGGAAAGGCCTTCAGAAGTCGTTGGGTACTGAATTAAATTTTAGTACATCTTTTCATCCTCAATCAGATGGGCAGTCAGAACAAAAAATTCAGACCTTGGAGGATATGCTACGAGCTTGTTCGATGGATTATCAGGGAAGTTGGGACCAACATCTTTCTTTGGTTGAGTTTTCTTATAATAACAGTTTTCATTCCAGTATACAGATGGCACCATTTGAGGCATTATATGGGAAGCGGTGTCGAACTCCAGCTTTCTGGGATTAAGTGGGTGAAAGGAAGTTGATGGAACCAGAATTGGTAGAAGAGATGGCAGAAAAAGTTTAGTTGATTCAGAAGCACATGAGAACAGCTCAGAGCAGGCAGAAGAGTTATGCAGATAACCGGATGAAGGATCTATCTTTCGAGGTAGGTGATCATGTTTTTCTGAAGGTTTCTCCTTGGAAAAGTGTGATGAGATTTGGTAAGAAAGGAAAGATGAGTCCAAGGTTCATTGGACCATATGAAATTCTAGAGAAATTTGGATCAGTTGCTTACCGAGTGGCTTTACCTCCGAGTTTATCTCTGGTACACAATGTTTTTCATGTTTCAGTGTTGAGGAAGTATATGCCAAATCCATCTCATGTTTTGAGTCCAGAGGTAGTTCAGCTGGAAGAGAACCTATCTTATGAGGAACAACCGGTCTAGATTCTTGACCACAGGGAGTAGGTGTTACGGAATAAGGTGATTCATCAGGTAAAGGTTTTGTGGAAAAACCATGTGATTTAAGAGGCAACGTGGGAATCTGAAAATGCTATGAGGGATAAATACCCCCACTTATTTTGATAAGTGAATAAAATTGCGAGGATGCAATTCCCAAAAGGGGGGAAGGATGTAACATCCCAGGTAAATAAAGAATAAAGAATTTTCATATTTATTAATATTTACGAATTAAATATTAATTTTAATTAAAAGGGGTTTCTATGTTCGATAGCATACTCGATACGCAACGATGAGTTTCTTTGAAAACTTACGTTGCACACAAGTAATAAAATAATATTATTTTAAATGTTAGTTAACGAGTAGCCATTGTACTGGAGGGAATGGATAGAAATAACTAAAATATGATTATATATGTTTTTAAATGTTTTTACATTTACCCAATAAAATATAAAGGCTTAAAATATGGAAAGAGTTCAATTTTAGGCATTTATACCCTAATTTTCACGAAAGGTTCACTTATCACCTTTTGATGTTGAACCATAATTAAATATAGTTTTGTTCACTCTTAAACATTCTTTGGACCAAATATAACTCTTCTTTATAATCGGGACATCAAAATTTACTTTGTGTAAATTTTTGGTACCTTTCTGATAAAGTTCATTTTTTTAATGAATAGTGTAAAATGTTGCATTTTTGTTCAAAACCTCTTTTTAATCCAATTTATTTATATGATTAGATTATATTTTTAATTGGTTTTAAAGTGAAATTAGAAAATATTTTTACCATTGAATCCAATAGTGGTTGTTGGAATTAATTTCACTTTGAAATCGGACTTAAACTAGTTTCAATCTTTTGATACTTATTGTTTCATAAAAACACGCTATTTGCTCTGACAGCGGGTATTAATTATTAAATTAATTAATGTGACTTATATGTTTTGAATTTTGTAAAATAGACTTCATTTTTGAATTCGTAATATCAACTATAGCTTAGGGTGAATTTTTGGTAATTTTCTAAAAAACTTCAATTTTTGATGAATAGTGAAACCACTAAGTGGTACCTATAAAGACTGATTTTCCGTTTAAATGAAATTTTGCCATCATTGTGTTTTTAATTTCAAAAATCCGACATACATGGTTGTTATTAATAAGTAAAATGTGGTTCAATGGGATTATAATAATTTTTTGGTGAATAGTAACTTATTAAGTTCTTAATCACGATTAGAGGTAATTAGTGTAATTTAAGGTAAAAATGATATTATAAGAATGTGAAAACACCATGACACTTGTCCTACACCTATTGGGTGAGTCATGGCCGAACAAGACAAGCCATGGGCCAACTTGGGGACCCCATGGAGACACTTTTGTTGGGAAATGACATAAATAACTTTTTATTTAATGTTAAAATTAAATTGACACAAACATGAGTTGTTTTACTAAAAAAAATTTTATGTAGGGTTACACAGGTCCAAATTTTGATTATAAATAGTCATTGGAAAGATAAAAAGATTTCCGACATCATATTATTTTTTTATAATTTTTAGACATTAAATAAATTAAATTATTTATGACATAATAATGATGCAACGATGACATCATTATTTGACGATTTAAATAAAATGGAAAGATAATGTAAAATCTATGAACTACACATGTGAAAAGCCAATTGGATGAGTGGATTTCGAACCCTTATCACCTTATCCACGAATTATATCAATGTGGGACCTTTTAAAACCGAAAAACATTTTCAAATAAAGTAATATTTCTTTACTTTCCAAAAGTGCCCCTCCTCTCCTCTTATAAAACGCCCCCACCTATACCTCATTTCACACACTCCTCAAGCCTTTGGCTTGGCCAAACCCTGCCCATTTACTCTCTCCACATCCCTCTCCTCATCCTAGAGGATTCCCTTTGGGAATAATCCTTTCAAATGAAGCCTTTAGGCTCAAATCAAAAGGAGTTACACTTTTAAAGGTAATTCATTCTCTCTTGTTCATTTGTTTTATTTTGCTTCTCCAACCCTCTAAACTCTTTTTATTTACTTCTTTTGTAACAAAACCAGTATCTTAAATATACTAGGATGTTGTTATAAGATTTATTCGAGCCACACTCTCACAAAACTACATGAAATGGTTAAAGAACATACGGTTTCTGTGGATGGTGAAATTCTGCCTCCCGAAACGATGATTGTTCAATACTCATTTAACACCTTCAAAGGTGGCCATTATGATGTCACTATTTTTATATATGATATATAATATGTTTATTTTTTCTTTAATCTTCTGTATTTTTCATTTTGGGCATACCTTTATGGTTTCCATTATGGGTAAACACGATATCTTCCTTTAAGGAAGTGCGGACTACCGCCCCCTCAAAGTGATGTGATTCGTTAATGCCATATGTGGGACGTGTAAAGGATGGATTTAAAGTTATTATATATGATGTTATACTGGAATTATAATATACTTCTATATCATTATTATTTATTTCCATTAAATTATGAGATAGAAATGAAAGTAGCGTTCATGCGTACGTACGGCTTACCGTCTCCATGAACGGTGCATTTCATTTCTTATCCCCAAATGTAATGTACTATTAAAAGTACATGTATATAATGGACATATATAATTAATGATATATCTAAATGATGAATATAATTCTGTAATTAAAATATACATACCTCTCATTTAGTTTTAATTCCATTAATATGACAAAGAAATGAAAGTAGTGTTCATGCGTACGTACGGCTTACCGTCTCCATGAACGGTGCATTTCCTTTCTTACCTCTAAATGATTATGTAATATTATAAATACATGTATATGCTGGATATATATGATATATATGATATCCAAATCAGGAATGTCATTCTGGATATAAAGAACCTTTGACCACACGAACAACATGTAATTGTAAGAAGTCCACTTTCGACTTAAGAACCAAATATTGACAAAACAAACATTATTAACTTAAATGGTTACATATGGTTTATAACCTGGAAATAAGTGATATAAAAGGAATAATGAACTTTAAAAAGGTTCTCAATCAAGTATAAATTAACTCAAGTTTATTATTCAGGACGTTAAAGAACGATCGAGTCAAGTCGGACCCGAGGTAAGGGACTTCGTCTCAATCTCCTTTCATTGAGGCATATTTCGTTTTATACACAACTTTCTTTTATACGGTGTATAAACCCCCTTTGAATTTTACTTTTATACAAAAGGAATCTTTTTATACGAAGCGTTTTACGAAATGACAAAAAGGAATGTTTCTTTTAACGTACGCGGCGACAAAAACCTTTTCCGCCACCGCGAGTATTATTTGGTCTTTGGCTTCCTCAACAAGCCGTTATGTTTTTAAAATGAAATAAATACCATATACTGTTTTATGTATTTTGGTATTGAAAATGGTTTTGATAAAGGATTCTATTATGATATATTGTGATTGAAATGTTGAAATGTCATCATTTATTTATATTGGTTTTATGTTTTATGATTTTATATTGGTACTTGGACATTTTAACAGATGGTTACGTTATAAACCATATGACGGGTGGTGCCGTGAATACCAGGACGGGTGGTTACGTTATAACCTCTAATGTATTGGGTATGGAAGTCGGCCGTATGGCTATTCCATTAAGTATGTATGGAAATTGGCCGTATGGCTATTCCATTAAGTGATATGTGTGGAAGTCGACCGTATGGTTATTCAACTTAAGTATGTTTATGTCCCAAGTTACCTTTATAAATGTTATGTGTTATTTTTATGGATTTTATGGTAATCCTTTGGTTACAAAAAGGTATGTAATGATACTTTATTCGGTGAAGAGTTTTTTACAACTTCATGAAGGTGAAGGTATTACTTTGATAGAGTATACATGGTTTACTTGATTTTGAAAAACTAAAAGTTTTCATTCTTTCTATATCCCTTACTGAGCTTTTTATGCTCACCCCAAGTTTTTCAAAATGTTTTTCACAGGACTTAAAGTGGAATAAGGTCAAGGATGGGATCAATGGAATGTCATGCTTTATAAAACATGGAACTAGACATGTTTCTTTTTAAGAGTTTTTTTATTATGGAAACTTAGTAGAAGTGTCTACTTTGTAATCTTTTGAGATGTAATAGTTATGTTCTAATTCTCTAAAACTCTAAACCGGAAAAGATCCTCAACGTGAATTATTCTTTTAACTCAATATTAAGTAAGGTTTAAGGTTGGGGCCTTATATGATGAATTGGATCGGGGCACTGTTTTAGTGTCTCATGACTTGGGATGTTATAAGTACTATCAAGGGTTTATTTTTTTATCTTCTTGTTTTTTGGATGGTAGAAAAAATACTATTAATATTTCAAAACTTGGTTAATTTCCTGTGTCCTAGAGTGATCAACCCACATATGGGGGAAAGACTATGTTTCCTAGGAGGTGATTTTTGTTCATCTTGTTCATTATTACAACATTTTATTATTTCACCTTGGTTGATTGGTGTAAATTCTATATCTTACCAATTTATAGGATTTACCATATTTTAACCTTCTTTAGTATGTAAGGGAATTTTTGTTTCATACACCATTATAGGTACATATATATTAACATTTCATGAATACACTATGCCATGTAGATGACACTACTTGACTTCTTGATGCATGTTGGATGTGCCTTGGGTGATTTATCGTGTTTCATTGTTTATTTAGCATGATCATCTATATTCCATGTTGTGTCATGAATTTATATACTCTCCTATATTTAATTCTATGTGAATGTATACAATGTCATATCTATGGGATATTTTCATTTAAATGATGTGTTAGAGTCCACCTAAATGATATTTCCATGTATATCTTAATGGTGTAATTTTATTTCACTAACCAATTGTGACATGTTTGATCCATGGTCAATTGTTTGCATGGGATGAAACATTGGTGGTTTCTTTTAAATGGGTGAAAAATTTCAATTTAAAAAGTGTATGTGCCTTTATAAATTTGGTAATGGTGACTCATATAATTAAACCATTATAAAAGCACTTAAAATTTTCTATGAACGAATGTGAAAATTAGGTTGTAGTAACATTAATGGTTATTTTGAAATATAATATACCTTTATAAAATGGGAAAGGTACTTCATATAACTGATCCATGATATATATACACACAGACATTAAATAGATGAATTAAAATTTCAAGGAAATTGGCATGATTTGATAAATTCAAACATTTTCTTATAGATATCAGTTAAATTGGTGTTAATTGAAATTTAAAAAGGAATATAACATCATAAATTGTTATTGATGACATTTATAATTAAATTATTATATTCTTTGGTTGGACCTTGAAGGGGTGTTTAAGAATATTATGACTAAATGAATAATCCCCTAAGGTTGTGATTAAGAATTAATAAATCAATTGTTATTTGGTTTCATTTATATGGACCTAGGATGGAAAGATGAGAGTATCGTAGGTCACCTTTATTTTGATATTCCTTAGTACTTAAAACCATCGAGGTATACTCATGATATAATGGGATGGTTATTTAATTTATCAAAAACCACTTATATAGTGTTCTGTATAAATTTAAGGTGTCATATTACTAAAACAATTCCATTCAAATGATAGAAAACAGGTGGTCTACGTTTGGATATTTTTTCTATGCAAGGATTCAGTTATTTTCAATTCCAATGACAACCAAAATTGTGATTTCCTATATATCTTAAAATTTACATTTTCTTTAACTAATTTAAACTATAATAACTATATGGTTGAATAAATGGTTAAAAAGAAATTGTGAGATAATTTTCATATCATCATGTATGTAATCAACTAAATAATGTGCCAAGTATAGCTACCTTTATAACCGGTATGTTGTTAGAATATGTATGATCATCTTTAATGTTAAAAATAAATATGAATCAATTGAATTGAATGAAATAAAACCTTTTGTGGTGTTGATAGTCTGGACCATCATGTAGGGGTAGTCTAAATATTTTCTTGAGAGTTTCCTTGAATGGGAATGCTGATGTTGCCAATGGATCTATTTTGACATTGTTTTATAGTTGACGTGTCGTAGAGAGGGGTTGCCAATTTTGGTGGAACCACATGAATAAAAATAACCATTGGATTCTTGCTTAAGTTAGGGCCACATTAAGTTTATTTATTATGTTTTTAGAATGATATAATATTTTTATTGTAATAAATATAATCAAGTCAGACAGGTGTTCATATTATTAATTGGCTCTTATTAGGGATATGAGCATCATGTTATTCTCAGAATCAGTATACTAGACATGCTTAGGGCAGGGACAGTCACTTAATTTGTTGTGTGACCCTATATATTATTCAGTGAAAGATGATTTAGGATGTACTAATATGGATTAAAAAAATATGTCACAATAATACTGCGGGATAAATTTTTTTATTGTCCATTGGATACTGGGATGCATTGGGTTGATAGGACTACAGATAGTATCAATGGGTTTACTACTACACTTTAGAGATATCAGGGTAGTACGTGATGATACACATGGTACCCATAGATTGATAAGGTATTGAAACTTATAGAATGATTTCAGTGGAATTATTTAATATGTGAGCTATTATACTATGTCTTGGGTCATTTATAGGGGAGAATGTGCTAGATTTATAGACAACTTTGAGTATTACCAATGTTGGAGGATAATACTACGAAAGGATAATGTGTTGTAACACTATAATTTTTTTTATTATATTATTGATATAGATTAAATTTTTAATAATGGATTGGGAGAGAATCACATGTATGTCTAGAGTAAATCTCATCTATCACTCTTTTAGTTATCAAGTTTTCTTCTCGTTTCGAACTGGTTCTCAGAAAAAAATTCATCTACATCTATAACAAGTGTTCAGTGGTAAATAGGCCATTTTATATTATATTAGTTAATTTTTTTATTAATCCAATCATTAGAAATTATATATGGTGGGGTTATTTTTTCAATAATGAAATAATCATGTCCTTATAGGTAGAGGGAATGTGGCCATAGAATGAAATTTGGAAATCGTCAAAACCACTTATAGGTGTTGTGTCACTACTTAATTCAAGATTTCTAGTCCTTGAAATGATGATTGCTATAAAACATAGTAATGGTTTTAGAAATAGTATTGATTCAAGATTTAAGATCGGAATGGATAAGTGATTTTGGAGTTTGATGGGTCATTAGTACATCTATTCTTGTAAGGTCGCAAAATGACGAGGTGGTTGGTTGAGTTCCAAACAATTGATGAATTTTGAGAGTTAGGGATATAGACATAGATGGTTATTATTGAATGTTCATAGTTACCTTGGTATCTAATGGGATGAGATTGATCAATCAATTACAACATCATTTGTTAAGATGTACTTATCTTAAATAGGTCAACCCGGAATGAATTGACTTACTCTTTAGGGATAAAATTTTAAGGAGAGTTGATACTAACATCGGTGAATCTTGGTTTACTCCTAGTCTATTAGTGATAATTCCCAATATCAGAACATCATCTTATGTATACTAATAGAGAATCAAATATATGTAGAACTAATCAATTAAATCTAATTCATTTTTGGTAGGATGGATTGTCTATTTGAGAGATACTCTCTATGGTAATGGTAATTTATAGTGTCATGGATCATACTAAGGGATAAATGGATTCCATTGTAGGAAGGAATAATATTGAAATATGGAATCCAATTGATTAACTAACACAAACATTAATAAAATACCACTTTTGGTCTTTGTTAGTGTTTTTATATGTTGATGTTTTGGTATGTACTGATTCCTTGCATGAAAAAAAAGTATGTATCACCTTGGATGAGATCCTTAGACTCTAAAGAATTTTTTATGCTACCCTAGTATTTAGTCAGTTTTAGATGATACATTTGGAGTGTTATGATCCAAGGGTTCTTGATCATGTATATACCTATATTTTTCGTGAGCCATGACAACAGAAATAGTCATTTCGGTAATAGACATCATTGGAATCTAGTTATGGGATTTAGTGATCATGCATCTAATAAAATATGTTTTCCTTGAATTAAAGGAGTTATAATCACAATTTGGATGCATTGCCTACTAAAGAAGATTAATTTCTGGAATATCCACCTTATAGTAGCTTGAAATTCCTTTCTCTCATTTGGTTGTTTGTGGTTAATGAGTAATTGAATCTTGAATGCTGTTTAGATTGGGAAAGTTCATTGTAATGGTCAGTAAAGAATTTTTTTTAAGAATATGTTGTGATAAGGTTAAGATTAGTTGATTTAATTTTGACCATTAAATTAATTCAAAAACATTCCAAGAGCATCTCTAGAATTCCAAAGTAAAGCTTTAATAGAAAGTTATAATGGTGGGAGTACTATGGATCAGAATGGTTCATTTAATACTAGTACCTATTATGGGGAGGGCCATAGGAAAGATGATAGAAGTTATGATTACATTATAATGTCTCTATTTATATGGGATTGAGTAATATTCTTCTCTATGTTTCATTTTTGGATATAAGAAATGGCTTAGGTTTCAACAGCTTATGTGACGTGTTTTAGAATTAATGTATAGAGGTGTGTTGGGCATTTAAAATGACACATAAATGTTTAAGTGGGGAATCTCATACCCAATTAGGTAAGATTATATTTTCATGGTTTCCAAAGGTATCTTGGGGATGATAAGTTCTAATGTAGTATAGTTATAACATATCATGTTGTTGAATAGGTTGAAATTTATAAAAGAAAGTGAAATTTTCATTTTGTGGGTGAACTAAAATTTTCACCAAACATAATAATGTAAACAAAATAATTGAATTCATAAAATTATTATTTTTATATGGGTTTTAAGGATATATAGGTATCTCAGCTGTTCATGTGTGTTCCAAGATTACTGAAATTAAAAAAAATTGTTTTTAAAAGGTAAGGGGTTAATGGTTTTCACATCATTAGTGAACACCATGCACCCAACAATTTAGACCTAAGGGGGTGTTAGATAGTTTTTCAAATCATTCCGTCAAGTCCATAAAGATATGAAATAAATTTTAAACTTGTTGCAAAGTAAAAACACATGAGCTATGCATGCTTAGATAAACTCTATGCCTAATCATGTCAGGGGGTGTCCCCTTAGGTATTAGTGTCACATGGTTGGCACATGGTTTGGCCAACCATGTAGAAAACTTGTGTACTTCCTTAAAGGGTGAAAATTAAATTTATTCCCTTATTTTCCTTTAAACATAATTTTTCATTTCTCCTACCCATTTCCATAGTAGCTCCCTCCAATGAATGTAGAACATCTTCAATTCTTCAACAACTGAATGGTTCTCCATCATCATCCTATGAATAAAATTTCGTTAATTACATAGGAATCCTAGTGCTAAGGATAAAACTAACCTTACCTCCTTGGAAAACTTTTATTTCCTTAATGAATGTTATTTTAATGAAGTGTCATTTTTCGTATATTTTGGATATTTTTTGTATTCTTTTGTTTTCAATCGGTCCAGTTTGATTCAAATCCTAATAATATATGATTCTAGAATACTAAGTGTGAGGTTTTTGGTCTATGTATTTTCAATTATTGTCTCTCAGGTTTATAAAATATATCATTTTTCTCCACACTAGAACTTTTTTGAAACACTTCTAAAATGTGAAATTATTTATGTTAATTTCATTGTCCTCAATTAGTTTACCCATGAGAATATTACTACCCCAGGAGAAGTAATCTACATCAACTTGATCCACCACTTTTTAATGAATTTATTAGAGTCCATTGACTAATATTCCATAGATATTAAATTAAATCACCATTATAGGTGTGTTGTTTTAATTATTGTAAACATAATTATTTTCTTATTTCTTCATCACCTTTAGAGGTGTATTGAATTATCCATTGTGGAAGAAATGTTAAATTTTATTTAATAAAAATGGAATGGAAACCATGAACCAACTTCGTAATCAAAACAAATATTTGGATTGATATCTTTTCTAAAAAGGGCTAACCAAATGGGTAAAAATGTATTGAAATGTGGCATGTTTATGTACATGAAATTATTTATTATTTATACTTTAATTAATATGAATGATCTTGATGATTTATATCTTTCCATTGATATATATCATGGATAATTAATAATTATTAAATAAATATGCCTATTTACTATATTATACATGATCCTTGAGTATGGTGTACCTTTTTAAACATGGTCCTTAGGCATGGTGTCCCTTATTATAGAAGGTCCATTGGCATAATGTCTCTTATGATACATAATCCCTAGGAATAGTATCCCCCATTATACATGATTTCTTCCATAGAATCCCTTATTATATATGATCCTCATGCATGGATTCCCTTATTATACATGATCCTTGGGCATGTAATCCCTTATTATACTTTATCCATAGGCATGATGTCCCTTATTATACACGATCCCCGAGAAAGAGTCTCATATTATACATGATCCTTAGGAATGGTGTCCCATATTATACATGATCATTAGGCATGGATTACATTGTTATTCATGATTATCAGGCATGGATTTTCTTATTATACATGACTCTTAGGCATGTAGACCCTTATTTAAAAAAATAATCTCATTCTTATTATTATTGTTGTTGTTGTTGTTATTATATGGGTATCCATTGGTTCTATAACTCACGTCCTATCCAGTGTATATATAAATATATATTCACATGTATTATATATATGATGGAATGTTTAGATATATTCTGTCTTAGGCTGAAGAATGTATGTTTGGTCAAGTATCCTTTTGTGGAACCCAATCCAAACTCATTTACAATTATTTATACACTGTTATATTTATTATACCTTCGAATTTCTTATTATATATGAATGGAATGTAAAGAATTAGACACCATTGGTTATGGACTACTATGTATGTCTAACACCTAGTTCAGGTCATGTTTTGGTACACTAAAATACCTCATGGTTATAGGATAAATATTCTAGATTTATCACTCCTGATGTTATTAATTTTCATATTTACCCTTGGACATGGGTTATTAGGACCACATAACTGATCTAGTGCTCAAGATTCTCAAGGATATAACCTTTGGAGAATTATTCTTTTCATTGTGCATGTTTTTGTGTTACCTGTTTCATGTCTAATTGTTTTATATTATAGAATCATATCGAAAAGCATTGTTGTATATTTGGAATTATCCATTTCATTCCGTTATTATTATAATATATTGTTCATTTATTTATCATCCTCCATTTTGTATTTATTATATATAACATTGTGCTATATTGATCATGAGGGTATAGTCTCCCCATAATACCACCATTATTCCCTTTCTGTTAGTTAGTAGCCTCTGGTATATGGGGAGGCAATCTTAAAGGCATTTGACAAAATAGTTCAAGGAACTATTTTAGCTGCCTCCATATCATGAGGTCACAAAACACAATATCGATGATATTCCTATTGTATCATATTTTTTTTTGATCTATTTCAAGAAGGTTTTACGAATTTTAGGCCAAATTATATAGTTGAAATTTGAATAGAACAAATTTATGGAGTTACACCTATTTCAAAGGCTCAATATAAAATGACCCCAATTTAGTTTCTAGAATTAACGAACAAACACTAGGAGAATAATTTCAGGGGATTTATTCCACCAAGTGTGTCACCTTGGTGTGAACTAGTTTGTTTCTTTATGAAGTGTTGTGGATTAATGATACTATTCATTGATTATTAAGAGTTTAAAAATACCAAAATCAAGAACATGTATCCCTTTCCCCATATTGAATTATTTTTTGATAAAATGTGTGGAACTCAATTTTCTTCCAAGATTTACCTTCATTATGGATATCATATATTGAGGGTAAAAAAGGAGGATATAACCAATATTTTTTTCATACCAGGAACGAAAAATATGAATATATAGTTATTCCATTTTGTCTTAATAATACCCCCTCTATATTCATGGATTCAATGGATAAAGTCTTTAAAGATGACCTTGAACATTTCTAGGAAGTCTTAAAAGATGATATTTTTATCTATTCATTATAAAAGGAAAAGAATGATGATCATAAGATGATTTTACTATATTCCCTAAGAACAGGGATGATATATGGAAATTTTGCAACATGTGAATTTTTTTCTAGAGAAAGTTTCCTTAGTATGTCATATAATCTCAATAGGGGGGATATTAGTGAATCCATCAAAGAAAAAGGCTATTAAAATTAGCCTAAACCAACCATTGGGACTAAGATGAAATTTATCTTAGTTTCAATAGATATTATTGATGGTTTGTGGAGAATTCATCATGGTTATCAAATCCACTCACCATGTTAACTCTAATGGGAACCAAGATCCTTTGGACAGATCAATGTGATGAAAACCGCATGGAATTAAAGATAAGGTCAGTTAGTGCACCTATAATTACATTACCCTACAATAGAGAAGGGATTGTAAAATACAGTGATGAATCAATGAAGGTATTGTAATGTGTTATCAAACATAATTAAATGTTTATAGATTATGCCTCATTAAAATTAAAGGTTCAAGAGAAAAATTACCCAACTCATGATTTTGAGTAAGCTATCACAATTTATTCATTAAATTTATATAGGAATTAACATTATTGATAAATTTTATATATATATAATGATCATGAGATTTTATATTATATATTCACATAGAGATAATTAAAAATATTCTACAATAGATAGTTGGGGTTGTTTGATGATTATGATTCATCAATACATTACCACCTAGGTAAATAGAATAATGTTGTTAATGATTTGTGTTGAAACGATTATGTTAGATCATATATGATAATGTTAAAAAAGTTATGATATGTGTGTATTTACAAATAATGGATTTTGAAAACATTATGGAAAGGGAGATATCATTATTTTCTCAAATAAGTGTTCATACATCTATCCAACTGAAGATTAAAGTGGTTCAAAATGAAGATTAATAGCTATATAAGAAGGTTAAAAATGTTATTTATTTTAAAAATGGTTATAATGGTATGATAAGGTTTAGGAACCATGTATGATCTACATACATATCATATTTGAAGAGGGATATGTTAGTGGAATATCATTTTTCTTCATTCTATATTCATCTTGGAAGTATGAAGATGTATAGAGATTTAAAAGAGTTTTTCTGGTGGGATGTAATAAAGAGAGATAAGGTCGAGTTTGTTTCCTAGATCATGGTATGTTAGCAATTTATTTTTGAAAGAGATATTATAAGGTGATTTTACAGCCATGGCCCATATGATAATGTAAATTGGAAAACATCAATATGGTTTGTTTTTCATCAAAGACACAAAAACATCTAAAGGGTATAATTTTATATGGGTTTTAGTCAATCACATTATAAATTAAGAAAACTTCATTTACATTATATAATACTTCTATATTGATCATATTTCTAAAATAAAAATTGTTTACGTGGTAATAATGCATAGAGTATGACGTTCTATTGTATCTGATTAGGCTTTTAGGTTTACCTCAATGCTCAAGTAAAGTATTTTACCAAATCTGGATACAGAGTTATGTTTTCTCGTAGGTTAGAATCCTTAAATATATGTTCTTTATGAGAGTGAAATTAAAACCTTGATGGATATTTTGAGATTTGGTTTAATAGATCTCAAAGGTGGTTGAGATCAACACCTTCATATAGTCTAGTTTTCATAAAACAATATATTTCACTTAAGAATTCATATTTCTTCTTATAAAGTTCTATACGGAAAGAATTGTTGAACTCTAATTTTCTGAGATAAAGTTGGAGAAATAAATCTATTGGGGCGTGAGCTAGAAAAGTAAATGTTATATAAATTCAAAGACATTCAATAACACATCAATAAAGCTCGAAGTTGATAGAAAATTTATATTGATAATCTTCGATGTATTCTATAATTTGAAGTTAGTGAGAAGGTATTTCTCAAGATTTCCCCTTAGAATAAGGTCATGAGATTCAAAAATAAAGGTAAGTTGATTACACGGTATATTTTTCCTTTCATGATTTATGATCGAGTATGGATGATTTCTTATCACATCATTCTTCCACTAAACCTCTCTCATGACCATGATGTGTTCCATATATATCACTTAAGGAATTACATACCTGATCCTTCAAATTTATTGGACATTAAAGTCATAATACGGATTAATGACTTTTAATAAGTTGAAAGATAGTGAATATTACTTATTTTAGAATGAATATTCTATGAAAAAACACCACTCACATGGTCAAGGTTTTTTGGGAAACTACTAACTTGAGGAAGTCATATGGGAACCTGAGGATATGATTAGGAAGGGGCATACATGGTTTTTTGTATTAGATCGATGGAATTTAAATAACTAAAATTAATTTTTACGTGTTAAAATGTAAACCCCTAATTTTTTTTGAAATATTTTTTTCAAATATATTTAATTTTGATAACTTTTGTTACATGAAACACCAAATTTTATTAAACCATAATATACTATTAATATCATTCTTTAAAAATTATAGTTCTAAAATAGATATTAAATTTGGTGGTATGAATTATAATAAAAACATTCCTAAAATTTGGAATAATGGTTTTATGGAAAGAAAACATATTTATAAAAATTACTTAATTTTTAATAAAACCAATATATACTTTGAAAATAAATTTTCTCAAAAAAATATTTTTTCTATTCGTGAAAAAATATTAATTTATTTTGTAAACTTACAAAAAATTCAATTGAAAATATTATCTTCATTTTCAAACTAAAAATTTAAAATTATCTTAGAGTGATGTTTTTATAATTTTATGAAAAGAATATTTTTTCAATGAATAGTGAAAAATATTTGTATTCCTTGAAAATTGCATTTTTATTTAAATCATTTACAATGTTACATACTTTTAAAAAATAAAAATAAAAATAAAAATAGTTAAATTATATTAATATTAATATAATATAGATCATTTTAATCACATTCATTATTAATTTTGATATTATTTTTTATACTTATGTAAATGTTTTCTTTAGAAACCCATTTTTTTATCACGTATACATGTTTAACATTAAATTGAAATCATCATTTTATGTAAACTCAATTTAATAAAATGTAATATATATTATCAATCAAAATAATTAATATTATATAATAATTATTATATAATTTTTGTTCAATATTAATTATAAAAATAGAAAAAATTCATTATCACGGTTAAAGTTAAAACTGGTTTACCGAGGGTTAAACTAAGAAGATAAGGATTAAAATGACATAGAAACGTGTAAAAATAATATTTTGTAGACATATTATGACCTTATATTATATAAGGTTATATAATGGTACATTTTGTATCATTTTTTCTATTGTAAAACATCATTATAACTTTATATTTTCAAAAATAAAAAATGTGTCCTCTCCCAAACTTTTAAAAGGACACCCATTCTACTCTAATATTTACAATTCCATAGCCTTTTAGTTCATAAAATAACTAAAACAGTACCCTAATTACTCTCATACCCATGTCCTAGAGGTCTTATTTGGATTACTAAACTCTCTTTTGAATTCTTTTAGTGCTAACCTAAGGAGGTTGTTCGAAGAAGAGGTATTGATATTAACTGAGAATTTTTATTTTATTTCTTCTCCAACCTACATAAAATATTATTAAAATATAGTGATATAATATCATATGTGTCTATGATATAATGAGATGATATTATGTTAGTTTCATTACTTAAATTTATATAATCTTCTATCAATTCAAAAATGAATAAGCCGATCGTGTGGATGGTGGAATACCACCACATGAATCGATGTAATTAATTTTCCATCACCCCCTATTACTGAGGAATAAAATTACGGATTTAATATTTTTTATTATATTTATTATATAATTAAAATCCAATAAATATAATATCACATCTACCTTCTTACCTTCCAATCCATTACAAAATAATATTGTCACTCAGGTGTACAAGTGGACAATCACCTCCATGAATCGATGTGATTAGTTTTTCATTTTATCTTGACTTAGATAGTAATAAGTATATATTTATGTAATATAAATGATATATATGATATAAATATTATTTTTTAAATGTGATATATAATTTACCATTCTTTTGTTCCATCTTCTATGAAAATTGAAGCAATATTAATGTGTATATATGGATTACCGTCTCCATGAGCTGTCTAATTCATTTTCTATATCTAAATTTCATGTTTTAAAATAAATAGATATACAATGAAAATATATATTATTTAAATAACATTTAACATTTTTGATATGATGGAACCATGATAAATATAAAATTAATGAAAATACCAAACAAAAAAACATACATGGAAGACAAAGTAGTTATTACCTAAAACATGGTTTTAACAAGGACATGATAATAAAAGAGTAATAAAGGGTTTTATTTAAATCATATATGGTGTGATATATAAAATTGTCATTCGATACTAGGTTTGTAAAAAAACCTTAATTATTATATAATATTTTTTAAAGTGTGTAAATAAATTCACTACATTCGGTATGGGATTTCTTGTCTCTCTTATATTTCTGAGAGATATATGTCATATTCATCACTGATCAATTTTTTTTGATTTATATAATTCTACTTTGAAAATATATACCAATGTTCTTCTTATCTTAAATATATTTAATAGTTTAATTTGAGCTTATTCCTCAATTCATATTATGATTAACTAAATTTTCAAAATGTTAAGGGATTTTCATCTCACTTTTATTTCTATTGGACATATTCCATACTCAAAATATGTTTCTTTTTATGTTGTGTATATACTTCCCCTTAAATTATTTTATTATTATTATTATGAAAATTTGTGTAAATTTACATATCCATATATGGTTATTTCTTTCATGAGGCATAAAATTCAAAATATACCAAAGTGTTAAGGGTATTATGTTACAACCTCATTATTTATCATGTCTGTTTATGATTAAGTTCCTATGATGAAATATTATGATATATCTATTAGTAAACTCATGAATTTTCTTATCCCATAGTATTTTTTTAGAAATTACATTTTTTATTTTTATTTATCTCCTTTTATGTACTCTATTTTCCAAAATAATATTTTTAAGTAAAATACACTTTATTTCCCTCATCTAATGAAAACCCATTTTCTACTAAATCCATGTTTTCTAAAAAATGAAGAATGATTTTAATATTAATCTATTATGTTTTAAAGTCATGTTTAGCCATGTTTGAATTTTTAAAAAATTGGTTTAAAAGGAATCTTCTTCCTCTTTTTTGAATGAGGTACTTTGGTCTTTTACTGAAAATGTGAAAGGAAACATTATTTTAACATTTACAACATGAACCATATTTTGTGAAAACATTAAAACTTTATGGTTTAAATCATACTTTACTTGTTTCCAAGTTTATTTTAAAAATAAAATGTTGTATTTATCATGTAAGAAATTTTTAGTTATTAAATACGTGATTTCAAAGAAAAATGGTATTTTTCCACAAAAAAATGTTCCAAGTTTTCTTTCAAAATCATTTCCATTCTAAAATGACATCCTTTGATATTACAAAATATTTACTAGGGAAATGGTCAATTTATACCATCCTTATTATTTCTCTATAATATTTAATATTATTATGAAAAATGTTTCTGAAACCCCTTTACTTCACAGGAGTTATGATATAACGAAATGATTAAGAAACTCATTTCTTTACCATGGGTTATGCTATGATAAAAGTTTTATGAAAGCTATTTCTTTTTCATGAGTTATGATATGATGAATGATTTATGATCTTTTATCACATAAATTTATGCATTTTGTGATTGGTGGTACCTATATCCCCCTCCAATTAATTGGTTAATGGATAATGTTATATGATCTCAAAGGGTATGTGAGAGGTTATCCAAATCCCAAAAGAGGGTAGATGGGATATTATCACAAACCTGATGAATGATAATGGGTGGTTAGATAAAACCTAACATGTTATTAATGTCTTGGTGGGTATAGTTGACATAATATTTTCTATGCTTGTGTTTATGCCACAAAAATATGTCTTGTTCCAATATTGTATTCTATTGGATCATTTTCCGTGAGTTCATTATGATTCATGTCTTATGAACTACAATGATTGATTCCATGACTTGAGTTTATGATTTATGATATGAAAGGTATGATTTTAAAATGTGATTCTCAAATTTCAATTGCCATATCCTCATTTCATTATTATATTATCACTGATATATACCATTATTACCCTTATTAAGAATCTAAGCTCAACCTTTTTTAGGTGTCCATTCTCCAAGTTATGAATCAAGGTAGTATATATGATATATCTATGAAGGGTCCTACTTATGAAGAACATAGAGGGATATTTCATAGTAAACTTATGAACCAGTTTTTTATTTATGAAAGTTTACAAAGGAATTATACCTATATGATTCTAGTATGGATCAACGTGTTATATGATGAATATTTATCTAATAATATGTAAAATGTATCTATGGGAAGTCTTGATCATTATAGAGCATCCCTATGATGAAGAAGATTAAGAATAAGAAGTGGCTACTGAAAATGACAAGCTATGTACATAATTTGATGAAATGTAATCATGAAATGAGGAAAATGATGAGTGGTATAAGATATTGACATCCCATGATATTGTATTCTAAATAGTTGTGTTTTCATATAATTTGTACTTAACTCAATTATAATAATAAGAAGATATTTTCAAGAGAAGGAATGGTAGAATAGGTACATAGAACAAGAATAAAAGTTACAGTTGGTTCAATATGACATGGTTGGCTCTACACCCTACTCATATCAGGTGATCTGAAAGGTAAGGTTAGTCTTAAAGACCAAAATAAATACACATTTAGGTGGAAACCCATGTTTTTTATATTTTATTTTATTTTTTATTTTTTATTTTAGGATTTAATTTTAGTAGTAGTGAAACCTCCACCACCCATCAATTTTTGAGCTTTAATTTTAAATACATTGTTCTTTCATAGTTTTGATTTCATTTATAGGTCCACAAACAAGAAATAAAGCTAGAATAAAATTGAGAATAAATTCAAAGTGAAGGGGTTGTAAGAATTATTTTTCATAACTTACATTAACTCCTCTATTTTTCTAATTTTTTTTATTTTTAATGAGAAAAATGTATTCCCACACTTTGTTTCGTGTTTTACTTTTAATCAATGATAGTTTTAATTTTTCATGAACCCCATAACATAACGTTTTAATTTTCAAGTTTATTGAATTTAAAAAGTAATATGCAGATATTAGATTATAAAATAAAAACGTGGGGATTTTATAACACCCCAATATTTTATGGTATGTTTTTCTATAAACAAAAATTAACTTCACTAATGCCTTAGGTTACATAGAACATCGGGCTTAAAATGCTTAAATTTTATTACTTAATTTTGATAGTTATCACCTAGTTTTTGGAATGGTTGGAATGAAAGTGATTAATTAAATTATAAAATACTATTTAATTTTTTTTATAAAATTAATTCACTATTCACCCATTAATAATAAATAAAAAAACAATTGAACAAAATGGATGTGTTTTTATAAACAAACTATTTTAATTACCAGAATGGAATTTTATTTTAACTAATTAAATTAATCACTATTAGTAAAATATAATAATAAAATTTATGTAATACACATTTGATAAACTTTTTTAAAATTCATTTAATAAATTTTATCAGAATAAAATAAGAACAAACCCAATTTTAAGCATAAAAACTGTTTTCTCTTCAGAAATGTAGTTTTTTCACTTTTTAATGGCGCACATGTTTTAAAATAACATTTCATAAATTTTATTAATTTAATTTAACAAAATAAAAATCATTTTTTAAATTTTAATATAAAAATTTACTTTAGTTATCTTTTTAATATTCTTTTGATATGTTTTATTTTTTAGTGAATAGAAAAAACGTATAATTTTTTTTATGAAATATTGTATCTAATGAGATATCATCATGAAATAATTAGGACATCAAATTTACTAAAATTATTTAATTTCTAAATTATGATACTATAATATAAATATTGTTCAAAATAACTCATAACTTGTAAATTATAATTTATTTCTGGAAAAGTACAAAAAATCTTTGTTATTGTTGACATAGTGCCTAAACTGCATTGATAAAGTCAAATTTGGTTTCTTATAGATAATACTTTTGTACAAAAAAGTCATTTATAGACTATTTTATTAATAATTATGTATAATCTATATTTTTGGATGATATTTCATAATTTTAAAGTTATATAACATGAATCTTAAACAAATGAACGTATGATACTTACACAAGGAAAGAAATGTAAAATTAAAAAATTAAAGTAGTTTTGTTAATATTTATATAATTAAATATATATAATTATTGAATATAAATTATTATATTTAACCTAATTTATATATATTTATGATATTAATTTATTTTTAATATTTATATATGAAATAATTACCTTTAATTCTTATTCAACACTGATGACATGATTATACAAGCAGAAGAAAAAAGTAAAAAAATTGATTTTAATTAAAATTATAATAACAATTAAATAAACCAAAAGGTGGAATAAACCTTTTGAGATGAATAAATTTCATCCATAATATTTTTGTAATTCCAATATAGGACCTTTTGGATCCACTTGGATCACAGTAATCCCTTTATAATATTTTTTAAAGAATGTCAAGTTGTTCACACTATAGTTTTCAAATAGGCTACTTTTTAATATAAGGTTTTACATAATAATTCTTATAACATAAATATTATTTAAGATAGTAAAATATTTATCTTAGAAATTGTATGTTATTTTTAATTTTCAAGAATAAAATAAATACCTTAATGGAATGTAAAGCATTCATGCAGTCATTATTAATTTAATGGAAAAATAAAAAAAACATATATATTAAAAACATTAAAATAAATATAATTTTAGATAATGAAAATTATAAATGAAATATATTGATATCTATAAAATTTATAGTATATAAATAAATATTTTTTAAGAATTTTAATCATTTTCATAATTTTTTTAAAGTTATAGTAATGAATAGTTATAATTTTCACAAAAATTATATGTCATGAGTAAAATATATTATTAACTTATTTAGAAATCCCAAAAATCATGAAAAAGGATAATTGGGATAATTTTTTATTAATTATGTATTCCCTATGACTTTTAAGCTATTTTGGAATTCATTAACTCTATAATAGACATATTATATTTTAATATTTTAAATAATTCCTAAATTTACCCTCTCCTCAATTAAAAAATAGACTCTTTCCTTCAATTAATTAAATCACCTTATGTTATATTTCATGAATATCCTTTGATAAATCCTACTTTTCTCATCTTATTACAAATTCTGGTGTTTCTGATCTCACAAAAATTCCAATTCCATGTTCCTTAAGATGGTTCTCATAGAGACGATAATCAAGAGGTAAAACCCTCCTTCTTTATCTTTTATTATATTTTATTTTATTATCCTCTATGAAACTACCCAACAAAATGAATAAAAGAAACAAAATTATCATAAAAATAGTATAATGTTATTATTTTAATTTAATGTTCATCTTCAAGTGTCTACTCTTGACCTTTTATGCTAAAAATGAAAACATCGTCTATGAGGTATCGATTCACCGCCATCATGGATGATGAGATTTTGTTTTCTGTTTCCACCATAATGGATGGTCATGAAACCATTTTATGGTTAAACTGGATTATAATATGTGTATTAGAACTTATTTAGTATTTTATAACTAGTATATAAATATATTATCAAATAAAACTATATGAATTTGTAATGGTCATAAAAAACGATAAAATAAATTAAATCATTTTAATTAATGCTTTATCTAGTGAATCATATTCATACCATATAACTAAGTCATATATGATAAAATTTAAAATCATATATGTTCATTAATACTAAATAATTTCACTTATATAGATTTTATTCCCATTTTATAGTAACTATCATCTTTATCCACAAGGGAACCATATATAAAACCATGAAATAAACACTACAAAAACAATGAAATTAAACATTATAACTCATTAGAATGTCCAAAAAACATAATAAAATTAAAAAAAAAATTAGAGGTTCTATACAATGTAATTAAAAAATATAATTTTATTGGATGATACATTAATTATAAGTAAAAAATGCTTTTGTACCTAAGGTATGGGTTCCTCATCTCACTTTTATTTCTATGAGATATGCATTATTATTCACTTATTTCTATTTGTGGTGTCTATATAATTCCTTTTGATATATCATATCATTAATCTCTATATCATAATGGTATTAAATATTTCATTTTATGACGATTAATTTTAATGGGCATATGGTTCGACTATTTTCATAGTGGTAAGAGAATTCTTAAAGGAATTTCAATCATTTGGGTTGAACATCTACTCTAATGATTATATTATGCTATGATTTTAAGTAAAAATATTTTTCATTATATTATAATTTATTTACACTTTTTTTGTTCATTTATAGCTAATACGCATAATTTATTCGTTTGGTTAAATCTCATACTTTCTTTAAAACCCCCTCTTTTAAATGTTTTTTTTAAATTTAAAAGAAATGTTTTTTAACAAATATGGAATGATTAGAATTTCTATAATTCATCATGCCTTAATGTTTTCAAATATCCTTAAAACATTTACAAGGTTATTTCCAAATAAAATCTTTTATTTTATAATTTCATGGATTTTTAAAAAAAAATCATTCTGAAGTAAAATAGGGTATTTATCTAAATAAAATTTCAATAATTTTGTTAGAGTATTTTTATCTATTTTAACGCCCATGTTGAATCTATTAATTAATTGAGTATAGTCTATTATTATACCATCTACCATATTTTATTTAATTTTTTATGATCATTTTGACTTGGGGTGTACTATATTGATTTGGTTTAGCATATTACTCAAGTTAGTTTATATTTATATTTACTGATTAAGGAAATTATTTACATTTCATATTATAGTTTAAATATAAATGTATTTGTTGATTGTGTTTCACCCCTTTCATAAAAGTAATTTATTAGACTTCATATGTTTTGGGTGGGCCCTCTATATCCCCTTGATATGTTGGTAGATCTCATGAGATAAACTTGTTTTGGTACTAAATGATGGATTACTTGATTATGTAGGGTGTCTTGGCTAAAGCATTGATTTTATTTTTATGATGTACCATATTAGGAATTCTATAATTATGAGATTATTTGTTTATAATCTATATGATTATTCAATTAGTATAATATCCATGGTTAAGTTTCATAATCCTATGACTATTTATATGCAATTATTTGATCAGCATTTAATCCTACCATATTATGTTCAAAATTATGTTTTAATGGAATGAGTTTTTAGTTATTCTCCTTGACTTGTTATTTATGATATATTTTGTCATATTATTACCTTTAATGAGCATCTAAGATCACCTATTCCTTATGTATTCTTTTTACATAGTATTCCTAGATGTATAATATGATTAACAGATAGAGATAACATAGGATAATAGGGGTGTCTCTAAAGGAGTTACTATGATGTATTTCATTTAAATTTGTAATTTTATCCATATATTTTTATCTATTTTTCCAAATATATTGGACAATTCAATCCTTTGGGATGATATTTCCTTGTTTATTATACCTATGAAAAAAATTAAGGAACAATCTCTGAGCAATTGGGTTTGGGGTCTTTACAGTTTGTTTTAAATTAATTTTAGTAGAAACCATTGTAACTAGATTTAGGAAATCATATATTAGGTAAAATGAACCTAAGATATAACTTTTGGATAAATATGGAATAAAAACCCAAAGAAACCATGTTTATGAGTTTAGCAATGCATTAATTTTTAATGTTACGTTATGTATTTCACTAGTTTTGGGATGCTACATTGATTTAATAATGATAAAATCTAATATATTGTATTTCTTTCTTTATAAATGGAACCTAATAGAAGAAATGAGAACATCACCAATTAACATGATCCAAATAGTTAGGAAGACCAAATGTTTTGTGGTTTTATGCCAATATTTTGAAGGGAAAAAGAATCCCAAAAATTCTCATAATATAAGGACATTTAATCATGTTATAAAGAGACGTAGAATGGATTACCGAATTAACATGGATTCTAAGGGATTCATAAGAACATGAGAAAATCTAGGAAAAAGTCAGGTAATGTAAATAATTTAATGAAGTATTTTCTAACATGCGATAATTATGGAAAGAAATAGTTTTGTTCTTTCTTAAAAAGAATTGGAGTTTTCCACAAGTTTGGAGAGAATGGACACCGTTGTTTTTATTTAAAGGGTAATAAAAATATTGATGATGTACAATTCTTCAATTACATGGAGATGGTATACTACATAAATCAATGTCTCAAATGTTATAGGATTGTAACCCAAAATAGGATCATGGATCATGGTCAATATTATGCTACTAACTCAGATAAATAGGAATGATTTATATTCTTATGTATGGATTCAATAATAACTCTATTTTAGTATTTTATAATAATACTATTTTTATAATAATCATGATATATATGAGTATTGTATGAAAATATTTCTTCTTTATGGAATTTTAATCATGTGATGAATATAACTAATAATCAAGAAAAGTTATTTTATTGTATATTGATCCTGTTAAAAACACATGACTTGGGACAGATAACCCAAAATTTTTTCATGATGTAGATATAATAATAAATATATTTTTATAGTATTGTATTAATTACTATGAACATGGTTAGTGATCTGATGGTTTATGTATTGATGGAATTATTAGATGATTGGATTTAAGGGATATATTCCACAACCTTATATTTAACTCTAGGAAGTATGCATGTTTCATAAGGGTTTAAAAAAGATATGTTATTAATATATTTGTTATGTGGGATTAAGAACTAAATAATGTCAAGGCAATCAAATGTTATGTTGATTTTTTAATTTTTTTGACTTTCCTTCAAAAAATGTGGATGTTTAATTTAGACTGATATGTTTTGGATGAGTATTAAGACTAACTACTTGTGGAATAGATTAAAATAAATTACAAAATTATTCTTTGATGAAAACATGTGAAATCCTATTTGGTTTTAGAAAACATTTAAATTGAATAAGGAATTTATTAAGGACCATGTGTTTAGTTAAAAGTGCTTCGAGAATGAAACATTCACCTTGAATATCCATCTCCTAATGTATGAAATAATATGGAAATAGATCGAAACAAAACCATAATACGGGAATATGCATACTAAATTGAATGAAATATAGTATTTTAATTTTCTCAAGTTCCTACTATATAGTAAAATAATCCCTCAACTTTAAGAAATAGTTTTTGGAACAAAAATGTTATCTATTTTCTTTTATTACTATGATATCAATAATATATTAACCAATCACAAATTAAATATTTTGTGATCAAAAAAATTATAATGATCAAGTAATCTATCACTTAAAATCATAAAATAAAATTTATATTTATATTACATTTCAATATTTTAATGAATGTTATCTTATTTCAGAATCCTAGATTTTAATGTATTTTTTTTTAAAAAAATAAATTCTTCGATAGCTTACATTACATAGAACATTGAACTTAAACAAAATATTAAATATTATTAATTAATTGTGATAGTTATCACCTAGTAGTTTTAATTGAGTGAATTAAATAGATTAAGTTAATTATAAAATATATTTTACACATGTTCTGGAAATGAATTCATTGGTTACAAATTAATTATAAATAAAAATTAAAGTCAATTGAACATAAAGGAATTGTTTTAATAAAAACCTATTTTTATAACCACAATGGAATTTTATCTTAATGACATAAAATAATCACTATTATTGAAATATAATAATAATTTTTTTATTATATATCCGATAATATGTTTTTAAATTCATACAATATGTTTTATGGTCACAAAATAAAAACAAATCCAATTTTAATCATAAAAAGTTGTATTTTTCTAAAATGCAGTTATGGCCCCAATTAATGGAGTGGTTTTTTTAAATAAAATTTTAAACCATTTATAAATTTCATTTTAAAAATGAACAAAATTTTTGAAATATTATTATCAAAATCTAATTTAGTTAATTTTATTATTTTTCTAATATGTGTCATTATTTGATGAATTTTAAAAAATAATGTTTTTTACAAAATACTTTTTCTTTTGTGATATCATCATAACATAATTATGATATAAAATTTCTTTAAACATCTTTAATGATGAAATTATGATTTTATAATATAAATATTGTTCAAAATAATTGATAACATGTAAACTATAATTTATTTCATGTTAAGTATAAAAAATCATTATTACTGCTGACATAGTGTCTGTCTGCTGTTCATAAAGTCAAATTTGTTTCGGTATAGATAATAATTTTGATCTAAAAAGATGTATCTTGACTTTTTATTAATTATTATGTATAATTTATGTATTTCGAAGATATTTTTGGAAGATATTTTATAATCGCTTGTGTAATACTTGCGTAAGGATAGAAAAGTCATATTAACAAATTAAAGATGTAGTCTTCACATGGATATTATTAAATATACATAATGAATTTATATAATTTATTATCTTGAACATAATTAATTTATTTTTATAATATTAATTTATTATAAATTTTTATGTATGAAATCATTGTCTTTAAATCTTATGCCACACTAATCCAGTGCATGTGCAATGAGAAGAAAAATCAATAAAATGATTTTAATTAAAATTAATATTTCCATTAAATCAAAAAAATATTGAATTATTTTTTATGAGTAATTTGAAGCCATGAAATTATTTTTATTCAAATTTGGGACCTTTGGATCCACTTGGATCACTTTAATCCCTTTATAATATTTCATTTCAAAGAACGTAAAGTTATTCAGATTATTAGTTTTAATTAGTATAACTTTTTAATATGTGGTTTTCTAGAATATTTTTCAGACCCTAAATAGTATTTAGAAAAATAAAATATTTACCTTATTCATAATAATTTTTTTATTTTTATAAAATATATAAATACATTAAAAGCTTGCATAATGATGATGTAGTAATTATTAATTTAATGTAAATATAATATAATTGATATTAAACAAATTAAAATAAATATATTTTGGGATAACTAAGTTTATACATGAATTATATAGATAATTATTAAATTTATAGATATAATAAAATATTTCATTCAAATTTTAATCATTTTTAGTAGTTTTTAAATTCATAGTAATGAATAGTGTTAGATTTGATAGATATTATATTTCATGAATAAGTTTTTTTAAAATCAAAAAAAATATTTAATAAGTCTAGATCGGATATGATTACATCTAAAACATAATACCATAATCCTTTTAGTATTTTTTAATGTATTTAACCCTATAATAGACTTATTCAATTTTAATATTTTAAGTAATTATTAAATTTTGACTCACCACAATTATAAAAATTTATTATGTCCTTCACTTAATTTTATCACATTAATCCATATTTCTCATATATTTTTTGAAAAATCCTATTATATTCATACAATTCCAAATTATAGTGTTGGTGGTCTAACCGAATAATTAAAATTCTATGTGCCTTAAAGAGGTTCTCAAGGAGACAACACTAAAGAGGTAAAAACCACCCTCTTTATATTTTATTTTATTTTCTTTTCTTATCATATATACACCTATATAATCCAAATAGTAATGGTAATTCCATTATCATACATATATATTAATTTTATTATGTTAATGGAATATCCATCATCAATTTTCTTTTGATATCCATTTATTTTAAAAGTGAAAACATTGTCTGTGAGGTGTTGATTCACCACCTTTGTGGACAATTAGTTTTCGTTTTTCATTACTGACATGAAGGCTGGTCATGCAACAATTTTTATTGTTAAAAAAAATTATTATATATATTTTTTAAACTTAGTGAATATTCTATTCCTATTATATAAACATATTATGAAATAAAATGATACTAATTTGTTATGGTCATAAAAATTCCCAAAATAAATTAAATAATTTTCATTAATGTTCTATCTATTGAATCATCCTCATACCATATAACTAAATGATATCTGTTAAAATTTAAACTCCTGGATATTTATTAATGGTAAATAATTTCACTTTTGGAGAATTTATTCCCATTTTACAAGAACACTTATATTTATACATAAGAGAACAGTGCATAAAACCATGACATGAACACTCCCTGAATAATGAAATTAAACATTATAACTCATAATAATGACAATAAATAAGAATTATAAAATTATAATCAATCAAATATATTTTTACAGGTTTTTTACTAAGTAATTATTCAATATATTTTTATTTTATAGTACATTGATTACAATTTCATAACGCTTTCGAACATAAGGTAAGGGTTTATAATCTCACTTTTATTTCTATGAGATATGAATTATTCACTAATTATTTATTATGTATGGTGTATGTATTCTTCCATTTGATATAACATATCTCAAATATGTTTAGCTACTAGTTATTCAATGTTTCATTTGATGATCATTGATTTTAGGGGGAATATGGTTAAACTACATCCATAGTGGTAACAGAATTCTAAACCCAATTTACATTCTTTGGGATAAAAATCTACTCAAATGATTATGTCATCCTATGTATATGTTTCAAAATACTTTTCATTATATTATTTCTTATTAACACTTTTTTTATTTAATGCTAATACACATAATTTATTCATTTTGTTATGCTCACACATTCTTTTAAAAATACACTTTTAAATGTCTCTTTTTTTTCAAAATTTTGAAGCATTTTTTATCTTATATATAATGAGAGGTTCTTCCACTTTCATAGTGCCTTAATATTTCCTATAATACTTAAAAAATTTAAAATGTTATTTCCCAATAAAATTTTTTCTTTTAAAATTTCCTGGATTTTAGAATAAATGATTCCAAATTAAAAATGTTATTTCTCTCAATAATTTTTGATGATTTTTCGAAATTATTTTAATTTATATCAATTACTTATATTGAATTTTTTTCTTAATTATGGTTGATATCTTCTGATACCTTATACGATTTTTTAGTGAATGGGTTTTGATCATTTTGACTATGGATTTACTATCTTGATGACATTTTTCATATTACTCTGGATGGTTTATAATATTTTTTTTGATTGGGGAGATTATTTAAATTGAATATTCTTGATTCAAAGTGAATGTAAATGTTGATAATGTTTCACCACTATCATATGAGGAATGAATTAAACTTATTATGTGTTCGGTGGGGCTTGATATAACCCCTTGATGAATCGGTATGTCTCATGGGACAAATTAGATTGGGTATTGGATGATGTATTACCTGATTTTTTATAGTGTCTTGGCTGTAGCCTTGACGGTATATTTATGACATCATGTATTATGTATTCCCTCATTAAAAATTAATTATTTATAATACATGAGATTATTATACTATTAGAATATTTATGGTTATGGTTTATATTCACATTATTATGTATATAGAATTATTTGATCATCTTTTATTCCATCTATATTATGCTCAAGATTAAGTTTTCATGGAATTCAATTTTATTTATTCACCATTCCATTTTTTATGATAATTTAGGATTGATTATTTTGTATGATTACCCTTCCAAAGTATCCTAGATCACCCATTTCTTATGTTTTATTTTTCCACAAGATTCCAAGATGTATATAATGATTGACAAACAGGGATAACCTGGGATAATATGTGTTTCTCTAATGGAGATACTATGTTATATTTATTTTTAAGTTATAATGTAATTCTTATATTTATATATAGTTTTCAAAATATATTAAACTATTTATTCCATTGGGATGCAGTTTACATTTTTATTATATCAATTTAATAATGTAAGATAGCAGTTATGGGATTCTAGGTTGGTGTATTTTCAATTTTAATTCATAAGAATCATTTTTTTATATTTAGTCACATGTTTTTGGAAATTCCTTTATATATTTCATGATTTAAATTTCATAAGTTCTTGTTTATTAGTTTATTTATTATAACACATGCCTTTATTGATTGAATCCGATTACATGATCTTGTTCCTGAGAGGTTTCTAAACCAAATATTTCCTTTCACACTAAGTAAATTTGTTGATAGAACGTACTAAGTATTAACTACTAGGATTTGGATTATAAATTATCAAAATTATGATTGTCATAATTAACATAAAAAATATTTAGGAATTTGTTTTTGATATAACCAACATCTTTCATACATACTTGATATTAATACTTATTTTTTCCCTTTGAGATCATGAATGATCTATTATAGGAATATTCTATATTATAAACCAATTTACCTATTCCTACATATACTCTTCTTTTTTTAATGATTTTAAATGTTCAATTTTGGGTGAAATGGATTTCATTATAACAATATATATTCTTTATTCGAGAAAATGTCTTGGGCGTTCCATTAGGTTTTAAAGAAGGTTACATCCATGTTTCATTATATTACATTTTTACCCCAATATAAAAAGAAATAAAATAAAAATAAAAACAATTGGGATGACTTATAGAGGGACAACAAACACCATCCCATGAGAAATGATTTTTAACATTTGGGATTTGGTGATGGATGTTATACTTTTCCTAAATCAATTTTTGAAAAATTAAAAAAAATGAATGAATAAAAAATGGAGGCATAACACATTCATCGTTTTCATTATCCATGTAATTACATGATATCGAGACATGTGGGAGTTGTCCTCTTTTATGAGGATAGTGTCATTGGATTTATTTTTATTATAATGATTTAATTTATAGAAAAAACTATTTTTTAAGCCAAAATATTTTTTAGAAATTTCTTTCTGTCCCTTAACCTCAAAATCATTTGATCCATATCTCAAAGTAAAATTGATTTTTACTGATATTTGGCTCTATTATGTGGCGAAAGTATATCATTTTCATAACCATATGTTTGGATCATGTACTCGATGTATGAGTAAAACATTACCTTTTTGTATTACCATTAGTTATGAGAGAATACAAACAATTGTTTTGGTAGATCATGAATTTCCATGATAATAACAAATAATTAAAAGAATTAAAAGGAAGAGATGAGAATATCCATAAATCTATTGGGAATGACCATTTCTGTTTCATATAGTGAAGAGTAGTAACCATTTTTTATATATGACCCAAGAATAGTTTCTCTCCTCCCCCATTAAAAACTCTATTTTCCCAAATCATGAATTTTGAATATTTGTATAATGGAGGTTTTCATTCAATTTAAATTGAATTCGCATGATTGAGGAATATCATGGGTTAAGTTTCTAGATTTGATGACTTAGTTTTTATGCATTAACTTTTAAAATTTTTGTTATTAAATGTCATTCTTTTATAATTAATGATACCCATGTTTTAATTTTTTATTTTAATTTGTGGGTAATTTTTAATTTAGAATGATTTTTTTATAAAACAATAATTATAAAAAATTAAAATACATGTTTTTTACATTTTAGTTTTTTATTTTTAACATGATGTAAAATATGAAATAGAAAATGATATGAAAAAGACTTAGAAATAGTGTCATTCCCAAGATTACCTTAAACTCAAAGGCTTCCAGTAATTTACTTACCGAAGAAGGGTTTGTTTTCCATGTAATCCCATGGGCATGACCTTCAATGGTGGAAGATGAGACTACACCCTACAAATGTGTGTGAGCATGCACACGTGGGTTGGGCCAAATCTCATCAAGCCCAGTATTGTCAGTAAAGACTCATGTAAATTGGGTTTATGTATAGAAGGAGCCTATCCCCATAAAAATATTTAGCTTCCATGAGAAATAATATAAAGGAGAGGTTAGCATATATCAACACCAATATTAGAAGCATTATACCAGTTTACTATTCACATAATCAAATTCATGTTGTTTTGAGCCAGGAGTGAGTGTAATCTTCCTCATTCATTTCTACAATGACTCTTATATGGTTATTATGGCAAAGGACACACACTATTATATATCCATGGATATGTATCTCAGTGACCAGGGGAACTCAAACCAAAAATTGGAGGTATTTCACCACGGACCAAATGTTTCACTATTACCAAAATTTCTCAAAGAAAGATGAAGGTATATATGACATTGTTGATTCACTCCATTATGGATCCTTGTATATTGAGAATTAAAGGACTAAGATGAATTTTGTGATCAGTCATTGCACCATGGTGAAAATAGAGGAATATGGTCTATGAAGGATCTATGGTGTAGGGATTCCACTACACCAAGTAGGTTCTAAAAATAGAAGTGTGAGGTTCGGAAGGGAAAATAGGTTATAGCCATGGATGTATAGCTATGTCATAGGCCATGTATAGAAATGCACATGCCAAAATGGTTGTGCCAATGTAACTCAATCCTTTTCATAACAAGGTTATACTTGAAATTTTCAAAATCACAGAGCTTTTGGGTTATCTGCATAAACAGACTACATGTGAGATTCCAGGGAGATCCAATAAAGTATCATGCATGAAACAACACACCAATTTGAAAGAGGAAATGAAATTTCAAAGGAGTATCTTGAGTTAAAAATTTAAATTGAGATGATTAATTCAAGTGGTCAATTATACTATCCCTCTCTCATTAATACTTGAAGGAATAATATAAGATAAGAAATGCATCATAGATAACACCATATTCAAAAATGAATTCTTTGGTTGAGTCAAAGAGGAAAATTAAATAAAGTAATCGAACAGTTAAAATGAATGGAGAAGCGGGAGAATACATATAATGTGTTTCATATAAATGGAGGATATTTTATTATGTAGAAAGGTGTAGGGATGTAGACCTGGACAGACCCATAACTGATAATTTTGGTATAACCAAGTTAGGATCCACTACTAGTTAAGATACAAACATATGAGGAATTTTACAAATATATATTAAATATATGAAGTGATAGTATAAGATAAGGGTCATCATAAACTATCATACTAAATAATTAAGTATTGTTTTTCTATATATCATTGAAATAATATATCGATGAAAATGTAATAAGCACATGATATTATTTTTTCAAAATAATTTTATTTAATATATAATATTATATTCCATTCTCTTGAACACATAGTATACATGATAATTAAGATATTATCCATGAATAAATAAGTATTCAATATAAGGATGAGCTCATAAGAAGTATTTTTATCAAAATATTTGTGATCATATTTTAATTAGTATTACATTCATAGTAATCAAATCATATCCTCAAATTATATAGCGAGAGTGATGAAATTTAAAGAATGAACCTCAATGTGGTATAGGGAAGTGGGACGGAGAGAGCAGAATGTGAAATCACCTTTTAGTTCATGATTAAACATAATATATATAAATTAGTTTTATGAAACCTTAAATGATGATATAGATGATTTAGGTTGTTCTAGTTGAGTATGAGAAGCAACACTAGTTTTCCCCAGAATTATCAGGGCTAATGGATTTGATGTAGATTTATTAAAACTCATCCTTTAGATCCAATTTAATAAATTTATCATATTTCTTTAACATTGAGTCAATAAAAACAAAATCCTCTCTTAGTTAAGTTAATTTAGTACTTTAAAAAAATGAAAAACATCAAAACTATTGACCAATTACGACCTTATTCTTCAAGGTATTGAACTCATCTTATGACTATTATATGTCATAGTACTTAGTGTTGTTGGGTGACTATAAATTTATATTTTGTTTTCACTACGAGAATTATGGACACTTTAGGGAGATGACAAATGTAATTTGATGATTTAGTTTATTTGTTAATTTTTAAAATTTTAATTGGTAGATATTGTTTCTTCTTAATTAATAATGACCATGTTTTAATTATTTATTATCATTTTTGTTGAATTTATAATTTTAATTTAATTTTTTTTATTAAAAACACAATTAAATTAATAAAAATTATTTTTTTATCAAGTGTTATTTTTAATTTTATTTCTTATGTAATGTGTAGGTAGAAATGGAAAAGGATTAGAAGAAGACATAAAAAAATTGTCCAGACTAAGATAGCCCTCAACCCAAGGTTCTCTAACCATTTTTCTAGCCCATGATATTCTAAACAGCCATTCAATACCATGGGTAAGGACTTAAAGGGAATAAAAGAAGACTATAGTCTTTGTATAAGCGTGAGTACTCATGTAAGGGATAGAACATACCCCTTCGGTCCCATACATGTCATCATATGCCCATGTAAGTGGTTATTGAGTGTGGGGAGATACGATCACTATAGGGGGATTCGTAGATGAAGTTATCAGAAAAAAATAAAATAAACCAGTGGCTAGTTGAACTAAACTATGATGTGGTTCATGTGGTACCATGTTTTTGCGCACTTACCCAAACCAATTGTTTTTATCTGGGTCTATGTGTCATCTTTCTCATTCATTTTAGCCATGTCTCCACTTCTATATCTGTGCCAAAGAAAACCATACGACATTGTAGCAATGAAAATGTGGTGTAATGATCTAGAGCGGTCAATATAAAAGAAGAGTCTCTAAACAATAGACCATATGTTGCATCATTTCGTCAATTTATTGATTGAAAATTAAGGGACATATGTTATTTTTTATTCACTACACTACAGTGAAAAATAGAGGAAGATGGCCTATGAAGGCTCTACGTCATATAGATTCCAATATATAGTAGAGGTGAAAAATATTGAAGTGGTGAGGTTCATAGGGAAAAAGGATTTTGAAGTTATAGAAATTGGGCTATAACATAGTTCATTCATGGTGATAAACATGTTGAAATGGTTGTGATATAGTTACTCACTCTATGTCATATAATGTAAGTAAGTTCAAATTTCAGAAATGTCAAATATTTTCATCCATCTCTGAAAATGGAATAAATGTGAAATTTTTGTAGAGCTCAAAGATAGTATTTAACATGAACCTTCACCCTAATTTCAAAGAGGATATAAAATTTTTAAGGAGTATATTCATCTAAGAATATAAAAAGAGAAGACTGGTTCAATAGGCTGAGCCTATGCTCCATCTATCATTAATTCTTGAAGGCATACTATAAGTTATGTAATTACATAATGATAATACCACATTAAAAATAGGATGTTTTCAGATGAGTCAATGAAAAAATATACACATGGAAATATATAATTTAAACCAAAAGGAGAAGAGACAGAATTTAGAGAAGGTGATGTCTATAAATGGAGTTTATGCTATTGCATAGAAAAGAGGAGAGATCCAGAACCAGAAAAACACAAAATCAAGACTTTTAATAGAACCATAGGAGGTTACACTTCTATTTTGGGTGATAAAATAGAATTAAAATGGAAGATACATATCTAGAATACATAAAGGGAGTAGAGGAGAAGGGTATTCATCATGTATGATATTGCATGATATGGACTTTTATTTTTTATTTCCATTATTTATCATTTAATTCATATGTTGGTGAGAAAGTAATAAGTAGCTGTTTTCATTTTTTCATATAAATTTAATTTTAGATCTAAAATTATATTTATTTCCCTTGAATGCATAGTATTATGTTAATTGGGAGATTAGCCAGGAATAACTAAATATTAAAGGTAAGGGTTTGTAGAGTACAAAATGAGTATCTAAACCTTTACAGTTAACTTTTAATTAGTATCACATTGAATTAAATAAAATAATACCTCTTGATTGTCTAGTGAGAGTTAATAAATTTAGAGGATGAGCCTAAATGTGGTAAAGGGTTGTGGGAGACTTAGATATGAAATTAACATTACATTCACATTCAATATTAAATATCATGCATCTAAATTGGTTATTGAAATCCCTGAAAAATGAGTTGGCTAATTTAGATTGTTCTAGTTTAGGCTTAGAAGCAACACTAGTTTCCATAAGAATTACCCAAAATAATAGATTTTATGTAAATTCACGAAAAATCATCCTCAAAATCAACTCACTTATATTCATCATATTTAATTAATTTTGAGTTATCCCAAACAACCTTCTTAATAAGTTTAGATAATTTACTTCATTTGAAATCATAAAAAATATCAAAACTATTGAACACTTATAATGATTTTTCATTCTATCTCCACACAGATATGTAAATTCAGGATTATATAGTTTACCCTATGATTATTTTTTCTCACACAATTTTTTTTTATTTTCAATCGTTGTATCCCGAAGGAACCATGTCAATATTGAATGTGATAGAAAATGAAATTATTTTCCTCTTCAGAAACCAAGTGTTTATGGGAATTTTAAGGAAAGAACACATTTTTTTTCTAATGAACATTTCTCAACATATGATTCATAATGAGATTTCAAATATGAACAAGAGGGAATGGAGTTCTATTTATTTCTTCATGTGTCAAAATCCATATTCTTTTGGTGGGTCTGTTTATGCACAAGTTGATAAGTAATAGATCAATTCCCCTAAAAATATATTTTTCATTATACAGTGTTTTGAACATGAAAACTTATTTGGGTTATTTATCAATTATAAGGAAAATTAGATCTATGGTTACACCCTATGATTTTATGAAATATTTTTTTCAAATAAATTTAATTTCTTTGATAGATTGTGTTATAAGGATCATTATGTTTTAATGAACCACAATATACTATTTATACTATTATTTAAGTTTACCATTATAACCTAGCTATTAAAATTGGATGTATAAATAGAAATATCCATATTTTTAAAATTATTTTTAAAGGTTTCAGATAAATAAACTATATTTATAAATAAATTACTAATTTATATAAATGTCTTCATATTCTTCAATAATTCCATTTTCTAAAAAAATATTTATATTAATTTTTTTGAAGAAATAATAATATTAAAATTTTACACTTTTTGAAATATTATTTAAAAAAACAGAATTCATTTTTGGAGTCAACGAGTAAATCTTTTTTTAGATTTAATTTTTGGAATTTATTTGAAATGTTTTGATTTTTCAATTAATAGTGAAAATACCTGTTTCTATTGAAAATTAAATTTTCATTTAAATTTTTTTGAAGGTTTTATTTGGTTGTAAAATAGTTTTTATAGTAAAATTATTTCAATTATGTTATAATTAATAAAATTTATGTCATTTTAATTAGACTCATATTAAACTTATACAATAAAACATTATATACTTATAGAAATATTCTCTTTGGAAAACTATTTTTTACCACATCTACTGATTTAATTTTTAATTAGAATTTTCTAATTATCTAAAAGGGATTTTTAAAAATATATTCTATATTTTGAATGATAATAATTAATATTTTTATAATACTTTCAACTTAATTTTAGGTTATAATGAATAAGAAAAATTAATAATTAATTAAAGTGGTAAATGTTAAAACGTGTTCAATGGGGGTTAAACAAAAACAATAAGGTGTAAAATGACCTAGAAACCTATTAAACCCTAATATTAGGTTCATATATTGAACTTATCTCATATAAGGTGCTATAAAATCCATTTTTATCCATTTTAATTTTTAAAATGTGGGTACACCTTTTTCTATTAAAAAAATTCCAATGTGTGTCCTCTCCCCCATCTAAAAAATCCCACCCATATTCTCTCCACTATACACATAAAAACCCATATTTTAGAAAATTATTTCTTAAATATAATACTTAAATATTTACACATAACTTTCCTTCCATATTTTGGTTATGAAATCCTACTGATAATTATTTTATTCTTAACCTAATGATCTTTCTTGAAAGAGAGGTAATGTTTTTAATCAAGCATTTTTTATTTATGTATTCTTCCACATCCATCAAATTATCTTAAAATATGATGATATAGTAAAATAATTATCTCTTACATACATATATATATTATTATATTAATGTAATAATATCCATATATCTACACTTTCATCAAGTGACAAATGAAACTGTTGATCGTGTGTACGGCGGACTACTGCCTTATTAACCGATAAAATTATTTATTCACCACCGACACTCCCAGGATGATATAATTATAGATTTAAATTATATATATTATATTAATAGGATAATTATACTTATATAATTAAAATATAATATATACAATCTTACTTTCCATCGCTTTGGAATATGATAACAACACTCGTATGTATGGAAGACCACGGCCTCGCGAAGCGATGAGATTTGTTTTTCACCTATATGTTACATTCAAGGTAGTAAGGATAAATTTAATGAAAATATTTTATATATCTAACATAATATTACCCTGCAAATTTTATATATTATTTACCTACCTTTTTTCTATTCTTTGAGAAAATGGAAATAACGTTCATTCATTTTTACGGCTTACCATATCCCTGAATGGTATAATTATTTTTTTATCTCTAAGATGTGTGGATTTATATAAAAACATATATAATTAATATATATTTTAATTATATAATTATTTTTATTTGGGATATTAGGTAACTGTAATCAATTTAAATGGACTAAAACTATCAAAATAAAACATATTGAAAAAATGAAGAAATTATTACCCAAAACAGGATTTTAACATCGAATTAATAATAAATGGATAATAAACTTTTACAGGTAAATATTATATTTGATAATAAAAATTATTATTTTTTTATAATTGATTTAAAATAAACCTATATTTATTGTACATGATGTTTGAATAATTATTAAAGAAGTTTGGACTTATGATAAATGATTTTCATCTCACTTTTATTTCATGGGAAATATTCCTTATACATCACTTTCTTCTTTACTATTGTGTATATACTACACATAAATTTATTTCATTACTCTTATCATAAAATTATGGGATATATATTCATATACTATTTTTCTATCTTGGTTCTTACAATTAATAAGATACCAAATTGGTAAAGTTTTCAGGTTACAATATCATTGTTTATTAGGGTTTCTTATGATAACGTTTAGATGATGAAATAAAAATTTCTACTTATTAAAAAACTATTAAATTTTATGCTAATATATTTATGTAAGTAAAATATATGTGTTCCTTACATTTTCTTCTCTTTTTGTACTCAATAGTTTATAGGAATTATTTTAAGAAAAATCAATATTATTTCTCTCTTCAGTGGAAAATCCTTTTGCATCCATGTAAATGTATTCATAAAGAGGTTTCAATATTTTTTTTACTATAATCTAATGAATTTAAAAAAAATTATCCTTATTTTATTTTTTAAAACATGTTTTTAATGGAATCTTATTTTCATTTTCCTAATAAGGCACATTTTTCTTTTTACTAAAAACGTGAAAGGAATATTTGTTGTTAATGTGTTTGACATGAATGGTATTTTACATATTCATAAAAATATAATTATTTAAAGATTATATTAAATTTTTAAAAGGTAATTGTAATTACTCAAAATCCAATAGCTTAGAGATAGTTCTTTCTCTATTACATTGGCCTAGATATAAAGGGTAAAATCCGGAAGGATCGAATAGTTTAATAGTTTTTGAGAACCAGATATATACATGATACCCATTTTAAATAAGTGTATAAAATTAAATTAATATAAATGGAAAAAATTGGTATCCTTTAACTCATTCTAAGAATTATTCTTTATATCTTGGGTAAAAGAAATAAAAAAAGAGTGAGCTCAAGTGTTCACTAAGGGCTGGGTATAGTAGAATCTATCATGAGCCAATAAGAATAATTAAAATGTAAAGGTAAATAACTGATCCCAAATTCCATTTAAATAAATAGATAATGAATAATAAATATTTAAAGGTAAATAATATAAAACAGATTCCATTTAATAAATAAATTGAGAATTAAATTCATCGAGAGTTAATATCATTTTAAAAATATCACGGATAATATTAATTGATTTATTATTGAATTAAATGATTAATTCTTAGAATTAATGTCTAATTCACATAATACCAATACTATATAAACGTCACAAATTTTTGTAGAACTTCTATGTGCAAAATATTTTGTTTTTTCCATCTCATTTAAAACTACTTGGTATAAACTCATCTTGTTTGGACAACTGGTCTGTCTCATGAGACCTGTCGTTACATTGAGGGACTATATATAATGGTTCCTGCCTATATCTACATTTCAATTTCATTCCTCATGTAACAAATAAACAATTTAATTAATTAATTAATGTGCATTATCATCAGATATCCATAATGAGTAAATAAAGTGTATTTATAAATATTTCCCCAGTTAATCAAATAACATTAAAATTTAAAAAAATTATGTAAAAATTGTACATGGTTAAGGAAATAATAATATATATCATTAAATAATATTTTTATTTAATATAAATTTAATCTACAAGGAAAAAACATAACAATAAATTGATCGTTTCAAGGGAAATTTAACAACCACAAAAGAAAGTGAGACTATATAATATGTTTTTCCACTCGATAATTTTCAAGTCAGATACCCTTGGATGAAATTATTCATATTAAAACATAAAATAACATGAATAATGAATAAATACTGAAATTAAATGTTTAGGTGGATGTATATAAACCACATAGATGTTAATTGGTTCATATTAATGAATAAGTCTCAATGGAATGTAAATTAATACGAAATCCTTTACTTTACAATTCCTTCTAGTTTAATATAATTTAAACTAATTTATAATGGTTTTAATCATGTTATTAATTTATTCCATAACCATATTTCTATTTATAAAATCATATATCAGCCTCTTATAACAATGTATTTCCAGTTTTTTTAATAATATTTCAATATTTTCATTGTTTTGGGTGATAATTTTTTTGTTTTCTCATGCATGTTTTGTAATGGAAGTTATGGTTCTTGTAAATAGGATATAATTACATCTACTCTAGAATTATCATAATTGTATAAAAATAAAATTTAATTAGTGGATATATTAGTATAACTGGTCTTAAATGGTGGTCATAGAAAATGAATTATGTCGTTTCGTGGTGATGGTAGGTTATACGTACATTGGAGTGACAATGTCATTTCTTTAATTGTTTAAAGTTTAAGGTTGTTTGTGATATATTATATTTAAAAAATAAATATAATCCCGCATATATCTCATATATTTATTGATTTTATCCATATTAAATTCCATGTAAAGTGTAAGTGAAGAATGACTCACATCACTTTGTGATGTGTAGTTTTATGTATACATGAGCGATGCTATCATATTTTAAGCAGCATGGATTGTAAGAATTTATATATGATAATAAAATTATATAAGTACCATAATATTATAAATAACATATAAAGGTGTTAAATACATTATTATATCTATATTTTAATGGTGGTGAGGGAAAATGAACTACATCGGTCGCGAGGTGTTAGTCTGTCGTACACATAATCAATTATTTTGTTTCCCATTTGATGGTAATGGAGATGGATAAATATTATTAAATCACCATAATAACATATTATAATAATTTATATATATTTAATTTATAATTTATATTTTAAAACATAATTTAATGTTGAAAGAAATAAGAAATAAAATGAGATAACTTTGTTAATATAATTGCCTTCTCTTAAAGGAACATTCATCGGAAATACTATTAAAACAATATGGATGGTATTTGGGGCGTAACATAAGCTCTATAATGTTAAAAATGATGTTGGGGAGTGAAATGTTTAGGGTTTGATAGAAACATAGGGCTTCTATGTTGTGAATAAGTGAAGGGATGGAGTTTTCTTTTATAAGTGGGGAAAGGGAACCCTCTTGGAAAATACATAAAAATTTCCCAAAATAATATGAAACTTTAGTGTAATTAAGATAAAAATCATCAAAATGAACCTAAATTGGAACTTGGGAAGTATAATGTGATAATATATCCATCTAATAAGATTATTAAAAGGTGATTGGTTATTTTTAACCCTTAATTGATTAGTTTAAATCCACGGTAAACATGTTTGTACAATAAACACGATAATAACTTTTTATTGGATTAACAATTATCATTGATAAAAAAAATAATTTTAAATTATTAGATAATATAAATTAATATTATTTTAAAGTTAGAATCCATTTTTTCCAAATTCTATTCACAAAATTTGAAAATTGTAATTTAAAATTAATCCCACGAACCTGATGGGGAAGCGTGTTTTCAATGAGAAAATATTCAAAACATTGCAATATTTTTATATAAAAATTATACAAAAAATGATTATAATTTTATAAATTATATTAACTTATATATAATATAACAATATGAATAATTTGAAAGATATTTTGGTGTTCAATTAAAATTCATTATTTTCACTATTCATCAAAAAATGGAACATTTTAGAAATATCCAAATAATTTACCCTACGATAATTTTGATATGATAATTTAAAAAATGTAGTTAATTTTATCAAATATATTTTTTGAAAATGGTAAAAATTATTTTTAAAATAAGTTTAAGAAGCACGACTAAACTTTCTTTTATAAAAAATAATGTTTTCAGAAAACATTTCATTTTATTCAAAATAAATCCTTCTTTTTTTTATAATAAATTTATAAAAAATGTACATGTGTATAATATATGTTTTTCATAATTTATTAGGATATATTAATTCCTTATAATCTAAAATCTTGGTTACAATTAGCATATTTAAATAATATTTTAATAAAGTAATGACGTGTTGCGTTTATCACAACCTATCGAAGAAATTATATTCATTCTAAAATAAATAAATTATAAATTATGGGGATGTTACACTATTACCTCCACTAACAATTTCATCCCCATAATTTAATGGATATTACCACCTAAACTAATGGGGTAGTTATTATTTCTAAAAATGTTCGGTTCCCCCATTTCTTCATCCATTTTATGTTTTTCCGAATATACCTTTACTGTTTGAGTCACATGATTCCTCAATACCTAATCTATATTATCAAAAATACTGATGGGTTCTTCATAGAACAATAGATCATGTTCAAATTCTATTTCATCATAGGTGATCACATTTTTTAGTTCTGGCATGTAATTACTTAACAATGATATATGAAACACATCATGTAATTTTGAGAGATATGGAACCATTTCGAAAAGATAAGAAGCAAATCAAATTATTTCCAGTATTTCAAATGTTCTGAGGTACCTATATCTCAATATCACTTTCTTACCAAACCTTATAACAACCTTCCATGGAGATATTTTCACAAAAACATGACAACCCACTTAGAATTCTAAATCCTTCCATAAAGTATCTAAATAAATATTTTTCCTATTTTAATATACTTTAATGTCATCATGGATAACCTTCACTATTATTATTTTCTCTTCAACAAGTTATAGTCCAACAATTTTCTATTCACAAACTTCATCTCATCAATTCATTGTATGAAATATCTTATCATATAATGCTATATACGGAACAATTTAAATACTTGAATGGAAATTATTGTTATAAAAAACTCTAAAAATTTAAATATTTACCCCACATACCTTCAAAGTTAGACAAGCATGAACGAAAAATGTCTTCTATTATTTGAATAATCTTATCATATTTTCCTTTAGTTTGAGGTTGGTAGGTAGTGCTCAAATAAATCTCATAATCAAGAGCTTTCGAAATTCTTCTATATACTTTTTATGTAAAATGGAGATTTTTATTAGGAACAATTTAATGAGTTTTTAATATAGATTATTATAATGTTCTCAATTGGTAAAACTTTTCTTATAATGTGTAAATGTGTAGATTTTTTAGGTGATTAACAATAATCCAAATTTCATCATTATTTCTATGAGTCTTTAGATATCCTGTAACAAAGTATATAGTAATTTCAACCCATTTTAAAAAAAGAATAGGAATAGGATTCAACAATCCACTAGGGTATTTTCTCATATCATTCACTTGTTAAAAAACTGGAATACAGACACATAATCACTAATTTCTCTCTTCATGTTATCCCAACAAAAATGTTCCCTCAAATACCTATATATATTTGTTCCATAAAATACCTATATATATTTCTTCTAATTTTTCATCATTTACAAAATCAATTTTCTTCTGAATATTCTTTTTATTAGATTGATAATTTTTTTCTAATAAATACTTTTTCATAATAATTTGATAATTTAATGATTTATTCCATTCATTAATAATTCACATATCTATATTAACTTGATCCATGAACATATAATCTCTCTCAATCCTATTTTGGGTCATAATTCCATGATATTTCCTATATAATAAATCTTCTACCTTATTTTCCTTTCCTGGGTGATAGTGTATTTTGTAATAATAATCCTTGATTTTATAAATCCATCTCATTTGCCTCCTGTTGATCTGTTTTTGTGAAAATATATATTTTAGGCTCTTATGGTATGGGTATATCTCACATACCTTACCATATATTTAATTTATTCATATCTTCAATGAAAAAATTATAGCTTTCAACTTAAGGTCATTGGTTGGATAGTTCGATTCACGAGTTTTCAATTTCCTTGATGCATATGAAATAAAATTATCATTTTAATTAGTAAATGACCAATCACTTTCTTCAATGCATAATTATATATCATAAACCCATCATTTTAATGTTCTAGAGTCCATATCATAGGATTGACCAATCTACTCTTTAGTTAATCAAAAAAATATTCACATTAATTTTTCCAAAAACAAAATAACTCTTTTATGTGTAATCTTGGTTAATGGGTTAGCCAATTGAGAAATATTTTGAACAAATCCATAATTGAAAACTTAAAAACCAATGAAGTTAAATACCTTTGTTATGTTCATTAGTATATGCCGTTCTATGACTTCCATTTTCATCATAGGATCAAATAAGATTTCATCCTTAAAGAAAATATGGCCAATAAGAGAAACTTAATAAACCCCTAAAATATACTTCCAAAATTTTCAATATAAATATTTCCTTCTATGAATCTAAATAATGATCTTTATGTGATTCTCATGGTCTATGTAGCATTTATAATAGACTAAAATATCATAATCAATACCAAAACATTCATCAAGATATTCCTTGAATACTCTATTCATTAGATCTATAACAATAAAGCATGCATTAGTAAATCAAAATAGAATTAATGTAAACTCATAATATATATACCACATTCAATGAACTATGTTTGAAATGTCTTCATACTTTACTCACAATTGATGATACTCAAAACGAAGGTCAATCAATGAAAAATATTGGTCTTTATGAATTTGATCAAATAATTCATCAATATGAGATAGAGGATAATTGATCATTATCATAATTGCATTGATTTACTTATAATCATTGCATAACCTCATGGATCTATATTTCCTCTTAAATAAACCAATAAGGGATATCCATGGTGAAACAACAGGGTGTATAAATCCCTCATCACCCAACTCTAGTTTTTTCTTCAACTCCACTAATTCCAAGTAACCATTCAACATGGAGTTTTTGATATTTTTCTTATGTCCAGGATTAAATCAATAAAAAAATCAACTTTACACTCTAAGGTATGTCCAAGAAATTCCTTAATAAATTCACTAATCTATTACTATACAATAGGTACATCCTCAATTTGAATATTATCGCCTTCATCTCTATATTTTTTATATTCTTCCCCAAGAATCTCATTTATTAGATATACTGGGGTGGATCTAGATAAGACTCATATGATGAAGCATCTTCTCTAAATATATGGAATTCTATATCTTCCTCACAAATCATAATTTCCTTCTTCTTGAAATAATATTTTGCCTCATTTTTATAAAGATAATCCATACCAAGGATTATATCTAATTCAACCATAGTAATGATAATATGGTTAGAAAATAAATAATGTTTATTTCTCATAATGTGGACTACTTGACACATAATTGTTGTAGTGAGAATTCCCCTTAAAGTTTTGATGAAAACCTGCCTTCTTAAAGTTAATGGGAAATGTATACTTTTCTTGGAACACTGGGTAGATATAAAAGTGTTTTGGGATCTATAATAAAATAAAGAATAATTTTAATTTTAATTTAAGATTAAATTACCTTCCACCACATCACTGGGAACTTCCATCTAAGTTGTAGTGATTTCACATGATTGGGTTCTCCCATTATCCTCTTATATGATGGATTCCCTTAAATATTGGGGAATTCATTTTCATAGTTCCCCTTTTATTTACAACTGAATCGCTAGACTTCATTGACTTTTTTCATCCCCTTGAATTATATTTTATAGTGCAATATATCTATACTAATAATATACTCCCATTACCTTGTAAAATTAACCAAGATAATTATTTCCACATTTTTGAAATGGTGTAAATTCATTCATTCGCTTATTTATATTTAATAAAATTATTTTTTCTATTATGTTTGGATTTCCTATACTTCTCTTGATTTCCCTTTAATATGTATGATCTAGATAAATTATTATCTTCTTTTATGGCACAAACAACAATGTCATCATATGATGAAGACATTTAGAATATCAGTTCAATTCAGATATTAGGATTAATTCCTTCAATGAAATGATCCATCCTTCACTCCATGTTTCATATGTAATATTTAATATACCTCTATATCTTTGTAAAGTAAGCCTCATACTCAGTAACACTTTTTTCTAACTTTTTATTTAAACTAAGTAACTTTCTACTCATTTTAGTATTTTTCATGAGGGAAATATTCATTAAAGAATATATCATTAAAATATTTATATTTAATGAGTTCTATTTCCTCTTCCTCCAAAGTATTATGGAACAATGACCACTACTGATCAGAATCGGCATTGAGATAATACCCTTCATGTATGACATTTTTCATTTTCACCACATCCTAATGACATAAATATATTCTTCAAAGACATAATCCATTTCTTAGCTATCATTGGATTATTAGTCCCACTGAATTTCATGGGTTTCTATTGAATAAAGTTATCCACCATCTATAAAAAAAATTTATGGCATAGGTTTCTCCATCTAGGAAGGGTTATTTATTATAACCTGATTAATCTAGCCTAATATAGCTATAATTTTCTCATTCAAAATACCTCTTGTATTGGATTCCTCAGTAGGGAAATATCTTCATTTTACATGACTATTGATACCCTTTTTCCTTTGAAGATCCATTTATAAAAATGGAATGTACTTGATTAGCTTATAACATTATGAATTTTAAATCATATTGTATAATTTTAAACATGGTGTATGTAACACCCCAGGATTTCAAAATATGAATATGATAATTGATATCATATATGAAACAAAACACAAAATGTGTATGGTAATACAACATCCTTATAATTTATGTTATATTTGATTTTTAAATAAATTCACACTCTTTGATAGCTTGCAATGCAAGCACACCACATTTTAGTGAAACAAGAAACTTTATTAAAATATTATAATTTAAACATTACTATTATAACTAAGAAGATAAATTAGAGGGTATAAATTTTAATAAATAAATTATAAAAATTATATGGTTTACACATGTATAAAATAAATAAAATGTATCTAATTTTATTGTAGTTATATTTAAAACCATTTGAAAGATAAATTAATGTTATCATAAAATGACATTTTTAAAGGTGGTTTAATTGCACATTGGAAACATAATTTATAGTGAATTATTAAAAAAGTAGAAAACTTATTTTAAAAAATTCTTCTCACTTTTGAAATCATCAATTTAGAATAATATTAGGGTGATGTTTTGATATTTTTATGAAAAGTTTCATTTTTTGATAAATTGTGAAAAATACTTAACATTATTTGTAAACGAAATTTTCATTTAAATTAAGTATAATGATAAATTATATTTTTAATTGTTTTTAAAGTAATATTAGTTCAGTATTATATCAATTAATACAATTTATTTCATTGGAATCATTTTCAAATTGAATTTTTATATAAAAACATTGTATACTTTAGAATATTTTCTATTTAAAAAATTGTTTGCCACATTAAATTAAAATTTATTTATTTAAATTATATGAATTGAATTTATAAAAAATGTAATCTATATTTTTAATTATTAAAATAAATATTATCTAACAAAATCAATATAATTTTTTACCAAAAATAATTGTGAAAAATGAAAAAAACATTTAATGTGGTTAAGGTAAAAATTGATTTACCATGGGGTATAACTAAAAAAATAAGTGTTAAGTTGACCAAAAACATAGATTAAATCAATTTTATGTAAATATTTTGACAAATTCATGTTTATGTCTCTATGATAGTTCATTTTTAATCCTTTTTCATGTTAAAAATACGGGTATGACTTTTTCTTTCCAAAAATTACAAATGTGCTACTCACCTAACTTATAAAAGTTCACCCCCTCTAAACTATTTATAACATCGTAAACCCATTTTTTTACCCAATACATACCCAATTAACTTAACAAATACCCTAATGTAATCCTAGAAGCCTTATTTTTGGCATAAATCTAACATAGGAAGGAATTGGTGCAAACCTAAACATGATAGCCAAAGAAGATGTAATGTTATTTAACAAGTGTTTTCATTTTATTTATTCCTCAACCTTCATAAATTATTATTAATCCTGGATTATATAATAACCTTATTATCTTAAATTTAGTTATATTATGTTTTGTTAAGTTAACGACTTAAAACTACCCCTATTTCAATCAAATGGGTTAGAAAATTGATAATTATGTGTACAAAGGACTACCGTATCATGAACTGGTTTCATTAGTGTTTCCATTACAACCAAATAGGTTAGATGTGATGACAGATATAACTTTTACATTCAATAAATTTTTTATTTCTATCCTGTAGGTTATATGATAATGTTGCTCATGTGTACGGTTGACTATCACCTCATGAAGCGATGTGATTCCCTTTTCACTAATGCTTTACATGAAATGTAATAATGAAACTTTTAATGAATATATGTGATATGAATGAAATAGTTATGATATTGGAGAAATATTTATTATTAGAAAAATATAATATATCATTTTCTTTCTTATAATAAAAAATGACATCTTTTTTCGTATATGTGTTCACTACTGCCTTCACGAAGAGATATGAAACTATTTTCATCACCACACCACATGAATGATATATATGTATATTTAAATAAATAATATTATATATTTTATATTATTATCATTATTTAATGATAATATATTAATTAACAACTTTCGATAATAATCATGGAAAAAAGGAAGACTTACTCATGTGTACGTATAACCTATCATCTTCAAGATTTAAATGTAGTTCATTTTTCATAATATTATTTAATGATTTTTTTAAAAGTATATTTTATGTATGAATATGATAATTATTTCATGATTATTATTATATATATGTTTAATTAATTTCCTATTTGACCATAGTCAACATACAAAATTCATTTTTGAACCATAAGACAAATATTGTCAAAAAATATTACATAAACTTAATTGATTAAGTAATAATATATAAAATGGTAATCAGTAAAATTGATGGAATATTAATCTTTAAAAATTTTCTTAAGAAATTAAATTATTAACATAATTTTACTATTCATGAAGATAATGAAATTACATGATGAGTCAGACCTAATGCATGGGTATCTTGTCTCACTTTTACATTCGCGAGACATACACCATATTCACCAATTATTTCTCTTATGTTGATTACACACTATCCTTTTTTTATTATATCTTTAATTAATATATCTTGATATAATTTAAAGTTTCATTTAATGTTATTTCTCTCGTGGGGATTATGATTCATAAATTACCAAAGTGGTAATGGTTTAATTCCCAATTACATAATTATTTGTCATTATTATTATTTACGTCTCCCTTGAGGAAATTATTTGATATTTATTTCATAAAATAAATATATTCCATTTATCTCATGTTATTCATGAACTATTTAAATTAAAAGTACTCTTTTTCTCTCTTTCTTACATATAATGATTAAGAAAAAAGTTTTAGGAAAATATGACTTTATTTATCTCTTCGATAGAAAATCTTTTTTCTTCCAAAATAATGTTTTCTAAAAATGTTTATAAATATGTTTTAGTATTCTAAATATGATTTATTAACGAATTTTTTATCCATTTTTGACATTTAAAAAAATTAAATGAATATTATTATCATTTTACGAATGTAACTCTTTTCTAACATTTTTATAGTGCAAATGGATTCTCTTTTTTACTTATACAACATGTATTGAATTAACCATCATCTTGACTGTCATTTCTTTAAATATTATATTGAATGTTTACTAGGTTATTTTTTTTTAAATAATTTCCTTAATATTTTATAAATTATTTATTCTTAAAAAAAATTAATATAAAGTGAGTTTGATAATATTTAAAAAATTTCTAGTTTTAAAATAAAAGGGTGATTTTCAATGAATGATTATTTTCATAAAGAAATATACCATGTCATTTTTAAAATCATTTACAATCCAAGAATAAACTTTTTTAAGTTACTTATTATTTAATGGGGATATAATTTAATGATACAATCGTTATTGTTTCTTCGAATGTTTTATGATCATTTTGATTAGGGATATACTATATTGATACTATATATATCACTTTTGATGGATTATAGTTATGTTTACTGATTGGGGAAATTATTTAAATTTTGTATGATAGTTTAAATATGAAATTTTATTCATATTATGTTTCACCAATTTAAAATGTGGAATTCATTGGATATAGTCAGTGATGGGTGGGGCCTCCTATAGCCCCTCAATGCATCAGTATGTCTGATAAAACAAACTAGATTGGTTTTTGGCTAATGATTTACCCATTTTTATATTTTTCTTGGAAAAATAATCGATGGTATTATATTTCATGAAACAATCCTTAAAGGTATTAGATGTTGTGGCACAAGCCTCGATGGTATGTTCTAGATGTTCAACATTATGAATTCCATCATTATGAATTTTGTTTTTGATATTCCATTTGATTATTTGATTATTTAGAATATCCATCATTAATTTTTCAAGTTCATGTGATTATTTATTTGGAATTAATTTATGATCATTTATTACTGCCATATTATTCTTAAGTTATTAATTTAATTGAATATGATTTAGTTTTTTATATTTCCATATTATATATACCTTATTTATTCATAGATTTTATTATAGGCTTAACCTTACTAAGAAGCTAAACTAACCCATTTATTATGTTTTATTATCCCCAAGATACAAGGAAGTGTTTTGAGATTGACATGTAGGGATAAACTAAGGGGAATAATGAAATAATCAAAGAAAATTATTTTTTTATTTTATGTTTTAAAATTCAATGTTAATTTAAAATATGTACCTAGTTTAACAATAATAATAATCTATTTGGTCCTTCAAGATGTGATACCATCAATATTATCCCAATATAATAATTTATAAATCATTTATGGGATACTAGGGTTAGGGTCACTAATATTGGGTTCAGTGGAAGTTTAGTAGAAACATTTGGAACTGGATTTAGGAAAATGTAGATTAAGGAAGATAACCTTATGATTTAATTTGAGGATAAGTATATAATAACATCATAAAATTACTAAGGAATATATTATGTTGTTTTCTTATATTATTCATCATTTTATAGATAATTTAAGTGTATTTTCTTCTATTATAGCTTTACCTAGTGGTAATAACTCTTAGAAGGTCATATTAGAATTAACCCAGTTATCAACCAGTGCATGACAACAAGCCTTACTAGGCACCTAGTTTGACACTCTTGGGGAAATTCTATGGATATTTCACATTTTCTTTACAAACCATTATGATGTATTTGAAAATATATATATCCCCAAAGAAACAATTTTTGTTATTATGATATTATCAATGAATAAATTTTTGAATTTCTATTAAGTATTTTACTCATTTTGGAATTATACATTATGTTTTCTATTTTTATGATCTAATCTAGTGTATACCATCATTTATAAATGGTTCTTAATGAAAATAATGGGAATGTTATCAATACATGTAATTCATGTTAGGATTTCCATCCTTGTAAAGATAATGAATCTAGATTTGGAGATACAGATAGAACGAGTCAAATCATAACAATATTGGGGTAGTTGACTCATTTTATGGTTAATAAAATTTCCCATATAGAGTAACATTCTGATTAACCATGTGGTTTAATAAAATTATACCAATTCATATATTATAACCATCCATCAATCAATAGGACTAAAAATCCATTTTCAGCATAGAAATGGATATATTCCTTAGAGAAGATATTTATCTCACTTGGAAGTAGTGAACGAGAAAATTTATCATGGATGTATATCATTTCTCAAGAGTATTAGATCAATGGTGGTCATTGATTCAATACACTAAGGATGATGAGTAAATATTAAGCATTGAGTGAAAGGATATCATAGTAATATTCTTGGAAAAAATAATTTTCTCATGAGAAATGGGCATATTACAAAAGGAAGTTGTTTATTATAAGACGGAAAGAAAAGGAAAATGTTTATGAGTATAAAACCAACTTTATAATGTTATCATGGAATGTTGCACAATATGTATGTTTTACAAAGAAAAATATTAACTATTTATTTGATGGGCATATGCCAATCCTCCAAAGGGCACTAGTCTTCTAGAAATTTTCATTATTTTAAGAGATAAGATCATGTTCTATAATGATAGAGAATGAATTCTCTATATCTTATAGACTAAAAGGGAATTAATAGAAAAGGGGATGGTGGGGAAAATGGATAAAGGGAAGAAGGGGGAGAATAATTTTTCAATAAGGGATACTTGTGGAAGGAAACACCATGGTATATTGATAATAGGAAAAGGATTTTCTTTCATGTTTATAGAAAAATACATTGTACTCGTGATTTCAATGGTAATAAAGAATCCACCAGTTGGAAAGTTTTCTACTATAAGTATATTGGGGACTATGAAAACTAATTCCAAATGATTCAAGGGAGAATACAAAAAAATGAGCTAAAGGTTCAGGGTAAATATTATGCTATTACTATAGATGAAGTGGAATTATTATTTTTCATGTGTATTTAGACCCTTGATATATGTTCTAAAAGTATTTAATCAAGGATATTATAGTTATAAGAATAATTAAATGTATAAGTATTGTACTTGAGTACTATTTCATAAAGTATTTGAAAGAGTATATTGAACAATACCTATGACCAAGAATAATGACTCATTGTAAAGTTAAACTTCATTGAAAACACATGATTGGGGGAAAATATAAACCATAATATATTCATAATTTTGGGATAATGATGTTAATAGAAAGAGATGATTGATATAAATAATATAAATTGAATTGTTCTAACCACCTTGGAAGTTATTAATGATATGTTCGTTTTGGAAATTTAGTAACCTTCATTAAAATTTTTTGGATTGTAATATTTTGGAAGGGGAGTAAGGTAGAACATTTATGAAATATTATAAGTTGATCTTTAGATGAGGTTTTAAAGATTAATGTATTATATTACCATATAAAGATTAATTAAAATTTTATTAATCTTGTTATCCATTTTGTTATAATAATAAAAAGAGATCAAAGGAAAACATAAATTTCTATAATTTATATTGTGATCTATTAAAAGTGAATTTTAGTGCTTCATGCATAAAAAATTCATCTTTGATATTTATTTCATATAATAATAAATGAAGTTAAAAATGTTATAAGAACAACCAAAAGTTGAAATTTTTCCAATAAAATATAATGATATTATGTAATTATATTTTAAAATATTCTTAGTCTAGATAGTGGAGGAATTCCACAACTCTGGGAAATAGATTTTGAAAAAAAATGTTATCCTTCTACCTTCATTTATGTTGAACTGATGGTATTTTAAATCATCATAGAGTTATGATCTTGAACTCGTTAACTTTTCATCAATCATTCATATTATTATGATCAACTACTTCTATCACCCTCTATATTTATTTTCACTTTTTGTCCATGTCCATATTTAAACACTCAACTAATGTTCTCCTACTTAGAAACCTAGTTGTGTGTTATTCTATAATTCATTTGTATTCACATTTTCTCTTAGCTGGAATATTTTTTATTAACCTTTCTCATGATTTGGGATTTAAATAAGGGTATTTTCAAGTTTAAAATCCTTTATTATTGAAATAAAGATTAAATTTCAAGGATGTGATTTATTTAAGGGGTAGAGTATTACACCCCAGGATTTTAAAATTTGAATATCCAATTGGACAACATGCATGACAGAAAAAAAAACATTTAGAGTGGATTATAACATTATTAGAATTTTATATATATATTCTTTTAAAAAATAAATTTATTCAATATCTTGTAATGCAAGTAGCACCTGGTTTGAATGAAACATGATAATTTAATAAAATATTATTATTTAAACATTTCTATTATAACATAGTGGTTAAATTTTAAAGTGTAAGAACCCAGTTCTTATTATTGAGGTATGAGTTTCTTATTTTCCTCTTTCCTTAAGATTTTTTGAGAAAATAAGGAAAATGGGGGAAATCCCAATTTTTTTGGGTACATGCCATTTACTTTTCCACATGCAGAGTACTTTGGCCATGTAGGATGAGTACACAGGGTGTGTAGGCCTATCGGTGATGAAGGGTGTAAAAACTGACTACACGTCGTGTACATGGTATTTTCACGCTGTGTAATCAGTGGGCAGGTGAATAGTAAGGAAGTGGGAGTAGCCGCCAGCGGAGCGACAGTACACTCCATGTATTCAGAAATACACGATGTGTATTCATGTCAATAGATGAACATTATGGTGGTGAAAAGTAGTCACCATAGAAACAATTAAAAAATGGAAATTACACGCCGTGTACTTGAGAGTACACAAAGTGTAGTTTTGTTTCGCTTAAAATTGGTAGTAGCCACCTATTTTGACAGAAGAAGCTTAGGACATTGGAATAGCATGGGAGAGAGGGCCCGATCTTGGAGGAGCTCCCAATCGTCCACCAGAACTCGGATTCTTCCACCGATGATCTCGTTTGGACCATGCGGGTAAGACCTTCCTTCTTCTTAAGTCTTTCTTTCCAATTCTTTTCCAAGGGGATGTTATTTGAGTTTGAACATGTTGTTGTTAATCCCAGATCTAAGTCATTCGCAGGTGTTTCGGGAGGCATCATTCATGTATATTGTTCAGAGGAGATCAAGGTAGGTGGTCAGATGTTTAATTCAAACTACTGAGTGATATTTGTGTACCATTGTTCTATGCACCCATGTTTGGGGTGTCATTTGGCAGAGGCCTTGATTAATTATGATATCTATAATTAAATAGATAAACTGATGATAGTTATAAAATGCTTTTTGGGACCATTTCTTGGATCCTAGGCCACCCAGTGGGTGTGTTTATCTTGTTTATTCGTTTGGCCAGGATACCCGTGGGTATACCATGATATATGGTGCTTTGAGTTTTCTTGGGAGAAAATATATATAATTGCTTTCTTATGTAATGGGCTCGGCCTGGTTGCTTGTTTAGCCTGAGGTCAGTGTTTCTCATGCCTGAGGGCAAGTGTTTTGTTTATCTTGAGGGAAACTTTTCTAATGCCTATGGGGAGTTGCTTCCATGCCAGAGGGCATTATCGCGTATGCCTGAGGGAAATATCCATTATGCCTGTGGGAAATCACCTGAGGGTTTAGATTATGATTACCTAAGGGTAAGGTTTTCCATGTATGAGGACTCTATTTACCTTTAATATTCATCGTGGAGATTTCACATGTTTTCTCTTCCAAGCTAAAGCATAGGCTTGGTATTAGTTTACCTTGTACTTGTTAGATAGCTTGTTGTAGTTTTGATGTAGCACTGTTTAAGAGATTATCGGCTGAGGCTGAGTCTCGAGAAATTATAATTAAAATATCTTGAATTGTTAAATAATAATTAAATGGAAATGGAATTGGTACGAGTATCTGCTTTTGAGTACTTTCTAGTTTACTACTTTTCCATTACTGTACACTGATGTTGCACAAATTCACTAACAGTTGGGCACGAGCCTTTGGTGGTTGGATATTGGGATTTATTTCTCACACCATGTTTGGGTCATGTCTTGGGCCCAAACAGATTATATTGCTGCATGTGTTGATATGGGAAAGGGTCCCCGTACAGGTACTTGATTGTTGCAGAGGTGTAGGAGACCATGAGACCGAGCTTAGTCTTGCAATGCTACTGAGTTCCTGTTGCGCTGTTTTGTTTTTACTTGCTATATTTGTCCCTTGTATTGTATTGAATCAGATTGTACTGTATCCTATTTTGCATACATTGTTAGACTTAGGGACATATTGCATCATTATATATGACTATTGGTCTTTTCATTACTTTAGAAATGTGTACATTTTAGTATTGGTATTTTTTTCTACTTCTGCTTTGGTATGCTTGTATTTTATTCCACTAAGTTACACTTTGACAAAGGAGGACATAGTTTCCCCACTCTCTGACTTAGGCCTTCGCTGCTAGTCGGCAGCCTCTGGCGTTTGGGGAAATGCGCTTGAGGTCATGTGACCAACTGGGTTCGAGGCACCCGTTGAGTGGCACCCAGATCCGGGACGTTACAAAGTGTTATCAGAAGTTTTCTGTAACACCCGAGATTTTTTATGAGAAATATTTTGTTTTTATGTTATATAAATCATCAATGGAAAATTTAACTACACACAACACTAACTTGGTTTTCTTTACACGCAATCACGGCCTTCCTCAATAGCTTGCGTTGTACGCAATACCAAGTTTCACTGAACAACGATATGCTATTAAAATATTATTAAAACTAGCCGTTATGAATAGTAATACCCACTTTTTGAAATTTTATAAATTTTATCTTTCAAAATAGACTTCATTTTTGGATTCATAATATCTAAATTAGCCTAGGGTTAAGTTTTGGTATTTTTCTGAAAACATTTAATTTTTGATGAATAGTGAAAACATTGGGTTACTATTTAAAAACTGACTTTTTATTTAAATAATTATTTCTTTTATTTAAATTTATTTTATGTCAAAATTGAAACATAATACCTATATAAGTTCAATTTAATTCACTGTATTCATTTTATAATAATTTTAGATATATAAAAATTTTATTGAACATTTCATCGTCTTTTACCCACCTCCTACGAGAATTTGAAAATTTACATAAAACTTAATTTTACCGCTTTTGTGAGTGGAATTTCGAAAATCCGAGAGACATTGTTAATATCAAGGAGTAAAATGTGGTTCAATAAGATAAAAATATTTTTTTGAGAATAGTAACTTTTTATTTTTTTTACCACGGTTAAAAGTAAATAGAGTAATTAAGGGTAAAAATGATATTATTATTACCCTAACACATGTCCTAATTGTATTGGATAAGTTAAATTCGACCAAAAAAAACCTTAGGAATAAAATATGACCATTTAGGTCTACTTGGATTAGATTAGGACATTTATTATTATTTTATTTAAAGAAGAGTTAAAATAGTTAAAATCAAAGTTTAATAACTAAAACATTTTTAATATAGGGTTACACATAAGATACTTTTGACTATAAATATTTATTAGAAAGATAAAAAGATTTTCTACATAATGGTATTTCATTTTTAATTTTCAGACATTAAATAAGTTAATTTATTTTTGACCCAATGATGATGCAGTAATTACTTTATTAATGAAATATTAACAAAATTGATGTTATAAATACCCAAATAAATGTAATTTTAGACTTTTTATGAATTAAAAAAATTATATAGGTTAATATGACATGTTAGTATTGATTTAATTAACTTTTTTAGAACTAATAATGCTGCTATTATTTTCACAATAATCAATTACCAAATAGTGTCAAAATTGACATAAAATAATTTTTAAAACAAATATTACTTTATTAATTGTTATTTTATTCCCAAAAATCTGAGCTTCATCCAAATGACTTAGATAAGGTTATAAATATTAATAATGAACCACTTTGGGTTTTTTTTTCTTGTTATAGTATGTTTATTAACCATATAGTGTAAGAAAACAAGAAGACACGGTAAAAGTAAAATTATTTAATTTAAAGTTAAATCTAAACGATAAGGTTAAAATAGTAACCTAAACTACTTATAAAATATATTGGTTGATATTATTTGACCCATCCCCACCTTATATTAGAAATAAATCAATTTTGAGCAATTAAAAACCGAATATGACTTTATAATAAAATAATATTTTAAGTTTTTTCTAAGGTGCCCCTCTCCTCCCTTATAAAAGCGCACGTCCTCCCTATCTTCCTCACACCACTTTGAGCCTTAAAGCTCGGACAAACCATATTAATTTATCTTCTAAACTTCCCTAGAAACATCCTAGAGGTCCTGGTCTTCTTCAAAGACCATCTTTAGTGCCCTAAGAGGAGGTTAACAAGAGGCGCTTTAAAGAAGAGGTCATGTCCGTTACTGATTCTTTCAACTTTATTTCTTCTTCTACTTCCTATTATTTAGTTGTTTGATTATTAAGTAATAACATTAGTATCACTAATATACTGATATATTATTATAAATATTAAACAACCCTATTTCTCCTACTATCCATCCTATGGAAAACTAAATCATCGCGCATGTGTATGTACGGAATACCGTCTCCACGCTGTGGTGTAATCTGTTTTCCACCACCACCTTAATTGGATGGGTATAATGGTGTAAAGAATAACTATATATGATTATTGTAAAGTTATATTGATTATTAAATAGTATACATACACTTAAATACAATTCCACGATCATGGGAACGATATCATCGCTCGTGCGTACGTACGGCCAAACCGTCTCCATGATGTGGTGCGACTCATTCTACATGATCTTCATTGAATAATGATTATATAAATGAATTTAATGAATAAATATGATATATATTACACTAATACCATTCTGTAAATGAGGTATCTATAACCTAAAAATAAGAATACGAGTTTATTCGAAAAAACACACATAAGAACAAAAAGCAATAAACACCCGAATAACAAGTAGCAATGAAATATTACTAATAAAAAGCTAAGAATATGACCATATATTATTTCATAACAATGAGTAAGATTATTTAATAAGTCAATAAAATTATTTAAATCATTATATAGGAGGTTCAGACACGTACGAAGCAAATCAGACCTAATGTAAGGGAAAATCTCGCAATCTCATTTTTATCCAAGATTATTTATACTTCAGAATTTACTGGGGAATATTTATCATCCACATCCATGTTTCTTAAATATGTAAAATTATCCTCCTAAAATTTTTTAAATCCAATTTTACCCATTGGTGATTTTTTAGTAAAATATATGAAAGGAATCTTTTATCATTATTAGTATGAGGTACTTTTTGACTTTTTCAGCCAAAGTATGAGAAGAATGTTTTTTAACTTATACAGCTTGAATGGGTTTTTATGATTTCATATAACTTTATTTCCATGAAGCTTCTTTTATAAGTTTTCAAGTTTATTTTTAATCAACTTCTTTTAGTTTAAAATTTTACGACATGTTAAGAAAGGAAAAATGTTTTTAAAGTAGAAAGGATATTTTCCTCAAGAATGGAGTTCAAGCATTTTATCAAAATTATTTTGAAACTAAGATACTATAGGGTTATGTTTCTATCCCTATTTTTATATTTATTTGATTATGTTATGATGGAATTATTTTTATGAAGTCCTTATATCTTATATGATTTATTTTATGATGGCATGATGTTTAAGAATCCCATTTTTATTTCATGGATTATGCTATGATGTATGATTTATGATCTTGTGGAACACATAAGAATGGTATCATTATGAGATGTGTGGGACCTATATCTCCTTCCAATGCATTGGGTAAAGATTTATATCTCATAAGATAAACATGGCTCGAACGGCAGGTTAATCCGGTTCAGTGAAACAGGACTGAAACGAGGAGTGAACTCGGTTCAGAAATGGACTTTTTCCGCTAAGATAGTTTTAGCAATGGGTCTTGACTAATATGAAATGATTTTCTATGATTATGTGTGTATGCCACAATGTTTAATGTTTTATGTTATGATTATTTGGATTACATTTCACTATTATGATTGATCCCATGTCATGATATTATGATCTCTTTTGTAGGATAAGATTTTCAAAATGTTATGTTCTTAAGAATATGATATAATTGATATTTTTTTGTTTACCCTTACTGAGCATTTGAGCTCACCCTTTTGAATGTTTTCTTTTCCCCAGGTCTGGAAAAAGGGTATTATGTAGAATATGACAAAAGGGAATCTAGATATGATGAAATAAAAGGGAGACAATGTAGATGATTTATGAATAAGTTTTTTATGTTTCCCAGTTTCTAAAGACACTATACCTATACGGTCCTTTCATGGTTTTGATATATGTTGTAATAAGTGTTCTTCAATTCTGAAGTCATAAAAATGTATGTAAAGTATGGGTCGTTATAGTTGGTATTAGAGGAAAGGTATAGTCATCCTTTGGAAACTAGGATGTGAAAGCCTTAGTAAGAACGCTAAGGATAAGTCTAAGAATAAAACAAAATCTTAGTGTTTTAGAAATGGCCATGAACAACCTATGATAAGACCTTATGTATGAAATTTATTCTTGATTATGTGGTTTTCCAATTATGATTAGTGTTTCTCACACCATGCTTATTGGTTTTATTCAATGTCAAGAACCCGAAGGAACCGTGTTAATGCTGAATGCGATGGGAAATGCAATGATTGTCCCCCTGAGCAACCAAACGTTATGGGAGCTGGAATGAAAAATCATGTAGCCATGCTCACACAACTTTCCTAAGCTATGAATCATGCTGGACTTCTAGACAAGCAAAAAAATGAGCAACATTCTGTTGAATCCTTCATGAGGCAGCATCCACCCTCATTCAACAGGTCTACTGATCCATTAGTTGCTGAACAATGGATCAGTACTACTCATAAGATATTTTCAGTTATTCAATGTTCTGAACATGAAAAACTCATCTTAATAGTGTATCATTTGGAAGGTGATGCTAATCAATGGAGGAATCATATCAAGAATATGAGGCAAAGAGATGAAATTGAGTCCATGGAATGGGATGAGTTCAAGAACTTATTTTTCGATAAGTACTTCCCTCGTATTCTTCAAACAAAGATGGATAAGAAGTTTCTTGAACTGAAGAAAAAGGTTGATAAATCTGTTGGTACCTATGAAGAAAATTTTACAAGACTTGCAAGGTATGCTTCTGGGATTATTATCCAACCTGAGAGTAAGATCGATTTATTATTTACTGGCTTAAAACCAAGTCTTCTAAGGGTGTTAGCCATAAGGGACTTCAATAGCTACAAGGAAATCGTTCGATGTGCTCTCAAGGTTGAGATGGAGATTGGAGTAACCCATCAATCATATGGGTTTGATAAGAAGAGGAAAATAGAATTCAAAGAAAAATCTAAAGAACAAACTGAAAAGAGGATGAGTTTTCCCTTATTCTCAAAGTCTGGAAAGAAACATGGAGGGAGTGGTCTTAAAGGGACAAGTAAATGTTTCAAATGTGGAAAAGAAGGCCATCGGGCATTTGAATGCCGCAATGATGGGAAGAAGATGCCTAGTGATGCGAACAAAGAAAAGGCTACAGAGAGTTCACCTCTTACACTTCAATGTTACAAGTGCAAGGAAATGGGGCATTATAATAATCAATTCCCTAATCCAAGGGTTGTTCATGATGATCGATGTCAACAAACTCTTAAGGCTAAAGACAAAGGAAAGTCACATGCAATTTCTATCAGTGATGTGGAGTATGATAATGAAGTGGTGAAAGGTACACATACCATCTACTCTAAAGTATCAAATGTACTATTTGATTCTAGATCCACCCAATCTTTTATTTCTGTAGAATTTTCTAAGGGTATCGCCATATTACCTCAACAATTAGATGTTGAGTTAGCTGTGACAACCCCAAATGGCACAACAGTCACATCAAAAGTTTATAATTATTCTCTGATTGAAGTTTGTGGGAAAGTGCTTCCTGCAAATCTTGTGATACTTCCTATAGTGGAATTTTATGTGATTATTGGCATGGATTGGATTTCTTTATATGTATATCATATCAATTTCCAAAGAAGGAAAGTCACATTTCATATTCCAGATCAATCTATGATCATCTATCGATGCAAGGATGAACATAACCTTCCAGTGGAAATTTCATCCATCTCATGGGTCTTGATTCCAATAAATGAAGGTTATTTATCTTAAATGGTTGGAGAGAAACTCACGATTAAGAATATGCCCATTTTACGAGAGTTTTATGATGTCTTTCCGGAGGAATTTCCTAGTCTTCCACCAAATCGTGAAGTTGAGTTTTCAATAGAACTCATATCGGGTGCTTTACCTATTTCAAAGACACCTTATGTAATGGCCCCAATTGAGTTGCAGGAATTGAAGAAGCAAATCCAATAGAATCTTGATAAGGGATTCATATGCCCTAGTGCGTCACCTTGGGGAGAACCTGTTCCGTTTATTAAGAAGAAAGATGGATCAATGAGACTCTGCATAGATTATCGAGAACTTAACAAGATCACTATCAAGAACAAATATCCTCTCACACGCATTGATGAATTTTTTGACCAACGACGTGGAGCTCAATACTTTATCAATATTGATCTTCATTCAGGGTATCATCAATTAAGGTTCAAAAGGGAGGATATACCAAGGGCGACTTTCCGTACAAGGTATGGACAATATGAATTTATAGTGATGCCATTTGGTCTTATTAATGCCCTTGCTATCTTCATGGATCTAATGAATAGAGTCTTTAGAGACTATCTTGATCAGTTTGTGGTAGTATTTATAGACGATATTCTTATCTATTCAAAGAGAAAAGAAGAACATGAAGATCACTTGAGAATTGTATTGATGACACTGAGAAAGGAGAATCTTTATGCCAAATTTACCAAGTGTGAATTTCGGCTTCAAAAAGTTGCATTTTTGGGTCACATAATCTCAAAAGAGGGGATATCTGTGGATCCAACAAAAATAGAGGTTATCAAAATATGTTTGAGTCCAAAAACACTAACTAAGATATGATGTTTTCTTTGTTTGGCTGGATATTATGGACGTTTTGTGAAATATTTTTCATGATTATCTAACCCACTCACCAAATTGACTCGGAAAAAAGTTATGTTTGTTTGGATAGAGGAATGTGAAGAGAATTTCAAGGAGTTAAAAAGAAGGTTATCCATTGAAACTACTGGAAAATGGACCTATCCCCATGGTTTTCCCCAAAACTGTGGGGATAGGTACCTTTATGCCCATGGTTTTCCAAAACCGTGGGTATAGGGGGGGTCTATCCCCACGGTTTTCCAAAACCATGGGGATAGGTCTTGAAAATTCACATATACCCATAGTTTTGGAAAACCATGGGAATAAGTGTACCTATCCCCACGGTTTTGCGTAAAACCTTGGGGATAGGTCTGGAATAAAATACATATACCCACGATTTTGAAAACCGCGGGTATAGGCTTCCCGTTTGTGCGCGCGAATTTTTTTTTAGGCGGGAAGGAATTTTTTTTGGTAGGAATCTTATACCTACGATTCTTCCCTCTACACCCACGATTTTTATAACTATATTTAACTGAATATATATATATATACACATATGTGATGTTAGGGTAGTGGTTAGATGCATTTTTTTGCAGCGAAGAGGTTACGGGATCGAAACCCGCCACCTGTATTATTTTAGGATCTATACCCATGGTTTTGAAACCGTGGGTAAAATCCATTGAAACTGTGGTAATTGGCTATGTTTTGTTGGCACGGTGGCAGAACACCTATACCCACAGTTTTGGAAAACCGTGAGTATAGGCTGGGGACCTATACTGACACCGTTCAAGCCCACGGTTCCCAAAACCATGGGTATAGCCTATACCCACAGTTTTGGGGGCTATACCCACGGTTTTGAACTGTGGGTATAGGCTGTTTTTCCAGTAGTGGAACCTGTTCTCACACTGCCTTGTAGTGGAGAAAGGTTTGTGATCTACAGTGATGCATCCAAGAAGGTATTGGGGTGTGTTCTCATGATAAATGATATAGTGATAGCTTATGCCTCACGACAGTTGAAAATCCATGAGCAAAATTACCCAACTCATGATTTGGAGTTAGCTGCAGTAATCTTTGCATTAAATATTTGGAGGAATTATCTTTATGGAGAAAGGTGTGATATTTATACTGATCATAAAAGTTTAAAGTATATTTCTACACAAAAGGAGCTGAATATGTTCCAAAGAAGATGTTTGGAGCTGATTAAGGATTACAACTACTCAATTCATTACCACCCTGGGAAAGAAAAGAAGGTGGCAGATGCATTAAGTCGACAAGACCATGCTAGCTTATCCATAATGAGGATCACAAAAGATCCAATATTTATGGATTTAAAAAGGATGTATCTTGGAATTATAATGGAATGGGAAAAATATTATCTTTATCAAATGAATTTTCAACCATCTATACATGTGAAGATTAAGGAGGCATAGAAAGAAGATGTAGAATTTGCAAAAGAAGGTGAGAAATGTTCCTGAATTCAACCATGATTGTAATGGGATAATAAATTTCAGAAGTCGGGTTTGTGTTCCTCCCATCCCAGAATTAAAGAAGGAGCTTCTAGATGAGGCTCATAGTTCTTCATTCTCTATTCCTCCTGGAAACATGAAGATGTATAGAAACCTAAAAGAGTACTTCTAGTGGAATGTCATGAAAGAAGATGTTGCTGAATATGTCTCTCGATGCTTGGTTTGTTAGCAAGTTAAAGCTGAGAGACAGAAGTCTATGGGGATGTTACAACCATTACCCATACCTGAATGGAAATGGGAAAACATCACTATGGACTTTGTCACCGGACTTCCTAAAACATCCAAAGGCAATAATGCTATCTGGGTCATAGTTGATCATCTTACAAAGTCGGCACACTTCATTTCTATTAGAGAGGATTTCTCTCTTGATCAGCTTGCCAGGATATATATGAAGGAAGTGGTAAGATTGCATGGAGTACCACTTTCCATTATATCTGATTAGGATCTGAGTTTTACCTCGATGTTTTAGCGAAGTCTTCAATATACTCTGGATACAGAGTTGATTTTCATCACTGCATATCATCCTCAGACAGATGGTCAGTCTGAGAGAACAATTAAAACTCTAGAAGATATGTTAAGAGCTTGCTCTATGGATTTCAAAGGTGGTTGGGATCAACACCTACCTTTGGTGGAATTTTCTTATAATAATAGCTTTCACTCCAGTATTCAGATGGCTCCTTATGAAGCTCTCTATGAAAAGAAATTCCGAACTCCAACTTGCTGGGATGAAGTTGGGAAAAGAAAGCTATTAGGACCTGATCTTGTTGATGAGATGGCAGAAAAGGTCCGACCTATTCCATAACACATAAGAGCAGCTCAGAATCGACAAAAAAGTTATGCTGATAATCAAAGAAAATACCTAGAGTTTGATGTGGGAGATAAAGTGTTCTTACGAATATGTCCTTGGAAGAGAGTAATGAGATTTGGAAAGAAGGGAAAGCTGAGCCCTAGGTATATCGGTCCTTTCGAAATACTGGATCGTGTTGGGAAGTTAGCCTACTGATTGGAACTTCCACCGAATCTCTCTCAAGTTCATGATGTGTTCCATGTATCTCTCTTGAGAAATTACATACCCGATCTTTCACATGTACTCAGCTCAGAAGTTGAACCGCTGGACCAAGATCTTTCTTATGAAGAACAACCGATAGAGATTTTGGATCGTTGTGAAAAAGTCTTACGGAATAAGACAACTTTCTTGGAGAATGTTTTATGGAGGAGCCACCAGTTAGAAGAAGATACATGGGAGCTTGAGGATATAATGAGGGAGAGGTATCCTCATCTGTTTGTTACAAAGTGATGAATTTCGAGGGCTAAATTCATTTTAAGGGGGGTAGAATGTAACACCTGAGATTTTTTACGAGAAATAGTTTTTTTATGTCATATATATCATCAAAATAATATTTCACTACACACAACACTAGCTTGGTTTGCTTTACACGCAATCATGACCTTCCTCGATAGCTTGCGTTGTACGCAATACCGAGTTTCACTAAACAACAATATGCTATTAAAATATTTTTAAAACTAGCCGTTATGAATAGTAATACCCACTTTTTAAAATTTTATAAATTTTATCTTTCAAAATGGAATTAATTTTTGAATTTGGAATATCTAAATTATCCTAGGGTTAATTTTTGGTATTTTTCGGAAAAGTTTCAATTTTTGATGAATAGTGAAAACCATGGGTTACTATTTAAAAACCGACTTTTTATTTAAAAATTTATTTATTTTATTTAAATTTATTTTAGGTAAAAATTGAAACATAATTCCTATATAAGTTCAATGTAATTTATTGGAGTCATTTTATAATAATTTTAGATATATAAAAATTTTATTGAACTTTTCACCGTCTTTTACCCACCTCCTAGGAGAATTTGAAAATTTACATAAAACTTAATTTTACCACTTCTGTGAGTGGAATTTAGAAAATCTGAGAGTCACAGTTAATATCAAGGAGTAAAATGTGGTTCAATAAGATAAAAATAATTTTTGGTGAATACTAACTTTTTATTTTTTTACCACGGTTAAAAGTAAATAGGGTAATTAAGGGTAAAAATGATATTATTATTACCCTAACACATCTCCTAATTATATGGAATAAGTTTAATTCGACCAAAAGCAACCTTTGGAATAAAATATGATTATTTAGGTCAACTTGTATTATATTAGGACATTTATTATTATTTTATTTAAAGAAGAGTTAAAATAGTTAAAATCAATGTTTAATAACTAAAACATTTTTAATATAGGGTTATAAATAAGATAATTTCGACTATAAATATTCATTATAAATATATAAAGATTTACTACATAATGGTATTTTATTTGTAATTTTTATACATTAAATAAGTTAATTTATTTTTGACACAATGATGATACAATAATTACCTTATTAATGAAATATTAACATAATTGTTGTTATAAATACCCAAATAAATGTAATTTGAGACTTTCTATGAATTACACTAATTTAATAGGTTAATATGACATGTTATTAGTTATTTAATTAACTTTTTTAGAACTAATAATGCTGTTATAAGTTTCACAAAAATAAATTACAAAATAGTGTCAAAATTGACATAAAATAGTTTCTTAAAAAAATATTATATTATTAATTGTTATTTTATACCTAAAAATCTAAGGTTCGTCAAAATTACTTAAATAATGTTATATATATTAATAATGAACCACTTGGGGTTCTTTAGGCTTGTTATAGTAAGTTTATTAACCATATAGTGTAAGAAAACAAGAAGACATGGTAAAAGTTAAATTATTTAACTTAAAGTTAAATCTAAATGATAAGGATAAAATAGTATCCTAAACTTGTATAAAATATATTGGTTGAGAGGATTTGACACATCCACACCTTAGATTCGAAATAAATCAATTTTGAGATATTAAAAACTGAATATGACTTTATAATAAAATAATATTTTATGTTTTTTCTAAGGTGCCTCTCTCCTCCCTTATAAAAGGGAACCTCCTCCCTCTCTTCCTCACACCACTTTGAGCCTTCAAGCTTGGCCAAACCCTGAAAATTTCTATTATCCACTTTCCTAGAAACATCTTAGAGGTCTTGTTTTTCTTCAAAGACCATCTTTAGTGCCCTAAGAAGAGGTTAACAAGAGGCGCTTCAAAGAAGAGGTCATGTCCTTTACCGGTTCTTTCAACTTTATTTCTTATTATGAATCCTATTCTTTAGTTGTTTCATTATGAAGTAATAACATCAGTATCACTCATATACTGATATGTTATTATAAATATGAAACAACCCTATTTCACATTCTATCCATCCTATGAAAAGAAAAATCTCCGCACGTGCGTACGTACGGAATACCGTCTCCACGCCGTGGTGTAATATGTTTTCCACCACCACCTTACTTGGATGGGTATAATGGCGTAAATAATAACTATATATGATTATTGTAAATTGATATTGATTCTTAAATAGTATACATACACTTAAATACAATTCCACGATCATGGTAACGACATAATCGCTCGTGCCTACGTACGACCTACCGTCTCCACGATGTGATGCGACTTGTTCTACATGATCTTCATTGCATAATGATTATATAAATGAATTGAATGAACAAATATGATATATATTACAATAATACCATTCTAGAAATGAGGTATCTAAAACCTAAAAATAAGAATAAGAATTTATTTGACAAAACACGCATAAGAACAAAAATTAATAAACACCCGAATAACAAGTAGCAATGAAATATTACTAATAAGAAGCTAAGAATATGACCATATATGATATCATTACAATGCGTAAGATTCTGGAATAATCCAATACCATTATTTAAATTATTATAGAGGAGGTTCAGACACGTATAAAGAAAATCATAACTAAGGTAAGGGAAAATCTCGAAATCTCGTTTTTATCCGAGATTTTTTATACTTCAGAATTTACTGGGGAATATTTATCATCCACATCCATGTTTTATCAATATGTAATAATATCCTCCTAGAATTTTTTAAATACAATTTTACCCATTGGTTAGTTTTTAGTAAAATATATTAAATGATTCTTTTGTTATTTTTAGTATGAGGTACCTTTTGAATTTTCCGGCCAATGTACGAGAAGAATGTTTTTTTAACTTATACAGCTTGAATGGATTTTTAAGATTTCATAGAACATTATTTCCATGAATATTCGATTATAAGTTTTCAAGTTTATTTTTAATCAAATTCTTTTAGTTTAAAATTTTATGACATGTTAATAAAGGAAAAATGTTTTTAAAGTAGAAAGGATATTTTCTTCAATAATGGAGTTCAAGCATTTTGTCAAAATTATTTTCCAACTAAGATAATATAGGGTTCTCTTTCTATCCCTATTTTTACAGTTATTTGATTATGTTATGATGGAATTATTTTTATGAAGTCCTTTTATCTTATATGATTTATGTTAGGATGGCATGATGTTTAAGAATCCCATTTTTATTACATGGGTTATTCTATGATGTATGATTTATGATCTTGTGGAACACATAAGAATGGTATCATTATGAGATGGGTGGGACCTATATGTCCCTCCAATGCATTGGGTAATGATTTATATCTCATGAGATAAACATGGCTATAATGGCAGGTTAATCTGGTTCAGTGAAACATGACTGAAACGAGGAGTGAACTCAGTTCAGAAATGGACTTTCTCTGCTAAGATAGTCTTGGAAATGAGTCTTGACTAATAATAAATGATTCTCTATGATTATGTGTGTATGACACAAAGTTTCATGTTTTAAGTTATGATTATTTGGATTACATTTCACTATTATGATTGATCTCATGTCATGATATTATGATCTCTTTTTCAGGATAATATTCTCAAAATGTTATGTTCTTAAGAATATGATAGGATTGATATTTCTTTTGATTACCCTTAATATGAATTTGAGCTCACCCTTTTGTATGTTTTCTTTTCCCCAGGTCTGGAAAAAGGGTATTAAGTAGAATATTCCAAAAGGGACTCTAGATATGATGAAATAAAAGGGAGACAATGAAGATGATTTATGAACCAGTTGTTTATGTTTCCCAGTTTCTAAAGACACTATACCTATACGGTCCATTCATGGTTTTGTTATATGTTGTAATAAGTGTGCTTCAATTCTGAAGTAATAACAATAAATGTAAAGTATGGGTCATTGTATTTTATTTACTCTGAGTTATTTTATTATTTGGCAATGACGGAAACCGATATATTGCTAAGCGATTCGTTAATAACTGTGCCCAAGAGTAGATACCCCGTGTACAGGTAAAGACCGGATTGCCTCAAATCAAATTGTGATTTTCTATTTATGATTATTACCACTGATTTTATTTTCACTATTGGGTGACAGACTTGTTGTGTGCTGTTTATATTTTTATAGTTGGGTTATATTTAGTTTAAACCCGATGAGATGAGGGTATGTCATCTCATGCATCATTTAGGAACATGTTAGAATCACATTCCATGAATAGTTTCCATGCCATATAGGTGCATTAGAAATTGCATGTTGTTGTGATAGATGATAGGCTAGAGAATGCATGCTATTGTGATATATGCCTTGATAAACACCTGCTATTTGATAGGGTATTGTTATGTAAGGGTCTATGAATTAATTCCAGACATTGGTTTTTCAGGAGTATGGGCCCTCATCAACCGAAATTTGGTGGATCATCGACTTTTTGACGTTTTTATAACACGAATAAGATTCCAAGATTTGATTCGCGTAGAGTATGGGCCCTCACAGACCAGAATTTGGCACTTAGGTGTTGGTTTTAGTGTTTTTATGGGCTCCAGAGTAGTTTCTATGGCTCGCTATCGGGAAAACTCAGAATACATGCCATGTAATTATTATTAAACGTTGTTTACTCTTCTATTCGGGAAGAAAAGAAAAAAATTAAGTACATTCCGTGTAACGTATGTACACACCATGTAGTTTCTACCCATGTTATAGGCCATGTAGGCAGAAACATGGTATAATAAAACTTTAAAGGCACACACCGTGTAGTTATTATACACGCTGTGTTGTGTTGAACCTGTGTCCGCCATGTAAATAACAACACAGGCGAATAAATCTGACCATATACACGTAGTGTCAATGATGAACATGTCGTGTAGTTGGACCTGAGGATCTGTTCATGTAACTAACAAACACGAGTCAATGTTACCTATTCTTAAACACACCGTGTACTTGAGGGACATGCTGTGTAGTCTTGACTGGTGAGATACCATGCGGACATGGTCGTGTGGCTGGGAAAACGGGGTGGTGTACACACCGTGTGTGGGTGTAACATGTCGTGTAGTGTCAGTCGAGTAGTCGACTGTGTCACTAACAACACAGGTAGTTGGAAGCGTAGTTGTACACGTCGTGTCTATTTGGAAAACGCTGTGTAGAGTGAGATGGGTACCCAGCTGTGTAATAGAAAACACAGGTATGTGAAGCTCGTCCAGTACACGCCGTGTAGATATTATACACTTCATGTAGACTTGATTAAAGGAGAGCAGTGTGGCTAAGCCATGTAGAAGGAATCGAGCCGTGGAAGAGAATTCAAGTACATGCCGTGTGTGTGGATAACACGCCGTGTGTTTCGGGTGTTACATGACCAGTTCTGACATAGGTACACGACCATGTGAATGGATTATGGGAACATGCCGTGTAGTTATTAAACATTCCATGTAGTCTTGTTTTTTCAAAATTGAATGTTTTCTTTCTATTGTTCTCTTCTTACATTTCCAGTTCTTAGTCCTTGATAGTCTTAATCTAAGGCATTTGTTTGACCGTGTGGAGTCATGCCACATAGACGACCATGAGTTGTTCGCCAAGAGAGTGGCAACTATTATACTCCAGAGACGGTGGGCCATGGGATACTGATGGATTCAACAATAGAACCAGATGCGGCACCAGAAGTTATACCAGACACAGGTGTGGAGGCACTATTCCGTGAATACTTTATGCGGTTTATGCAGAACTTCCAGGGAGCAACGCCGATAGCCACATCTATGGAAGAACTTACACGTATATTTCAGTAGTAGAATCTGACTACATTTTTAGGGGATGGCAGACCACAGGCTACAGATTCTTGGTTGGGTTCTATATAGACTATCTTTGAGCATCTGGAGATGACTCCTAGGCAGAGGGTCAAGCTCGCTACTTTCATGCTGCGTGATTCCACCAAGATGTGGTGGGATGTTTCCACCCAGACGGATCATCAAAGGGACATGGTGTGGGAAAATTTTTAGGCAGTCTTCCATAACATTTTCTTTCTGTAGAGGCTGAGGGTAGATAGAGCTCAATAATTCATGAATCTGCAATAGGGTTCCATGTCAGTGATGGACTATTCTGCCCGCTTCATCGAGCTATAGTGATTTTCACATGTTCTAGTGGGAGATGAGGCGTTGAGGGATCAGCTCATTGAGGATGGTCTTCGACATGACATTCGAGAATTGGTGAATATTTTCAGGTTGCCTACAATGCATGTTATTGTGAACTAGGCACTGATTATCGAGAAAAACCTGCGGGAAGCTAGTGGTGCCGGCCAGGGTGGCTCGACACCAGTTTCTAGTACTATTTCTACCAGTAAGAGGAAGAGGCAAATGGATTTCTCTCACGGTTTCAGTACTAGCCAGAAGTTTTCTCTAGGTGGCCAGGTGATGTGTGTCATGACCCCCTGCCCACAAAGTGTACCCCTCCTGGGCTGGAAATGTGAGAAGGGAGATAATGAAACCTGAGTCCCACCTCCAGTAGGCCTCGGGTTGGCGACTAGCACCAAGGGTATAGTAACACAGAAATGGGAGGCATTACCTTCTAAGAGAACACATGCAGAAGAGAGAGATAATATAGACACCAATCAACTCCAACTCAAAACTGGAAATATAAAAGAAACCCAAGTGCACAAATGGAATGTCAAGAAAAAGTACTACAACCAAAAAGAGGAAAAACTGCAAGTACCCAAAAGAAAGTAAAATAGCTGCAACCACAAGCCTGAACAACTCATCCAACCCCAAGCTACTAGAAACCAACCTGATATCCAACTTGCTCCAAGTAACCTGAAAAATAGTTTATATATACGTAGGGTGAGTATAACAGTATACTCAGTAGGATCCTCCCCAAAGCCTCTCGTGAAAAAATAAAGAAAGCATGCTAAAGCACAGTGAACAACAAGTGGAACTTACTCGTCACCTAATAGGTATACTAAGTTCCCAACCTCATCATGGATACTCTCACCAAGTAACACATACAAGAATATGTCATATAATAAAGAATATCAAGGTACCCCACTACTACTTCCCCACTGGTTTTCTTCTTTGCCCCAACGTCACACATCCTAAGAATCTCTCTCCAAAAAGGCATTCCCGTAGACTCCTGGGAGAAGTACCACAATCTACACCTCGTGCACCAAAAATGCTTGCCCGCAGACACCTGGATGAAGCACCACACCATCCTCACAACCAAAAGTAACCATGTTGTTTCCGGGAGCCACCACAGCTCGCATAACATGTATCATACGTCGGGTATTATACCTCAAGACATTATATCCCATACACCAAGTAAGCATACTCAACCCATCACAACCTATACACATTAAGCCTATAATGGTCCATAGGATACTATATCCAGAATATATGTGTGTGAATAACCAAAAGCCATTACAACCCTCTACACACATAAAAGAGGGAAAACTAACCGTTGTGCCTAATGGCACACATATATACCAAGAGACGAGAGCGGGGCCAAAGGGGGTATTCGACCATTCATCCTCCCACCAGAATGTTGAGGAAAACACCCCCCAAGGCTCAGAATCCAAGGGGTATTAGTTTCCCTTACTGATAGGGTAGAGTAGCATATAGAAACACAAAAAGTGCAAAAATATACTATATCTCACAACCACACTATGGGAATAACTTTGTCTTAGACACAACTTCAGCTAACGTCTCTTGAACTCCGGCCTTCCACTTCTAAGACTAGTTATCTTAGAAGCACAAAACTGTTTAAAGTGCTTTATTGGATTACATCATTCCCTTTTTATCGATTCCACTGTACGTTAATTAATTATTTAAACATTAATTTACCATGAACCAATTCACATTAAATTTCATTAGAAACACACCCAAAGTCAACAATTTCCTTCAACAATTTTCAACCTCATCATTATGATTCGACAACTCCAACCCCATTGGTTAAAACCATTTATTCATTTATTCATTACATAATTACTTTCCCAAATTCCTAGGCATTCTAGAAAATAATTCTATGATACTAAAGACAAGGGGCTCATCATGGTGTGTATATGTACTACCCGTCGAGTCTTTTCCACCAATAGAAAGAGCATAGACTCAACCTCCCTTGAGAATCAAGACACGGAAAGAACGTGGCATACCACATGCGTCTTCGCCCCTTTCGAGAGAAGGGTATGCAAGACCAGCTGCCTTGAGCAGTGTAGAAAAGTCAAGCATATAAAAAACTAAAGAATAAAAAAGAATCCAATAATCACATCCATCCCATTCCATCACCCCTGGTGTCCTCCCCGACACCCACATACATAAACCGATGCATCTCTCCACTCTAGGAGTCATCTGCTGCCACAACCAAAAGGCATATATGCCTCCACATATCACAACACCCCTCCAGGGTCACATCACAGCACAAGTATCATGAAATCAAACATCAAATCAATTGGTCTATGGCCCTTTCAACATACAAGAGGGTAACTCAGAACCCTTCAAGTAATTATCAAGAATCACACTCTTTAAACCATCTTGAATTTATAGATTTAATATGTTGGTTCCAAAATCGGGAACCTATCTAGTAAGCTATCGAAAAAGATTATACATACTTACTATGCCAATTTGATTAACATAAAATTACAACAAGAACTATATTTTTTTCATGCCTCTTTATCCTTTTCCAAATAATTATCATTTAATCCCAATTTATGTTCGTTAACTATTTCGATCAAGAACGAACAGAAAAACAAAGCAAGCATAGATATCACACTATCTAGCAAAATATGAGGCAATAACATACAATCGATATCAATTTGTTTATCCAGTTAAAATATTTATTATGTTAATTCCATTTTTCATCCAGGGGGATTAAACATGTTAACAATACAATTGCACGTAAAAGAAAGAGAAGCAACGAATCCCCTACCTCAAGGTTTTTGATGAAAACCCCAACAATGAAGAATGCACAAGAAAGCCGGGTTGATTCTTCAAAAACCAGCCTTAGATCTCTCCTCCTAGAAAGATCAAGACCAAAGATCAACATATTTGGCATCCACACACTTAGATATACCCATAATGGTCGTAGATCTAAGAAACCAAGGGAAGAGGAGAAGTAGATCTAAGTATATCTAAGAAACCAAATATGAACGATCACATACCTCAAGAAACCGGCTTCGTTTCACCAAGATAAGCCTTCAGATCGCCTCAAAAACACTTGGGAGAGGTTCTCCAACCGTCGAGGAAGGGTAATCCCAAGTTATGGTTGCTTAGGGGCATAAACGAACCATTTAGAGGCAAAACAAGTTAGATCCACAATTTTAGGATCTAGATTTAAGTTCCCACACAGTTAGTCTGCATGGTCTGACAAACTGTGCCCTAACCATGCGTTAGCTTCTGCCCCATCAAACACTCCTCACATGGTTAGGCCCCACGGTTAGACAAAATGTGCACTAACCGTGCGTTAGCCACTGCCTCCAACACCAACCTCGCACAGTTTGGCCGCACGGTTTGGACAAACCATGCACAACTTGTGCGAAATCTACTGCCCTTTAGTCTTCCTTAAAAGTCCACCCAAATGCACCCCCAAGTCACCTTGACCATCCAAAACACATCTAACATTGCATTTTCACAATGTAATGGACTGGAGAGGTTCAGGCCATTACATCAGATACCTCTCAAAACATTCTCGTCATCAAGATTCCAAAACCCACCTAAATTGAAAATGAAAGAGGGTCTGAACAACCACCACTCGAGATACCTATAAAAAGAGAAAAAGCCACAAAAGCAACAAAGGGAGCCATCACATACACATGAAAGTTTCATAACCACAAAATTTACAATGATACATGAAGAGAGTCAAGCATCAAACAACTCTGGGTACTGGACACACATATGTGACTCATGTTCCCAGGTACTCTCCTCCAAGCCGCTGTGTCACCACAAGACATGAACTAAGGGGATAGAACCCCTGCACACCACCTTATCTTTGTGGTCTTGGATCTCCATAGGACGCTCCTCAAAAGTTGCATCATCATCAACATTGATCTCTCCCCAATCGATGATGTGAGAGTCATCGTGAAGATAACAACGGAGTTGTGATACATGGAAAACATAATGTATCCGACTCATCTGAGGGGGAAGTCCTACTCGATATGCCACAACTCCAACATGAGCTAACACCTCGAAAGGCCCAACAAACCGGGGAGAAAGCATACTTCCACGACCGAACCTTCATTTCCCACGACGGGGAGTCACCTTCAGAAACTCATGATCCCCAACATTATACTCTAAGGGCCTCCCTCTTTGATCAGTATATGATTTCTGACAATCCTGCACTGTCTTCATCGGCTTACAAATCACCTGAACCATCTCTGTTGTATTCTGCACTAGTTCTAGTCTGAGAATTGCTGAATCTCCGACCCCAGTCCATCACAACAGAGAACGGAAAGACCAGCCATACAAGGCTTCAAACGGTTCCATGCTGATGGTGGAGTGAAAACTATTATTATAAGAGATCTCCACCAAGGGTAAGTGCCTCATCCACGAACCTCTGAAATAAAGAACACAAGAGCGTAACATGTCTTCAAGAGTGTGGATGGTTCGCTTTGTCTGACCATCCGTTTCAGGATGAAAAGCAGTGCTAACGCATAACTGAGAACCCAAAGCATGTTGGAGACCTCTCCACACCCTGAAGGTAAAATGAGAATCTCGATCAGAAATGATCATCCTAGGGACTCCATGAAGTCTCACCACCTCATCTAGATATATCCCAAACAAAACTTCCACTGAGCTTGACTTCTTGATTGGTATAAAGTGGGTCGATTTTGTTAAACGATACACTACCACTCAAATAGCATCATGTACTCCCAGAGATTGAGGTAAACCAGTAACAAAGTCCATTGAGATGTCCTCCCACTTCCACTGAGGAATCTCTAATGGCTGGATAAGACCACAAGGAACACGGTGTTCGGCCTTCACCTTCTGGAAGACTAAACATCGAGAAACAAACTCCGCAACTGCACGCTTCATCCCAGGCCACCAAAACTGGCGCCTCAAGGATCGGTACATATTTGTCACGCCAGGATGTACTTCTAAAGGCGAACTATGGAACTCTCCGAGAACCGTTGTGTGAATCGACAAAGGGACAAAAGGCCTTCCATGACACAACACTCGGTGTTGTTCATCTTCAGTCCAACCATTAGGGGCCTCACCACAAACAAATCGGTCTCTCCAGACGTCCAACTCTAGATCTCCCAACTGTGACTCTTCCACATTTTGCATCAGGGATGACTGTACCGCCATCTAAAAAAGATATCCTAGACCCCCAACTTCTCCCATATCAAGATGTAATGCTAACAGTTCTTCCATTACTCTCCAGGAGTCACCAGATTTATGCACATCATCGCTACGTGACTTTCGGGTCAGTGCATCAGCTACAAAATTTCGCTTTCTAGGTGTATAGGATATTTAAAAGTCGTATTCCTATAAGAACTCCATACAATGACACTATCACAAGTTCAAGTCACGCTGGGAGAAGACATACCTCAAACACTTGAGATCGGTGAAAACCACGAAGCGCTCACCAATGAGATAATGTCTCCAAAACTTCAGAGAAAACACCACGGATGCCAACTAAAGATCGTGGGTGGCATAGTTGCATTCATGGGGATGCAACTACCAAGACCCATAAGAAACAACTGACCTCTACTGGATGAGAACACAGCCTAACCCCAGATGTAAAGCATCGCAGAAAACATCGAACTGAACTCCTTAAGTTGGAAGAAAAAGGACTGGAGCACTTACTAATTTCTCCTTTAGATACTCGAATGCTACCTGGAACTGATCAGTCCATATGAATGCATGATCCTTCCTGGTCAAAGCTATCAGAGGAGTTGCAACTCCTGAGAAGTTGGAAATGAACCTCCTGTAGTAGCCTGCGAGACCAAGGAAACTTCGCACCTCTGAAACTGTCTTGGGGGCTGCCAAGACACAACTACTTCTATCTTTGATGGATCCAAATCTACTCCCTACTGGGACACAAAATTCCTTAATAAACGGACTTCTCCGCCCCAAAACTCACACTTCGACAACTTACCGAACAACTGATGTTGGCGAAGAACTCCCAAAACAACTCGTAGATGCTCTGCATGCTCCTCTTCAGATGTTCAGTACACAAGTATTTCGTTGATGAAAATTACCACGAACATGTATTGGAACTCACAAAACACAGAATTCATCAATCCCATGAATACTGCTGGAACATTCGTCATGCCAAACGGAATTACAATGAAATCATAATGCCCATGAAGACAATAGAAAGCAGTCTTCAGAATATCCACATCCTTCGCACGCATCAGATGATATCCTGACCAAAAGTCGATCTTTGAGAACCAACTGGCACCCTTTAGTTGATCGAATAAGTCATAAATCCGCATAAGAGGATAAAAAATCTTAATTGTCACTTTGTTTAAGCGACGATAATCAACACACAACTGCAAACTGCCGTCGACCTTCTTCACAAATAAAACTGGTGCACCCCATGGTGAAACACTTGGCCGAACAAAACCACACTATAAAAGACCATCAAACTTTATACGTAGCACTCACAACTCAGAAGGGGCCATACTATATGGAGACATAGAGATAGGAGATGCTCCTGGCTGTAGCTTGATCCTGAATTCGATCTCTCGTCGAGGGGGTAAGGCTACAGCCTCTTCTGGAAAGACATCAGGGTACTCCTCTACGACCAGCGGAAACACCAACTACTAAACCTCTGATGAACTCAGTATCATCTCAGACATCATGGATGATAAGGATGATACGTGCCTATGACCCATCCAAGGATCTCGCTCACCAACAAACACCACTTTCTCTCCATCCTCGCCAAAGAAAATGACCTTTTACTAAATCAATCCACGATATCCTCCACCGAATACAACCAATCCATGCCAAGGATGACATCATATTATTGTATTCGTAAACATTATAAATCTCCCCAAGAGTGGTGTTTCCCCAATACTAGCTCACAGTCTCTACATACTTCAAACATGTCATCTTGACCTAGAATTGGCGTAGTCAACGCCAAGGGCACTAAAAGCCTCTCTACCTCATCTCCCAAAGCATGGAAAAGGGTAGGTGATATGAAGGAGTGTGTCACTCCTGAATCAAACAAGGCATACACCAAGGTAGAAAACAAGTAACGGGTACCTCGAATGACATATGGATCGTCTGGTGATGGCAACGCTAGAGCGTGAAGCTGACCACGAACTCTTCCATGGACTCTCTGACCCTGATGACGACAAACACCACAACCATGCTCTGCTCTCTGAGGATGGGGAGCATCATGGGGCTATCCTTTGCCTGCCCCATCTACCCTATACTAATCTAAAGCTGGTGCAACTGGCTGTTGCTGCCTCAGTTGGAACTGCCTCAACAGAGGAACCTGGAGCATAACACCTGGTGCATGATAACCACTCTGAAAGGTTAGGAACTCCCACTACTATTGACCACAACCACCACATGAAAAACATGCGCCTGATACCTTTGCATAAGCCTGAGAGTTGCTACCTCTGGAGAAATGAGATGTGAATGGCTGGGACCTACCCCTGGATGAATGGAAACTCTTCTACCCTGAAAACTGGGAACCCTGGACCACAGACTTGCTTCACGAGGGATCATGGTGATCCCCCTCTCATGATGATCTTGTCTTGGCCAAAGTCCTCTCAACATCCCATACCCTCTCCAGCACCTCAAGATATGTCTTCAGCATAAGTGGGGTGACCTAGCGCTAGATCTCTGGATGCAAACCCTCCTCGAAATGTCTCTCCCATGCCTCTTCATCTGGTAACAGGTCCGAAGCATATAGTAAAAGGTTCCAAAAATGAATTCCATACTCTCAAACAGTAGATCTAACCTATCGAAGGGTAAGAAGCTCCTGGAGATAGGACTCCTTCGCAGTCGAGGAAAGGAACTCGACTCTAAACTTTTCTCGGAACTCCTCCGTTTAGATTCTGACTCTTCACGACCCCTGAGGAATAGGAACCACCACTGCCTTGCGGCTACACGTATCATCATCACAACTAAGGACACCCAGTACTCCTTTCGAGCATGGATTGAACTGAAGCCTATCTTGACCTCCTCCAACCAGTCTTCCGTGACTGCATCTGAAATGGATCCCTTGTGCTTCTGTAGACTCTGGCGCTGAAACACTCAGAGTGCCTTCCTCCAAGTGTTTTCATCATGAACATCTACCATACGATGATCTACTGGAACAGCCTGCTGGACATTTTCTACGCGAACCTGATGAGGACGTCGACCTGGAGCCATACCTGTACTATAAAAAACTGTTAGTTCTCCTAAACCTGGAATATAGAAGACTCAACATTAATTAATTTATTGTTTTCTTTCATTCATTTTAGTTTAACCTATCCTAATATCTACCCATTCAAACGCATGCATAAAGAAGAATGATTCATTATCCTTTCCTAGGTCTCTATCATACAACTAGTATCACCTTATTTAGTAGCCATTGTAAACATAAAGGTCTGTACATCTGATCATAGGGTTCCCAAAACGCCTATGTATCAGCTGGTCTCCATTGTTTACCTCACTTGCTAAACATGAATGACAATGTTTCCCTACCAACCCATGCAACCTCACTTGTGACTAACATCAAACTTCATCTTATTCTTCAACCAGACCTTTGATACCACTATGTCATGACCCTCTCCCCCCAAAGTGTACCCCTCCTGGGCTGGCAATGTGATAAGGGAGATAATGACCCCTGAGTCCAGCCTCCAGTAGGCCCCGGGTTGGCGAATAGCACCGAGGGTATAGTAACACACAAATGGGAGGCATTACCCTCTAAGAGAACACATGCGAAAGAGAGAGATAAGATAGACACCAATAAACTCCAACTCAGAACTGGAAATATAAAAGAAACCCATGTTCTCAAATGGAATGTCAAGAAATAGTACTACAACCAAAAAGGGGAAAAACTGCAAGTACCCAAAAGAATGTAAAACAGCTCTAACCACAAGCCCGAACAGCTCCTGAAACCCCAAGCTAGTAGAAACCAGCTTAATCTACAACCTACTCCAAGTAACCTGAAAAATAGTTTATATATACGTAAGGTGATTATAACAATATACTGAGTCCGATCCTCCCTGAAGCCTCTTGTGAAAAAATAAAGAAAGCATGCTAAAGCACAGTGAAAAACAAGTGGAACTGACTCATCACCTAATAAGTATACTATGTTCCCAACCTCACCATGGATACTCTCACCAAGTAATGCATAAAAGAATATATCATGTAATAAAGAATATCAAGGGTACCACGCTACTACTTCCCCACTGGTTTTCTGCTTTTCCCCAACGTCGAATGTCCTAAGCATCTCTCTCAAAAAAGGATTGCCCGCAGACACCTGGGCGAAGCACCACAATCTGCACCTCATACACCACTAATGCTTTCCCACAGACACATGGGCGAAGTACCACACCATCCTCACAACCAAAAGTCACCAGGTAGTTTATAGGAGCCACCATAGCTCGCATAACATGTTTCATACGTCGGGTATTAAACCTCAAGCCATTACAGCCCATACACCGAGTAAGGATTCTCAAGCCAACACAACCTATACACATTACACCTATAGTAGTCCATAGGATATTGTATCTAGAATATATGTGTGTGAATAACCCTAATCCATTACATCCCTCTACAAACATATAAGAGGGAAAACTAACCACTGTTCCTAATGACACAAGCATCTTCCAAGAGAAGAGAGCATGTCCAAAGGGGGTAGTGAGCCATTCATCCTCCCACCGCAGTGTTGAGGAAAACACCCCCAGGACTCAGAATCCCTGGGGTGTCAGTTTTCTTTGCTGACGGGGTGGAGTAGTGTATAGAAACACAAAAATGTACAAAAATATACTATATCTCACAACCACACTATGGGAATAACGTAGTCTTAGACACAACTACAGCTAACGTCTCTCGGACTCTGGGCTGCCACTTCTAAGACTAGGTATCCTATAAGCACACAACCATTTAAAGAGATTTATTAGATTACTTCATTCCCTTTTTATCGATTCCATTGTACGTTAATTAATTCTTTAAAAATTAATTTACCATGAACCAATTCCCATTAAATTTCATTAGCAACACACCCAAATTCAACTATTTCATTTAACCATTTTCAACCTCATCATTATGTTCCAAAAACTCCAACGCCATAGGTTAACACCATTTATTCATTTATTCATTACAGAATTACTTTCCCATATTCCCAGGAATTATAGAAAAGCATTCTATGCTAATAAACACAAGGGGGATCAACACGGTGAGTATATGTACTACTCGTTGAGTATTTTCCGCCTATAGCAAGAGTGTAGACCCATCCTCCCTTGAGAATCTAGACACAGAAAGCCTGTGGAATACCACACGCGTCTTTTCCCCTTTAGAGATAAGGGTATGTAGGAACGGCTTCCTTGAGCAGTGGGAAAAATTAATGAAGATAAACAACCAAAGAATCAACAAGCATCCAACAATCACATCCATCCCATTACATCATCCCTAGTGGCCTCCCTGACACCCACATGCATAAACCGATGCATCTCGCCACTCTAGGCGTCATCCGCTGCCACAAACAAAAGGCCTCTATGCCTCCACATATCAAGACACCCCTCCAAGGTCACATCACAACACAAGTAGCAGGAAATCAAACATCACTTCAATTGGCCTATGGCCCTTTCAACAAACAAGAGGGTAACTTAGAACCCTTTAAGGAATTATCAACAATCACACTCTTTAAACCATCTCGAATTAATAGATTTAATCTGTTGGTTCCAAAATCAGGAACCTAACCAGTAAGCTATCATAAAAGATTATACATGCTTACTATGCTAATTTTATTAACATCAAATTACAACAGGAACCAGATTCATTTTCGTGCCTCTTTATCCTTAGCCAAAAAGTTATCAATTAATCCCAATTTATGTTCTTTACCAATTTCCATCAAGAACGAACAACAAATCAAAGAAATCATAGATATCACACTACCAATAAAAACATGAGGCAATAACATACAATCGATATCAATTTATTTATCTGGTTAAAATATTTATTATGTCTATTCTATTAGTCATCCAAGGAGATTAAACATGATAACAATACAATTGTACGTAAAAAAAGAGAAGAAACGAATCCCCTACCTCAAGGTTTTTGATGAAAACTCCAACAACGAAGAACGCACAAGAAATCTGGGTTGATTCTCCAAAAACCCGCCTTAGATATCTCCTCCATGAAGATCCAGACCAAAGCTCAACAGATTTGGAATCCACACACATAGATATACCCATAACGGGCATAAATTTAAGAAACCGAGGGAAAGGAGAAGTAGATCTAAGTAGATCTAAGAAAACAAACAAGAACAATCACATACCTCAAGAAACCGGCTTCGATTCTCCAAGAGAAGCCTTCAGATTACCTCCAAAATGCGTGGGAGAGGTTCTCCTACCTTCAAGGAAGGGTAATCCCATGTTATAGCCGCTTATGGGCTTAAACGAACCATTTAGAGGCAAAAATAGTTAGATCCACAATTTTGGGATCAAGATTTAAGTGCATGCATGGTTAGTCTGCAAAGTTTGACAAATCATGCACTAACCATGCGTTAGCATCTACCTCATCAAACACTCCTCACACGGTTAGGCCGCATGGTTAGACAAACCGTGCGCTAACCGTGTGTTAGCCACTGCCTCCAACACCAACCTCGAAGGATTTGGTCGCACAATTTGGACAAACCGTGCACATCCCATGAGAAAGCTACTACTCTCTAGTCTTCCTTAAAAGTCCACCCAAATTCACCCCCAAGTCACCTTGACCTTCCAGAACACCTCTAACACCGCATTTTCACAATGTAATGGACTGTAGAGGTCCGTGCCATTATAATGTGCTACCATTGTGGTAAAGAGGGGCACAAGAGACCTCAGTGTCCACGTGACCCAGTGGAGTGCCGATCTTGTAGCAAGATGGGTCATCTGCAACGCTTTTGCAGGGTGGTTCCACTTGTGGCTAGTGAGAGGGGTTCTGTGCAGACTCCACGTATAGGATCAGGGCCAACAGTTTCTTACCAATCAGGGGATTGGAATACGTCGGGGGCATTCAGACCAAGGTGGTGGTCGTGGTCATGACAGCTAGACAGCAAGACCTTAGAGACAACAGGGCGGGTCGGCTCAGGGTATCCAGGCTGTGTCGCAAGGCCGCAACACTAGGTAAGTATATGCAGTGCAACATACCTAACAGAAGCAGGATCCCGAACCTTCCACTGTCAGAGATACTATCCTAGTTGCTTCTGTTTTGTCTTCATTACTTTTTGATACTGGTGCTACACATAGATTCATATTTATTCCCGTTGTGGAGAGCCTTGGGCTTTGTGTTTCTTATTCTTCTAATGTCATGACGCTTGACACTCCGTTGGGGATTAGAATGGTTTGTGTGCATCAGTGCAGGGAGTTCCCCCAAGAGGTTGGTGGGTGTCACTTTCTATGGGACCTCTATGTCTTAGAGATGATGAGCTATGACGTCATTCTCGGGATGGACTGGTTGGTACCCTTTTGAGCCTTTTTAGATTTCTATATTTGAAGGGTGAGTTTCACGTCACTCGAGGGTGGGGATTTTCTATACAAGGGTGAATGGGATGTCTAGGTGAGCCATGCTGGACCCGAGTATCATGGGCGAGATGGTGTAATAGCCCAGATTACAAGTTTGTATCTGGATGACTGGGGAACTAGTCAAAAGGATTTCCCTCCAGTGGTTGATCTTTTCAGGGATGTATTCCTGGACGAATTTTTAGGTATTCCTCTAGAGTGAGAGGTGGATTTATCCATTTATCTTATTCCTGGAGCATCACCGGTGTCCATTCCTCCTTATAGGATGGAGACACCAGAGTTGCAGGAGCTCAAGAGGCAGTTGGAGGAGTTGTAGGCAAAGGGTTTCATGTGACTCAGTACTTCTCCTTGGGGTTTTCCTGTCCTGTTTGCTAAGAAGTGGGACGGTACCCTCAGACTTTGTGTGGATTATTGGAAGTTGAACCAGTTGATGGTCAAGAACTGATATCCCTTGCCAAATATTGATGATCTTTTTGATGAACTTCGAGGAGCACAAGTGTTCTCAAAGATTGACTTGAGATCTGAATATCATCAGTTTCATGTTAGACCATCAGACATACCGCTTACAACCTTTCGGAGTAGATATGGTCTATACGAGTACTTGGTCAAACCGTTCGGACACACGAATGAACCATTAGTTTTCATGGCTCTGATAAATCATGTATTCCACCCTTATCTAGATTCTTTTGTGGTAGTCTTCATGCAAGATATCTTTGTGTATTCTCACACACGACACGACCATGCTACCCATCTTGAGATCGTTATGAGTACACTAAGAGAGCATCATCTATATCATAAGATCTCAAAGTGCCACATTTGGATGGACCATATACACTTCCTGGTTCATATTATCTCAGAGGCAGGAGTTGCGGTAGACCCAGAGAAAGTGAGAGCAGTAGTTTAATGGGATCATCTTAAGAACATGTTTGATATACGAAGTTTCTTAGGGATGACTGGTTACTACATGTGCTTTATACATGACTTCTCCGGCTTTGCAGTGTTGTTGATGGGTTTGAAAAAGAAAGGTGTGAAGTTATTTTGGTCAGAAGCATGCGAGACAGCCTTTCAGGAGCTGAAGGGAAGGTTGACATCAGCACCAGTCCTGATACTTCCAGAGCATGAGAAGAGATATACAGTTTACTGTGATGCATCAGGTATTGGTTTGGGAGAAGTGTTGATGCAGGGTGATCAAGTAGTTACGTAAGGTTCTCAGCAGTTGAGGCCACATGAGAGGAACTACCAGACAGATGATCTCAAGTTGGCTGTAGTTGTTCATGTGTTACACTGTTGGAGATATTATCTATAGGGAGAGCATTTTTTGGTGTTTACGGACCACCAATGTCTGAAATATATCTTCACCCAGTGTGAATTGAACTTGAGACAAAGAAGGTGGGTTGAATAACTTCAGTCTTTAGAATTTGAGCTTGCCTATACACATGGTAAAGGTAACACAGTTGCTGATGCACTGAGTAGGAAGACTCAGTTACAGGCAGTGTAGGAGGCCAGTGGTGAGTTGTAGATTATGGATTTGTTCTCTGAGATGCATTTGGAGGTGCAAGATAGTCAGGGGAGATCCTATCTTTCTTCCTTAGCTGTGACTTCTACCCTCTAGGATAGAGTGGGTGTGAGACAACTATCGTATTCGGAAGGCCTAGTTCTATAGGAGTTGGCGGGGAGTGAGGACCCTCCTCCAGGTTTAATGATAGTCAATGATGAGGTATTACGTATCCATGGACGAGTGTGGGTTACAGGGGAAATATGTGTGGAGCTTATGCGATAGTTTCATTCTTCAGCTTGGGTAGTGCATCCCAGAGTTACAAAAATGTACCGTGACTTCAGATGTCAGTATTGGTGGCCAGGTTTGAAATGGGAAGTAACTAGTTTTGTTGCAATATGTTCCACCTGTCCGCAGGTGAAGGTGGAATATTAGAGGCCAGGCAGACTATTGCAGAAGTTACCCATTCTGGAGTGGAAGTGGGATGATTTCGCGATGGATTTTGTGACCGGGTTGCTGAGGTCACCTCGAGGAAGTGATGTCTTGTGGGTTTTTGTGGACAGACTTATAAAGGTAGCTCACTTTTTTCCAATTAGGGAGTCCTTTGGTGTTGACGAGCTCGAAAAGTTTTATATCCTAGAGGTAGTATGCTTTCATGGGGTCCCTTGTTCTATCGTTTCAGATAGGGACGCCCGATTTACGTCTTGTTTCTGCCAGAGTTTTCAGAGGGTACTGGGTACATAGGTGCTTCTGAGCATAACTTACAACCCTCAGACTGATGGTCAGTCAGAGTGTACCATACAGGTGCTTGAGGACGTGCTGCGTTCATGTATCCTTGACTTTGGGGGCTCTTGGGAGAAGCACATACCCATGGTCGAGTTTTCCTACAATAACAGTTTTTACACAACTATTGAGATGGACCCTTATGAGGATTTATATGGTAGTCCATGTCGACCACCTTTATGCTGGTTGAAGGCAGATGAGGTAGCTTTACTGGGACCACGTCTTGTGTAAGAGACTTTAGAGAAGGTCCAGTTGATTCAGAAGTGGATGGCTACAGCAAAGTCTCATCAGAAATCTAACACTGATCGCCGTAGAAAACCCTTGGAGTTCGTGATCAGGAATTAGCTTTTCTTAGGTTTTTCACCAAGGTTGGTAAACGAGAAAATTATGAGACAGGGTAAACTTTCACCGAGGTATGTGGGGCCGTTTGAGATTCTGGAGAGAGTCGGGCCGGTTTTCTATCGGTTATAGTTACTACAGAGTTACCGGGCCATGTATGATGTCTTCCATGTATCTCAGCTACGTCGTTATCACTCAGGATCATCTCACATCTTTCAGCCCGAGGCAGTTGAGCTTCAGTTCAATGCGTCCTTTGAGGAGCATCCAATTCATATTGTCGATAGAAGCACAACGGTTCTCCGAGCCCAGTCAGTTCCTCTCGTACGGGAGCTATGGCAGCATGGCCGAGTGTAGGACAAAACATGGGAGTGGGAGACTGATGTACGTGTTCAGTGGCCAGAGTTTTTCAGAGCTTTAACTTCACCACCCTTGGAATGGGAATTTGGGGACAAATTTCATTATGGTGGGATGTTTTTAAGAACTTGGTTCTTATTCTTGAGGTATGAGTTTATTCTTTTCCTCTTTCCTAATGTGTTTTTGAGAAAATAAGGAAAATGGGGAAAATCACAAATTTTGTGGGTACACGCTATGTACTTTTCTACACACCATGTACTTTTGCCATGTGGGATGAGTACATAGGGCGTGTAGGCCTGTCGGTGATCAAGGGTGTAAAAACTGACTACACACTGTGTACTTGGTATTTACACACCGTGTAATCAATCGAAAGGTGAATAGAAAGGTGGTGGGAGTAGCCGCATGCAGAGCAACAATACATTCCATGTATTCAGAAATACATGTCATATAATCATGTTGATAGATGAATAGTGCGGCGGTGAAAAGTAGTCGCCAGAGGAACAGTTAAAAATGGAAAGTACACACCGTGTACTTCAGAGTACATACCATGCAGTTTGTTTTTTTCACTTCAAATGGGAATTAGCCTCCTATTTAGATAGAGGAAGCTTAGTACAACAGAAGAGCATGTGAGAGAGGTCCAAATATTGGAGGAGCTCTCGATCGTCCATCAGAACTCGGATTCTTCCACCGGTGATCTCGTTTGGACACGCAGGTAAGACCTTCCTTCATCATTGGTCTTTCTTTAAATTCTTTTCTATGGAGAAGTTATTTGAGTTTTAACATTTAGTTGTTAATATAAGATCTATGCCATTCTCAGGTGTTTCGGGAGGCTTCGTTCACGTATATTGATTAGAGGAGATCAAGGTAGGTGGTCTGATGTTTAATTATAACTGTTGAGTGTTTTTGTCTACCATTGTGCTATGCACACATGTTTGGGGTGTCGTATGGCTGAGTCAATTATTAATTATGATTTCTAAAATTGAATAAATTATCTGATGATAATTATAAACTGCTGTTTGAGATCATTTCTTTGATCCAGAGCCACCCAGTGGGTGCGTTTCCCTTATTTAGCCATTTGGCCAGGATACCCGAGGGTATACCGTGATTTATCATGCTTTGAGTTTTCTTGAGAGAAGATGTATATAATTTCTTGCTTATGTGATGGGCTCGGCCCAGTTTTTTTTTCAGCCTATGGACAGTGTTTCTCATGCCTTAGGGAAAGTGTCTTTTTAGCCTGTGGGCAACTATTATTATGCCTATGGGTAGTTGCTTCCGTGCCTGAGGGAATTATCTCATATGCCTGAGGGAAATATTTGTTATGCCTGTGGGAAATCACCTAAGGTTCTAGATTTTGAATACCTGAGGGTAAGGTTTTTCATGTCTAAGGAATATGTTTACCTTGTATATTCACTCTGGTGATTTCACATGTTATCACTACCAAGCTAAAGTACTGGCTTGGTATTGTTTTACCTTGTACTTGTTAGATAACTTGTTGTAGTTTTGCTACAGCACTGTTTAAGAGATTGTCGGCTGAGGCTGAGACTCGAGAACTTATAATTCAATTATCTTGAATTGTTAAATAATAACTAAATGGAAATGGAATTGGTAGCAGTAGTTTCTTTTGAGTACTTCCCAGTTTATTGATTTTCCATTACATCACACTATTATTGCACAAATTCACTAATAGTTGATCATGGGCCTTTTGTGGTTGCCTACTCAGATTTATTTCACACATCCTGTTTGGGTCATTTATTGGGCCAAAATAGATTATATTACTGCAGGTGTAGATAATGGAAAGGCTCCCTATACCAATACTTTATTGTTGTAGAGGAGTAGGAGATAATGAGATCGAGCTTAGGCTTGCGATGCTGATGAGTTCCTGATACGCTGTTTTTTTTTTTTGATTTCTTTATTTTCCCTTGTATTGTATTAATTTAGATTGCAGTGTATCCTATTTCGGCTACTTTCTTAGACTTAGGGACATGTTGCATCATTATATATGACTGTTGGTTTTTTCTTTACTTCAGAACTGTGTCCATTTCAGCATTGGTATTGTGTTACTACTTCTGCTTTGGTATGCTTGTATTTCATTCCACTACGTTACACATTGACAAATGAGGTCATAGTTTCCCTACTATCAGAACTAGGCCCTCACTGCTAGTCGACATCCTCTGGCGTTTGAGGAAATGTTCTTGAGGTCATGTGGCCAACCAGGTTCGGGGCACTCGTTGAGTGGCACCTGGATCCGAGATGTTACATAAAGTATGACTAAAAGTAATAAATTTTGTAAAATTATATCTCTTATTTATGACTAAAATAAAAAATTGTTATCTATTTATTATATATATAATTAGATTGAAATGAAAATAAATGTTCTTTGAAAAATTGAATTTTTGTAGGTGATAGTTTAGTCACATTTTGATAAATATTTATAATTAATTTTTTTTACCAATATTAGAAAAATTATTTGAAAAAATAAAATCCATTTTTTAAATCATCATATAAAAAATATCTTTGGGTGAATTTTTCAAATTCATTCTAACAATGATCATTTTTTTGATAAACACTGAAAAATACACAATTTTAAATGAAAAATACATTTTCATTTAAATTATTTATGATGTTAAATTATATTTTGAATTGGTTTTATATAATATTAGTTCAATTTTATATACATTAATCAAATTTATCTCATTTAAATCAATTTCAAATTGAATTTTGATGTAAAAACATTTTAAACATTTACGTATTTTCCCTTTAAAAACTTGCTTTCTCATCACGCCTGTGGGATTAATTTCAAATTAAAATTTTCCATTTTAGTAAATATAATTTGAAAAAATGTATTGAATATTTTGAATCATCATAATTTAAATTATAAAATATGTTCAAATTAATTTCTGACCAAAATGAATTGTGAAAATAGTAAAAATTATTTATCATAGTAAAGGAAAAAATGGATTTACCAGGGGTTAAACTACAAAAATAATTGTTATATTAACCTAATTTTTTTATAAAATATATTTTATAGTCATATTCAAACCGTTTAATTTCTATTTATTGATAATTATCTTTTTTTATCTATATGACTCATGAAAAATGCTGGTTAACCTTTTTCTTACCAAATATTACAAGTGTACAACTCAGCTCACTTATAAAATGCCACCACATATCCTCCCTTATTAACAACTTCATACCATTTTTCAGAAAATACATACCCAAATGAAATTTAAAATACCCTTATATAATCATATTATCCTTTTTTTTGTAAAAAACTCAATCTAGGATGACTTTGGTGCAAACCTAAGGGGGTAACCTAAAGAATATGTAACATTCTTCAACGTGTGTTTTTATTTTTTTCTTAATCCACATACTTCATTTATTATTAATAAATTTTTATATAATAACCCATGTCTCATACAAATAATTATATTTTTTTATGTTAATTTAATTACCAACAACTACCCCATCTTCCATTAAATGGGTTTCAAAATAATCATTCATTTGTACGGTGGAAAACTACCCTGTGAATCGATGCCCTTTGCTTTTTCATTGCCTCTTCTCATTGTTGGGTATGAAGATATGTTTGAAGTATATATATAATTTTTATGACATAAGTAAACCTATTTATTAATTATATCATATATACCTTTTTTACTTTCTATTTCGTAGGGGATATGATAACATCGCTTGTGTGTACGGCGAACTACCACCTCGTGAAGCGATGTGATTCATTTTTCACTGACGTTTTACATGTAAGGTAATAAACATAATGTTAATTAATATATGTGATATAAATTAAATTATAATGATCTTTATTACATATTTTCATTCTAAAAATTTAATATTATATTTTAATTCTTACATTGAAAAATGATAATATCGTTCATGTTTTTGTGGATGACCGCCTTCATGAAGCGATGTAAATATCTTTTCATCAATACACCACATGGATGATATATATATAAGTATATTTAAAGACATAATATTATTTATATTATATTATTATCGTTCAATAAATATAAAATATAACTTAAATTATTTACATAATGATAATTAAGAAATGGAAATGTTACTCTTTTGTACGTATGGCCTATAGTCTCCATGATTGTAACATAGTTCATTTTTCATAACAATAATTCATAGTGGTTATAATATTATAATTAATGTATATATATAATAAATATTTCATGATTATTATTCTTTTTATGTTTAAAAAATGTCCTCTATGACCATAGTCAACCTACCAAATTCATTTTTGATGCTTCATAAAAAATGTCATTGAGAAATTAGATGTTACATTAATTGATATTATAATAATATATTAGAAGGTAATATGTTATATAAAATAAATAATAAACATGAAAAAAGATGTTATTTAATTAAATAATTAAAATAATTTTATTATTCTGAAAGCTAAATAAATTATGAGATGATTTGGACTCTAGGTAAGGGTTTCTCATCTCACTTTTACTTTCATAAGACATACACTATATCTACCACTTATTTATCTTGTGTTGGTTATATACATCCCTTTTGTATATTATATCATGAATGAATTTATATTACTATCATTTAAAGTTTTATTTAATTTTATTTCTTTAATGGGGCTTATGATTCAAATGTTACCTATGTGGTAAGTGTTTATTTCACAATCTCATCATTATTTGGGGTTATTTTTGTTTAAGACCCCTTGATATATAAATATTTGGTATTTATTTTAAAAAAATTATATTATTTTACTAAGGTTATTAATTAACTATTTCAAGTAATATAACCATTTTATTCAATTTTTTACATAAAATGATTAAGAAATTGTTTTTAATAAAATCCTACTTTATTTCAATCTTCAATTGAAAATCAGTTTTCTTACAAAACCATGTTTTCTAAAAATGTTTTCAAATTTTTTTTTAATTATCCAAATGATTTATTGATGACATTTTTACCCATTTATGAATTTTATAAAAATGGTTTGAAATTAATTTTCATGTAATATTATTTAAGGAGACACTTTTCTAAACTTTTTATAGTTGAAAAGAGATGTTCTATTTAATTTTTATGGCATGTATAGATTTACCCACCACTATGACCATCACTTATTTGAAGAATCCTTTAAAAGTTTAAAAATTTATTTTTAATGAATGTTTTATAATATACTTTAAATTATATGTTTTTAAATGTTATTTTCAATGAAAATTATTTTGAAAATATTTGATGAATTTTATAGTTTTAAAATAAAATGTAAAATTTCAAATAAAGGTTATTTTCCCCCAATAAATGATCCAAGTGATCATTGAAAATCATTTTCCATCTAAGAATAACTAATTTTGTTTTAATTGTTCTTTAATTGTGATGTACTCCAATTATACAATCTTTTTTTATTTATTTAGATTCTTTATTATTAGTTTTACTAGGAATATACTGTATTTGAACCATTCATTTCACTCTGGATGGTTTATGATTGAGTTTATTAATTGGGGAAATTATTTACATTATGAACGCTATTTTAAATATTAATTTATATCTACATTATTTTTAAAACCTTTTATATGTGAAAGTCATTGGAATTATTATGTGGTGTTTGGGGCCGGTTATAGCCCCTTGATCTGTCTGTATATAACAACCTACCTCTTTATATCACACTAAAACATAATTTTTTAAATATAATATTCACTTGATAAAAAATATAATATAGATAGGTCTAGTTTCATTGGGGATTATGAACATTTCATAACAATATAAAACATGAAATACACATCTTTATTAAAAAATTCTTTTACATGACCACACACATTCCTTTGTACTTGGCATTACAATGGATAACCTGAGGATATTGATAAGAAAAGGGTGAACTATAAAGTCCATTAAGGGAGAAAATGAGGCATAACATTATAAATACAGTACATGTTAGGCAATAGGCATATCTATGGATCATAGGAGAAACGTGAACATAAAGGCATTATATAGCATTATTATCATAACATGGAAATGTGGCAACAAAATCTAACATTATATTATCATGATCCAAGGACCATTACTCATGGATCATGAGTAAATAATAATTAAACATTAAATATCAGGATTAAAACATAATTTTACTTGACATATCATGATACTAATATTTACCCAATGCATTGGAGTGTTATCATTGCACACCCTTCTTAATCATTTCATTTCATGCATAAGTGTTCAATAAGGGTCATACAACATGGAATCATTCAACATCATCATTTATTACACAACAAAGGATTGTGTAATAAATGAATGAAAATATATAATTAATAATTAAATGTGCATAAATGTGATTACCCATGATAGAGAAAAGGTCAGGGTATTCCCTACACAATGACTTTGGCATGAAAATCACGGTGCAATTTCACCAGCATAATGGTGTTACATAAGAATTCATAAAAATGGATGATGAGAGATATAGGGTTATCTCATAATATTTATATGAAATGGATAGTAATTTTATAATATAGATACATTTCCCAACATATTTAATGGAATTTAGATGCATAATATAAAATAATTACTTGAATGTAAATGAGGAGAGAGAAATCCCTTACGAAATTTCGACATGGTAACTAGTGTAAATGAGAGGCATTAATGAGAGAGAAAGGGGTATCACATCATTGAAACATAATTATGTAACTATTGGGGAGGTTTTGAATAATACCCCAACATTTTTAATAGAAAATAAAAGGGCATAACAATATAATGAAAATTGGAAAAAATGATAATTGAAGAAGTCCCTTGCATGGAAGTGTGATCCCAAAGGATTGGGAGGGGCTTGAGAGAGGATTAATGGGAGCTTAGGGCACATTTAGAGGATTTTATAAAGATTATGTCAGATTAGGTACATGATCCGAGGGTTTTTACTGAAGATAAGTGGGAGCTTGGGTGGTTTTATATAGGAAAAGAGAGGGAATTATTTATTATTTGGTTTTTGGACACTACACATTAAACTAATTAAAAACACAAACCAAACAATGGTGTTTTCTAGAGGTGAGTGGAAAAAATTATTTTATAAGTCCAATGGTAGATCTTATTAAAATATTTGGCTTGCCTATGTGGAGGTGAGTCACACTCTAAAAGAAATCATTTTAAAAAGTTAAAATGTTTTATAAGTATTGAAGGGTCCACTAAAGCTTTTTAAAATAAATAAAACAAACATAAAATCACATTATTTTAAATGTAAAACATATATTGTCCAAAAAACCCATTTATATTATTTTATTTCATCTCTATTGGGTCTTTATTATGTCATAAACTAGATTATATATTTAAACAATATTTAATTTTTTCCCAAAAATTTGACTATCTTAGAAATTTATGAACAATTAACCCTTGGATAATTTTGATGTCCTGATGCCAAAAATAATAATCATTTTATTTAAATAATTTTTAAAATATGGGATTTTTAACTTTTAAAATATAAACCAATATTTATTGAAAAATCAAGTGTTTTGACAAAAAATGGATTTCAAAGCTTAATAGAAATTACAATTTTATTAATAAAAATTATATGATCAGTTATATTTAATAAAAAGTAATTTAGTAATAATATTTAATTAAAATATTTTTTAATTCAAAAATACATTAATTCATTAAAATAGATTTCTTAATTGAATACTAACTATAAAATACTATTTGTTCTTTAAAAAATATTTAGAAAGTAACAATAATAAAATAAATTTATATTATATATTCTTCAAAACAAATAATGCACATAATAATATTTCTAGGGTATTGTTACATAACTCCCTATAATTCCATCATATGACCTAAGTGTAAGGTGTGAAATGGTGACGAACTCTTGAGGTGGCACAAATAATATCGCTCGAGTTATAATCTATATTAACATCGACTTCTCCCATCGACGATTATGTTCAAGCTTAACATGTTGAAGCTCGGCTTGGGAATGGTCAAGAGAGAATACCAATGATGCAACCTACTTTATGAGCTCCCACAAATGGGATTCGTATGGAGAAATTCTACTGGATGAGGCCATTTCTTCCTTTGTCTATGTAAATTGGATTTATTAAAGCCCGATATTTATAATAATCATGTGGTAACTGTTTTATGGCTATATTAGCAATGATAAAAACTCTTAATAGTATTTAAAAATACAAAAAAATAAAACCAGGGATGTTTATATGTTATATAACCATTTTACATAATAATACATTTAATTAGATCATAATGAATTTTCATTAATAAAAGTTTGTATAGTTACAATCTCCCCCCCCCCTTAAGAAAATTTTCACTTTTAATTTCCTTTTCCCACACTAAAACAGATGAGGGTAACTCATATTCATAACTTGCCCTAATTCCCTCATTTCTTAGTCAAACTTGTGGTTGTGCCAAAATACCTTGATGAGGGTAATTGTCTTATTTCATAGAACTTTTCCCCTACAATCTAATATCTTCAATTGCTTCTCTTCATAGGAGAGGTCATTCTCCAATGGAACAACCTTTGGATTGATTACATGTGATGGTTCAGGTCTGTAATTCTTCCAAAGTTATACATGGAATACATCATGTTCTTGAGATGGGTTTGGTGGGAGTTCTAGTCGATAGTCCACTACTCCAATACAATCAAGGATATCAAATGGGTCGATGTACCTAAGAATAATCATTCCCTTATTCACAAATTTCATAACTCTTCCCCATGGAGATATGCGGAGCAATACCTTGTATCTAACATCAAACACTAGGTATCGTTGATGACTATCAGAAAAAATATTTTTGTCAACTTTGAGGAGCATTAATGTGCTGTTGGGTGGTCTTAACCTTCTTGATAATTTCATTGACCATTTCCGGACCTATGAGTATTTGCTCCCAAACTTCATCCCTTTATGTCGGTGTTCAACACCTCTTCCCATAAAGGGCTTCATAAGGAGCCTTTTGGATTCTTGAGTGGAAAGTGTTATTTTAAGAGAACTCAACCAGAGGAAGAAGTTGATCTCATCCCCCTTTGAAGTACATTGATCATGCTATCAACATGTCTTCAAGTGTTTGGATAGTTCGCTCAGTTTGGATATCAAATTGATGATGATAATTCATACTGATGTTTAGCTCATTATTCAGAGCTTGTTGAAGACTCTTCGAGAACATAGAGGTTATTCTAGGATCTTGATCGGATACAATAGATAATGATAATCCATGAAACCTTACCACTTCTTTGATATATATCTATTCTAGTATATCCAATGAGAAATCCTCTTGAATTGAAATTAAGTGTGAAGTCTTTGTAAGATTATCCACAACATCCCAGATAGCATTGTTTCTTTTGGATGTCTTCAGAAGCCCATTGACAAATTCCAAGGTGATGTTCTCTCATTTCCATGATGGTATTGGTAATGGTTGCATCATCCCCTTAGACTTCTACCTCTCAGCCATAACATACTGATATACCAAGCACTTTGATGTATACTCAATGATCTATTTCTTCAGGTTATCCCACCAATAAAGATCTCATAGATCTCGATACATCTTTTTGTTTCCTGGCTGAATTGTGAAATTTGAACTATGTGCATCATCATAATGTTTATTCTTTAACTCTAGATTTTATATAAGACATAGCCATTACCCAAATCCCACAATTCCTTCTTTATTAGAATTGAACATCAAAGATTTCCTTTTTATTATTGTTTCCACTTTCTTCTAAATTCCCACATCACCCTTTTTAGTATCCTTTATTCTTTCCAAAAGAGACGGTTGATCAATCATTAATGAAAGGATTGATTATGTTCCCTTATTTATGATTCCCATATCCATCTTTATTTAATCTAATAAGATTGTATCCTTTTCAATTATCATCAATGAGAAAATTTATGGGTCATTTCTACATAGAGCATCTTCCACCTTGTTCTCTTTCCCAGGGTGGTAATGGATTGAGCAATCATAGTCTTTGATCAGCTCTAGCCATATTCATTGGAACATATTCAAATATTTATGTGTGAATATATACTTGAGGTTTTGTGATCTGTGTATATTTCACACTTCTCCCTAAAGATGTAATGTTGCCAAATTTTTAAATCAAAGACTACTACAACCATCTCCAGATCATGTTTTGGATAGTTTTACTTATGAAATTTCCATTTCCTTGAATCATAGGCAATTAAATTTTCATTTTTCATCAACACACATTCTGTGCCCTTCCTCGAAGAATTACTGAATAACAAAAAAGTTCTCTACTTGTGGGTAGTGTGAGCATGAGCACAGTGATAACCCTCTTTTTCAACTCCTTGAATCTCTCATCTCATTCATCACTCCAATCAAACTCTACTCCCTTCCATGTTATCTTGGTAATAGGGTTGGACAATCATGAGAAATTTCTCACAAAATAGTGATAATATCCAGCTCATCCTAGGAAGCTATGAATATCTGTTACTAATGTTGGCCTCGTCCATCCCTCAATTACAACTATCTTGGAGGGATCCGCAGTTATCCCAATGGTTGTGATGATGTGATCCAATAATGAGACTTCCTTCATCCATAACTCACACCTTTTGTACTTTTCATAGAGCTTCTCCTTTCGCAAGGTCTCTAGAACAATTCTTAGATACCAACCATGATCCTCCTTGGTTTTGGAGTATATTAGAATATCGTCTATAAAGACTACCAAAAATTTGCCGAGGTAATATCTAAAGACTCTATTCATCAAGTCCATGAAGATTTCTAGAGCATTAGTGAGTCTGAATGGAATTACTATGAATTCATAGTGCTTTTATCTTGTGAAAAAAGCAGTCTTAGGGATATCCTCTTTCGTCACCATTACATGATAATATCCCGACCGCAGATCCACCATGGAGAATTATTATGTTCCATGTAGCTAATTTAACAATCATTAATTTGTGGAAGATGATACGTTTTCTTTAACCTGATTTTATTGAGCTCATGATATTCAATGAAAAGGAACATTGACCCATCCTTATTCTTGACGAAGAGGATTGGTACACCCCATGGTGAAGCACTTGGGTGTATAAACCCTTTATCCAGATTATCCTATATTTATCTCTTCAACTCCTTAAGCTCCAAAATACTAACTATATACGGAGTCTTGGATATTGGTAATGTCCCAGGAATAAGATTTATTGAGAATTCAACATCTCTTCTAGGAGGAAGACAATACAATTACTCGGGAAACACATCAACAGATTATATCATAATAGGAATGTATTCAAGGATGGTTTCTTCTATATACTAAATAATCTAAGAAAGATATGCATACTCATAGGGTAGAAATATCCACACTTGAGATGATGGTGATAAATAAGATTCATCCTCCTCCTTGCACTTGTATAGAATCCGGGTTCGATTTCCCATATGGAGAGTGATTTTCCTCTCATGGAAATTTATGTTGGATCTATATAGGGAAAGCCAATCCATGCCAAGAATTGCGTCAAATTCCACTAGAGGTAGTATAACAAGGATTTTTGGGAAGTTCAATCAAAAAATTATAATAGGGGAGGAGTTATATTCATATGATGCAATGATTGCCCCATTTTTCTTTCTCAATAACATATTTGCTTCAATGATTTTTGGTGGGGTTGGTATTGTTCTATTAAAACATCGAGATATAAAAGAATGAGTAAAACTAGAATCAAAAAGCGTGTTCTCATTTTTTGAGTGAATAACTAGCATACTTTTCACCACATCATTCTTGGGGTTCACTTTAGCTGTAGAGATGAAAAAAGATCATCTTTTCTGCCTTGGAGGTTTTTGGTTGCCTCCAAAAACCCTTGGATTAGGCCACTGGTATACAAAGATCCTTAGTATTTGTAGTTGATGAAATAAACAACGTATTGCGGGTTGAATGGAGCATTCCTCTCCTGTGTCATAACTGAGGGTTTTTCTTGTCGACAGTTAATTGATAAGTTCCCCTCTCTTCCACACCTAATTCATTTCCTTGTCCCCTTAAAGCAATTTTTGGGGTGCTTATTTCTGCACCATTGGCATGTGGGGTGATGGATTTTCTTTGCACTATTGGATTTATCTATCAGATTGCTAGAATTAACTTCCACCTTATGCTTCTTATCTCCATGATACCCTTGATATTCTCTGATCTCCATTTCGAATTAAAGGGAACATCGGACAATTTCCTCATATCTCTCAAAATCATTGATCACTAGAGCATTGAGTAGGCTAGGTTTTAGCCCAACAAAGAAGCGGTCAACCTTGCATTCGAGGGTAATGACAAAGCCAGAGGCATATCATGCAAGACATGTGAATTTTTCCTCATACGATCAGATGGATTTTTCATCTTTTTTCTTAAGGTAAAAGAATTCCCTTTCAATGTTAAAGACGGAGGGTGTGTGGAAAATATTTATCGATAAACATTTTCTCAAAATCCTTACATTCCAGTTCCTCGATCTCTCACTCAGGCTTTGTATTTTTGATCAATTTCCACCATTTATCAGCTTCACCCTTCATATGATTAGTATGCGGAAGAAACATCTCTTTTCCGGAACATTAATGTATGGAGAAGATATTTTCAATGGAGTTGATCCATTTTTTGGCAATTGAGGGATCAAATGATCCATTAAAAGAATTCATTTGTCTCATGAATTTCTCTATTGTGACTTATTCTTTCTTAGGGGTGTTGAATGTTCTTATGGACCCATGTTTCAATTCAAAACAAAAGTTAACTAAGATATTATCTTGAAAAAGTTCTCAATTCCCACTCCCATCAGATTTGGCATCTCATTAGAATAGTCATCACATTGATCTTCACATCGGTTGTTTTCATGATTCCTCCTATTACCAGCCATTGGTTGGAATAAAAGGATTGCTAGGGAAAACACATAAAGGGTAATCCAAATACAAAAATTGATGACTTATAAATTAAATTTATTTCTTTAACTTATGAATTTATAGGCTTTAATCTATATTATCCATGATCTACTTCCCAAAATATATTCTTGGCGGAATTTTTTTAATTCCCTTAACAATGGTTCATACTATGTTTATGAATTTACCAAAGCATATCCACCATGAGTTTCAAAACCAAGAGTGAAGAAAGGCTCAGTGTCATGCACCAGTTCCCATTCGAGTCTAGCTCAAATCGGTGTTTTTGGGGTTTACCCCTAGATATATATGTGCTAGAGCTGTCTCTACCTACTCGTATCCATACAGGTATGTATTTTGTTGATAAAAAACTTACTCAATACTCACCAAGACTTAGGGATATCTTTATTATACATAGTTTTATCCCTATGTCTTTCACTAGGTTTTCTAATCCTAATCCCAAAAATAACTAATTATATCATATGATACTTACTATAACAACTGTACACTTTATTTCACACTTAAACATAATTTATTATATAAAATATTCACTTGATAAAACATAAAAGATTGAGAGGTTTAATGTATTTAAGGCTTAGAGAAATTAAATAACAACTAGAAACATAAAATACACATCTTTATTGAAAACTTATTTTACACGACCACACACATTACTTCATACTTAGAATTTTAGGGGATAACCTAAGGACATGGGTAAGAAAAGGGTGAGCTATAAATACCATTAAGGGAGTAAAAAAGGTATAAAATGAAGAATATATTACATGTTAGTCAAATAGTCATATCAATGGAGCATAGAATAAACATGAACTTAAAGGAATGATCTAACATGATTATCATAACATGGAAATGTGACAACAACATTTAACATGATATTAGCATGGGCAAATGACCATTGCACATGGAGCATGAGTAAAACCTCATTTCAGTTGAATTGGCATGAGTAAACCCTTATTTCACTTTACATAACATGATAGTAATCTTTATCCAATGCATTGGAGCTCTATCAGGGTGCACCCTTCTTAATCATTTCATTTCATGCATAAATATGCCACATGAATCATATAACATGGAATCATTAAAAATCATTATTTTTTCCATGATAAGGGAATTTGGAATACATACATGAATCTATATAATCAATAATAAAATGTGTGTAAATGTGAATACCCTTGATAGTGAAATGGGCCTGGTATTCACTACATGATGACTTTGGCTTGGAAAATCACGGTGCAATTTCAGCTGCATAATGACATGACATAAGAATTCATAAATATTGTTGATGAGAGATAAAGGATTATCTCATCATATGTACATTAAATTAAAAGTAGGTGGACAATATATACATATCCCAACATATTTAATGGAATTTAGATGCATAATATAAAATAATTTCTTGAATGTAAATGAGGAGAGAGAAATCCCTTACGGAATTTCGGCATGGTAACAGGTGTACATGGGAGGAATTAATGAGGAGGAAAGGGGTATCACATAATTAAAAAATAAGTAGGGAAGTATATAGGAGGATTGAAATCACACATCAATATTTTTAATTGAAAATAAATGTGCATAACAACATAAATAAATTTGGATAAAAATGAGAAAGGATGAAATTCTTTACTTGGAAGTGTGATCTCAACGGCTTACGAGGGGATGGATAAAGGATTATTGAGAGCTTGGGGTGCCTTTGGATAGTTTTTAAGATAGGATCTCAGGGTAAGGAAGTTTTAAAAGGTTTTTTAGTGAAGAGAAGTTGGAGATTCAGTGGGTACATATAGGGAAAGAGAGGGAATTCTTTATTATTTAGATTTTTGACACTACACATTAATCTAATAAAAACCACAAACCAACCCATGGTGCTTGCCAAATGGGAGTGGAAAAAATTATTTTATAAGTCCAATGGACGAAATTATTAAACTATTAGTCTTGGCTAGGTGGAGGTGAGTCACACTCTCAAGGAAATAATTTTCAAAAGTTAAAATGTTTTATAAGTCCTAGAGGGTCCACTAAATCATTTTAAAATAAATCAAACAAAACTAAAATAATTTTATTTTAAATTTGAAATATATATTGGATAAAAATACAATTTATAGTATTTTATTACATTGCTATTGGTTCATTATGATATCATAAATCACATTATATAAATGAACAATATTTAATTTTTACCCAAAAAATCTGATTGTCTCTAAAAATTATGAAAAATTCACTGTTGGATAATTTCAACATCCTGATTCAAAAATAATATTCATTTTATCGAAATAATTTTATTAATATGTGAATTTTCACTTTAAAAAAAACCAAAATTTATCAATTATTCATGGGTTTTGACAAAAAATTCCTTTTAAACATTAGTAAAAATTATAATTGAATTCAGAAAAATTATATGATCATTTATATTTAATAAATATTAATTTAGTAGTAATATTTTATTTAAATAATATTTAATTTAAGAATCCACTAAATCAACAAAATTGATTTCTTATTTTTATGTTGACAAAAAATACTACTTGTTCTTTAATAACTAATTAAAAAGTAACAATAATAAAATGAATGTATATTATTTATTCGATACAAAAATAATACACATAATCATAGTGAGAGGGTATTGTTACATAACTCTTTATAACACCTTCATATGACATAAGGGAATGGTGTGCGATGGTGACAGTCTCTTGGGGTGGCTCAGATAACATCGCTCGAGTGGTAGTCACTATTAACTTCCTCTTCTCTCATAGGTGATTCTATTCCAGCTTAACGTGTTAAATCTTTGTTTGGGTTTGGTCAAGAGAAAAGCCCAGTGATTCCACCTCCTTTCTGAGCTCTAACAAATGGGCTTCTTATGGAGAAATTCAACTGGATGAGTCCATCAGTTCCTTAGTCTGAGTAAATTGGATTTGTTACAACCCTATATTTTTTACTAATCATGTGATCATTGTTCAACAACTATATTAGAAATGGAAATAGTACATAATGGTATTTTAGAATCCAAAAACATAAAACCATGGAAGTTCATATGTTATATAAACCTTTCATATAATAAGACATTTAATTGGATCAAGAGGAATTTTCATTAATAAAAGTTTTGGTCCTTACACTTTAGGTCTCATGAGACAAAAAATATTGGGTTTTTTATAAGGACTTACCCATTTATATAGATGACTTGGTACAAGCCTCAATTGTATTAGATATCTTGGATCAAGCCTCCATGGTGTTAGATGTCTGGGAATAAGCCTCACTGGATGTTTTAGATGTTTATCATTATAAATTCCATAATTATGAATTTAGTTATTAATATTACATGTTATTGTTCAATTAGTTATAATTTAAATGCTTAATTTTTTAATATCATGTGATTATTTATATGGAATTATATTATCATCATTTTTTACAACCATTTTATTCTTATGTTATTAATTAAATGGCATTTTTTTTGTTATTTACTTTTCTATATTTATTATCCCTTATGTATTAATAGCTTTTGTAGTATAAATACCCTTACTAAGAATCTAATCTCAACCCTTTAAATGTTTTATTTTCTCTAGGATATGAGGGATTTTTATGTGATTGATATGAAAGGATACACTATGGGGAATAATTTCCTTATCAAATAATTGTTTTTATTTTATGTTATAAAATGTAATTTTAATTTCATGTATATATCTAGTTTTTCAATATTAATAAACTATTTGGAACTTAATTATGTGATTACTTGTACATTAGTCCAATGTAATAAATTAGACATTGACACCAAGATATTGGTGTTAGGGTTGGTACATTATAACACTTATCATGAATTAAAATTTATGCATTGTTAATCTCAGAATCTTAAACATGGTTTCATTGAGGATATATTAATTTTAAAACTCTTCATAATTGATTATAAAGAAAATTTTCATTATTATAAGCATATACCTTGGGATTATGAAACATGGAGCACATTAAGGCATGTTTTCATGCACCAGGTGAAAATTGGGTCAATAATAATGTGACATTTTTAAATTTGTTAACCTCTGGTACCTATATACTAGAAAAATGTCCACCTGTAGTATCAATATGTAGATTTATTTAAATGAAAAATCAGATTATTTATTCCATGAAAAGCATTAATATTTTCTTATATACTTATCCTAAAATTTTATCATAGAGTTGTGTTCTCTAATATACTTTTTTCATTAATATAGGTCTCAAGGATTATGTTAAACATCCTCTGATACCAACTACAATGATTCCAACTGTAGTAGCCTAGAGTCACTGTCTGTATCGATAAAAAGGGTAAAATCAGGAAGGATAGATTATTTTAGAATTTTTAGAGAACCATATTCATACATGATACCCGTTTCAGCTATGGATATAAAATATAATTCATATAAATGTTAAAAATATGGTCTCCATTAACTCCATCTAATAATTCTTCTTCATATCCCAGGGAAAGGAAATAAAATATGGTTGAGAACAAATTCCTTATAAGGTATATGTACATATGAAGAAATCATGAATCTAAAATCATAATCAACATGGAAGGTTTAATAAAAATGCAAAATCTATTAAAATAATAGGATAAAGAATAATCAATACGGAAATGTAAATAACTAAAAACACATTCAATTTAATCAATAAACTGAGTACTAAATGCATCAAGATATAATATCATTGTAAAAATATTGTGGACAGTAATGACTAAATTATTAGTAAATAAAATTCCTAATTATTATACATCACGTCATAGGAGAATGATACCATTAGAGTCGAGACCTTTCATAGGTTGGTTTAAAACTACTAGGTAAAAAATCATCTTGTTTTTTCAACTAATTTAAAACTACTGGGTAAAATCTCATCTTGTTTGGAATATTAACTTGTGTCATGAGATATATCATTGAAAGGAGGAATAATTTATACCTGGACCTACCTATATCAACATTTCCAAATCATTCCTTATATATCGAATAATAAATTTAATTCATGAGTCAATGTTCCATATCATTAAATATATATATTGTTTAAAGGATATTGATATATCAATATTTTTTCAATTAATCAATTAATAGTCAATGTAAACAAAATATATAAAACTGATATATGTTTTAGGAAATAATCATATATATATTACAAGAATTTATATATTTAATATAAATTTAATGTCCAATGGCAATTTATTTCGAAATAGTGATTGTTTCAAGAGAAATTTAACAATCACAAAATAAGGTGACGATGTACACTAATTTTTACCACTTGGTAATTTTAAATTCAAATCAACTTAGATGAAATGATTCAATTTGGAAATGAAAATAAAATAAATTCTGAACGAATCGTGATATAACATTTCATATGGGTAATATATACACCACATAAAATTGAATTGGTGTATAAAACCAAATAATCCTCAATGGAATTGAAATTGAGAAAAAATATATTACTTCATGATTACTTTTGGTTAGAGATGATTTAACCTCCTGTATATCATTTTTATGAATGTTATTAATTTAGTCAAGACCCATATTAGTATTTATAAAATCATATATGATCCTATTAAAATGTTTTAGCAACCATTAATAATATTTCATTATTCCCATTTTTTGAGTTTTAATTTCCATAATTTATCATGCATGTTTCGTAATAGAAGTTGTGGTTATTGTACATAGGATAAAATCAATTTATCTAAAAACTATTATAATGGTATAAATATAATATTTACTTTTTTGATATAATATTATAACCCCTCTTAAATGTTGGTCATGGAAAATGAACCCTAATGCTTTATGGAGATAAAGGACGTACATATGCACATGTGACGATAGAATTTCATTAATGAGTGACAGGTTAAGGAAGTGCGTTATATATTAAATTTGTATAACCAATATTATTTCATATATAACACATATATTCCTTAACTTTATCATTATTAAATTATATGTAATGTGTAAGTGAAAAGTGTCTCACATTGCTTCGTGAGGCAATAGTCAACCATACTCACAGGAAACATTATCGTAATTTAAATTTCATAGAACATAAAACGATATATGTTATATTAATATTATATAAGTATAATAATATAATTTATTTATTTAAATGTGTAAAATCCATCATTATACCCATCCTTCAATGGTGGTGCTGGAAAATGATCTACATCAGTTCACGTGGCGGTAGTATGTTATACACATGATTGATGATTTTGATTTCCATTTGATGGGAGTGGAGATGGAAACAAATTATTTTATCAACATAATAACATATAATTATATGGGAAATACTTTTTTATTATATATTAAGTGTTAATATATAATTTAATGTGGTATAATAAGACATAAAATGAAGGATATTTGTTAATATAGTTACCTTCTCTCAGAGACACCTTATTTGGATCACCTCTTAAAGACCCAAGAATTGATCTTTTGGTAGATCCAGAAGCTTTAGAATATTAAAAAGTATGTTTGGGAGGGAAGTTTTTAGGGTTTTGGTCAAGAAAAATGGTTTGGTATGTGTGAATAATTGAGGGGAAGATGTTTCCTTTTATAAGTGGAGAAATGGAACCCTCTTGAATATTATATGGATGTTTTCAAAAAGAATAGAAAATTATCTATTCATCCACATGGGAAAATATCTATAATGACAATAAATTAGAAATTTGTAGGGATAAGGTGGAAACATTTTAGATACCCTAACCCCTGTAACCCATATCTGGGGTCTTCTTTATTACATTGGCAGAAGATAAAAGGCATCACATCCCAAAGGAAAAAATAGTTTAATAGTCATGGTAAACTATATATATAATTGAGTCTTTAAGTAAATTTGAAAATATAAATTAAGACATTTTTTGAGAATAAAATTATTCCCACTAGAATATCCTTTCATATAAAACAAAATACACTTCATGGATTCTTAATAAAATAAACAAAATAATTGTTAGATCAAATGATCGGTAAGGGTTTATTAAAGTGGAAATTTTCATGAATTAATAACAATAATCATCATGTAAAGGTAAATAATTGAAGACACATGAAATTTATTAAATATGATGACTATGAAAAGAGGATAAGAAATATTCAATATGAACAGATAAATAACTGAATACACAATCTATTTAATCAATAATCTAAAAATGAAATGCATCCATACATAATATCATTGTGAACATTACTTAACCTCTAGTATAATGGTTCTAATCATGTTATTAACTTATAATAGAACCATATTAATATTTATAACATCATATATGATAATTTAATGACATCATATAACATGTTCATTAATAATATTTCTTTATTTTTGTTGTTTTGGGTGTTAATTGTCTTGTTCCTTAATTCATTCTTTATCAAGAAAGATAATATTCTTCTAAAAATTATATAGTTTCATCATATCCAAATTAATAATCATGGAATAATTATTTTAATAATACATTAATTTTACTTTTATAAAAACTCATGAATAGACGTTTTGATAAATGAGTTATGTTACGTTTAGGGAGGCGGTAGGTCATACGTACGCCTCAATAACATTTCCATTTTTTAATAATCATTATGAAAATAAAGTAAGTAATGTATTATATATAAATAATGGTCATAATATCATGTATAATATATTATTTCTTTAAATATACTTTTATAAATCATCCTTGGGGTGTGGTGATAAAAGCAGAGTCAAATCATTTCTTGAAGGTGGTAGTCCACACGCACAAGAATGACATTATCATCTTTCATTGAGTAAAAAGGTAGGAAGTAAAATGATATGTATTATATTTTTAGAATGATAAATATAAAATTAATATTATAATTATGTAATTTATATCATATATAACCATAATAACTATTCTCATCACCTCCCATGTAAATCATTAGTGAAAGACGAATCACATCACTCTACGAAGAGATTGCCCACCATACACACGAATGATGATTTTGTAACCCATTTGATGGATGTGTGGGCTATTTTAGATCATTAAATTAACATTTAAATATCACAATATATTTAAGATACTGATTTTATTATATAATAATGTTTTAATAATAATTTAATGTGGTGTAGGAATATATAAAATAAAAACACCAGTTGAAGAATGTTTCCTCTTCTTCAGGTATCCTCGTTAGGTCTTCACTAAATCCCTCACATGTTAGATTTATGAAAAAAATGAGGTCTCTATAATTTTGAGAGTTATGTTTTTAATTTATTATTTAATGTGTTGTCTAAACTTAAAGGGTGTGAATTTGTGAAGAAGATAGGAGAGGTTATGGCCTTTTATATGTCAGGTGAGTGTCACAGTTGAACTTTTTGTAAGAATTGAATCATGCCTACATTTTTAACTTAATAAAATCCCAAAAAATGGAAACAAATATAATGTAGAATATAAAAATAAGAAATATTTATAGAAAATAGGTTTTTTAAATGTTTCTAGGTCATTTTGTACCATTGTCTTCTTAGGTTAACCCCCTCAGTAAATCCATTTTGACCTTAACCATGTTAATTATTTTATTACTATTTTCAGTTTTTATCTATAAGAAATTATTTTAAATTTATTAGATATTATTAATTAATATTATTCAAAATTTGGAATCAATGTTTTCAAATAAAATTCATATAAGGGGAAAAATTTAACTTAAAATTAATTACACATACATAACTAGAAATAATGGTTTTGATGGAAAATGATCAAAAGTTTATTATGTTTTTATATCAAAATTAAATATAAAAATGAATAAAATATCATAAAATGGATTAATATATATATAATTGAACTAATTTTACTTTTTAACCAACTTAAATATAATTTTACTTTATAAATAATTTATACAAAAAGGCGTTTTTCAATTAAAATTAAAAAAACCAAAAGGTCCCAGAGCCAAGAAAACCCAATCCTAACAAAATTTATTACTAAAAATAAAAATCGTGACATAAAAAAGGGGGTTTAAAAGAAAATTAAAAATGCTGCCTCACATGTCAGCTTAAAAAATTTTCAAATAGGATTCTTGGGCAAGAAAGGACCAGCTCGAGCATGACTATGCGATGGCCATCTTTGACAAAGAATAGGCAACCTAATGAGCCTCCTTGTAAGTATGTGTCACATAAATATTGATACTAATGTGAGCTGAATACATTCCATCCATGGTGAAAAAAATTACATGGGACCTCCTTGAACTGGTTCTTGAGGATATCCACTACCACCATCCAGTCATATTCTAACTAGATGAAATTCTAACCATAGTGGACAACATTCTTTATTTCCTTAATCAAGGCCCATTGCTCTACTTCAATAGAACATACCAATCAAATGAATTAAAATACTATTTTTATTTTTTCAAAATGAATTCTAAAATTGTTAACAATTAATTTCAAATTTTGTTCACAAAGAGAGAATAGACCAGCTTTTAAAAATACAGTTTTTTGTAACATATTTATTTTTATGATAAATGATTCTCATTTCATTACTAATAAATAGATAAATAATAAAAATGTAAAAACTATATATTTTCATATGATTTTAAATCTTATTCGTATTCACCATTCTAATGTCTTGGTGATAACTGCCATACTAAATAATAATATTAATAGTATATTTTTGTTTGAAAAAACTTGATATTGCATGTAACACAAGCTTTGAAAGAAACTCATTATTTAATATAAAACAATCTAAAATCATCATTTCATGTAATGAAACATTTTTAATAAAATGATTTTATTTAAATATATATATATCACAATGTCTTGTGGTTTTATATTTTTTTCTTAGCATGGTGTTGTGTGTCATATATTCTATCAAAGGGAATATTCCAATTTTTAAATTTTAGTGTGGTATATTCTCCCAACCTTTAATAAATGTTTTCCTCACAATTAAGACATTATCTCAGTAATCAAGGGCTTTACATTAAGAAATATCATTATTGAAGAACCCTAATCATAAAAGGGTTAATAAAACATCATCTTACCAAGATAGAAAAATAATAATGAAGGTTATCCAGAATAATTCATAACGAGGTTTCCATGTTAGAAAACATATGTTGGAAATGATAACATATACATAGAATAAAAGTGAAAATAATTATAGATTGTGAGTCAGTTCACTAATCATAATAATGTGAATGATCAATAGAAATTAAAGGGCCTCAAACCCATATATCTACGATGATTTAAAATACTATCTGATTCGTCAAATATGAATGTAATTGGATAATTTTTTTTGTTTCAATATCCATTTCCTAAATTTGAGGAATTATTTTACTATCTAATAATATAAGGAAATATACTTACTTGATACGTTTCTATTTCATTCTTTGGTTTTTCTTCACTCAAATTACAATTCATCCCTTTAATTAATGAATATCTAAAAATGAATAATTTTTATTCTCAACGAACTAAAACTAACTTTTAATGGATCCTAAGATATATATAAGTTTTAAAAGTCTTTATATCTTTCTCTAATTATTTTCCAAAACCAAAATGGTATGCACAAGTTATCTAATATAATATGTTAATCTCTAAACCACAATGGTAACACCATTTCTTCATTATTAATATTCACATTTTAAATCATTTAACTAAAAAATTACATATTAACGTTGAAATTGAAAAGGCTATAGTATGCCTTAAACCCTTATTACCCTTTGGTCATGGATTTAGTCCAAATATCCTTTCCAGATGCATCAGTTTGTCACCTATCATGCATATTACACTTTATGTAAACTATATTAATATAATTTCAATAAATTTATCAAAAAAATATAATAGAAATACATGAAATAACATTAATCATTATATAGCCTTTTAATAATATTTTAAATAAAACTTTTTTTTTCTACAAAGTCTACTAATATTATTTGACGGTTATTATAATGTCATTAATGATCACATTAATCCTAAAGATTATCAATAAAATTAAACTTATGCCTTTAAAAATTTAATTCATTATTTAAAAAATTAAATTTTCAATGAAAAATATACCAAACCAATGGTTTTTATTGCGATATCTTTTATCCAAAATATCCTTAATTTTGGCAGTATCTCATCCTAAAAACCCTAAAATGGGGTATTTAATACATTGAAGTTATAGTAAACATTAAACTAATAAACCGATTAATAGTATCCATAACTCCTGTGTTAATGATGAAATATATGCACCTATAATTTAATATAATCCTTATATGTTTAATGATTCTTATAACTAAAATTACATGGTAAAGAACTTCTATAATTTAATTCTTGAATCAAAATACACAAATACTTTGTCAATTTTATTTCAATATAGATTCTTCCTTAGACTATGGGTTATCCTAGGCCATTTATTGTAATTATCACTTCAAATAATTCATAATGTTTTGTAAAGATAATTTCAATGATCCTAAGAAAATAACATGAGAGTGTCAAACTAGGTGTGCAGTAATGCTTTTTGTTGTACACTAGGTAATGATCGGGTCAAGACCAATGCACAATTTTTATATTTATTACCCCTAGGTACATCTATTTATAATGATTTACATTTTTAGTATCTAGATATGGATGTATTTCAAGGAAAACCCACATAATCTCTTCCTCACCATAACTTTAGAATTTTCTTCTATACTTATCATCATAGTCTGTCATAGGGTTATGGTCTCTAATTTATGATTTCTTAAACAATTTCTCAATATTTATACTAAAAATTATCTAATTTCATCTATTAAAACCCTAACACTAGTATCCTAGAGTAGTCATTTTCTTTATTATATTGGCATAAGACACAAGGGACCACATCTTGAAGTACCTAATAGTTTAGTAGTATTAGTAAACTAGATACCTACTTTAAGGCTTACATTACATTTAAAAATAAACATTAAAACATATTTTTTTCAAGAATAAAATTATTCTCACTAGCATATCCTTTAATATAAAATATAGTACATTTCATAGATTCTTGAGTTAATAAATAATTTTGGGACATCAAATGTTTAGTAAGAGTTAAATATAGTGGTTTCTATCATGAATTAATAAGAATAATATACATTTCATGGTAAATAAATTAACAAAAATTCCATTTATTCAATATCATTAATATCAAATTTGGAAAAGGAATAATCAATTTGGAAATTTAAATAACAAAAATGAATTTCATTTAATAAATAAACTGAAATGAAATTCAACCAAAGATAATAACATTGTAAAACTATCATAGTTAATAATCACTAAATTTTTATTGAAGGAAATGTTTAATTATTGGAAATAATATCTTGGGAACTTTATAATTATACCATTAATACCTTTTAAAATATAGATTAAATATATTGGGTAAAAATTGATCCAGTTTGGCCAACTATACTTCTACTATCAAGGCCCTTCACAATGCAATTTAGAACTACTATGTACAAACTCATAGGGTCTTGAAAAATAATTTTTCTCATAAGACATTTAGAGGTATTGAGTGGCTATCTATAATTGGGAACCACCCATGTATTTATGTCCAAGGAATTAATCATATATCTAATGGTTGGTTTCATTTATGAACAATATTCCTTATCATCAAATATTCTAATTGAGTAAAGGATACAAATTTATCAATATTTCTCGAGATAATAAAATAACTTTTAAATTAAAAAATATATGTAATAATTTTATAAACATTAATAATTAATCATATCCATCATGAATGATTAATTATATTTAATAAAAATTTAACTTCCAATGAAATTTTATTATAAGAATGTGATTTTTTTCAAAAAAAGATTAACAATAACAAAATTAAGTAAGATTGTACAATAACTTTTGCTACTTAATAATGTCCACTTCAAATCCCATTGTGTGAAATGATTCAAAGTGAAACATATACTGCCAATAATTATGAATTAATCATGATATTACATGTTAAAGGGCTAGAATACACACTACATAATAGATAATTAGTGTATAATAAAAAATTATTCAAAATAGGATGTACATTGAGATCAAATATCTTACCTCATGCTTCCATTTAGTTGAAAATTCTTTAACCTCCCATATAATGTTTTTAAACATGTTATTAACTTTTACTAGAACCATATTAATATTAATAATATCACATATTTTTCTTTCATAACATCTTGTCACTTGTTTCTTAAAAATATTTCATTATTTTAATTGCCTCGGGTGTTAATTGCCTTGTTTTCTCATTCATTTTTTGTCATGAAATTTCTGGTTGTTTGGAATATTATACATTTACATAATCTACATAATAATAATAATGACATAATCATAATATTTATGAATAAATTATACTTTTAAGACCATTCAGGGAAGGTGGTTTTGATAAATGAAGTATGTTGTGATTATAGAGATGGTAGGTGTTACGTATGCATGAGTAATGTTTCCATTTTCCAATAATCAATGTGTAAATAATGTAAGTAATATATTTTCATCCAATTATTATCATAATATCATTTATACCATATTACATCATTAAATAAAATTTTATATTTCATCGATATTTTATGGTGATGGAAAGAGAGTCACATCATTTGGTGAAGGATGTATTTCACACGTACACGAACAATGTTATCATATTTTGTTGAGTGAAAAGGTAAGAAATAAGATGATATATATTATCTTATCATCATAATGATCTTAAAAGTTTGATTTATTTTATAATAATTTTCATAATAAAAACAAAAAAAATACAATAAGGGTCAGATAATTAAGGATGTTTGAAATACTGAATCCCGAGAGCATCCCCTCTCACTAGATTTCCCCCCTTTAGGGGCAGAGAGTTCAAGCATGGGAATACAATAATGTATTACCCTTATACTTTCATGGAGGCAAGATATTATGAAACATCGTTACACTCTCTCCAAGTATGTAGTGCATTCATGTGATTGTTAATATAGCCTCTTTACCTTATAATTATATAATAAATTGGTCAGGGAGTGGTATATTCACCATGAAAAGAATCATATATAGTATAGGAGTTCATTTCCACCACTTCTAGGATAACTTTCCTTTAACTAAAAAAGTGTATACTAGTAAGAATATCTATAGATTCTTCCTATAGGGAGTGTCTATGTCTAAATTTCTTTGTAAAAGATATGTTAAAAGAACCCCTAGATTCAATAACCGCACCTTCTTCACATTTGGATCCCTTGATACATGCACCATCACTTTTAAGTTTGATCTCGGAGGGGTTGGGGTGCCAGAAAACCCAATGACCTTGAGTTCCTCTGAAATTAGATTTATTGGGTGGGTTTCTAACCATGAGTATTCTAAAGGTGGGGGCTTCCACCCTATTCATAAAGAGCGTAATCAAGTCAACCAGAAGATTCCTGATACATATATCTAAATATTTTCCTTAGAAAATCATACCTTCCAATAATTTTGAGTTATGTGTCCTCCATATGAACTAGTAACCTTCTAACATAACCATTGATCTAGATTTCTTCTATAGGTCATCAGCTCCCACACCCTAGAACTAATGATTGATAAAAGGAAGGTCCATTAATTACTAGTAGTAAAATCTACTGGAAGATGTAATGGATGTCTATATTGAACAATCTTATTCACTACCAAAGAAGAGGTAGTTTTAGGCCTCCTCTCGATGGTATCTAAAATATGATAATCTAGAGACCATGTTGATTCTTATTCATTTACTATTATCATCAGTAGGAAATTTCTGGTTCGTTATTCTCTAAAAAATATATTTCAGAGGTACCTCCTTACACCAAAGGATCTCCCCCCAATTATCAACACAACCCATGGATATCGTCACACTACCAGAATCCTTTTTATAAAATGAAATTCATGTAGAATCAATGAAAAAACATTATTCTTCCTCTCTGATCATTTCTACATGGTCAAAATTATCTCTCGAGTTTGATTCTAGAATGTAATTGATAAATATCACATATATCTTAACATTCCTTAATTAAATATCTAGAATGGGGAATCCTAGGAATCTAAGAATGGATCTGATCCAATTATGATTTCATAATGATATCTCACCACTCACCACTATCCATCGAGTATGATCTATAAGAGTTTATACATGAGGATAAAGCATGGGTCATATAAAAGAACAGTTCTCCCCTTCCCCTCTCTTCCCTCCTATATCATTTTCAATCATGAACCTCCCCCAATGGATTCACTCAATAATAATTTTCCATGAATTCTTTACATGAATTACATGAAACATGTCCATGATATTACTTATATTTGTTCCACCCTCTCTTAATGGTCAGTCCATCCTCACCCATGATGCCCAATGGTGCTTTCTGTCCATGTGTGCAACACAAATAAATTAGACCAAGATGACATCAATATTTAAGATATCCCATTTGGGTTTCTTAATGGAATATAATGTATGAATTGGGGTAGATGAGAGAACCCTGTTCACCAAAGAAATTATTCCACCAAGGTATAGATAGAGATTTTTTCAATTTAAAACATGGCTTGTAATTATTCTAGTGGTCTGATAAAAATTATGTATTTTCAACCACCTTGGGGATATCAGGGAACCTATGTACTCCATTCAGATTCTTCTTTGATGCATGTCTGATTTGTTTTCTAGAGAACACACCTGTCGGTTCGAGCATATACTTGAGATGTAAAATTTTATCTTCCCTCAATTAATTATATAACCACTTAGGTTATAGTAATCAGCATTAACCTTGTTAATAACATAATCCAAACACCTTACAATATTCATAATAATAATAGTATCATCAAAAAACACAATATGATATTTGCAATGTAAGTGTATTCTACATTAGAATAGTATAATATTACACATCAAATTACACCTATTGGTGTGCTAGAAAAGAATATTTTCGGTGAGGATGAAGATACTTTGGGATGATGGGTATCCATGTCTTAATTGCTGAGAATATTTTAATAATTCATGTTTTTTTCCAATGAATGATATTGAAATATATGGAGAAAAAACACGCCTAAATATAAGATTTGAATTCCATTAAGAGAAATCCATGCTTGATAAAACATTGATTATGAAATTCCATATGAATATATCATAAGACGTATCCATGTAAATCTTATTTTCCATGTTGGATCTACAAGACTAAAGATTAATATCCCTGATCACTTCTAGGATAAATGTTATCACCCCTGGATTGAACATCCCTTAAATAACCCATGTTTCCCATTACATATCTACCATGGGAGATGAATATAAAGAATTTAGTTAATAATATAGGCTAAGACCTTATAAGGATAGTTTCACATGATCAATAGTATATAATTATGGATAAAAGAACAAACCTTGATTTGGGGGATGATTACTAAGGTTGTGGCATAAGCTACTCAAGAGAGACTTCCACCTCAAAAGATGTCTGGCACAACCATCATCAGGTCACTCTTAACTAGGTTCTATGATGCTTTATATAAGGATCTCGAGAATCAATTGGGGTTCAGAGCTCTCTCTGGGTTTAGATCATACATTACCTCATTAATATCCTTTTTGTCTATCTCATCTTCAATGAAGTCATTATAAACATTAGAAACTGTGTGAGGGATCACGTTAAAGTATTTATTCATGCCCCGTTAGATAAATGTTTGGAATATGGGTGTTTGGACCTTCTTGGATTACCTTGATGTGGGATACATCCATTCCACACACCACAACCCTATCAAAAGTGAAGGATATATCCTCTATATGTATGTTAGGGATAATGATATTTCTTCTCTCCTTAATACAAGCATGGAATAATTATATATTATGGTCTCCCTCATGGAACCATTAAATCCTTGATTTTTCAAGTTCCAATAATTCATTCCTAGGTCCATTTCTTCTAGGAGGTCCTTTTTTCTAAAAAGTTAACCAAATAGGTTATCATTTTATTCCTATTCCAACCTAGACTCTAGGCACTTGATGTACATCTTCACTGAATCCATGTTTTGAAATCATGGAAGTTGATCATTGATCATTGATTAATTTTCATCTTTAAGGAATCATAGCCCATTATGAAGCTTGTCACATGCACTCCTCTATATAGGCTTTCTCTACCATCCACGTACTGCTTAATGATATCTTGGTGCCGCAGTTCACAGATGATAAAAAGAGAAATTTGATCCTCTCTCATTGATATGGGATATAGAAACCAAAAAAAGATAATTAGTATAGATACTATGAATCAAATTATTTACATTATCATTTGGGTAAGTGGAGATAGTGTACTCATTTGTAAGACATCGATTCAAGTGGGCCCAGGAGAAGATACCCCCTTTACTATTATTTCACAAAGTAAAGAACTCCCCAGATAATCTCATGTCCATGAGACCAAATAGGGACATAAAATGAATGAACTCTTCCCTACCCTTCTTAATGAAGGATCTCTTCCCTTTCTTTTCAGTTAGATTAGTGTTAATGTTAAAATCACTAACCACAAAGCATGAAATATCCCCTGATCAAAGGTTCCAAGACCTTTAGATAGTGATTCCATTGAATTTTGATCAAAAATACAATAAAAATATGAATGATCTATGTATGCCTAAATAAAACTTCAAGGTAATAAACTGGTCTGACACATTAATCTATTCCACTAATATATTGACATTCCATATGATCCATATGTGCATGTTTTGAGAAATCACATGAAAAGACTCTCAAATTTTAATACACTGTAAAAACTTATAGATTTTTAGTAACATTTTTTGGGATATAGTACTACAACTAGTAATGATTAATTATTTTGTAGTTCATTAAAAATGAAATATGTTTTAACCCTATCCCACATGCCATGGGAATTTTAAATGACGAATGAGATCATTGGATAGTTTTGTGTCTAGATTTATCCTTAGAAATATTGGAAAATTTCAGGAAATAAAAAGAGGGAGAACAATCCCATAATAATTATCATTGATATCTCATGCACACCCCATTGGGAAGCGGCAAAGAGATCATTGTTGGATTCACTATTTAGACCAACTTGTCACCCTAGATATGGCTTATTGAGAAAGTTCAAGCACTTCAAATTAAGTGATGTATCTTGTACAAAATTATTTTATTAATATTAGAATGATTTCATGTATATTATAAATAATCATCAACATTATCCTTATCAACTTCCAGGTAAAGAGTGTGAAAGATGAATCACATCACTTCATGAAGTAGTAGTCTGTTGTAAACACAAATAATGAATTCATAACCCGTTTGATGGAGGTGGGGCCAGTTGTATGTCATGAAATTAAAATGTATAAATATTAACATATTTAATATACTTATGTTATTATATAATCATGGTTTAATAAGAATTTAACGTGGGTGCTGAATGAAATAAAATAGAAATTCTTGTTGAAGAACATTCCCTCTTCTTCAGGTATCCTCCTTAGGATTGCACTAAAGCCTTCCTATGTTTGATTTATTCCCAAAATAAGTCTTATAAGATGATGGGAAGAAATATTGGAATTGATTTGGTCAGTATTTTGATGAACCAAATGGGTGTTACATTGTGAATAATAGAGGAATGATGGTTTCCTTTTGTAAGTGAGATGAGTGGCACAGTTGTAATATTTTAAAATGATTCAATAATACCAACATTTTTATCATTCCAAAAGAATAAAAAACGGTCCATTATTGAAACTAGAGTAGATATGGTTTATATATGTAAATAAAATGTGTTTTTTTCATGTGATTAGATCATTTTAACCCTTATCATCTTAGTTTGACACCTCGATAAATCTATTTTTTCCTTAACTATAGTAATTAGTTTTTAATGTTTTCACTATATTCCTTTTGGTCAAAAATTAATTTGAAATTTTTATATATTATAAATTATTCTTATTCAAAATATGGAATCCATTTTTTCAAATTCAACTCACATTTGTAGAAAAATTATAATTTAAAATTAATCTCATAGACGTGATGATAAACTGGGTTTTTAAAGAGAAAATGTTTAAAAGTAACAGTGTTTATATAAAATATCAATATATAAATGATTCCAAAAACCTAAATTGGATTAATTGATATATAGTTTAACAAACATTACATTGAACCCAATTTAAAATATAATTTATCTTAATTAAAAATTTAAACAAAAGGTAGTTTTTAATTAAAATTTCGTGTTTTCACTATTCATCAAAAATAAAATCATTTAGAAAAATTCCAAAAATTAATCCAAATATAATTTTAATATTCCAAATTAAAAAATAAATTTTATTTATTTTAAAAAAATTATAAATGTTGAAAAATAAATTTGAAATTGTGTGTACCAAGGGTGAATAAAACATCTTTTTGAAAAATTGAGTTGTTTATAAAATATTTCTATTTATTTTAAATGATTAAAATTTTAGTAATTATTAATAGATAACTAATAAAAAGTAAAAAATATATATTTTAATATTTTTTAATCCTATTCATACACATCATTCAAATGGTTAGTGATAAAAATCATTTTATGTAATAATAAAAATACTATATTGTTCTTCAATAAAACTCAATCTTGAATGTAATGCAAGAAATCAAAGAAACTCATTATTTATTACAATTCAACCCAAAATATATGTTGTTTTTAATTAAATCTATTCAATCTTTTGAATTTGTTAAAAAATAAATATATACGAAAGTCCCAGGGTGTTATGTTCTCTTTTAATCTGGGTGTTGTGTGTCAAATACACTATCCAATACAATGTTATTATTTTATTATATTAGGGTGATGAAAATATGGACATAAAGTAATATATTGATATATTTTTTGGTCATTTGTACCATTATTTTCCTATTTTAACCCCACAGTAAACCCATTTTTACCTCATCTACAATAATTATTTTTTACCGTTTTCACTATTCATTTTGGTCAATAAATTAAGTGAACTAATATGATAATGTAATTAAGTATGATTCCAAATATCTAATAAATTTTAAAAAATTCTATTCATTGAAGTGGAAAAAATTAATTTAAAATTAATCTCATAGATGACACGAGAACACGGGTTTTCAAAGAGATAATGTTCAAAAGCTAATAATGTTTTTCTATAAAAATTAATTATAAAATTGATTCCAATGGAAAAAGTGGATTAATTTATATATAATTGAACTAATTTTACTTTAAAAAATTAAAAATATAATTTAACATTATAAGGAATTTAAATAATGAGGTAGATTTCAATTAAAATTGATTATTCTCAATATTCATCAAAAAATGAAACATACTAGAAAAATAAAAAAAATAACCATAATAATATTATGATATTATGATTTAAAAAAATTAAGTATATTTCTTATAATAAATTTTATAAAATTTGTAAAAATTAATTTTGAATTATGTTTGAGAAGTAAGACTACACCATTTTGTAGAAAGAATACATTTTTTGAGAAAACATTTCCTTTTCTTCAAAATGATTCATATTTTTACTTCTTGTCAATAGAAAACAAATTTATGTGTGTAAAATATATATTTTCCATAATTAAATTAGTTTTATTTATACATTTTAATTTAATGTCTAGGTTATAATGGTCATTTTTAATTGATATTTTAATAAAGATTCGTGTTTCATTAAAACCTGGTGTTTCATTCCTCACAAGAAATCAATGAAATTAAATTCATTCCAACATAAATACATTGTAATGTATTAGGGTGATACTGTAGAAACACATGCTTCTTATAAATAAATATTACATCTTTTTATATGAATATTCATTATATTACACAAACACACTTCTAGAGACCATAATAGTTTAGTATTTTTAGAAACATGGAACCCAATCTTCTTAATTCTTGAAAGATCATCAATTTATCCCATAAAGATCTTCCCCTTAAAAAACATATTAAAAACATTCTTCAGAACCTAGGTAAATAAAATAGAATATTCTCAGATTCTTGGTAATGATAAACATGGTAGATATATAATCATAACCTGAGCGTAATGGTGTGAGAACATGATAATACTATTTGAAACCCATACAATACATATCAAATATCATAAAAACGTGTCATAGAATAAAGATTGGTGGTTCATAAGAAATTAATCATAATGGAATCAAAGAACATGAGCCACGAGAGAATAACATTCACATAATATATCGATTTTGTGGAATATATATAAGCATCGAAAATTATTTTCATATCATTGAATGATCACTACCATGTCTATTATATTGGAATGGCTTCACTCCCAAAACCATAATAGTAGTCAACATTCACTCTAATGACATTTGTTGGGAAAAAATCCCTCAAGGTAACATTGCAGTATTTTTGGGTTGATTGTGTTTGTTAAAAAAGCAAGTTTTCATGGATATTTGTCGAGTTCCCGAGAATTTGTTGACAATCCTTATTGACAAAGAATGATGACAAAGGAAAGGATGATCTGGAGGCGGTACAAAAAGAGCAGTACAAGGTGGCGCTGTTTCCTAGTGTTTGCCAAATTTTTGGGGTCCAAAATTTGGAGTTTGGTGAGCATCGCGAAAATAGGACTTCCATGAGGATCATAATTTATTATGGCAAAGGCATGAATTTCGTGAAGATAGGATGCATATTTTGGAAATCTTAAAGACAAGAAGAATGGAGGCGGTGATTATTCGCGATTACGTCAAGCTTCGCGAACGGGAGAGGCTGAAGCGCATCGTGGCGATGAAGTGCTTTGAAAGGGAGCTTCGCGGAGAAGGCACGAAGGAATGTTGGGCTTCACGAGGGAGCTTTGTGGCGATGTCACGAAGGTATGTTGACGGTGATTATTCGCGACTAAGTCCTGCTTCGCGAATGGAAAAGTGCCATGGTGCTTCGCGATTTGGACAGAATTCCGGCGGAATCTTTGGAGCTTCGCGATTTGAGATGATGTGGCGTTGACTTCACATGGAAGGAATGAGGGTCGGTGGAATAGCCTATAAATAGAGGCCGACCCCCTCGAGAGAAGAAGATATAATTTTCAGAAAAAATCCATTGCTCTCGGTTCGCAGAGGTGGTTCGCGAAAGGGGAGCTTCGCGGCGGCTATTCTAGCTCCGTGAAAGGAGTGTGCCCTGCGTTGGCTCAGTGAGCTTCGCGGAGAGGCAGGAGCTCCGCGATAGACTGAGCTTCGCCAGGGCCGTTGCTTTGAGACGGGTTGAGCATCGCGAGAGTGCTTCGCGAGAGTGCTTCACGAGAGAGCATCGCGAAAAGGCAGGAGCTTCGCGAAGCCTTGTTGAGCTTTGAGAAATTGGGAGCCCAGCGAAGTTGAGTGCTTTGCGAAGGTCTTTCCAAAGGTAGTTTGCCCAGTGGATAGTGGCAAAGGGGTATTCATCTACGGGTGAAAGTTGAACTTCAACAGAGAATCTACATACAGAGAAAGATGCATTCCTTAATGGAAATGAAGAGACCTACAGGTCTATTAACTGTGAGTGGATTCCCTTCAAAGAGCAGTGAGCTTAGGAAGAGGAAGAAGGTGATCCTCTCCACCGGCAGTGAGCGAGAGAGAGAGAAACAGGGAGTGACCCTTGGGAAAGCAGTGAGCTGACCCTAAACATTGTATAGGCAGTGAGCCTGGGCATAGAAGTGATCTAGCCCGAACATTATAATCCACAACTAGTGAAGTCTTGTAGAATTGGTATGACCGGAAACTTGTTGGCGTATGCTCCTTGGACGTAGCCCTTTGCAGTGAACCAAGTAAAGATCTCTGCGTCTGCCTGCTAATTTGCCTGCATTTCATTTAAAGCATCATCATCAGATAAAGGAGAATGTAAGTGATCATAACATACACACAAGTGAAAACAAAGTGACCCTTGTAACAAAGAGGTCAAGATCCACGGGGCAGGAAGAACTTGGAAAAATAATATACATACCCTGATTCACCCCCCCCCCCCCCTCTCATGGTATATAGGCCCCTATTGGTCCTAACAATTGGTATCAGAGGGATAGGTTTCTTTTATCAGATTTGTTTGCTCCGACTTGGTGTAGTCGATCTGTGTGTTTAAAGAATTTGTCTGCTCTTATATCGGTGAGCCATGGAAAAGGGAAAAACATCCAAGAAGAAGCAGAAGTCAGGTGATATTCCTCAGTGTGGAGTATGTATGGAAAAAGTTTGATTCAATTAAAAGAATCAAACAGTTTACTGAAGGAAGGTCTAGATGAATCTGACAGGGAAAAGATTGATTCACTCAATCATGATGTTGGAATGAGTGAAGTACATGAGCATCAGAGTGATGCTAAAACAGAAGAAGAAATTGAAGGAAGAATAGATATGCGAGCTGAGTTGGAGGCTGCTCTTGAGGAGATAGATGTTTGGAGAGAAAAAACAAAGAAATCCAACAAAGTTGTTCACGATGCCAAACTCTAGGAAGAAGAGAAGTCTGAGTTGATGGAATAAATTGAGAAGCTCAAGTTATCAACACGAGAGAACTCAGAATCGGTTAGTGAGTATAAGATTAAGATTGAAGAACAGAAAAGGGAGATCGATGGCTTGAATAGAAAATTGAAAGATCAAGTCAAGTGCTTCGAAGAACCTGATATTCCAATTGACGTTGGAAACACCGAAGAAGTCAAATATAAAGATCTTCGGATCAAAGTATTGGAGACTGAGGTCAACAAGCTAAGAGGCTTAAATCAAAGGCTTATTGACATAGTTACTGACCTAACAGAGAAGAATGATTCTCATGCCAATGAACTACAAAAGATGGCTAAAATGAAAGGAAAACAAAAGGCTGATGATTATGAAGAGAATCAAAAGTCAAATGTAGTACATAATCTGAAAGCTAGAAATGATGATCTAGCAGCACAGTTGTCTGAAGTAGTTCAGAAGAATCGAAGCCTACAACAAGAGAATGAATCTGTCTCTAAATCTGTTTCTGAGGAAAAATTAAAAGTAGTGAAGCAAAGTACAATGGGGGAAAAGCTCACACAGGAACTAGAAGATGAGGTGAGTAGCGAGAAGCTTCTCAAGAAAGAACTGGATGTCCAACTTGAATCAAGGGACAAGAAGATTAAAAAGTTGGAAGAGGATCTAGAATCAGTAAAGAAGGATGTGGAGAAATCCAATGCTAATGGAATGCCAAAAATGAAGGATGCCTTACACTTTCTATTTGATCATCCTTCGACAAGTGATGATAAAATGAAGAATATGTATGCTATTTCTGAAGAGAAACAACAGAATATTTTCTCAGCTCAAAGACCAGCAAGTTTTGGAAAAGTTGGTATTGGATTCGATGAATCCCCTCCTGTGCATATCAGAAAGAGAGTCGTGAACAGTTCTAGAAATGGAAAAGATCCTGCAGGTGCCGGAGATAGGCCTAAAAGGACAATTACAAAAAGAAGTGATGACATGTGCTATTTCTGTGGGATTCACGGCCACACATCAAGCTTCTGTTTAGAGGCTCATGAATACATATCAGGCTGTGAAAATATAAACTTTGCTGAATCCCAAAATAAGAAGAAGAGTCTGGAGAAATAAGAGAGTAGAGCCTCTCAAAGGAAAGCATTTATAAAATGCTACTACTGTGGAAGAATGGGACACACCATGAATATGTGTCAAGAAGCTCAGGAGATCGATGCCAAAAGAAGAAAACAAGTTGCATCCACATCTCAGCAGAGAAGTGATGAAATGAGATATGCCTTTAACAGAAAATGTTTCATATGTTCTGATCATGGGCATTTGGCGAGACAGTGCAGCAAGAAGAAAGTGGGGAAGGAAAAAGACCCGAGAAAGAGATTTCCAACTCCAGTGCTACATAATGAGAAATTATACATTGGGATACAAAGTGATAAGGTGAAAAATAGGCTTAGAGCCTCAGGGGAATCACATGGAGCTGAACGAAAGGTGTGTCAATCACCTCCTCTGTCGTACTCACAACCGCTCTCAAGGAGAGAATGTGAACAAACCTGGATGATTAACGGGAGATCTACTCCAGCTGTGATAAAGAAGAATGGATATTCAATAGAGGACTCACCACCATTGAAAAAGAGTGTGGTGACTCAAACATCTGATAAAAGAAATATGAACAAAGAATGCATCGAAAACTACACATGTCGTGGTTCTCAGCGAGAAGTGAAGGAAAGAGGAAGACCCATAAGATGGGAGAAGAAGAATGGGAAGATGCCAAACAGAGAGGTTCCTACTCAGAGAAATAATCAAGGAAAATGGAATTTTGGTAGAACCGTAATGAATGAAATGAGTACTAGCAGGTTTATACCCCAAGCGGTGAGAAAGGCCGAGCCTACCAAATCTACATATCAGAAAAAGGCACCAAATGTAGGCAATGAATTCCTAGTCATATGGCCAGAACAATTGAAGTTGTCTAGGCAGCTGGAGGAAGCAAGAAAAGAGTGTGATGCCCTCTAAGAAAAAATCAAAGGGTTGACCCGTCAGGATCAACCACTATCCTTATTTTGAGGATTCGAGAAACATCCCCTCTCCCTATGTATATAAATTCTATTAACTGATGATTAATATATTTCAGGTTTTAGGGAGATACAATCCAAGGGGAAGTGGCATCTAAGGATGCGAAGTGGAGAAATGATATGCTCTACAGTTTCAATTGATTCAAATCAGGTACTAGAGTTGAAGAAAAAAACGGAGCAACAGAGCACAATAGGAAGTGATTGTGATATTAACTTTATCTCTTGTTTCCTACACCGAGTTTCAACTCAGTAGGCTTATAGATTTTGTTAATGGCTCAAATATGAGTGGAAGATGTGAACAAATGATGCAGGAGGAAAAGACGTGTTATGGGTCTAAACTGTTGGGCCTAACAACTGTAAGAGTTGCATAACACAGGGGGAGCATTCTATATCCTAATCGGATGCATGATCTCAATGTGATATGAAGGATGAATGTTTATTCTCATGAAGAATGATTGGTGGAAAAACAGCAACACACAGGTTTTCATGATTATCTATTTTGTTCTAACAATGTGGTATCAGCTGACTGCTTTCAGGATACCAAAAAGCTACGAGAGAAAATCAAAGGTGTGTCAACAAAAATATGAGATAAGTTGTTCAAGGAAATGACTTCATTGAACAATGACACATAGAAAAGTAGTTGAAATAAATGAAGCCATTGAAAAATGAGTCAATGAACAGTTTCCTGGAAAAAGTGTTGAGAAAGAAAACAACACAGAGGGAGAAGAAGTGGCTGATGCTAATTCAGAAAAAGAGACTGATGATGAACAAGAAAGTGTCAAGTATGCATCTACAAGGATGCCAAAGAGTTGAGCTGAAACTGATAGATATAATATCATTAGTGATTAGTGAGCTCCAGTTCAGACAAGAAGAATGAAATCACTGCAGCAAACATCATTACTATCACATGTTGAGCCGAAATGCTTTGCTGATGCAGCTGAAGATGAAAACTGGGTTCGGGCTATGAATGAAGCGCTTGATCAGATTGAGAAGAACAAGACATAGGAGATTGTTTTGAGGCCAACAGACAAGAATGTCATCGGGACTAAATTGGTTTATTGCAATAAGATGAATGAATATGGCACAGTGATTCGGAACAAAGCATGAATGGTGTGAAAATAATACTCCCAAAGAGAGGGTACTGATGTTGATGAGACATTTGCACCGTTTGCAAGGATGGGGACAATCAGATTATTCCTAGCCATTGCAGTGCAAAGAAAGTACCAAGTGTTCCAGATGGATGTGAAATCCGCATTCTTGAATGGTGTTCTGGAAGAGGAAGTGTATATTGAGCAGCCAAATGGTTTTATCAATCATGAGGATGAGAATAAATTTTGCAGGCTGAAGAAGGAGTTATTGGGCTATACTAATGCAGACTCATACGGTTCAGCGGATGATAGGAAATCAACGTCAGCTTGCACACAATTATTGTGGATGAAGCAGCAGCTTGAAGATATGGGAGTTGAAGTGAAGTCTCCGATCGGAATCAAGTGTGACAACTCAAGTGCTATAAATCTTAGCAAAAATCCCGTCCATCATTCAAGGACAAAGCACATTGAGATTAAGTATTATTTTATCAAGGAGAAGGTTGAGCAGGGAATCGTGAAGTTGGAGTATGTGCCTACAGAGCTACAGGTTGCAGACATTCTGACAAAGGCCTTACCCAAGGAAGCATTTGAAAGGCATCGACTGACTCTGGGATTTCAGTCGATTCCCCGCACTTAAAATAGTGTGGATGTGGAACCCCCCCCCCTCTCCCCGAGGTACGATGTGTTTTTCCCTAATGTGCTAATTTGTGTTCTCTACTCTGTTACAGACTACAACGGAGTGACCTTTGGGTTTGTTGACAAAGGGGGAGAAAATATAAATAGTGTTTGTTAAAGGGGGAGAAAATAGTGCTTGGGAGATAGTGTGGCTATTTGAGAAATCATGACTAATAGTGCGTGGGAGACAGTGTGGCTATTTGAGAAATCATGACTAATAGTGCTTGGGAGACAATGTGGCTATTTGGGAAATCAGGACAGATACGGGGAGAAGCTGACAGGTGGAGCATCCAGAAAGGGGGAGCAATGAGAAAGGGGGAGAGTTTTAAATCTGACGATGATAGAAGTGATCGATCAAAGCATAGAAATCATGACAGCTGAGGATCATGATAAAAGCAAAACAATGGTGTTTGAATGGTGTGAAACGGTGTCCAGCTATCAAAAATTGTTATCAACTTAAGAATTCACCAATTGGTATCAGTGTGGTTCAAAAATTGGTATCAATTTAAGAATTGGTATCAGGGTGGAATCGAAAATTGGGGGCTGACATGAAGTGATTCATTGATGAACTTTTCATACTACTCTTGTTTCTCACGCCGAGCATTGCTCATGTGGGCTTAGAGTACGTGTTAAGTGAATGCTTGAATTCTATCAGAATCGCAAGAGAAGAATGGTGGTAGTGACTGGAAGAAGACTCGGTGAGGTATCAGAGTGCAGAAAATCTTTCTGAGCAGAGTTGTGAAGAGTTGTCAACAAACCCAAAGGGGGAGATTGTTGGGAAAAATTCCCTCAAGATAACATTACAGTATTTTTGGGTTGATTGTGTTTGTTGACAAAGCAGGTTTTCATGGATATTTGTCGAGTTCCCGAGAATTTGTTGACAATCCTTGTTGGTAAAGAATGATGAAAAAGGAAAGGACGATCTGGAGGTGATACAAAAAGGGCAGTACAAGGTGGCGCCATTTCCCAGTGTTTACCAAATTTTTGGGGTCCAAAATTTGGAGTTTGGTGAGCATCGCGAAAATAGGATTTCCATGAGGATCATAATTTATTATAGTAAAGACATGAATTTCGTGAAGATAGGATGCATAGTTTGGAAATCGAGAAGACAAGAAGAATGGAGGCGGTGATGCTTCGCGATTACGTCAAGCTTCGCGAACGGCAGAGGCTAAAGCGCATCACGGCGATGAAGTGTTTTGCGAGGGAGCATCGCGGAGAAGGCACGAAGGAATGTTGGGCTTCGCGAGGGATCTTTGCGGCGAAGTCACGAAGGTATGTTGACGGCGATTATTCACGACTACGTCAAGTTTCGCGAATAGCAAAGTGCCGTGGTGCTTCGCGATTTGGACAGAATTCCGGAGGAATCTTTGAAGCATCGCGATTTGAGATGACATGGCGTTGACTTCGCGTAGAAGGAACGAGGGTCAGTGGAATCACCTATAAATAGAGGCCGACCCCCTCGAGAGAAGAAGAGAGAATTTTCAGAGAAAATCCATTGCTCTCGGTTCGCAGAGGTGGTTCGCGAAGGCAGTGTGCTTCGCGAAAGGGGAGATTTGCGGCGGCTATTCTAGCTCCGCGAAAGGCGTGTGCCCCGCGTTGGCTCAGTGAGCTTCGCGGAGAGGTAGGAGCTCCGCGACGGACTAAGCTTCGCAAGGGCCTTTGCTTTGCGATGGGTTGGGCATCGCGAGAGTGCTTCGCGAGAGTGCTTCGCGAGAGAGCATCGCGAAAAGGCAGAAGCTTCGCGAAGGCTTGTTGAGCTTCGCGAAATTGGGAGCCTAGAGAAGTTGAGTGCTTTGCGAAGGTCTTTCCAAAGGTAGTTTGCCCAGTCGATAGTGGCAAAGGGGTATTCATCTACGGGTGAAATTTGAACTTCAACATAGCATCTACATACAGAGAAAGATGCATTCCTAAATGGAAATGAAGAGACCTATAGGTCTATAAACTGTGAGTGGATTCCCTTCCAAGAGCAGTGAGCTTAGGAAGAGGAAGAAGGTGATACTCTCCACCGGCAGTGATCCAGAGAGAGAGAAACAGGGAGTGACCCTTGGGAAAGCAGTGAGCTGACCCTAAACATTGTATAGGTAGTGAGCCTGGTCATAGAAGTGATCTAGCCCAAACATTGTAATCCACATCTAGTGAAGTATAGTGGAATTGGTACGACCGTAAACTTGTCGGCGTATGCTCCTTGGACGTAGCCCTTTGCGGTGAACCAAGTAAAGATCTCTGTGTATGCCTGCTAATTTGCCTGCATTGCATTTAAAGAATCATCATCAGATAAAGGAGAAAGTAAGTGATCATATCATACACACAAGTGAAAACAAAGTGACCCTTGTAACAAAGAGGTCAAGATCCAGCGGGGCAGGAAGAACATTGAAAAAGAATACCCATACCCTGATTCACCCCCCCCCCCTCTCAGGGTATATAGGTCCCTATTGGTCCTAACAACATTCATAGTGGGAAAATTACCTTATTGAACCGAGTTCACTCCCTATTCCATCCCTTTCTTACAAAACCAGGTTCTCTCCCAATTATATTCGTGTCTTCCAGAATCGAGTTCACTCCCTGTTACATTCCTACCATACTGAACCAGGTTCACTCACCATTCTAGTCATGTCTTACTTAATTGAGTTTACTCCCCATTTTATTCCTATCTATATAATGAGATATAAATCATTACCCAATACATTAAAGGGAGATATAGGTCCCACCCATCTTTCATTATAACATAACCATCATTCCTTGTTATAACCTAACCACCTTCACATATTAAAAATCCAACATATTTGTTCTACAAGATCCTAAAACATTCATCATATCATAACTCCTGAAATGAAAAGGGTATCATAAATATTTCATCATATCATAACCTATAACAAAATGACCAGTTTCATAATGATTTCATCATTTCATTATAGTATAACCCTTGAATAGAAGTGGGTTTCATAAGATTTATATCACAATATAACCCATGGAAGAAAAATGGGTTTCATATATATCATTTTATCATAAAAATAATCCATTTAGATAAATAATAAGAATAATATCATTGGATCATATCCCTAGTAAAACATAAATTAAATCAAAGGATTCAATATAAGATATAAAATTATTTTTAAAGATCACTTGGAACATTTCTTAAGGCAAATAACCTTTCATTGAAAATCACTTTTTAAAGACATAAATCATTTTAAAAATACTTTTATTTAAAAATAACATTTTAAAAAATAAATAATTATTTGAAAATTCATTTAAAACATTTCTTGAGAAAAATTACAATTCTTATTTAAAAATTACATTTTAAAACATAAAACTATTTGAAACCCCACCTATTTGAAAATAACCTTGAAAACATATAAAGTATGTTTTTAAGTAATGATGATTCGGGATGTTAGAAAATAAATTCCTTATTGTAAATGTTATAATAAAGTTTTCTTGATTATTTTTGATAAAATTATAATGGGAATTATTTTATAAATATAATTAATTTTCCATCCAATTTTTTTAAATATTTAAAAATTGGTGAATTTTTTAAAAAAAATCATTAAAGAACAATAAAAAATAGATTTTTTTTTAGAAATTTTTTTTTGAAATAAAATGGATTTCCGAACAAATAGTGAAATAAAGTTAGTTTTCCTTAAAAAAAATATTATCCTATGTACCGAAGAGTGAAATAATCGTACTATTACTTGAATATATCACGAATAACTAGAGGGGAATAAATTTCAGTAAATTATTAACATATGAATCATAAGATTTTATCATGAGAAACATTGACATAAAGATTCATGATAAATAATGAGATTTTAAATTATTAACATCTAAATAAATTCATGATATTAAATGTAAAAGGGGATTTATATACACCTTGGTAAATAATATTAGTAAATAACAAAATGTACATCTCAAAGATGAAAAAATGAGACAAGCTTCCCTTACCAATTTGGTAACTCTTCAACCATAAACCCCATGAAATTGGTATACTGAATTTTATATTAAAATCCAATTAATAATAGGTATAAGCATCATAAAATAAATTCATTGGATGTATATACACCACATAAAATAAATAGGTGTTGAATATGGGACGTGTCTTATATAAGTAAAAAGTGAGATGGAAATCCCTTACCTTAAGTCTTGACTTCCTTTTCACATGTTAAACGTAATATATAATAAATATAAGTTTATTGTACATTTTTTAATTAAAAATAATTTTGTATATCAGACCATATATTATTCTCTTAACTAATTGTATTATCCATTTATTATCAATTCTATGTTAAATTCACATTTTGGGTAATAACCGCTTTGTTTTTCATATATGTTTTTTATATTTTAAGTAATTGTAATTTTATCACGGTTCCATAACATCCATAATAATAATAATGAAATAATAATAATATTTATACATCAAATATAATTTTAATACCACTCATGAATGTTTTTTGGGAAAAATGAATTATGTTACGATCATCGAGACAGTAGGTCAAACGTATAGATCAGTAATGTTTACATGTTTTCAATGATCATTATAGAATGTAGGTAAGTAATATATTATCATTAATGAATGACAAAAATATAAAAACAAAATATTTTTTTAAAATATAGTTATACATATCATACATGTAGTTTTGTGATGAAAATATAGTCATATCACTTCGTGAAGGTTGTAGTTTACACATACATGAGTGGCATTATCATATTTCCTTAAGTGAAAATGTAAGAAAAAAAATAATATATATTATAATTTTAAAATGATAAACATTTCATGAATAACATAATTATTTTATTCATATAACATATAATTATTAACTTTACCCATATCACCTTTCATGCAAAGTGTCAAGGAATCTCATTGATTTGCGATGCAGTAGTCCTCCGTACACATGAGCGACGTTATCATATTCCCACAAAATAGAAATCATAAAGATACATGTGATATAATAATTTTATAAGTATAATAATGTCATAAATATCAAATATAAATAATAAATCCATCATTATGTCAAATATTTAGAGGTGGTAATGGAAAAATAAATGACATTAGTTTGTGAGGAGATATTTTTTCATACACACAAAATATGATTTCGTAACCCATTTAATGGAAGTGGACATGGTTTTAGTTAATTACATTATAATAAATAAGTCCCAATATATTGAGCATATTGAGATTATTATATCATCATGGTTAAAAAATAATTTATTGAGCTGCAGAAATAAATAAAATAAAGATGCTCCTTGACGAACATTACCTCTTCTTTAGGTATCATCCTTGGGTTTTCAATGAATCCTTCCTTGGATGGATTTATGAAAATATAAGTATTCTGGGATTAAGGGAGTTTGGGATGTAATTTTTTCAAGTATCATACAAACCAAACTAGTTTTGAGGTGTGAATAATACAGGAGAGGGTGTGGCCTTTTATATGTGGGGAGAGGGCACACATGTTATTTTTGAAAATAGTTGAGTGTTATCACATTTTTCTTATGTTACAAGGGTCCAAAATGGAACATTATAAATAATAATATGATTAATATCCAAAATAATTCGAGAAAATAGTTTCTATATAATTTTATAGATCAGTTTTTACCCTTATCATTTTAGTTTATCCCCTGATAAACCCATTTTTACCTTAACCATAATAATTAATTTTAACTACATTCACTATTAATTTTGGTAAAAAATAAAGTTAGAATTATAATATAATATAAAATTATTAGTATTTAAAATATGGAATCACCTTTTTAAAATTCAATTCATAATAGTGTAAAATTTTAATTTAATATTAATCGCGAATACAGTGAGGGAGTGGGTTTTTAAAGAGAAAAATTTCAAAAGTTTTCAATACTTTTATATAAAAAACAAATATGAAGTTGATTAAAATTATCTAAATTAGACGAATTAATATAAAATTGAACCAATTTTACATTAAAATAATTTAAAACTATAATTTAAAATTACAAATATTTTAAAGGAAATAGTGGTTTTCAATTAAAATTTCGTGTTTTCACAATCCATCAAAAATGAATATTTTTAGAAATATCTCCAAAATTAACCGTAATATAATTTTACAATTATGTGTGAAGAAATTTATTTTAGTTTATCAAATTAATTTTATAAAAGTTTCAAAAATACATTTTATTATATGTGCAAAAAAAGGGTGATAGAACTAATTTTTTAGAAATATACAGTTTTTAATTAGAAATTCGATTTGTTCTTATTTCATTTCTTTAAAACACATAAGATTAATTTTAGATATTTTATAAATATTTAATATATAAATTTCATTAAAATAAGTTATTTTATTAATTTATTTAAACAAAACACGCTTATGAAAAATACACTGAGTTTTTAAAAGAGGGGTTTTCTTTTATTTTCAAAAAGGTTTTTTTCTTTTCTTATTAATTAGTCACCAAATAATTCATTGTATATACTTGTTTAAACCATATTTTCATAATTTATTTAATATTATTCATAATCAGAATTACAACATCTTGATTACGACTTTCATAATAACATTTTAATAATAATTCATGTTTCATTTAAACTGAATGTTTTGTGTAAAGAAGAATATTACAAAGATTAAATAATTTTAAAAAAATTATGTTTGAAAAAATCTAGAGGTGTTATATTATACCCACTTCAAATGAATTTCTCCCTTAAAATTCTCCTTGATCATCAAAGGTTTAACAATTTTAAAAAAACCTTGATAGAAATCCACATTATATAAATGAATAATAACATTTCATTAAAAAGGGAAATATGGAAACATAAAAGTCACCCAATATAACTCATAACTGTGTTTCCACATAGTGGAACATAGGTGGAAGGTGGATATTTGGGGCTTTAAGAAAAGAATAAATAATTATAGAGTGATAAATATCACAAATAAAGTGGGTGATCTATAGAAGGTTAGTGACCATAATATAATAGATCAAAGGGGCATGAAAAAAAATCATTGATATCATCAAAAATGTTGAAAAATAATAATATTTTATTGCTAGATACATTTCATAATGTAGTAGAATTTTCAAGAAATGATATAGTTACTCGATTTCTTCTGTTTCATAGGCAAAATCTCACACTTGGGTTATCCCTTAATCAATTTTCACTTCAACGCTTACTCTAAGAAACGAAGGTGGATTTGTTATGCTCGAAGAACTAACATGTAATAATATTCACAAACATAACGATAAGTCATTTCATCTATCTTTATTTGTCATCACAGTAAAATAGTTATCTCAATTTATAAAAAAATCATCATATATTTAAATAATACATTAATCAATAAAATCATATTAAATGTTTAATATAAACCATTTTATAAATGGTTAACCTTGTGACCCTTTCAAAATATTAAAATATATAAACTTTGGAAATAAGGTTTCAAAATTTCCAAAAAAACTTATAATTAATCCCTATACAACATGAAGTTGCTCTTAATTTTCACATACAAAACATATGAATTCCATAATCATTTATTCTTCTGAATTACAATAAAATCTCAATAAAAACCTATATGCTTCCCTATAACTTTAATAAGACTGAAAATTATTGAATATATTCTATAGATTCAATAATATTGTAAAATTTATCAAGGATTACATAAACCACTTTTTCCACAAATTGTTAATCAATTCCTATTACATTAGTACTATTAAATTTTCTTTATCCATATCAATTATCTCTTTATCTCAACATCATTATTTAATAATAAGAAACATATTAATGTTTATATTTCCCTTAATAATTTGTTATCCATGAATATCCCATTGAAATTACACATATTTTCTAGGTCGTCATCATCTTACATCATTTTCATTAAAGACCTTAATGAAAAACTTATGTTGAACAATACTTATATATTTTATAATTATTATAAAATAATCCATGAATTAAAATACATATATACCTCAATTATCCCCCTTCCATCTCAAACCATTGAAGAGGCTTCACCATATAATTCCTTAATACCTATTTCTTTTAATATGACATTTATAGTCTCTTTATCATAAAAAATATATCCAAAAATCATACAACCTTTTAGATTATATTCACAAGATTTCCCCCAGTGAAATTAGTTTTTATAATACCCCTACTTTCCACATTTAAAGTATTCATCCATTGATAATACCTTAGGGAGACCTATATTCCTATCCCATGTGTTAACTGATATCTTCATTTTTCCTTATCAGTTACTTGAATTTTGTCCTTATTTTATGTTATCAAAACATTTTCCCATTACAATAAGACATCCACTTGGATGTTGCTTCCCACATTCATAAAACATAATATACTGGACCTTCTTTCATCCATGGTATCCTCTACCCAAACTCTCAATGACCAATTTCCTTCTATTCTTTGGCGATTCATAGAGTTGGTTAAGGTACAATTTCTTAATCATGTTCCAAGAAAATTGATTAGGCTAAATCACCACAAACCTCACTCCAATCATTATCACATTTAACTCATCATCAATAAATTCTATATCACTTTCAATATCAAAATAGTTCATTTTATTTATCTCTATTAATTAAAACCAAAAATCATAATTTTATAAACACTTATCGTAGCATAAAACCACATTATTATGAAAAAAATCATAGGATGTCTGAATCATGACACCCTATTTTTAATCTTTGACACCTTCGGTTTATCCTAGTTTATTAATAGTCATCATCTATTTAAATCTTTCATGATGTTCTATACAGATTTTGTGAATTTCTAAATCATATCACCCATGAATGTCAAACTAGGTGTGTAGTAAGGACCATATTTATGCATAGGTTCCCTACTGATTCTATCTCAATATAGTGTTTTATGGGTTTTTACCCCTAAGTACATCTATTCCAAAGCCACATCAACTTGTAGTATCTATAAGAGGATGTATTTCATGGAAACCACTCCCTATATATTGTAACAAAATTATAGGTCATCTTCCTATACTGTGAATCATCCTTAGACTTATACTAATACATGTACATAGGGATCTCACTATGGGTTTCTCATCATAGATTCCAACGGTTAACTAAACATTTTTTTATACCAACTATAGTGACCCAAGATTCTTATACATGGATATAAAATCTTTTTGGATGAAAATTCAATAAATTAAAAAAACATTGTTGAGGACCATAATTTTTTTTGTTCCTCTGGAAACATGGAATGTAATTTTCAGAATTATTGATAGATATTTAATGTATCCCAAATATATCTTCCTCTTTTGTACTCATACTTAAAACCCATTCTTGATAACATCGAGAAAGGAAACATAAGAAAGAATGAGCTTAGATGCCTAGTAAGTCTAAATAAAGGAGATTTATAATCATAAAATTATAATAAGGGTATGAGAACATAAAGAATAACATTTGAAAACTACACCCTTGATATAAAAAATCATAAACTTGAGTCAGGGAATAAATATTAGCAGTTCATAAGACATTAATAATAAGGTAATCAAATAACATGAGCTGTTAAAGAATATAATTGGCATAGAACATGGATTATTTGGTGTACAGATAACCATAGAATATCATTTCCAAATTAGAAAATGATCTCTACCAAATTTATCATATTGGAATGGGTTCAACCCCCCCCCCCCCAATAATCATAGTAGTAAACATTTTCTCCCAAGACTATTTTATTGGAAAAATTCCAATACTAAACCAAGTTCACTTCCCATTCCATCCCTATGTTACTAAACTGGGTTCTCTCTTTGTTCTAATCTTCCTTACTAAATAGAGTTTGTTCCCCATTCCAGTAATATCTTGCTAAACTGAGTTCACTCCTTATTCTAGTCCTGACTTACTGAACTTAATTCACTCCTCATTCCAATTCTATTTATCGCATGATAATTAAACCTTTAACCAATTCATTTGAGGGAGATATAGGTCCCACCCATATTTGGTTATAACATAACCATTGTCCTAAGATATATTATAACCATTGTCCTTGGTTATAACGTAACCCCCAAAACATGATGAAAATCATATATATATGTTTCCCAAGATTATAAAACATTCATTATATCATAACACATGAAATTAAAATGGGTCCATAAACATTTCATTATATCATAACCTATGGAATAGATACAGGCTTCATAACCATTTCATTATTTCATCATAGAATAACCCATGAAAATAAGTGACTTTCATAGGATTTATATCATGGTATAACCTTTTGAAGAGAAACAAGTATAATAAATATCTTGTCATTGTAAATATAAACCATTTAAATAAAGAATAATAATGGTATACTAAATTCACATCCCTTGTAAATCATAAATTATAGCAAAGTATATCATATTAAATGGAGAATGATTTTGAAAGATAACATGGAGCATTTATTAAAAAAATAACCATTCATTTAAAATCACTATTTAAGACATAAAACATCTTCAAAATCTTTTTCTCTTAAAATAAAATTGAAGACGTATATACAAATCATTGAAAAATCATTTAATACATTTCTTGTAGAAAATACACTTTCCTCTTTCAAAAACAGTTTTTGAAACATAAAAAATTTTGAAAAACATTTTTAATTTAGAAAAACCATCAAAATATATAAATTAATATTAAAATAAAATATTTTCCATGATGATGGAAAATTCAATTAATTCCATACACATTAAAATAAAAAATCATTTTACTTTTTAGGTAAATGAAAATGGTAATTTTTTGAAAAACAACAAGAAGATTACTTTCAATAATTTTATGAAAAAGTTAATTATGGGTAAACTTTTCATTTAAAATCATATATTAATAATAAATATTTTTAGTGAACATGGTTTTTGTAACGCCCCGACCCTAGTTACCCAGAGTCGGTGCATTATTACATAACATTGGCATGATCACAAGAAAGATAAAATCTCGAAAGACCGATTGGTTTAGTAGCCTTGGAAACACTAGATATATTCATAAGTTTTACATTACATCATAAAATGAAAAACTACTACAACAACATAATGTCTCCATAATCCACACTCATATCCCCACATAATATCCCTGCAGGTCATTCATAATTTACTTCTTCACTTCCTGGGAAAAATAAAACATAGAAAAGGGGTGAGCTCAAATACCCAGTAAGGATAACAATATAGAGGAAACATTCATAAATGAGAATAAACATTTAAGGCAATGTATAATTAAAACAATAGCCTTTCAAACTTGAACTTTCAACATTTTATGGCATAAATAAAATGAAATAATGCCATTTACTCATTCACATGGATATTCTACTAATCGAATAATCACATGCAAAATCACTAACCAATTTCATAATGTTGGAATGCATAATGCCAGACTATCATAACCACATAGCCAAGGCCTCGTGCCAAGACTACAAATAAGATTTTGTTAAGGCCTTGTTCCAAGACACTAGTTTGTCTCATGAGACCTACCGATGCATCGAGGAGCTATAGCGGGCTCCACCCGTCACATATTAAGTCCAATGCATTCCCATATGAAAAGGTCTAAACATAACATAAACATTCGTATTAAAAATAGCATACGAAATGTCAATAATTTCACCATAAACTATGAATGGTATAAAAATAGCACATCCACAGTCAAACATATCACAAAACCTTCAATACAATATAGAAGTTTTTTATCATAATAAATCAACTTCAAATAAGCGTAAAATCCATCAAAGGATGTTGACATAGATGAAATCAAAACACTTTTTAGAGAAATATCTCTTTCTATTTTTGAAATCATTTAAGAAACATATAAAATAAAAAAATTTCTTGAAAAATTTCTTATAATCTTGTAAGGAAAGCTTTGAATATTTTATAACGGCGGAAAATAACCGCACCCTCCGTATAAGTTAAAAAAAACATTCTTACCTTAATTCTGTCGAAAAGTTTAAAAAGGAACTTGTTTTGAAAACGACAGAAAGATTCCTCTTATAAAAAGTAAAACAGGGGTATAAATGACTTTAACCCATATTCTTGTAAAAATGTTTTGAAATACATTTTGAAGAAACATGGATGTGGATGATAACGAGATCCTAGTAGATTATTACGTATAAACAACCTCGGATAATGAAGAGATTGTGAAATAACCCTTACCTTGTACTTTTCCTTGGTTGGGGTAGGTTAACCTCCTGTATAATGGTGAAATAATTGTTATTAAATTATACAAGAATCATATATATTAATATGATATCATATATGATCTTTTAACATTGATTTGTTAATAATATCTTAGAATTATCGTCGTTTCGGGTGTTAACTTACTCATTTTCTTTTATATGTTTTGTTACATAAGCCATGTTTGTTGTATCTTATTCATATCCAGAATGATATCAAGTCCTTAAACATCATCATCAAATGACAATTATACTTGAATGGATACGATGGAGAATGAATCTCATCGCGTTCGTGGAGACGGTAGTCCGTACGTACGCACGAGCGACAATATCATTCTTTTGATATTAAAATAATATATAAATGGATGGTATATCATATATAAAGAATCATTAACATGTTATATTTATTATTTACATGAGTTACACATCAATATTATACCCATCCAAATAACAATATATTGAATAACAATTACACCACGACGTGGAGACGGTAAGCCGTACGTACGCACGTATGGTGACATGTTATTCAAAGGGTGGATAGAATACTGAATATGGTTGTACCATATTTATAATAACATCAAAGTATATGTGAGATACTGGAGTTATTATTTTATAATGGTAAGAACAAAGAAAGAAGAAGTGGAAGAATAAAGGAACTTGAAAAGGGGTGGTGAAAACATTACCTCTTCTTCAGGTTATTCCTTTTGATTTGATCAAAATGGCTCCTTAGGTTGGCTTTATGATCAAACTAAGGCCTCTAGGTTGTAGTGAGGGATGTTGCGAGAGTATTTGGGCAGAGTTTGGCCGAACCAAAAGGCTTTGAAGGTGTGATGAAATGAGAAGGAGGAGTGCCCTTTTATAAGAGGGGTGAGGGGCACCTTTGGAAAATCTAGAAATATTAATTTATAATAAATTAATATTCGGTTTCTAATGTCTCCACGGTTGATTATTCAAAGGTTAATGTGGTTATAGTTTGAAAACCACTCAACCAATAGAATTTAGACAGGTTTGGGTACTTATATTAACCTTATTTTTAAGTATTAACTCTAAGTTAATTAGTTTCACTTTTACAATGTCTCTTTGTATTTTTATATAATATGGTTAATAAACATAGTATATACATCCAAGCGACCCACAAGTGGTCCATTAATGATGAACCTATCATGATATAAGTCTCTTGGCCGACCCTTATATTTTTAGGAATTTAATATCAATTAATAATATAATATTTGTTTTAAGAACTCTTTTATGTCAATTTTGACACTATTCAATAGTTGATTTTTGTGAAACTCATAACAGATTGATTACTTCGAAAAAAGTCAATTAAATCAATCCTAATATATCATATTATCCTATAAAATTAGTTTAATTCATTAAAAGTTTCATATTATATTTATTTGGGTATTTATAATATCAATTATTTTAATTTTTCACTATTATAGTAATTAATTCATCATCACTGTGTCATAAATAAATTAAATTATTTAATGTCTAAAAATTATAAATGAACTATCACTATGTAGGAAATATTTGTATCTTTCTAATGAATATTTATATTCTAAAATCCAACATATATAACCCTATGTAAAAATTGTTTTGCTAAAAGATATATGCTTTTGTCATTTTTGTATTCATTTTAACATAATTAAAATATAGTGTCCCTATCACCTACAAGTGGCACCATGGGGTCCCAAAATCGACCCAAATATGCCTATGGTCGAACATGTATCAACCAATAAGTCTAGGACACGTTTTAGGGTAATTTATTATTATTATAATATTATTTTTTAACCCTTATTTACCGGATTTACCCTTAACCATGGTAAATAAAATATTTACCGCAGTAACTATTCAAAATGTCTAAAAATAAAAGTTACCTATATAAACAATTTGAACATCCTGATTCCAAATATGGAATCCATTTTTCTAAATTCAAAAAACAGAAGTGCCAGAAATTAATTTAAAATTAATTCCCGCTGCCAAAAAAAAAGCGTGTTTTTAAGAGTTAATAACTATCAAAAGATTGACACTTGTTTATGTTCGGTTTAATTGTAAAATTATGTCCAATGACCAAAATTATATTAAATGGTAAAAATATATTCTAAATATACTTTAAAACCACTAAAATGCATAATTTATCATTATTAATTATTTTGATTAAAAAAGATGATTTTAATTAAAATTTAGTAATTTTCACTATTCATCAAAATATGAAAGTTATCCGAAAAGTACCAAAATTTCACCTTAGGCTAAATTCGATATTCCGAATCGAAAAATGAAGTCCATTTTAAAATATAAAATATATATAATTTCAAAAATTAGGTATTACTATTCATAATATGCTAGTTTGATTGGTTATGGTGTGTTAGAACTCGGTGTTGCGTACAACACACGCTATCACATTATTCAATGAGAAGCGTACCGTAGAAGCTTGGGGTGTTACATTCTCCCCTCCTTCAAATAATTTCGTCCTCGAAATTTCTAGAATACTACTGCATGAAAAGACTCAGGTGGTTCTTCATCATAAGTTCCTCGGGTTCCCACGTTGCCTCTTCCATCTTATGGTTTCCCCACAAAACTTTTACCAGACGCGTCGTCCGATTTCTCAGTACTTGTTCTCTTGTATCAAGAATCCTGACGGGCTCTTCGTAATAAGACAGATCGGGTTCTAGTTCTAATTCCTCGTAAGTGAGTACATGCGTTGGGTCAGGCATGTATTTCCTCAACAGAGATACGTGGAACACATCGTGAACTTTGGAGAGACTTGGCGGCATTGCCAATCGATAAGCTACTGCCCCAATTCGTTCTATAATTTTGAAAGGTCCGATATACCTGGGACTCAATTTACCTTTCTTACCAAAACGTATGACTCCCTTCCATGGAGATACCTTCAGGAAAACATGATCACCGACTTGAAATTCCAAATCCTTACTTCGATTATCGGCATAGCTCTTCTGCCTACTTTGAGCTGCTTTGATGTGATTTTGGATTACCTTCACCTTTTCCATCATTTCCTCCACTAGTTCTGGGCCTACAAGTTTTCTTTCACCAACGTAATCCCAAAAGGTTGGTGTACGACATCTCTTTCCATATAAGGCTTCATATGGTGCCATCTGAATACTCGAATGGAAGCTATTGTTATAGGAAAATTTTACGAGAGGTAAGTATTGATCCCACATACCCTGAAAGTCAAGTGAGCAAGATCTCAACATGTCTTCTAGGGTTTGAATAGTCCATTCTGATTGTCCATCTGTCTGAGGGTAGTAAGCAGTGCTCAAATGAAGTTCAGTATCCAGGGATTTCTGAAGACTTTTCCAAAATCTTGAAGTAAAACGGGGATCACGATCAGAAACAATTGATAGGGGTACTCCATGAAGTCTCACAACATCATTAATATATAGTCTTGCTAGACGTTCAAGGGGTAGATCTTCTCTTATAGAAAGAAAATGTGCTAACTTGGTAACACGATCAACAATAACCCATATTGCATCGTTCCTTCTACGAGTCTTTGGTAGCCCCATGAAAAAGTCCATCGTAATATTGTCCCATTTCCACTCCGGTATGGGAAGAGGTTGCATGACTCCTCCAGGCTGTTGCCTTCCAGCTTTCACTTGCTGAAAAACCATACATCTTGACACAAAATCAGCAATCTCCCTCTTCATGTTGTCCCACAAAAAATATTCCTTCAAATCTCTATACATTTTGGTGCTCCCAGGGTGTATAGAGAAATTGGAACTATGAGCATCATCCAGCAATTCCATTTTTAGATCTGGTATATCGGGAACACAAAGTCTCTTCCCAAATTTCAAAATTCCATCTTCATACACAAAGTCTCTCAATCTCCCATCATTCACAACTTTAATCTTCTTTTGGAATTCTTCATCATCGGTCTGATAACTCTTAATCCTTTCTAGTAAAGATGGTTTGGCAACCATTTGAAAAAGCATTGATGTTTCACCTTCCATGGTTATACCCATGTCCATCTTTACTAGATCCATGAAAATTGGATCCCTTTAAATTCTCATCATGTTCAAAACTCCATGGTCTTTTCTGCTCAAAGCATCTGCCACCTTGTTTGCTTTCCCCGGGTGGTAGTGTATCGTACAATCATAATCCTTGAGTAATTCAAGCCATCTCCTTTGCCTCATGTTGAGTTCTTTTTGTGAGAAAATATACTTCAAACTCTTGTGATCAGTATAAATCTCACATTTTTCACCATAGAGGTAGTGCCTCCATATCTTCAAAGCAAAGATCACAGCTGCTAACTCGAGATCATGAGTAGTATAGTTTTGTTCATGAATTTTCAATTGTCATGATGCATAGGCAATAACTCTATCATTCTGCATAAGGACACAACCAAGTCCTTTCTTTGATGCATCACTATAAATAACGAACCCATCATTCCCTGATGGTAGAGTCAATATAGAAGAATTGACTAATCTTCTCTTCAGTTCTTCAAAACATTCTTCACACTCTTTTGTCCAAACAAATTTAACCCCTTTACGTGTGAGCTTCATTCATGGGTTAGCCAATCGGGCAAAATTCTGGACGAAACGTCGATAATAACCTACCAAACCAATAAAACTACATACCTCAGTTATACTCGTAGGTGCTGGCCATTATTTGATTGCCTGGGTCTTAGAAGGATCAAAAGGGATTCCATATTTAGAGACAATATGGCCAAGAAAAGAAATCTTCTGAAGCCAGAATTCACACTTTCTAAACTTCCCATATAATTCATGCCTCCTCAGAGTCTTCAAGATAATGCGCAAGTGATTTTCATGATCTTCGTGGGTTTTGGAGTATACCAAGATATCATCAATAAATACCACCACAAATTCATCGAGATACTCCTTGAAAACTCTATTCATCAGATCCATGAATACAGAGGGTGCATTAGTCAATCCAAACGGCATTACAGTAAACTCGTAATGCCCGTACCTAGTTCGAAATGCTGTTTTCGGAATGTATTCCTTCTTCACACACAACTGATGGTATCCAGATCGAAGGTCAATCTTTGAAAAGTATTGATCTCCATGAATTTGGTCAAATAAATCATCAATACGAGGTAGGGGATACTTGTTCTTTATTGTTATAGCATTGATCTCCCTGTAGTCGATACATAGCCTCATAGATCCATCTTTCTTTTTAACAAAAAGAACACGGTCTCCCCATGGAGAAACACTAGGGCGAATAAATCCCTTATTACTCAATTCCTCTAGTTGTTTTTTTAGTTCAACTAATTCTACAGTGGCCATTCTATAAGGGGTCTTCGATATAGGCCTTGATCCAGGAATCAAATCAATGGAAAACTCAACTTCTCGTTCTGGAGGATGTCCAGGTAAATCTTCCGGAAATACATCTACAAATTATTTCACAACAGGTACATCCTCTATTTGAACATTCCTTTCCTCACCGATAGTTATTTCATTCTCTTCCTCCCCAATAATTGAATTAAGTTGAGCTACTGGGGGTGGATCTAAATAAGAATTAGGTGGTGACGATTCTGCTCTAAAGATAAGGTGTTCCTTATCATTATCATCAAGAATCATAACCTCTTTCTTCTTACAATAAATCTTCCCATCATAGTCTGAAAGCCAATCCATACCGAGGATTATATCAAACTCAATCATAGGTATGACGATGAGATCAGAAGATAACTAACATTTATGTGCTCTAATGGGGACTGATTCACAAAACTTTGTTGCAATGATACTTCCCTCAGGAGTTTTAACTGACAACTCCCTTATTAAATAAAATGGGAAATATCTAATTTTCTTAGCAAACTGGGAAGATATGAAACAATGCGATGATCCAGAATCAAATAATGCATTTGCTAAACTTGAGGAAACCATTAAATTACTTGCCACCACGTCTTTCAGAGCTTCTACCTCAGCAGTAGTGATAGCATAAGCCTGGCCTTGATCCCTTGGCCTTTTCTGAGGTAAGTTCTCCTGACGCTTAGGACATGCATTTGCATAATGCCCCATCTCCCTGCAATTGTAGCACTGAACGTTGGTAGCTTCCTTCTTCCCCTTGCAATCACGAGCTTGGTGGCCTTTTTCACCACACTTGTAACAGACTCCCATTCCCTTCAAGCAAGTACCAGGATGTTTCTTCCCGCATTTACCACAAGATAGATATTCAACCTTTCCCTTCTTCCCCTTATTTCCATTCCCATATTGATCAGTAGGTCTCTTCTTCTCTTGCTTTGCTTTAAAGTCATAAGACTTAGATAATTCTTTTTCGGTCTTGATAGCACATGAGACAATGTCTTTGTACGATGAAAAGGATTGTGAGACTAATGCTCGACGGAGAAATTGTTTTAACCCATCAAAGAAACAATCAATCTTACTTCTTGGGTTGCGAATATAATCTCCATCATACCTCACTAACCTTGTAAAGTTAGCCTCATACTTTGTGACATTCTCATCCTCCTTTTTTCTCAGACTCAGAAATTGCCTTTCCATATCTGCTCGATGGTCGCAAGGAAAGTATTTTTCTAAAAACAGATCTTTGAACACCCTCCATTCCATATTTGATACTTCATCATCTTCCTTCATGTTTTGAATCAATGACCACCATTGATCAGCATCTCCAGTGAGGTGGTAAACTTCCATGATAACTTTTTCCCTTTCACAGCTCCCCAAAGCCTGAAATATTTTCTCTAGGGAATTTATCCATTGCTCAGCTACTAAGAGATTCGTACTCCCATTGAACGTTGGTGGTTGTTTCCTCATGAATCGATCTAACATTGATCCTCCACGCTGTGGATCAGGGTGCTCCATACGGGTAAGGTTATTATTCATAACCTGAGTGAGTTGTCCCAGTATGGTGATTAGCTGATCGGAACCAGTTGCATCACCAGCTCCACTATAATTATCTTGAGCAGGAGGGAAATCCCTACATGGAGTGCGTGCATTGATACGGTTTCCATTTCTTCCACTAGGTGCCATTTCTAAACAATGGAATAAACTAGATCAGTTTATGAATCAAAATACATAATCCCATACTTATAAAACACTTAACATAAATTGAACTATTTATGGATATAATCCATAATCATAAAAATGTTTTCTTTGAGGAAGTATATACTCATAAACCCTTCATAATGATTTGTAAATAAAATGAGAGTTATCCTAAGCATATCCCCCGGGAGTGTTGTAACCAAGAGTGCAGCAAGGCCCATTGTCGTGCACCAGTTCCCATTTGAGTCTAGCTCAAAGCGGTGTTTTCGGGTTTTACCCCTAGGTACATCTGTGCCAGAGCCGCCTCTACCTGCTCGTATCCAGACATGGATGTATTTCTCGAAAAACTCACAAAATCTCTACAATACCAAAATTCTAGGAAGTTCTTCTATACTAATCCTCAAAGTTCATCTTATGTCTACGTGCTCTAATCAGAGTTTATCTAAATCTAGCTTCCAAGGTTTGTACTAAACTTCCTCTGATACCAACTGTAACGCCCCGAACCTAGTTACCCAAAGTCGGTGCATTATTACATAACATTGGCATGATCACAAGAAAGATCAAATCTCGAAAGACCGATTGGTTTAGTAGCCTTGGAAACACTAGATATATTCATAAGTTTTACATTACATCATAAAATGAAAAACTACTACAACAACATAATGTCTCCATAATCCACACTCATATCCCCACATAATATCCCTGCAGGTCATTCATAATTTACTTCTTCACTTCCTGGGAAAAATAAAACATAGAAAAGGGGTGAGCTCAAATGCCCAGTAAGGATAACAATATAGCAGAAACTTTCATAAATGAGAATAAACATTTAAGGCAATGTATAACTAAAACAACAGCCTTTCAAACTTGAACTTTCAACATTGTATGGCATAAATAAAATGAAATAATGCCATTTACTCATTCACATGGATATTCTACTAATCGAATAATCACATGCAAAATCACTAACCACTTTCGTAATGTTGGAATGCATAATGCCAGACTATCATAACCACATAGCCAAGCCCTCGTGCCAAGACTACAAATAAGATTTTATCAAGGCCTTGTGCCAAGAGACTTGTTTGTCTCATGAGACCTACCGATGCATCTAAGAGCTATAGAGGGCTCCACCCGTCACATATTAAGTCCAATGCATTCCCATATGAAAGGGTTTAAACATAACATAAACATTCGTATTAAAAATAGCATACGAAATGTCAATAATTTCACCATAAACTATGAATGGTATAAAAATAGCACATCCACAGTGAAACATATCACAAAACCTTCAATACAATATAGAAGTTTTTTATCATAATAAATCAACTCCAAATAAGCGTAAAATCCATCAAAGGATGTTGACATAGATGAAATCAAAACACTTTTTAGAGAAATATCTCTTTCTATTTTTGAAATAATTTAAGAGCCATATAAAATAAAACATTTTCTTGAAAATATTCTTATAAGATTGTAAGGAAAGCTTTGAATATTTTATAACGGCGGAAAATAACCGCACCCGCCGTATAAGTTAAAAAAACATTCTTACCTTAATTCTGTCGAAAACGTTAAAAAGGACCTTGTTTTGAAAACGACAGAAAGATTCCTCTTATAAAAAGTAAAACAAGGGTATAAATGACTTTAACCCATATTCTTATAAAAATGTTTTGAAATACATTTTGAAGAAACATGGATGTGGATGATAATGAGATCCCAGTAGATTATTACGTATAAAAAACCTCGGATAATGAAGAGATTGTGAAATAACCCTTACCTTGTACTTTTCCTTGGTTAGGGTAGGTTAACCTCCTGTATAATGGTGAAATAATTATTATTAAATTATACAAGAATCATATATATTAATATGATATCATATATGATCTTTTAACATTGATTTGTTAATAATATCTTAGAATTATCGTCGTTTCGGGTGTTAATTTACTCATTTTATTTTATATGTTTTGTTACATAAGCCATGTTTGTTGTATCTTATTCATATCCAGAATGATATCAAGTCCTTAAACATCATCATCAAATGATAATTATACTTGAATGGATACGATGGAGAATGAATCTCATCGTGTTTGTGGAGACGGTAGTCCGTACGTACGCACGAGCGACAATATCATTATTTTGATATTAAAATAATATATAAATGGATGTTATATCATATATACAGAATCATTAACATGTTATATTTATTATTTACATGAGTTACACATCATTATTATACCCATCCAAATAATAATATATTGAATAACAATTACACCACGACGTGGAGACGGTAAGCCGTACGTACGCACGTATGGTGACATGTTATTCAAAGGGTGGATAGAATACTGAATATGGTTGTACCATATTTATAATAACATCTCAGTATATGTGAGATACTGGAGTTATTATTTTAGAATGGTAAGAACAAATAAATAAGAAGTGGAAGAAGAAAGGAACTTGAAAAGGGGTGGTGAAAACATTACCTCTTCTTCGGGTTCTTCCTTTTGATTTGATCAAAAGGGCTCCTTAGGTTGGCTTTCTGATCAAAATAAGGCCTCTAGGTTATAGTGGGGGATGTTGGGAGAGTATTTAGGCAGAGTTTGTCCGAACCAAAAGGCTTTGAAGGTGTGAAGAAATGAGAAGGAGGAGTGCCCTTTTATAAGAGGGGTGAGGGGCACCTTTGGAAAAGCTAGAAATATTAATTTATAATAAATTCATATTCAGTTTCTAATGGCTCCAAAGTTGATTATTCAAAGTTTAAGGTGGGTATACGTCGTTAAACCACTCAACCAATAGAATTAAGACAGGTTTGGGTACTTATATTAACCTTATCTTTAAGTATTAACTCTAAGTTAATTAGTTTCACTTTTACAATGTCTCTTTGTATTTTTATATAATATGGTTAATAAACATACTATATACAACCAAGAGACCCCCAAGTAGTCCATTAATGATGAACCTATCATTATATAAGTCTCTTGGACGAACCTTAGATTTTTAGGAATTTAATATCAATTAATAATATAATATTCGTTTTAAGAACTCTTTTATGTCAATTTTGACACTATTCAATAGTTGATTTTTGTGAAACTAATAACAGATTGATTACTTCGAAAAAAGTCCATTAAATCAATACTAATATATCATATTATCCTAGAAAATTAGTTTAATTCATTAAAAGTTTCATATTATATTTATTTGGGTATTTATAATATCAATTATTTTAATTTTTCACTATTATAGTAATTAATTCATCATCACTGTGTCATAAATAAATTAAATTATTTAATGTCTAAAAATTATAAATGAACTATCACTATGTATTAAATTTTTTTATCTTTCTAATGAATATTTATAATCTAAAATCCAACATATATAACCTTATGTAAAAATTGTTTTGCTAAAAGATATATGCTTGTGTCATTTTTGCATTCATTTTAACATAATTAAAATAAAGTGTCCCTATCACCTACAAGTGGCACCATGGGGTCCCAAAATCGACCCAAAGATGCCTATGGTCGAACATGTATCAACCAATATATCTAGGACACGTTTTAGGGTAATTCAGTATTATTATAATATTATTTTTTAACCCTTATTTACCGGATTTACCCTTAACCATGGTAAATAAAATATTTACCGCAGTAATTATTCAAAATGTCTAAAAATAAAAGTTACCTATTTACACAATTTGAACATACTGATTCAAAATATGGAATCCATTTTTCTAAATTCAAAACACAGAAGTGGCAGAAATTAATTTAAAATTAATTCCCGCTGCCAAAACAAAAAGCGTGTTTTTAAGAGTTAATAACTATCAAAAGATTGACACTTGTTTATGTTCGGTTAAATTGTAAAATTATGTCCAATGACCAGCATTATATTAAATGGTAAAAATATATTCTAAATATACTTTAAAACCACTCAAATTCATAATTTATCATTATTAATTATTTTTATTAAAAAAGTTGTTTTTAATTAAAATTTAGTAATTTTCCCTATTCATCAAAATATGAAAGTTATCCGAAAAGTACCAAAATTTCACCTTAGGCTAAATTCGATATTCCGAATCCACAAATGAAGTCCATTTTAAAATATAAAATATATATAATTTCAAAAATTAGGTATTACTATTCATAACGGCTAGTTTGATTGGTTATGGTGTGTTAGAACTCGGTGTTGCGTACAACACACACTATCACATTATTCAATAAGAAGCGTACCGTAGAAGCTTGGGGTGTTACAGTTTTAGTAGAAAATGGATTTCTGACCAAATAGTGAAATAAATTTCTGTTTTCTTTAAAGCATTTTTATTATTCTCTTGTATACCAAAGAGTATAAAAGTAGTAATATTACTTGAAAATTTCATGAATAACAATAGGGGAATAAAATTAATGATATTCTTGAGGGATGGATCATAATAATTTTTCATCAGAAATATATTCAATAAGAATCCCAATAAATTATGAGATTTTAACATAAAGTCATTACCACTTTGTTAACATTGAATCACAAGACCTGTGAAGGAATAGAATTAAATAGGACATAAAATATATTTAGGATAAATAATTTCATGATATTAAATTTAAATGGAGATGTATATTCCTCTCATGAATGGATATAGGTGCATAACATAACGTATATATCACAGATTAAAATTTCAGACAACACATCTCTTACCGCTTTGGTAACTCTTGAACTGTAAAACCCATGAATGAGATATCCTATAATGGATATTAAAATCCAAATAATATTCAGGATAATCATCATAAAATGCATTCATAGGAAGTATCTACAGAACATATAATAAATAAGTGGTGAATATGGCATGTGTCTCATGGAAGTAAAAAACCTAGATGGAAATCACTTACATTATGTCTGGACTTCATTCGCACTCATTCGAACCTCGTGTATAATAAATATAAGTTTATTATACATCTATTAAAGAAAAATATATATATCATACCATATATGATTTAATTAACACCCTTTATTAACCATTTTGTATGAATTCTATGTTAAGGTCACATTTAAGGTAATAATCACTTTATTTTTTGTATATGTTATCCTTTTTTCGGATTTGGTTACTTTGATCATGGTCACATCCTTAAAAAATAATTATTATTAAATAAAAATAATTTTAATTAATCAAATATATTTTTAATGATAATCATGAAATATGTTTTTGAGAAATGAAGTATGTTATGATCATAGAGACAGTAGGTCGTACGTACACAGGAGTAATGTTTCAATTTTTTTAAATGGTCATTATAAAATGTATATAAGTATTATCCTATCATTATATAATGATAATAATATCATAAAAACATATTATTTATTTAAATATACTTATATAGATCATACATATGGTGTGGTAATGAAAAGGGAGTCACATCGATTCCTAAAGGTTGAGGTCTACGCATACACGAGCGGCGTTATCATCCTTCATTTTATAAAAAGGTAAAAAGTAAAATGATATATATTTATATATATTATATTTTATGAATGATAAATATGTAATTTATGTTATAATTTTTTCACATTTATCCCTTATAATCATTAAATTTACCCTTATCACCTTCCATGTAAAGAGTGAACAAATTACATCTTTTTGTGAGTCGGTAGTCTTCAATAAGCATGAGATATTTTATTGTATTTTCACAAAATGGAAGGAATAAAGTTAAGTGTGATATAATTTTTATATAATAATAATAAAATCATAAAAATCATATAACAATAATAACCCCATCATTATTTTCAACCATTTTATGTCATAATGGGAAAAAATCACATCGGTTCGTGAGATGGTAGTCATTCGTTTACACGAATAAGGATTTATTAACCCAATTGATTGAATTAGAGATTGTTTTATAACATGAAATTATTATAAATAAATGAATATATATAAAATACATAATTTTCTATAACAGAATGGTTTCAAAATAATTGAGGGAGGTCATGAAAAAAATAAAGAAACTTGTTGAAAAAAATACGTCTTCTTCGGGTAACTCCTTATATTTTCACTAATCCCTTCCTAGGTTGGATTTTTTCACAAAATATGGATTCTAAGATGATACGAGTGAAGATAATAAGTGATTATATATGTTATTTTCTTAACAAAAAATGGATTCTTATGGTGTGAAAAATAATGGAGAGGGTGGGATTTTATAAGTGGGGGAGATGACTCACTTAGTATTTTTTAAATTAATTGATCGATCCTGTGCTTTTCAAATTTCACAAGGGTATAAAATAGACCATTTTAGAAAATTACAGGTTTAATAGTCAAAATATCGATATAAAATAATTTTTTAAATGTTTATATGTCATTTTTACATATATATTTTTAGTTCAACCCCCACCCCTGATAAACCCATTTTTTATTTAACTATGGTAATTACATTTTACTTCATTCGGTATTCATTTTGGTAAAAAATTATTTTGACCATATTAGATAATATAAATTATTACGATTCAAAATATGGAATAAATTTTTCCAAATTCCATTCATTGAATTCGAAAATGTTAATTTTATATTAATCCCACATAGGCGGTGAAAAAACATGTTTTTTTAAGAGAAATATTTTCGAAGATTGAAATGTTTTTATATCAAAATTAATTATGAAATTGATTACAATGAACTAAATTGAATTAATTTATTTAAAATTTAAAGAATTTAAATTTAAAATAAATTCAAAATATATAATAAAATGAAAAAAACATAAATTTAAAAATATTTCCCTATTAAAATTTAGTATGTTTACTATTCATAAAAAAATGAATCTTTCCAAAAAAATCCCAAAATAAACACCCTACAATAATTTTGAAATTATTATTTCAAAAGTGATGTTTTTATTAAAAAATTTAGTCACTACATGTTTCAAAAACTAATTTTATTATATGTTCACAAAAATATTCAAAAATACTTTTCTATAAAATATAGTTTTTAGCATAAAATTGAAATTGTTCTTATTTATTTTATAGAAAACACATAAAGTAAATGTTTAAAATTTATTTGAATAAATAATATATATATTTTATAAAAATTATTAACCAAAAGTTTTTTGGATAATTTATTGATATAAAACACACTTATTCACAAAGAAATAGTTTTTACGATAAATTTTATTTATTTTATAATTAATTGTCCAAAAATAATTAATTTCAAATGCTTGAGTAACAAATATTTCAATGATTTGGTCATTTATATTCATAACTACCATTCCTATAACAACCCTGGTATTTATTTCATATTAAAACATGATTTATTATGAAATATTATACTCAATAAAACCAGGATGATTGAGAAGTATAATATCTATGGGAATTAGGTAAATTACATAACAATATAAATCAGGTAATACCACATCTTTATTTAACATGCTGAAAATACTCTTTTGAACATAAAAATTTATTGGATAACCTGGGGAAAAAATAATAAAGGGGTGATCTATAAATCCTAGTTAGGGAGTAAACATGGAATAAGTTATAAATGTTATAAAATAATAATATCAAGGTGGAATAAAATATTAGGAATCATAAATATTAACAAAGAGACATGAAAATCAAAACATTAAAATGTGGCAATAATTTGAAACGCAGAATTATAAAAATATGTCAAGGCTAAACCTTATAAGACATTATGGTGGAAAAAATTACATTAAAGTAATCAGTTTAACCCCTATACTAATGTGATGTATCATGATACTAAACATTATCCAATGCATTGGAGTGTTATCTGGTTGCACCCAACATATTCATTTCATTCTCATGCTTAAGTGTGCCACGTAGATCATACAACATGGATTCATTCATCATCATAATTTATTTCATGATCAAATAATGTAAAATAAATACCTTTAAGTCCCAAAAAAATATTTATATGTTCATGAAGGTGAATTATAATGATAAAAAAAATTGGTATGGTATTCACTATTCACTTTTTTGGCATAGAAAATCATGGTGAAATTTCAATTTTATAACAGTGTTACAAAAAAATAAAAAGAGTTATTAATGAGAGATAAAGGGATATGTCATCATTTGATCATAAATTGTAAATTAATTGGGATATGGAGTTACATATCAATCATAAGAAAATTAATATAACAGACATAAGGTAAATAAGAGATTTTAATAAAGAAAAGAAAAGAAAATATCCCTTACTAAATTTTGGAATGGTAAAAGGTGTACATAAAGGATCGTGGGAGGCCTAATGAGAGTAAAAAAGGGGGATATGATCATTTAAAAATTAATTGTATTGTAAGGGAAATATTTTATTTCATATCCCAAAAAAATAAAATGAACAATATTTGATATAACCGAAAAATAATTCTTGAATAAAACTAGAAGATGGAAATCCATTACCGAATTTCATCATAGTAGTGGATTAGGTGAAGATCATAAAGAGAGAGAAAAATGATCCCTTATTTAAATAAAATAAATTGGATAGTAGGGGATGTTTATAAATAGATTACATAATATAAATTTTAAATTAAGATTAAAAATTTCAAAGAAGGTTCTTAAATTAAAGGAAAAAGGGGAAGGCCCCTTACACAGGTGTGTGAATCCAAAGGATTTGGAGGGGCTTCTTGAGAGTTTGGGGAGACTTTGGAAGGATATAAGGAGTGTATTAAATAGTTTTTTCATTCTATAAATATTTTTAATGAAGATAACTGGGATATTGGTTGGGATTATATAAGAATAGAGGGAGTATCTTTATTATTTAGGTTTTGGACTATACATAATATAATATCCAAAAACACAAACCATACCATGGTTTTTTCAAATGGTTTCTAACAAATTTGATTGATTTTTTTTATTTTGTAATTTTAATGTCCAAACATATTAAAATAATTCCATTTCTTAGGTATAGGTGAGTCACACTCTTAAAGAAATTAATTTAAAACCGTAAAATATATTATAGGTTTTTGAGGATTCATAATGACTTTAAAAAATAAATAAAATAAAATTGAAATCACTTTATTTTAAATTTAAAAAATTTATTTTGCTGTAGATCCCATATATAATAATAATTATATTATTTAGGGCCATTACGATGTCATAAAACAAAAAGTATATATATACAATATTTATTTTTTACTCGAAAATTCAACTGTCTCAGAAAATTATTAAATATTTGTAGTTGGATAGTTTTTTAAAAATTTGATTTAAAATAATTATAATTTTATCTAAATTATTTTTTAAAAATGTGAATTTTCACTTTTAAAATAACAACTAATATTTATTGAAAATAATTTGTTTTTTATAATAATAGTTTTTGAACGATTATAAAAATTGTATTTGACTACATTAAAATTATATTATATATTATATATGATAAATATTATTTAAAAATGTTGAATTATTATTTACTCTAAAAATCCATTAATTCATTAATCTATTAATTGAATTAATATATTAAGAAAAAATACAATTTCGACATTATTTTATCAAAATAAATATAATTTACAAATAAATAATAATTGGATGAAAATATATTCATTATTATAAAAAATTAATATATTCATATTTATAGGGTCTTGATACATATACCAATAATAGACCAGAATATTCCCAAAGAGTAATGTCCCCAATGGTGGGAATTTCATGGGGTGGTTCGAGGAGCATGGTTTGGGTTGTGATATCTGTGATCTTGAATATCTTTCATAAATGATTTAGATCTTTCTTATGTTTTTGAATCTTGGATTGGGATTTGTAAATGGAAAAGACCCTAAATATTGTCTCCCTTATAAGTTTCAATAAATGGCATTCCTAGTGTAAGATCCTACTTGTTGGGGAAAAAACTGCCTTTATCTGTGTCAATTGGATTTGTTAAAACCCTATATTTATACTAATCATGTGATCATTGTTAAATGGATATATTATCAACAATAAATATTCATAATGGTATTTTAAATCCAATTTGATATAATAAAATAAAATAAGTTCATGTGTTTTCTATAACCATATATAATAATAAATTTAATTGAACAAAAAGGAGAATTTTATTTATAACAGTATAGGTTATTACAATATTCCCCCTTAACAACATTCACCCTCGAAATTTTATTTTCCCACACTAAAAATAATGAGGGTAACACTACTTAATCGCCTCCTCCAGTTCACATGTTTCTTTTCAAACATGTGGTTTCTCTATAACACTTTGACAATGTTCATTATCTCATTTCATATAACTTGTTCTCTATGGTCAAATATTATCATCGGCTGATCATCATAGGAAATGTCATTATCTAATGGTACCACCAATGGATTGAGTACATGTGATATTTATGTTCCTCAAAAGGGATACATGGAATATATCATGTACTTGAGATATATTAGATGGTATTTTTAGTTGACAGGCCACTATTCTGATTCGATCAAGGATCTAAAAATGGAAATCATAACTTATTCTAATCTTTACCTACATCCCAAATTTCTTCAGAATATTCAATGGAGATATGTGGAGGAATATCATGTATCCCACAATCAAAATATTTGTCTTGTTGATGATTTCCATTGTAACCCTTTTTTGAACTCTGAGCATCCTTGATGTGCTGCTGAATTATCTAAACATTTTCCACCCTTTCCTTAACCATTTTAGGACCTAAAAGTTTTTGTTCACAAACTTCATCCCAACAAGAATTTTCTCTACACTTCCTACCTTAAATAACATCATAGGGGTCCATTTGGATGCTCGAGTGGAAACTATTGTTGTAAGAAAATTGGAACAGAGGAAGATGTTGGTGACATCCTCTTTTTAAGTTCATCGAGCATGGTTTCAATATTTCATCAAGTTTTTTTCATAGTTTTCTCTTATTGGCCATCAGTTTGAGGATGATAATCTGTATTGAAGTTCTGATCAGTGTTTAGAGTATTGTGGAGACTTAAGAAACATATAGGTGAATCCTATATATTAATTGAACTTAATCAATAGTGGTACTCCATGCAGCCTCACCATTTCTCTGATGTATATCTCTGAAATTTGATCCATTGAAAAATACTCTTGAATTTAAATGAAGTGTTTATTCTTTGTAAGTTGATCCACGAAAACTCATATTTCATTTTTCTATATTTATTCAAAAGTCTAGTGACAAATTCCATTATGATGTTTTCCCATTTCCATATTAATATGGGTAATGGTTGTATCATACCCTTAGACATATTCATTTCGGCCTTAACAGGGTAACATACTAGACATTGTTATTTATATTCAGTGATCTCTTTCTTTAATTTGTCCAACCAATAGTTCTCTCATATATCTTGATACATCATTTTGTTTTCTGATTGAATGGAGAAATTATAACTATATGAATCATCAAATAGTTTCTTATTTAACTCGAGGTTTTAGGTAACACATACTCTTGACATAAATCTCATAATTCATTATTCATTAACATTTAACATAGATGATTTAACTTTTATTATAGTTTCCACATTATTTTGAATTCCTATATCATCTTTTTTGAATCCATTGACCTTTCAAGAAGAGGCGGTTGAGAAATCATTAGTGAAATGACTGCTGATTTTCCTTTCATTAAGATTCTAATGTATATCCCCTTTAATTATATGAATATTGGATCCTTCTCAATTCTCATCAATGATAAAATTATCGGATCCTTTCTACTTAGACCATGTGAGACTTTATTATCTTTAACATGATGGCATTTAATTGGCATCCATAGTCCTTGATCTACTCTAACCACATTATTTGGTGCATATTTATATCATTTTATGTGAATATATATTTGATACTTTTTTTGATCTATATATATTTCACACTTCTTCCCAAATAGATAATACAACCATATTTTCTACGTGAATATCACTATAGACAACTCTAGATCATGTGTGGGATAGTTCTATTCATGAACATTCAACTTCCTTGAATCATAGGCTATGATTTTCATTTTTCATCAACTCATATCCCAATCCTCTCTTCTAAGTATCACTAAATATTTTGTAATGTTCTACAATTTTGGGTAGTACAATAATAGTGGAAGTGATAATAATCCTTTTAAATCCATTGAATATTTATTTACATTTATCATTCCATGAAAACATAACTCCCTTCCTTGTTATCTTCATAAGAGGGTTTCAAAATAGTGAGATATTTCTCAAAAAGCAGAAATTATATCGATCTAACCTAATGGAACTAAGGAAATCTGTCATGGATGTTGGCCTCATCCATCCATCAATTTATTTTTTTCATTGAAGGATCCATATATATCCCATTGATTCTAATGATATTCCCTAAGAATGAGATTTCTTTCGTCAAAAATCACACATGTTTTATTTTTCATAAATCTTCTCTCTTACTAAGGTCATTACCACAATGCTCAAATACTCATCATTCTCCTCTTGGGTTTTTCATTATATTAGAATATCATCTATGATGAAAATAAAAAATTTGTTGAGGTAATATCTAAATACTCTATTCATGATGTTTGTAAAGAGTACTGGAGAATTAGTGAGTCTGAATGGAATTACTATAAACTCATAGTGCATGTACCTTGTAGGAAAAGTTTTCTTGGGGATATCCTTCTGATTCACCCAAACATGGTAATATCCAGACTGTAGATCGACTTTAGTGAAGTATTGTTTTCCACGTAGCTGATTGAATAATTCATCAATCCATGGAAATGGATACTTGTTATTTCTCATGATTATATTGTGACAATGATAACCAAATAAAAGGTTAAGTGACTCATCTTTATTCTTGATGAAGAGGATGGGAGCACCCCATGGTGGAGAACTTGGGAATATAAACCCTTTCTCCAAATTCTCCAATAGTTGTTTCTTTAGATTCTAAAATTCCACAACATCCATCCTATACAGATTATTGGATATTGGAAAGAACCCAGGTATAAAATAAATTGAAAATTAAACCACTCAGCTAGGAGGAAGACCAAGTAATTCCTTGAGAAACAAATCAGTATATTCCCTCAGAATAAGCATGTATTTAAGGATAGTACTTTCCTTAAACTCAATCATTTGAAATAGATATGCTTTCTCATAGGGTAATAATATCAATGCTTTATATGATGGTATTAATGAAGATTCATCCTCCTTCTTGCACTTGTACATAATTGTGGGTCAATTCACCATACTGAGAGTCATTTCCTTCTCGTGGAAATTTATTTTGGATCTATATAGGGAAATAAAATCCATTCCTATATTTGTATCAAATTCATACAAAGGTTGTATGAAAAGGGTTGTTAAGAAGTTCATCCCACAAATAGTGGCAAGGGAGTTGTTATATACATGCGATGCAATAATTGCCACATTTTTTCATTTTCACCAATAACTCTACATCCTATATTTTTGGTGCTGTTTGAATATTTCTACTAAAAATTTTTGGAATGAAGGAATTCATAGAACCAAAATGTGACACCCCAAGATTTCATAGTACATTATCTCATTAAAGTAATTCAATAGCTTGTGCTACACGCAACATCGAGTTTGAGCGCACCACCACTTACCAAACTTCTCGTTAAAAAAACAGTTAGGAATAGTATAAAAAATATTTTGAATCATATATACTCTATATAATTTTTACGTCCATATTATTTGTTTCTTAGACATAATATAAGAACAAATTCATTTTTTAGATAAAAGAAGTATTTTTCAAAAAATGAATTTTTACCCCCTTTTAATGGTGAACCCTTTTTAACACCAATATTTGACACTTATATATTCAATTTAATGAAATTTAATTCTTCTTTAGAAGAGGGACATAAAAAATTTAGTTTGTACAAATTTTTGGTACATTTCTGATAGATTTCATATTTTGACGAATAGTGAAAAATACTATGCTTTAATTGAAAACAGTTTTTTAATCGAAATAATTTATAGTGATAAATTATGAATTTGATTGGTTTTCATGTATAATTATATTATATTTTTATCATTTAATACAGTTTAGGTCGTTATAATTAATTTCATATTTAAATTTGACATAAACACGTGTCAATCTTTTGATAGTGTTTACTTTTTAAAAACTCACTTTTTTTGTTTTGACAATGGGAATTAATTTTAAATTAATAAATGAAACTTCTAGGTTTTGAATTTTTTAAAATAGACTTCATTTTTGAATCCAATATATGTAAATTAGCTTAGGGTAATTTTTTGGTATTTTCTAAAAACATTCAATTTTTGATGAATATTGAAAAACACTGTGTTATTATTGAAAATTGACTTTTTATTTAATTATTTATTTTATTTAAATTTATTTTTTGTCAAAATAGATATATAATACCCATATAAGTTCAATTTAATTCATTGGAGTCATTTTATAGTAAAATTAGATGTATAAAGTTTTATTGAACTTTTTAACCTCTTTTACCAACCTTCTAGGCACATTAGCAAATTTGCATAAAACTTAATTTTACCGCTTATGTGATTTTAATTTCAAAAATCAAAGAGACACAGTTGACATCAGTATGTAAAATGAGATTCAATAAGATGAAAATAATTTTTTGTGAATAATATCTTTTGACTTTTATTTACCATGGTTAAAAGTAAATAGGGTAATTAAAGGTAAAAATGATATTATAATTACCCTAACACATGTCCAAATTATATTGGATAAGTGTAATTCCACCAAAAACAATCTTAGGAATAAAATATGATCCTTTAGGTCCACTTGGATTAGATTATGACATTTATTATTATTTTATTTAATGAAAAGTTAAAAGTTTTGAATTCAATGTTTATTAACTAAACCTTTTTTAATATAGGGTTATACATAAGATAAATTTGACTATAAATATTCATTAGAAATATAAAAATATTTCCTACATAATGGAATTTTATTTATAATTTTTAGAGATTAAATAATATAATTTATTTATGACACAATGATGATGCAGTAATTACCTTATTAATTAAATATTAAAATACTTTATATATAAAATTTTAAAATAAACAGAATTTAAACGTTTTGATTACATAAACAAATTTTCAAGGTTAATATGAAATGTTAGGGTTGATTATATAAATTTTATTCTAAGTGATAAATTTGTTATGACTTTCACAAAAACAAAATACCAAATATTGTCTAAATTGACATAAATTATGTTTTAAAAAAATACAATATTATTGGTTGATATAATATTCCAAAAAACGAAGATTTAACTAAAGGGATTAGATAATATTATATATTTCATTAATTAACCACTTGAGGTTGTCTTGTATGTTTTTTGAATGTTTATTAACCATATAGTGTAAGAATACAAGAAGATTTGTTAAAAGTTAAATTATTTAACTAAGAGTTAAATCTAAAAGATATGGTTAAAATTGTTACATAAAATTGTATAAATACTATTAGTTGAAACGATTTATACCCATAACTACCCGAGGCTCTAAATAAATTAATTTTTATCCATTATAAATTTAATATGATTATATAATAAATTAATATTTTAATCTTTTTCTTAAAGTGACCCTCACCCCTCTTATAAAAGGGCACTTCCCCTTCCCTCAAAATCACACCTCCAAAGGCATTTGGCTCGGCCAAACCCTGACTAAATATCCTCCAAAATTCCCTCACATCAACCTAGAATCCTTAAATTGATCATAAATAATACATAATTAGCTCTTTTGATCAACTCAAAAGGAAACACCTGAAGAAGAGTTAATAACTTCACCACCCTCTTTCAAGTTCTTTTTTTCTTCAACTTCCTTTTTATTTGTTATTTCCATACCAAAATAATAACTCTGGTACCTCCTACATACTATGATGTTATTATAAATATATAAGAACCATATTCTCTATTCTATCCATCCTATAAATGAAAGAGTTACCATACGTGTGTACGTACGACTTACCATCTTCACGTCGTGGTGTAGTTTGTTATTCAAACACTTCATTATTTAGAGGGGTAAAATAATGAGTATAACTGATATAAATAATAAATATAAAATGATAATTATTCTATATATATGATATAACATCCAATTTTATATGATTCCCCCATCAATATAATGATATTGTCGCTCATGCGTACTTACGGATTACTGTCTCCACGACGCGATGAGAATCATTTCCACGTTCAACATTCAACGATGATTATAAAAATATATATTATTAATAAGTATGTAATATATGACATAATAATGATACTAGATATATATATATATATTTATATATGTATTTATGTATGTACTTATATATATCTTATTCACTTAATTCTGTTCAATACGATTTGAAAAAAAGAAACAACATTTAAGCGTATGTATGACCTACCATCTCCATAAACGGTACCATAAATTTCATATATCTACCTATTATAAATATTTATTTAAAAAATATATATGATAAATAAATATTGTTTTATATTCTGGAAGTATTTAAATCATGATCTAAGTGATTCAATCAAGAATAACTAGTTAAAACATGTATGATAAAGAAAGTGTTTATCACCTGAAATGTTAATTTAACATGGAAACATTATTAAATGGCTAGTATAAAGTTATAAATGAATCATGTATGAAATAATAAATATGAATATGATTCTTTTATAATTTAATGACATACTATGGTAATTATACATGATGTTAAATGTACCCTCAACCAAAGGAAAGTGCAAGGTAAGAGTTATTTCTTAAATCTCATTATTATCTGAAATTGTTTATGTGTAAGTATTTACTCGAAAATATTTATTATTGATACCCATATTTCATAAAATTGTTTTCAAAAGGAATATTTTAAGTTTTTATGTTAGGGTCAATTTAACTATATCATCATTTTAAATCCTTTAAAGAGTTATCTTTCAAAATCCTTTTAATTAATGTCCATGTTTTCCAAATGATTTTAAGGATTTATTTATATGGACATGAATGTTTTGAAATGATAATTCTTTTCAAATGTTTCAAAGTGGTATGGGACAGTTTGATTGAAAAATATATTTTAAAAATACTTTCTTTATAAATGTGTGACTTTTAAATGATTTCACAAAAGGGGATATTTCTCTCACAATGTTTTATAGATCATTTTCAACTATGTCAAAATCCTTTACTGGATAATATTATTGATTGAGATTGATTTATTATAATAGAATCTTCCATATTGTATTGAATGAGTTATGATATGTTTGACTGTGGATATTCTATCTTTATACAATTCATGGTTTACGGTTAATGTACTGACATTTCGTATGCTAGTTCAAATAAAATGTTTATGTTATGTTTCAACTTTTTCATATGAGGAATGCAGAGGACTTAGTAAGTGATGGGTGGAGACCGCTATAGCTCCTCGATGCATCGGTAGGTCTCATGAGACAAAATTGTGTCTTGGCACAAGGCCTTGAAAAAAATTAATTTTTAGTCTTGGCACAAGGCCTTGACTAGGTGGTAATGATGTCCGGCATTAGGCATTCCCTCATTATGAAATTAGTTATTACATGTGATTATTTGACTAGTAAAATATCCCAGTACATGTTTTTATGGTGATTTTTGATTTATTTTTTCCATATTATATTTAATATTATGTTTTAAAAGGTTGTTGTTTTTATTACACATCTTTATTTATAAGTTTATAGCTTCCGCTAAATTATTTATCCATACTGAGCATTTGAGATCACCCCTTTCTTATGTTTTATTTCCCTAGTATTCCAAAAAGTGTATTAAGATTAATATGCAAGGTTAAGATAAAGATAATATTGGATATCTCAAAGAACTATCTATGATGTATTTTATGTTTGAAATTTTAATGTAATGTTAATGTATGTAATCTATTTTCCAAGACTGCTAAACTGATCGGTCCTTTTGGAGTTTATTCCTTCTAATCATGCCAATGTATTAAAATAATTCCCTGGATCTGGGTAACTAGGGTCCGGGCATTACAGTTGGTATCAAAGTAATTTTAGAAAAAATCTTGGAAATAGATTTTGATAAACTCTGATTATAGAATATTACCCTAAGATAGACTTTGATGATTACTATTGAAGAACATTCTAGAATTTTGGTAATGTTGATATTTTGTGTATTTTTCCAAGAAATACATACCTATTTGGATATGAGCAAGTATAGGCAGTTCAGGGACAGATGTACCCAGGAGTGAATACTACGACAAGGAGTTTCGGGCTTCACCTAGGGTATCCTGGTACACGACAACGGGCCTTACTACACTCTTGGTTATGAATCTCTCAGTTGATATTCTTAGGATATTTCACATTTTCATTACAAGCCATTATAAATTATTTAGGAGTAAATACATCCTCAAAGAAAAAAATTATGATTATAGATTATATGCATAATCTTTTCAATTTACGTTAGGTATTTTAAAGGTTTTGAATTTTTCATTGTGATTTATAAACAAACTTAGTGTATGACATTGTTTAGAAATGGTACCTAGTAGAAGTAATGAGAATTATATCAATACACATGATCAAAAGATTATGAAGAATCATATCTTTCATGGTATTAATCCAACATTTAAAAGGGAAATAGTCTCCCATGTATTCTCATTATAAGATGAAATAGTATCATGTGTTAATAATATTAGTAAAGAATTCTCTAAGTAATATGAATTTGAAGGGAAGCAAGAGAAGAAATGGATGGAAGTGAGAAAAATTGATAAACGGAAGAGGGAAAAGAAGGATTTTCTGATATGTGATATTTGTGGAAAGAATCACCTTGTTAAATACTTGAATGGAATGGGAGTTTGTTATATGTGTGGAGAAAAAGAGCACCAAATATTTGATTGAAAGGGTAGGAAAAAGGTTTCTAATATACAATGCTTCATCTGCAAGGATTTGGGACACTACGTGAATCAATGTCCAAATCATCATAGTATACTCCAAATGTTGTTGTAGGATAATAATCAGGTTATGATATTACCGAAGTTAAAGAGGAATTATTAGATTTCTTATGTTGTTATTAAAGTATTGTTTCATTTGAGTATTGTATTAATGATTTACATGATCTAAGAATTATAGAGTATAAAAGGATTGTATTGCATTACTATTTCATTAAGGTCTTGAGATTGTGTAGAACCAAGAAAAGTGACTCAATAAAAGGTTAAATTTTTGGAAAATATATGGTTAATAGAACAATAAACCATAATATGGATCTGATACTGAGGTAATGATTTTGGAATAATATATGATTGATTTGGATAAATTATATTGGATATTATTGACTACCTTGAAACTGATTAATGATTTGTATATTCCATCATTGTTGGAGTTTACAAAATTTTTGGATAGAAGGAGTATATCCAGTATTCTATAAAGAATAAAGGAGAATGAATATAATAAATAAGGTTTTATGGTAAATAAGGGTGTTAACGTGTTTTAAAATAATACATGATGAAGGTATTGACATGTTATTACATGGAAAAAAGGTTCTTCATTGTGTTTACCTTCCTTAAAAATTTTGGACATTGAGTTTGGACAAAAGTATTTTTTATAAGTCTAAAGGATGGAATCGATTAAGTTTTAAATTGAATACTATTATTAAGGTTAAATAATTTCTTGAGATTATTTTTGGATTTTCATTAAAAGGACAACCCGAAAGTCAGGCAACAACCCGTCGCATCCGGAAAGGACGCAAGAATTGAACCATCCATTGAAGGGTGAAAAGGGTGGATCACCTACCACTGGCATATGTGATGTCCTAGTTTTTGTAATTTAGTTCTTTTTAAAATAGTCTGAAAAATGAATTATAAATTCATTATTTCTGTAACCCTATATGATTAGGATAAATTGAATATTTTTTAATTCTATTATCTTTTGGAGTGATAGATGATTGTGTGGTAGAAATTAGTTGATGCATGAAACTATACTTGTCAATTATATTTTTTTCATCTTATTCTATGTATAAATTAATTCTTAATCTTTAGGAAATGGATGTTAAAACGCAAAATGATTCATCCTAATACAATATGATTTTTTGAACTAACAATGTTTTAAATCATCACATATTGATGGCTTTGAGGCCCTCAATTTTACACTTTCTTGTGATTGATGACCTCAATCACTCCCTATAAATATTTTTTTCCTTCCAATTATGGGTCTCTAATTTCCACAAATGTTCTCCTAATCTAGATCATAATTTGGTGGGGACTTTTTCATTCCCTTTCCCTCTTATTAAGACTAAATATTATTAACCAAATTTTCAATGTGGGTTTTCCAAAAAGGTATTTTTCTATTTTTAAAATTTTATTTTCGAAGAAAAATTTCAAATTGAAAGGATGGGATTTATTGAAGTATAGAAGAATTTAACACCCCCAATATTTCATAGTACATTATCTCATTAAATTAATTCAATAACATTTAATACACGCAACACCGAGTTCGAGCACACCAGAACTTACCAAACTTGATGTTCAAAAAGAGGTTATGAATAGTATTAACTGCATTCTGAATCTTATATAATCTATATAATTTTAACATACATATTATGTGTTTTTTGACATAATATAAGAACAAATTTATTTTTTCAGATAAAATAAGTATTTTTAAAAAAATGAAACTTTACCGCCTTTTAATGGCGAACCCTTTTTAAAACCAAAATTTGAGATTTTTATCAACTTAATTTAATGAAATTAAATTCTTATTTAGAATAGGGACATAAAAATATATTTTGGATAAATCTTTGGTAATTTTCTTATAACTTTCATATTTTGGTGAATAGTGAAAAATAATATGTATTAATTGAAAAAAACTTTTTTAATAGAAATAATTTATAGTGTTAAATTATTAATTTGAATGTTTTTTATGTATAATAAGATTATATTTTTATAATTTAATACAACGTAGGTTGTTATAAGTAATTTATCATTTAAATTTGACATAAACACAAGTCAATCTTTTGATAGTTTTTAAATTTTTAAAAACCTGCTTTCTGGTTTAGACAATGGGAATTAATTTTAAATTAATAAATGAAACACATATGTATTTGATTTTATATAATAGAATTCATTTTTGAATTCAGAATATGAAAATTAATTTCGGGTTAATTTTTGGTATATTTCTAAAAACATTCAATTTTCGATGAATAGTGAAAAACACTGCGTTTTTATTTAAAACCGAATTTTTATTAAATAATTTATTTTATTTAAATTTATTTTAAGTCAAAATAGATATATAATACCTATATATGTTCAAATTAATTCATTTAAGTCATTTTATTATAAAATTAGATGTATAAAATTTTATTGAACTTTTTAATCTCTTTACCCACCTTCTATGCACGTTAGCAAATTTGTGTGAAACTTAATTCTACTGATTCTGTGAGTTGAATTTAAAAAATATGAGAGAGAAATTTTAAATCAGTAAGTAAAATGTGATTCAATAATATGAAAATAATGGTTGGTGAAAGGTAACTTTTGACTTTTATTTACCACAGTTAAAAGAAAATTGGGTAATTAAAGGTAAAAATGATATTATAATTACCCTAACACATGTCCTAATTCTATTGGGTAAGTGTAATTCGACCAGAAAAAACCTTTGGAATAAAATATGATGCTTTAGGTCAACAATGATTAGATTATGACATTTATTATTATTTTATTTAAAGAGGAGTTAACTGTGTTAAATTCAAAGTTTATTAACTAACCCATTTTTAATATAGGGTTATACATATGGTAAATTAGAATATAAATATTAATTAGAAATTTAAAAATATTTCCTACACAATGGTATTTTATTTATAATTTTTAGATATTTAGTAATTAAATTTATTTATGACAAAATGATGATGCAGTAAATACCTTATTAAAGAAATATTAAAATAGTTTATATTATAAATATTAAAATAAATCGAATTTAAATATTTTGATGCCATAAAATAATTTTATAGGTTAATATGACATTTTAGGGTTAATTAGAGAAAATTTATTCAAAGTGATAAGGTTGTTATATCTTTCACAAAAACAAAATACCAAATAGTGTCAAAATTGACATTAATCAATTTTTAAAACAAATACTATCTTATTGGTTGATATAATATTCCCCAAAATATAAGGTTCGGAAAAAGGGATAAAATAATATTATATATGTCATTAATGAACCACTTTAGGTTCCCTTGTATGTTTAGAGTAAGTCTATTAACCATATATTGTAATAATACAAGAAGACACGGTAAAAGTTAATCTTTTTAACTAAGAGTTAAATCTAAACGATAAGGTCAAAATAGAAACTTAAAATTGTATAAAACCTATTGGTTGAGAGTAGTTCGACCCATAAACTCCTAAGGATCTAAATAAACTCATTTTGAGTCATTATAAAACAAATATGATTGTATAATAAATAAATATTTTAATCTTTTCCTAAAGTTACGCTCACCCCTCTTGTAAAATGGAACTTCCCCTTCTCTTAGAATCACACCTCAAAACTATTTGGCTCGGCCAACCCCTGCACAAATATCCTCCCAAATTCCTTCAAATCCACCAAGAGTACTTACTTTGATTATAAATCCAACATAATGATCCCTTTTTATCAACTCAAAAGGAAACACCCAAAGAAGAGGTAATAATTCCACCACCCTATTTCAAGTTCTTTTCTTTTCCACTTCCTCTTTCATTGTTGTTTCCATAAAAATAATAATATCTTCAGTAATTCCTACATACTTTTATGTTATTATAAATATGGTACAACCATGTTTGTTATTATGATCATCCTATAAATGGAAAAGTCACCATATGTGCGTACGTACGGCTTACCATCTCCACGTCGTGGTGTAGTTTGTTATTCAAACACTTCATTATTTGGATGGGTATAATAATGAGTAAAAATAATATAAATAATAAATATAACATGTTAATGATTATTTATATATGATATACCATCCAATTACATAAAATTTCACCATCAATATAATGATATTATCGCTCGTCCGTACGTACAGATTACCGTCTCCACGACGTGATGAGAATCATTCCCACGTTCACCATTCAACGAAGGTTATAAAAATATATATTATTAATTATTATTTAATGTATGACATAATATATATATATATATATGTAGTTACATATATCTTATCACTTACTTCCGTTCAATACGATATAAAAACGGAAACAACGTTTATGCGTACGTACGACCTATCATCTCTATAAATGGTGCATTGATTTTCATATATATATATATACATATTATATATATTTATATTCTAAATATATATGATATATAAATAATTTTTTATATTTTTGAAGTATTTAAATCATGATCTATGTGATACGATCAAGAATAACAAGTTAAAACACGTACGATAAAGAAAGCGCTTATTACCCAAAATGTTAATTTAACATGGAAATAATTATTAAATCCCTATTATAAAGTTATCAATGAATCATGTATGATATAATAAATATTTATATGGTTCTGGTATAATTTATTAACATACTATGGTAATTATACAAGAGGTTAAATGTACCCACAACCAAAGGAAAGTTCAAGATAAGGATTATTTCCTCAATCTCATTATTATCCGAGATTGTTTATGTGTAAGTATTTACAAGGAAATATTTATCATTGATACACATATTTCATAAAAATGTTTTCAAGTGAAATATTTAAAGGTTTTATGTGAGGTTCTCTTTAACTAGATCATCATTTTAAATGTTTTAATGATTTATCTTTCTAAATCCTTTTAATTAATGTCCATGTTTTCAAAATGATTTTAAGGATTAATTTATATGGACATGAATGTTTTTAAATGATAATTATTTTCAAAAGTTTCAAAGTGGAATGGAAAACTTATATTCAAAAATATATTTTAAAATTATTTCCTTTATAAATGTTTGACTTTTAAGTGATTTCAAAAAAGGGATATTTCTCTCAAAAAGTTTTACTGATCATTTTCAACTATGCCAACATCCTTTACTGGATATTATTCTGGATTAAGATTGATTTATTATAATAAAATAATCCATATTGTTTTAAATGAGTTATGATATGTTTGACTTTGGATGTTATATCTTTATACCTTTCATGGTTTTTGGTTAATGTGTTGATATTTCGTATGCTAGTTTTAAAATGAATGTTTATGTTATGTTTCAACTTTTTTATATGAGGAATGAAGTGGACTTAGTAAGTGATGGGTGGAGCCCGCTATAGCTCCTCGATGCATCGGTAGGTCTTAGGAGACAAAATTGTGTCTTGGAACAAGGCCTGGGCAAAATATTTATTTTTAGTCTTGGAACAAGGCCTTGACTATGTGGTAATGATGTCCGACATTAGGCATTCCCTCATTAAGAAATTAGTTACTACATGTGATTATTCGACTAGTAGAATATCCATGTGAATGTTTATACGGTGATGTTTGATTTATTTTTTCCATATTCTGTTCAACATTATGTTTAAAACTGATTTTTTTATTAAACATATTGCCTTAAAAGTTTATAGCTTCTGCTAAATTATTTACCTTTACTAAGCATCTGAGGTCACCCCTTTTTATTTTTTATTTTCCCTGGATTCCCTGAAGTTTATTATTATTGATATGTAGTGTCAGGATATAGTGAATAATGGAGTTCTCAAAGAACTACCTATGATATATTATATGTTTTAAATTTTAATGTAAAGTTAATGTATGTAATATATTTTCCAGGACTGCTAAACTAATCAGTCCTTCATGACTTGATTCCATGTAATCATGACAATGTATTAAAATGTTGCACTAGATCTAGGTAACTGGGTTTGGGGCGTTACACGCAATAAAAAATTATGTTCTCTATTCTTTAATGAATAACTAGTGTACTTGTATCCACTTTTTTTAGGATCCACCTCAGTAGTTATGATGGAAAAATGTCTCCCCTTCTATCTTGGTGGTTATTGGTTGTCTCCAAAAACCCTTGTCATAGGGAATTGATATGAAAAGTTACATGATTCATTAAAGTTGATAAAATTAACAAAAATTTGTGGTTTTACTAGAGAATTCATTTCCTCCTTAACATTATTTGGTTTCCCCTATCACCACACATTGTCTCGGTACCCTTCCTTCCATTACCTTAATCATTTCTTCATTCCCTTTAGGCAGTTTCTGGGTTTCTTCTTTCTGTGCATTTAACAAGTGGGATGTTAGAATTTCGTGGAACCATTATATTTCATGATCAGAATACTATAATTAAACTCTAAATTATCCATTATTTCCTTATGATACTTTTGATATTTTTATATCTCTATCTCGACATTGAGGAAACATAAAAAAATTCCAAATATCTATCAAATTCATTGATCACTAGGGATTTTCAAAGACTAGGTTTTAGCCAATAAAAGAATAGTTGAACCTTGAATTTTGGGGTAATGAAAAAACTAAAGGTGTATCATGAAAGTCTTGTAAATATTTCCTCACACACACAATATATTTGTCACCATTTTTTTAGTGTAAAGAAATCCCTTTACATTTTAATATGGAGAATGCAATGAAAATATTTATCAAAAAATATTTTCTAAAATTCCTTGAACTCCATTGCATTGATAAATTCTTCAAGATTCCTATTCATGATAAATTTCTACCAATGATCAGCTACTCTCTCTATATGAGAAACAACTATAAGAACCTTATCTTGTTTGGAACATTGGAATATAGAGAATATCTTCTAAAAGTAATAGAACCATTGCTTCGTGATTAAGGGATCTGATGATCCATTTAATGTAGGATTCATTTGTCTCATTAATATCTCGATTACATCATGTACTATATTTGGGGTTTTGGATGACCCTCCTGATCCAAATTTCTATTCAGAACCTCTTACCATATTTCTCCTATTTTTGGTAATTCACAATAATAAATAGAAAACTAGGGGTGATTATTTTTAAACTATTAAAAACATAAAAGGGAATCTAATTATATTGGTGGGATAACTTATAAATTACATTTACTTCCTTAACATATGAAATTTTTTGCTTCAATCTATGTTTTCCATGATCTATTTCCTAACATGTATTCATATAGGAATTTTTTTGTTCCCTTTATATGGTTTATAATTATATTATTAATTATAAAATTGAATACCCTTAAGAGATTCAATCATGGTGCATAGTAATGCATGTTTCTGCCTTCCAGGTTACCCCGAGTTAGGCCCAGAACACCTTATCAAAGTTGTTACTCATAGGTACATATGTTCCAGAACCATATCCACTTTTAGAATCCATACAAGGATGTATTTTCTTGATAAAATAATTACACTATACTGAAAAAAAAATTAGGTATTTTTTATACACTTAGTATTATCCCTAAGGCTTTCTCTAATGTTTTCTAATCCTAATACCAATATAACTCAACTTTTCCTATAATACCAACTATAACAACCATAATATTTATTTCAAATTAATACATGATTTATTACATAATAATAAACTTAATAAAACTTTCATAATCAAGATGTCCCATGTATTTGGTAATTTGGTACATTAAATTATAACATTAAATAGGGAATTTAACATATTTATTTAACATGATCAAAATACACCTTTAAATATAAAACTAAATGGGATAACCTAGGGACATACATAAGAAATGGGTTGTCTACAAAGACCAGTAAGTTATTAAACATGGAATGTGTTATACATGTCAGGATATTGGAATTTTAATTTAGAATAAAATAGTATGAATCTTATATATAAACAAAGAGACATAATATAAAATGATAATCATAACATGGGAAATGTGGTAATAAATTAAAACACATAATCACAAACACAGGTCAAGGATAAACCATCCAAGACATCATGGTAGAAAAAGTATCATAAATGAATAAGGATCACTCTATATGAAACCATGAAGTATCATGGTACGAAACATTCCCCCGTACATTAGAGCACTATCTAGGTGCACCCATCATATTCATTTCATTAGAATTATTAAGTGTGCCACATAAATCACACAACATGGATACATTCATCATCATAGTTTACAAAAGGATCATAGAATTTAGAATAAATACATATAAGTCCTCAATAATTATGTATATGTTTATAAAGATGAATAACCTTGATAGAAAAATGGTAATGGTATTCACTGCATAATTTTTTGGTGTAGAAAATAACGGTGAAACTTCAGCAGCAAAACAGAGTTACTTATAAATTCATAAAAGGGATTGATAAGAGATACAAGGGTCTCGTCAATCATAAATTAATCAGATAGTAAGGGCGATATTTAATGAAATATCCCATCATCAGTAAATGAAGATAAAATACATATGGAAAAGAACATACTTGAATAAAGATATTGGAAAATATCCCTTATGAAATTTTGGCATGGTAACGAGTGTACAAAAATGTTCATGGGAGGATTAATGAGAGTGAAAATGGGGTTATAATAATTTATCAATTAAATTTAAAATAATTTTAATGTGGAAGAACATATCTCACTAAAGGAAAATTTATTTTAATAGACATAACATAAAAGGATCTCTTCAATGGATATTAAAAGAGAAAAATCCTTTATAGAATTTCAGCACAGTAACAACATATGTGGAGGTCAAAATGAGATAGAATAAATGATACCTAATTCATATAAAATATATCATATAGTAGGGTATTTTTATAAATAAATTACATCATAGAAAGTTTCAATTATGAATAAAAATTCCAAAGAAGGTTCTTGAATTGAAAGGATATAAAGGTCTCTTACTTGATATTGTGACTCAAAAAGATTTTGAGAGGCTTAGTGAGAGATTGGGGTACCTTGAGAGGACTCTATAGATTGGAGGGAAGGTAGTGTACATGATCTAAGTAGTTTTAGTGAATATAAATATGATATTGGGTTGGTTCATTAAGGAAAAGAGGGGGATTTCCTTTTTATTTAGGTTTTGCACTATATATCATAAAATATCCAAAACCACAAACCATACAATGGTTTTTTCTCATGGTTTCTTCCAAATGGGAGTGGATTTTATTATTTCATAACTCCAAGGGACAAAATTATTAAAATAATTCTCTTACTTATGTGGAGGTGAGTCACACTCTAAAAGAAATGGTTTTAAAACCATAAAATATATTATAGTTTTTGGAGGATTCATAAGGGATTTAGAAAATAAACAAAATAAATATAAAGCCAAATTATTTTAAAGTGAAAAAATTTTATTTTTTAATTTTTCCCATTTATAGTAATCATTACATCACTTTTCGATAATCATGTTGTCATAAAACAAAAATTATATTTATAAAATGTTTGATTTTTACCCGAATATTCAATTGTCTCAGAAAACTTTGAAAAATTCAAAATTGGATAATTTTGAAATTATTATTCCAAAAATAATATTCATTTTATATTAATAATTTTTAAAATTTTTAATTTTCACTTCTAAAATAATAACCAATATTTATTGAAAATTGAGGTTTTTTGTCAATAACAGTTTTCAAACCGTTATAAATATTACATTTGACTTTATATATATTATATTATCAATTATATATGGTAATAATTATTAATTAATATTAAAATATTATTTATTTTAAATAATAAATTAATTCTTAACTTCATTAATTGAATTTGAAAATTAACTGAAATTATTATATGTGATTTCTTGTAACAAAACAAAAATAATTTCTAATTTAAAAATAATAGGATGAAAATATATTCACAATTAAATAAAAAATGTACGTATTCGCATTTATGAAATCTTGATACATATACCATTAATTAAATAGTAAACTCTATAAGATTATGGGGCGTGATGGTGGGACTTTCATGTGGAAGTTTAGAAAATATTTTTTGGGTCGTAATCTCGATGAGTTTGAACTTCTCCTATAAATAGTTTCACTTATACCTATGTTGTTGGCTATCTTCTTAGGATTGGTTAAGGTAAAATCCCAAAAATTGTTTTCTCCCTTGGAATCTCGGATTAATGGGATTCATATGGTACGATCCTAATAGTTTTTGTCATCACTTCCTTTGTCTATGCCAATAGAATTTGTTAAAACCCTGTATTTATACTAATCATGTGATTACTATTCAATGGTTATATTATCGAAGTTAAATATTCTTATAGGTATTTTAAATACAATTGGATATAGTAAAATAAAATAAGTTCTGGTGTTTTCTATAACTATACATAATAAGACACTTAATTAAATAAAAAGTGGAATTTTATTTATAACAGTTTGGGTTATAACAATTCCAATGGCTGGGTGAAAACTATCATAATAATATTTTTAAATTTTTTTACTTAACATTTAAGCTCAGAGTTTTATGTAAATAAAAATATCAAAAAATTAAATTAATTGTGAAAAAAAATTACAAAATTTTAAGTAGTTATAGGTATAGTAACTTCAAATAATGTGTTTTATTAAATCTTTAAGATTTTTTTTGATTTAAAATAAATGATATCAAGGGTAAAAGGTTATTTTTATCATAAAATGTTCCATGTGAAATCTAAAAATCATTTTACCTCTAACATGACATCCATGGATGTCATATAAGCTTTATTGGGGATATAATCTGATGATACCATCCTTATTTTTTCTCTGAATGCTTTATGGTTATGATGACTAGATATTTATGAAACTGATTAATTTTAAATGGGTTATGCTATGTTCAAATGATTAAATTTTTATGAAACCTATTTATTTTTCATGTGTTATTCTTTGATTTAAAGATGAAATTTATATGAATCATGTTTCTTATCCATGGGTTATGCCATGATGGAATGTTTATGAAACCTATTTCTTTTCATGGGTTCTAACATGATAAATGTTTTATGTTATTATGGCACACATTTTTATGACATTCATTATGTGATTGTTGGGAGATATATCTCCCTCAAATGCATTGGGTAATGATTGATATCTCATGATATAAATATGAATTGAATAGAAAATGAACCCAATTCGGTATGGTATTTTATCCACTATGATAATCTTAGGAGTGAACCTTGACCACTATTATGGTTTTGTTGGTGAATCACGTCCACTATTATAACCTTGTAAATAATCCTTGTATATATAGTAAATGATTATATATACTTATTTTTATACAAAAAAATCCATGTCTTGTGCCTATATTATTCTCTCATGGATCATTCATTTGATTCTTTTGTGATTCATATCTTGTTAACTAGTAATATTTATTCCATGACTCAATTTTATGGTCCTTGATATTCTAGTTATGGTTTTCAAATGTTATTATCTTTTTCTCAAACCCTTATTATCATTTTATGCTTAAGTGATCATTGATATTTCCCTTATTTATCCTTACTAAGCATCTAATCTCACCCTTTCTTATGTTTCCTTTCCCAATAGAATGAAGAATGTTTTTATGTATGATATGTCTAAAAATGGTTCTAGTTATGTATAAATAAGTGGGATGTTATGTAGATATATTATGAACTAGTTGTTCATATTTCCATGTTTCCTAACTAACTATACTTATACAATTTTAGAATTGATCATTTTATAATGTAATTAATATTCATCCATTAAAATTGTGATATCTATGTTTGAAGAGTATGGTTCATTATAGTTTGTATTAGAGCAAGGTTTAGTTAATCCTTTAGAAAATAGTATGTGAAAACTATAGTTAGAACCGTAATGATATGTCTAAGTATAGGAAAATATCACAGAATTTTGGTTAAGTGTAGAAAATGTGGTTTCTGATAAATTACATGCTTGTCTATATTCTAAAAGTGGTTTTGCTTCTAGAACAGTTGTACCTATATGTAATAACTCTAAAAAAGGAATATTAAGCAAGACTTTATCATCGCCTTTTGTATGATAACGAGCGTTGTTTTACACGTAGTTTGGCTCTACATGGAGATATGTTTTGGAAATTCATAAAGTTTTTATGAACCATCATGAAGGATTTGAATAATGAACATGAATGATCTATGTTAAGCCTATGGTGTTATATATTGAAGATAAATTTTAATGATTTAAACATAATTAAAATAATTTTTATGATTATGTGGTTCCCTAATATGATTATTATTGCTTACAATATGATTTTTTGTTTTAGTTAATATAGAAAATCCAAAGGAACCATGTTAATGTTCACTGTGATGGAAAATGAAAAGATTTTTCCCCTGAGAAACCAAATGTTATGGGGGCAGGAATAAAAATCTCATTGTTATGCTCAAAAAACATTCTTAGTATTTGAATCATTATGAACATAAAAAAATAAAAGAATGGAATAATTTTTTGTTGGTTCTTTCGTGAGGAAAGATCCACATTAATTTAGTGGTTAGTATAATATAATAGTTTTTGAGAAATGGATCAGTACCACTGAAAAGATATTTTCGATTATACAATGTTTGGAGCATGAAAAATTTATGTTTTATATCTATCATTTATAAGGTGAATAGGATCAATTGTGGAATAATATCAATAATAATAATCAACAAAATGAAATTGAATCAATGGAATAGGATAAGATTAAGAAATTATTTTTCAATAAGTAATTTCATCATATTATTCACATAAAAAGTGATAATTAATTCATTGAGATAAGGTAAAAGAATGATCAACCCATTGGTACTTATGACGTGAATTTTAGAAGACTTTTGAGGTACAATTTGAGTGTTATCATCCAATATAAAATTAATATCAATTGATTCTTTAGTTCCTTAGAACCAATTATCTGAAAGGTATTTACAATAAGGTAACTTATTATATATGAATAAAATTTTCTATATTATAACTAGGTTGAAATAGATATTGTAATTACTAATCAATATCTTGGTTTTGATAATAAAATAAATATATAATTCAAAGGTAACTATAAAAACCAAGGATAAAAGAATATAATCTTTTTTTCATGTAAAATGTGTGGAAGGAAACATGGAGGAAATTATCTTAAGGGGACTATTAAATGTTTTAAGTGTGTAAATGAGGTTCATCAAGTAATAAATTTCCCATGTGATTATAAGGATTTATCCAATAATGTGAATGGATAAAAATATTCATAGAATACACCACCCATACTCCAATGTTTCAAATGAAAGGTGAATGGAAATTATGCTAAATATGTACCAAATGAAATGTTTTATGAAAATTATTAACATCAGCAACCTCTTAAGAAAAGAGAGAAAAGGAAGTATCATATGATCACTATTTTTGATTAGGTGTGAGATAATAAAGTGGTGAAAGGTACACTCACCTCCCCCTCTAGAGCTAATAATTCCATATTTAACTCTAATTCAACCCATAATTTTTTACTTGATGAATTTTCAAAGGGTATAAAAATTACACCCCAAAGATTATATACTTAATTATCATTGAAAACACCTAACAGAATAATGATCAAATCTCAATACTATGATTCTTCTCTAGTTGAATTTTATGGGAAATTTCATCCTATAAATCTTTTTATTCTCCCTATAGTTGCATTTCATTTTATCTTAGAAAATGATTGTTTTTGTATATTGAAATCCCACATCAATTAGAAAGGAATAAAAGTTGAATTTAATATTCCAAAACAACATATGATCATCTATTAGGGTTATGATAGATATGTACTTCTGATCGAGATCACAATAATTGTATGGGTCTTCATTCCCATTAAAAGGGGTTTTTAACTTACATTGTTGGGGAAAAATTAAAAATTAATAATATTTCTATTGTTTAAGAGTTTATTGATCTTATTTAGAAAGAGTTTCCAAGTCTTCCACATAAATTTGATTTTTATTTCTTAATTGAACTTATACATGGTGATACATCTATTTTAAAAACTACCTATCGAATGGCCCTAATTGTGTTATAGTAATTTTAGAAGTATCTTTAGGAGAATTCTGAAAATAGATTCATTCATCCAAGTGTGTCACTTTAGGGTGCACCTATTATAATTTTTTAATAAATATAAATTAATGAGTCTCTATATTGATTATCAAGAGTCAAAAAATATCACAACCAATAACAAGTATCATATATCTTATATTAGTGACTTTTTTTATTAGCTATATGGAGCTCAATACTTTTTTGGGATTGACTTTAATTTAGTAAATCAATAATTGAGGGTTAAGAAAGAGGATATACCTATGAAAACATTACTAGGTATGGACACTATGAATTTATAGTTATTATATTTGGTTTTAATAATACTCATGATATCTTCATGGATATAATAAATAGTTTCTTTAGAGATTACCTCAACTAGTTCATGGTAGCATTTATATATGACATTGGTATCTATTCAGCTTTCATGGAAAATTAGGAATACCACCTAAGGATTGTACTAAATAACCTATGGAAGGATAAAATGTATGGAAAATGTGAAAATTATGTATTTTGGATAAACGAGGTTACCTTTTTGGGTCATATAATCTCTAGATATGTTATATTAGTGAATCCAACAAAGATGGGAGTTACTAAATGTTGGCCCAGAATAACCACTGTGACTGAGATCAATTGTTTTCTTGGTTGGTTGGATATTAGCAATGGTTTATTGAGAATTTCAAAAAATGATCTAATCCACTTGTTAAGATAAATTAGATGGTATCCATGTTCTTTTGGATAAATGATTATGAGGGAATTTTAAATGAGTTATATAGAAGGTTTGTCAGCAAACATGTCCTTACATTACGCTATAGTGGATAATGGTTTTTAATCTATTTTGATTCATCCAGGAAATGATAATTATGTTTTATCATGTATAATTACATGGTTATAGCCTATAACTCATGAAAATTGATGGTTTATAAGGAACATTACCAAAACCCAATTTAGAGTTAGTAGTGGTAATTATTTCATTAAATATATGGAGGCATTATCTTTATAGGGAAAAGTGTGATATATATACTAATCACAAAATTTTAAAGTATATATTCCCATAAATGGATTTAAACCTATATAAAAAAATATGGTTATATATGATAAATGATCAAGGATTCTTAATAAAATTCCACATTAGGAAATCGAAAAAGGTTGTAAATACTTTGATTCAAAATGACCATACTAGCTTATCAATTATAAGGATCACAAAATATCTAATATTTATAGGTTCATAATGGATGTATCTAAAAATACTAAATTAAGGGGAGAGATATTATCTTTCTAAAATGAGTGTTTAAAAATATATAATAATAATTATTAAAGAGGCACAAAATGATGATGTGGAGCTGTAGATGAAGGTGATAAATGTACATGAGTTAAATCTAGATTTTGATGGAGTAATAAGGTTCTTGAATTGAGTTTGTGTCGCCTAAATACCAGTTTTGAAGAAGGATATATTAGACAAGTCTTTTATTTTATCATTATCTATTCATCCTAGAAGTACAATGATGTATAGAGATTTGAAATAGTGTTTCTGGTGGGGTGGAATGAAGAGGTATATTATAGGGTTTTTATCCTTATTCTTGTTATATCAGTAAGTTAATGCTAAGATCCAAAACTATAAGGGTGTGTTTTAACCATTACCCATAACATAATGAAAATGGGAAAACATCACCATGTATTTTATCATTGGACACCCCAAAACAACTAAATAAAATAATTTTATATGGTTTGTAGTCAATTACCATAAATATTTAGTACACTTCATCACTATCAGAGAATATATATCTACTGATCAGATCTCTAGAATATACATTAAATATGTGTTGAGGTTTCATGGAGGACCACATACCAATATACCTGATCGGTATTTGAGGTTTACATCAATGTTTTGGAAAATTCTTCAGTAAGATCATGAAAAAGTGTCCAGTTTTAGAACTACTTTTCATCCTCAGAAATATGTTCAGTCTGAGAGAGTAATTCAAACCCTATGGAATATTTTGAGATCCTATTATATGGATTTCAATGGAGGTTGGGACTAACACAACCCTCTGATTGTGTTTTCATACAATAATAGCTTTCATTCGGTCATTCAGATGCCTCTTTATAAATCCCTCCATGATAATAAGTGTAAAACTCCAATATACTAAGATGATGTTGAAGATAGAACATTATTAGGACATTCTCTAGATGAATAAATGGAATATAATCTTATATCTATTCAATAACACATAAGTGTAGCATATAGTTAGTGGAAAATTTATTCTTACAATCATCGGTGTGATCTAGAATATAGAGTTGAGGATAAAGTTTTTCTAATAATTTCATCATAAAATATGGTAATTAGATTTGGAAATACGGGAAATTTAATATTATTCCCTTTTAAATTCATGAACGTATCAGGATAGTATCTTATAAATTAAAACATCCATTAATCCTCTCTCAAATCAATAATGTGTTCCATGTATCTCCCATAAAGAAGTGCATACCTAATCCTTGACATGTACTAAATGTAGAGGCCATGACAAGGAAGAAAGATCTTTCTTAAAAAGAAAATATTGGTAGATATTCTATATCATTGATGTAATGTACTACTAAACAATACCACTCACCTGGTCAATGTTTTTTTTTTGTGAAACCACTAACTTAAGGAAGCTTCATGGGGACCTAACGATGCGATGAAGTAGAATTATCCTCATTTATTTATGTTAGAGTAAAAAAAATTATAGATGAAATTCATTTTAATTTTTCTCAGAATGTAACAACATGATATTTCATGAAATATATTTTCAAATATATTTAATTTCTTTAATAGCTTATGTTATAACTAACACTAAGTGTTATCAAACCACAATATATTATTTATATTATTATTTTTACTTGACTATTATAGGATATAGATCAAACATTTAGTAATGGATAGTAATAACCAAATTTTAAAAATTAATTATAATGATTTTAGATGATTAAAATTTATTTATGAATAAGTAAGTAGTTTTTATTAAGTCATTATTTGCATCAAAATTTATTTTTTATCAAACAAAATGTTTTTATTTATGTTTTGTTAATAAATAAAAAAATTATTTTTTACACTTTTCAAAAATTTATTTAGAAAAATAATCTTTATTTTTGGAATTAATGTGTCAAATTTATCGTAGGGTGAATTTTTAGGATTTTTCTGAAATGTTGTAATTTTTTTATGAATTATGAAAAATACTTTTTTTTTATTTAAAAATGCCTTTCCATTTAAAAAATATATAATGTTATTCTTTAAATCATATTAAAAATAAAATTTGTTCAATTATAATATAATTTATCCAATTTATGTAATTTAAATCAAATGCATATTGATTTTAAATATTAAAAGTTTCCACACTTATGAGAATTTTCTCTTTAAAAAATTGTTTTTCCTCCGCATCTATGAGTTTAATTTTGATTTAAAATTTTACAATTATATGGATGAGATTTTTAAAAATGGATTCAATATTTGGTATTATAAAGATTAATATTTTTTAATAATTTCAACTTAATTTTTAGTTAAAAAGAATATTAAAAACTGTAAAAATTAATTATTATGGTTAAGGTTAAAACATGTTTTTTGGGGTTTAAACTAAAATGAAATGGGGAAAATGACATATAAACATGTATAAATACCATTTTATATAAATATTTAGACTTTATATAATCTATTTATTATTAATGATCCATTTTTTATCCTTGTGGCATGTTTAAAATGTGGGTACACATTTTTATTTTAAAAAATACCAAGTGTGTCCACCTAGACATTTTATAAAGGCCACCCCTCTACTCTCTTATAAACTGTTCCAAAACCCTATGACATGGCCATTACCTGACCAAATATATTCATAAATTCACTATTAACATCCAATTTTCCTTATTTTTATTAGTAAACCCTTCGAATAAGTCTTTGGGTGTTAACCTAAGGATGTCTGAAAAGTTGGTAATGTTCTTAACCGAGCATTTTTACTTTATATCATATTGTGCCTCCATAAAATACAATTAAAATATTATTATATGAAAACATAATTATCTAAAATATAATTTTATATCATTATTTTTATGTAATAACCTATATCTGACTCCCCTTCCATTGAATGGGAAACGAAACCACTAATCCTGTGTACAACAGACTACCACCTCGAGAACCAATGTAATTTGTTTTCCACCACCCACTATCACAAGTGGATATAATAATCTATCTAAAGTATATATATGTTATTAATAACCGAATTATACTTCTTAAATTATAATATATTATATAACTTCTTATTCTCCATTCTTTGGGAATACGATAACGTCGATAATGTGTATAACGTACTATCGCCTTGCGAAGCGATGCGATTCAATTTTCACTTATGCTTTACATAAAAGGAAATGAAGATAAATTTAATGATTTTTTATATTATATAAAATGATTCTATAAAAGTTATATTTTATTTATGTTCCTTTGATTCCATATATAGAGAAAATGGAAATAGTGTTTATGCCTAAGTACGTCCTACCACCTCCATGAATGGTGTAATTTATTTTTTATCTCTGTCAATAATGGATTATTATAAATACATATATTGTGGATATATATTATAGTTATATTTATTTTAAAATTAAAGAGATTATGTAACAATCATTAATATAAGACAAATGAAACTACTAAAGAAAGACATACATGAAAAAAAAAGAAATTGTTACCTAGAACAAGATTTTAACATAGAGTTGTTAATAAACGTGTAGTAAAACGTTTTAGGTAAATCATATAGGGAATTATTCAATTTATTATTGTTTTTAAATAGATATATAATATAAAATTATTTATAATACATGATCTTTGAACGTGTGTGGAGGAATATAATACTTACAGTAAGATATTTTTTTTTCACTTTCATTTCTATGGGACACATACCTTATATACCACTTGTTTCTTTGTGTGGAGTATATACATATCTTGAATGTATTTTATAGTTAGTATCATGAAATTATGTGATATATATATATAGAATGTTCTTTATTTCATGGGTCTTACAATTAGAAAGATTCCAAAGTTGTAGAGGTTTTATGTTACAATTTCATTATTTATAGGGGTTGTCAACTATTAAGCTGCGATGAAGAAATATTATTATATATCTCTGAAGGAACTTATTAATTTTAGTATCCTATATTTATTTCATGAAAATAAATATGTTTATTTAATTTTCCTTTCTTTATGTATTTTTTTTCCAAAATAATGTTTTAAAAATTCAAATTTGTTTCTCTCTTTGGTTGAAAATCTCTTTTCTTCTATGTTCATATTTTCTATCCTAAAATGATTTTTTAAAGAACTTTTTACCCATGAATGAATTTATATGGAATATTTTCAATATGTTATTGTTTTGAAATTTTCTAAATGAGGTAGTTTTGACTTCTTAATGAAAATGTTGAAGTAATATTTGTTTTTAAATCATACAACATGAATTATATTTTCTACTATCATTTCGGCTAAATGATTTAATGCTTAATTTAATGATTGAAAGTTGATTTTGATATAAAATTATTTCCTTAATTTTTTTTAATATTTCATATTTGAAATAATTAATTTCAAGTTTATAGTTTTCTTTTCATCAAGAAATGTTCCAACTGATAATTAAAAATTATTTTTCATAGAAGATGAAATCCTACAATTTGACATAATATTTACTAGGGATATTAGAAAATGATACTATACTTATTCTTTCAATGGATGGTTTACTGTTATAGTAAAAAAATGTTTATGAAACTTTTTCCTTTTCCACATGTAATGATATAATGATAAGAAGAAATGTTTATAATTTTTTTTATTTTATACGGGTTATGATATGACGAAAAGATGAAATATTTATGAAACCTATCTATGTTACATAGGTTGTTCCATGATAAAGCATTTGTGAACCCCATTAATTTAAAATAGTTCTAATATGATAAATGGTTTATGATTTTTTGGCACAAATATGTATGATTTTCATTTTTTGATGGGCAGAGACTATATCTATCTCTAATACATTGGGTAAATATTGATGTCTTATGAGATAAAAAGGAATGGAATTGAGAGTAAACCTAGTTTGGGAAGGTATTTTGTCTAATATGATACTCCGGGTATTTGACCTTGAATACTATCATATTTTATGTATTGAACACATTCTATTATGCTAGACTCAACAATGAGCCTTAACTACTAAGTGAATAATTGTCTTTGATTATGTGTATGCCAAAAGTCCATGTATTATGTCTATGTTATTATCTCATGACTCATGTTCTTTGATTCCATTTTGATTCACATATTATGAATACCAAGCATTATTTTATGACTTGTTATGATATTTTATATGTACGTTATGATTTAAAAATGATATTTTAATGTTGTCATACCCTTATTCTTCTTTTATGAAAATGTGACCATTGATATCTAGCTTGTTTATCCTTACTAAGAATCAAGGATCACCCTTTACTATGATTTCTTTCCCTTGGGTATGAATATAGGTTATATGTATGATATTTCTAAGAAGGTTTATAGTCATTAAGAACTAAGTGGAAGACATTATACAACTTTTATAAACAAAGTTATTTATGTTTCCATGTTTCCAATGGCACTTGACCGATATGATTGTCGAATAGGTCATTTTGTTGTCTAATGAATATTCAAATATTTAGATTTGATATCTATGTATGAAAATTAGACATCGTTATACAAGTCAAGAATAGAAAAAACTAGGATAAATTGACTCTATAGAGTGGGTTGATTTTAAGATATTATTTATTAATAAGTAAATTCATCGTATTAATTATATGTAAATGGAGAAATAATTCATTGAGATAAAGAATAAGGATAATGAATCCATTATAATCGATGAGTAAGATTTTAAATGACTTGTGAGGTATGATTCTTGTATTATAATCCATCCTGAATGTTAGATTGATCGATTCTTAAATGGATTGAAACCAATTATATGAATGAAGTTATCTATAAGAGGATTTTGTAGCTATGAATAAATCATTTTGTGTCATATCAAGGTGGAGATAGAGATTGGATTTTCCCATCAATATCATGGTTTTCTTAAGAAAAAGAAAGATTAAATTTGATGGAAATTATAAAAACCATGGAGAGAAGAAAATATGTTTTCCTTTATGCTCAAAATAAAGAAGGAATCATAGAGTAAATTTTCATAAGGGGACTGGTAAAGGAAATAATTTTGGAAGGGAATGTCATCATGAAATAGAGTTCTGAAGATAAGGGAATAATATGTTCCCTAATGAAGAATAAAAACCATCACTAAATGTACCACCCACACACAATTGTTTTACATAAAAAGAGTATAGAAATTATACTAACCAGTTCTCAAATACTAATGTTAATGAATATGATATATTTTTGTAACTATGAATTCCTCTAAAAATGGGAAATCTCAACCAATCCCTATTTTTTATTTGGGGTACAATAACAAAGTTGTTAATGCTTCACCTACCATCTACTTTAAAATTGATAATGTCATATTTATTTTTGGATATACACACTCTTTTATATTTGAGTAATTTTTTAAGGGTATCAGAATACAACCTTTATTAATAGTTGTTGAATTAGTAATGAAATTACATAATTGTATGATGATCATATATTAATTATATGACTCTTCTAGAATTAAATTTTATGGGAATATGCTTCCTTTAAATCTCATTATTTTACCACTAGTAAAATTTGATGTTATTTTGGGAATGGATTGGATATCTTTAAATAAATCCCACATCAATTAAAAATAAAGGGAAGTCGTGTTTTATATTCTGAAATAACATATGATCATCTATTAGGAAAATGATAAATATAAACATCTAATGTAAATTTCACCTATTATATGTGTCATTATTCTTATTCAAAAATAGAATTCATCTCAGATGGTTGGTAAAAAACACATTGTTGAAGATGTGATTATTTTGAAATATTTTATTGATGTATTTCTAGCATTCTTGTATAGTCTTCTAGTAAATAATGTTGTTTAGTTTTCAATAGAAACTCATACCTACTGACAAACCTATTTCAAATACTTAATATATAATGGCCCGAATTGAGTTGGATGTATTGAAAAAGAAACTCTTAGAGAATCTTGATATGGGATTCATTTAGATAAGGGAATCACCAAGGGTGATCCTATTATTTTTATTAAGAAGAAGGATACATCATTGAAACTCTGCACTGATTATCTTGGAAATAAAATAATGACAATCAAGAATCAGTATCCTCTCACTACTATAAAAGTGTTAATTAACAACACCAATATTTATCAACATAGGAAAAACTCACTGGTAAAGGTCACCTTTATCTACGGTTTCATTTACCATTGATAAAAGTAACCTTTAATCAGCACTTTATCTTCAGTGATGATAAAGGGTACCCATTATCAACACTCTTTCAGTGTAGATAAAGGTCCAGAATAAAATGAAATAGTTAAAAGAATAAAAAATAATGATTAAAAATTTTATTATTTAAATAATTATCGATAAAATATAATAAATTGAATGTACATATATATAAACTATTAAATAATAATAAACACTATATATTAAATATATACATATATAATGAATAAGATGAAATAATTAAAAAAATTAAAATAAAAATTAGTAAATTAAGAAAAATATTGAACATTTTATTAATTAAATAATTGTTCATAAAAAAGAAGAAATTTAATATACGTATATATATTATAAATATTAAAAAACATTATATATTAAATATAGATATATAAAATGGATAAATTGTAATAATTAAAAAAAGTTAAAATTAATAAATTATAATAATTAAATAAAAAAATTAATAAATTAATAAATTATTAAATTATTTAAAAATTTATTAATTAAACAATTATTAATAAAAAAAGAATAAGTATAATATATATATATATATTAATTATAAATTTTAATAAATAATATATATTAAATATAAATATATAGAAAATGAATAAAATGTAATCATTAAAATTATATTAATGGTATATTCATTTTTAATGTTATTTTCTTTTTTAATTTAACATATATCAAATGTCGTGTATTGCATTGAGTTCTCATAAATATATGTAATTAATGAATTTTTATATACAACGCACACAATAAAATATTTATGCAATTAATGAAATCTAATATAGAAACACATGCACCAAATATTTATGTAATTTATTCAAATTTTATTATATTATAGAATTTCATTATAACATGATACATTTAATATATTATATTTTAAATCAGTCGATTTTATTTATTTATTTTTAATATTATTATAGTTAGTTATTATTTATTTCTTTTAATTTATTTTTTTCATTTATTATTTTATTTTTGAATTTAATCATTTTCTATTTTTTTATTTATTTGTATTTATTTACAATGTTGTATTATTTCAATATGTATTCATATTTACTTCAATATATATATATTTCTAATTAGTTAAATTAAAGTAATAAAACTAATCCATTTTCACTGTTTTTAAAGTGTACTCATTTTTAATTATTCAATTTCACTCATTTTTAAAATGCCTGTATTTAAGATTATATAATAATTAATAATGTTAACAATATATATATGTTAATATTTTTAAATAAATATATTTATAAATGTATATTTACTATTTTTATAAATTTATAAAATTATAATTTTAATAAATAAATAAGTATTATTTTTTGAAAAATATTTTTATTGTTATAAATAAAAAATAATAAATTTATAATAAATTTATTTAAATTATTAATATACTATATATATATAAGTTGAGGTTTAAGACTCGGTTAATTAGACAAGAGAAGGCAACTTTACAATGAAAATCAAGAATCATACATTGAAGAGATGTACTCAGGGATACTCAAACTCAAGACCTCATCGATACCCACAGGGGAAGCTTCCACTAAGATGCACTCTATGGGATAGATATATTATTTTTTAAAATTATTATTCACGTATTTATAAATAAATAATTATATATTTAAATATTTATAAAATTTAATAAATATATTAAATTAATGAATATATTTTTATTTAAATTTATTTATTAAATATAATTATATAATTATATAATTATATAATTATATATATTTAAATAAATATCTATATTATTATAAAATTTTAATAAATATATTTAATTAATGAATATATATACTATGTTTATATTTATATATATTTATTAAATATATATAATTATATAACTATATATAATTATATAAATATATTTATAATTATAAATAAATAATTATAAATATATTTATAAATTTTTATTTACTATATTTATAAAATTATATATTTATAATTATAAATAAGAAATAATTTTTTAAAGAAGGTATTAATGTAATTATAAATAAATAATTAAATATTTAATTAATTATAAAATAATTATAAAAATATATATAATTATATAAATATATTTTTAAAAAATAATTATATTTATAATTATAAATCCTTTATTAACAAAAAATTTTAACGATGATAAAGGTTCCTTTTATCATTACTTTTCTAATACTGATAAAGATGCCTTTTATTAGCACATATCAATTTAGTGCTGATAAAAGGGATACTTATCAGTGCTTTTTTGGAAGCATTGATAAAATTGTACTGAATATATTCCAAAGATGCCTAACTGTGACTCATTTAGTTAAGATTCTTGATTTCTTACAAAACTCCCCTAATTCTAGTGATATTCCTCTATGTTCTCTTGGATGAATCAATGATAGAATCTGGGGTATATTATTTCAACCTTTTCAAATCTCATTGATTTCTTGTTTGGGTTCTATGTTTTTCATTTTTAGGATGTTATTAACCATGAAGAACCCTAAATATCCCCCTCACACACTCACTCAGTTACCAATACCTACACAATGTCACCCCTACTATGTAAACTCATAACAACTTCATACAATACCACTACGAACTGCATATCCATTAACTATTGTAACTAATTGTGATTTTCTAAATGTTTCTGTTATTATTTATTTTCACATTTTAGATGGTATGGATTATTACTGTTTTAATTTTTCTTTCAGAGTACGAAAATCACATGAAGATGAAAAAAATGATAATAAAATAAGAATAATTTTTAATATATATATCTATTTAGAATATCTCCTTCATAAAATTTTTTAGAATTATAGGTGATTATTTTGGCTTAATTTATATTAGATTATCATTGTCACATAGGTTTTTTAGTTGAATGAATAAATATAGTTTGTTCCTATGTCATAAATAATATAAATTTATTCTGTTTCTTGTAAATTTTCTTTTATTTGATTACTTTTTTGTTCATATACAATTGGAATATAAATTTGAATATAAATACACATGTTGAGTATATTATTGAATAATGAGATGATGATATACCACATTCAAGAATTATTAAATTTGTAAATTTAAACTTCTATGAAATATTATAAAATTTAGTGTTTCTAAGTACTATTATATTATATTTATGATTGACTTATTTATTACCATAAAGGAATCAATAAATCCAACCCAGTTAAATGGAAAAGTGTTTGTTGGGAATAAATTATGGTTGGTGGTATGTTGTGAAGGAGAGTGAATTATATTTTTGAAATATAATATGTTATAAGTAATAATTAAAATTTCATTTACGTTATTTTTTAATATGAGTGGTCTTAGAGTATACATGGTATAAATATATTTTCTAAAAATAATAAGTTCCATGTTTTCATTATGTTATATTTGAGGAAATATGGGTTATATTTAATCTTAATCAATTATTATGTATTACACATGCTATAAAATAAAATTATTAGTGATTATCATGTTTTATTATTCGATTAAGGAATTTTATGTTTTTAATACCAAATTAGTTATTGTTTTAATATATGTAATTAATATTTTATTATTTAAGTTAAAAGGTTCGTAATATTTATAGGTTTATAGGATAAATATATTCTTCAAATTATTTTACTATAATTATACACACATATGGTATTAATAATCATTATAGTGTAAAATAAACCAATATTCATTTGTAAATAATTTTTTTCCTAGACATTAGAATTTCAGAGAATGAAAAAATTGTGTGACTTTTATTTAGTATGTTTTCATTTTTATCATTTTTTACATTTTTTACTGATTTTTTAACTACTGGTTTTGTTTACTTTTCAAATAATTTGTTCTCTATAGTAATTGTTTTTGAAAATTATTATATTGAACATAATATGTAACTAATTTATTTGTTAAATTTTGATTAATATTTCATTATTATATATTCATTGAATGATAACTTTATCTTATTTGAAATTAGTTTTAATAAACCTCTCAATGTATGAATAAAATATTTTTCTACAAGAAATACATTTCTGGATGTGGTAAAACTAATTTTCATCATATATAAGAATATTATGGGTATTATGTTGGGGTTGGGAATAGTTTGTTAGAATATTAATTATTATACTCATATTAGTGATTCATTTAGGGCTTGGGTGAGGGTCATGTGACACTTGTGTTGTTTTTTGTTCTTCTTCACGGGTTTTCAGAAGTCTAGTTTAACTAATGTATTATGGAACCCATTTTTTAGTTCTTTCCTAAGGGAGACAATTATATAAAAAATAACCCATATTTCAAATGTACTTTCTAGGAAAAATGGATATGTTATACACATTTCATTATTTGGATGCAATAAGTACATGTGACTATTATCCATGAGGTATAGTATAGGATGAAAGGGGTTTGGGTTTCAATCTCATATAACATGTGATGTGGTTATTTCCATAGGGAGATAAATAATTTTTCCTCCTCTTATGAATCAAATGTTAACCACGAATTACTGAAATTCTTTTAATTTCAAGAATCAAACATGGTATAATATTATGTTTTGATTAGTATAATTTAATAGTATGAAATGAATTCAGTACATTTGATTATCATTGTGTCCTAGTTAGTACACAATCACTTGACTTTCATGTGTATTTTGAGTGTTATTACTTCGAAAAAAACTCAAATATATGTGTTGTTATATATTTTAGGGGCCCTGTTAGTATTTTCATTTTTATTTATATTCTCAAATCCTACACAAGAACCTCAATGGATAGAGTGGATTTATATTTTTGATAAAGGTGAGAAAAAAACTAGAAATATAGATTAGATTCGGTGAAGCTCGGTGGGGATGCTTTTTTGTTATTTTTGTAGTGTGAGGTTCTTTTTAGCATTTTGAGATGAGATTTTAAATTTTAAATTAAGATGTGTTCATTTAAAAAGTTTTAAGGATACAATTTTCAACTTCACTGTCTTCATCTCCCGAATATTTATTATTGTATGTTGTTGCTTGAGACTCATCCCAATATCTTCTAAGTTATTTGAACTAGTCTGAGGAGTATTCACCAAAAATGATTACCAATTTTTTCTAAGGGATGAATTTTGGTTAAAGTATTTCAGGAAACACAGGTGGATGTCCATAAGATAATGGGTATGAGTATCAAGCCACAAAATTCAATAATATCATTTCAAGATATGATGCTGATTAGGATGATAGTTTTTTATAACTTTCTACTTTTGATGAATTTAAGGGAAAACACCTACCATAGTGGGGTAATTCTTTTCATAAATTCAATTATCCATTTCCTTCAAAATTTATTCTGGATAATAATTGGACAAAAATGTATGAATAATTAGTTAAATATTTTATCAATATTGAAATAGATCATGCATAAGACCCTTCTCAAATCCTTTCACCATGTTTAGAATTTTTTTATTCAATGATAATTATATTTTTGAATAATCATGTCGATAATACCTTCTTAATATTATAATGTTACTAATAATAAGGAATAAAAAAAATAATGATGAAACTACATAATTATTTGGGGATCATAAACATGTTTATGTAAAAAACAAAAATGAATAATCATCACAATATTGAATAAAATTATCAAGGAATGAAATCAAGGTATAAAATTTGAGGTTAGTTTGAATCAACATGGACAACCTATTGAACGCAAAAAAGTTAAAGTACATTAGTTGTCTTTGGGTCATAATTAATATTAGTCTTCTAATTGATATTGATTCATGGTTCCACCTCAAACCTTTAACGAAGGAAATCATTTGGAAATATATAATGGCAATGTTACGATATACTTTCTCTATTTTAATGAAAAATTATATAATAAAAAGTTCTTTTAATTTTCATTATTCCTTGTAGAGTTCATTTATTTTAGAATATTTCCATAATAATTTTTTATTAATGTATTTTGGAAAATCCTAGTGAGTCTTTCAGAGTCTTCTTACAAAGTTACATTTTATGGATACTGAGGGGAAAGTAAATCCCCACACCCAAGTTAGTTATGTACACAATATAAATCAGAAAATATGGAATGCATTCATCAATCATTGTAATAAGAAATCATTTCCAGTGAATTGAAGTAGATAATATATTATTTGAAATTATTTATTTTATCTAACTGGATTCAAAAAATTTCATTTATAAAATAAAAAAATAGTGATGAAAATAAAAAACATGCATCAAAACCAATGTACCCCTATCACAAAGCAAGGATGGGGTCCACTTAATTAGATAATATATTTTTATGTATTTTTAATCAATAAACAATTCTAATTAAGTGATATGAAACAAAACATGTTCTTTTTTATATGAATATTAAAGAATCAAAAGATAAATCCACTTCCATCCCATGTCATGTGCTATGGAAGGAGGCTCATGTAGATAAGGTGGTAAAACTAGTTTATTAGAAGACAAAAACAATATAGGAAACATATATAAGTTTTAAATTATTTAAATTCATTAGTCTTTATAATGGTATTATATAAAAATATTAATTTATGTTCATATTTTTTATATGGTTTATACTCAAGAAATGGTAGTGACCATACCAGAAGAAAACAACATTAGTAGCTTTAATGAGGTCATCGAAATATAGTCCCATTAGTGTATTAGGTTTCAGTGTCTCTCCTAAAACATATTTTGAAAATATAAAACCGCATAAAGATATCTATAATATAGTGAGATGATTGAAGACACAAATAGACTCACTAAAATATATTGTTGTTCAATCTAGTTTGTCATACTAATTTATGAGAAAGGATCAATGAAAACTGGTTGTGGAATAAATATTTGCACATGAACCAATGATCCCACAAGATTTGAGGCTAGTAATTCCCCCAACAGGACACCTTACCTATGGTAATTAATTTTTTCTTTTCTATTTCTCCTAAATTGGATTCAAACAATTTCTGATAGATTTATATTAAAAAATTTCTACAGGGTGCAGTTATATGTGACTGGTATTTTTTTAATACCCACAAACCTCCTTGTTATGATGGGTACAATATATAATATCCTATGAGACAATCTTCACCATAAATTCATCTCAAATGATCACATGAATGTTTGGATTGAGGTAGCTCATGAGCTGAATATTGAGTTTCTTATTCCACATGATGATCTAGTTATTACAACGGTCAATGATTCTATAGGATCTTTCATAGAATGGCCATATAATCTTATAATGATTCATGAGGTATGTATTTAACAAATGGATTTATATGAAAAACCTATTACAATTGATGATAAATTGTCCTAATTGAGTTATGACATAACAGATGAAAAATGAAGTGGGATAAAAGAAAACGGGATCATGAAAATTTAGTCAATTGTCCAAGAAATCAAAGAGACCATCCGAGAGTTCCTTTTCCCCACTAGTTTTATAGAAAAATTTATTAACATTAAAACTTCATTCAATGTCCAAATTTAAAAATGAAAATTTTTCTTGAATTCCATTAGAAAAAGGAATATATGGAACTTTAATTAAAGAATTAATGATTATCGAGACTCTAAAATAGATTCTCAAGCAGGAGTGGTTTGGCGTCTCAGTTGTTAATACATACATAAGGTATATTTTCATAATTTTTATGTCTAAGTAGTGATCTAATATTTTTATTAATGTTATTATATATTCATATTTTCTATAGTTGTTTTTATTAATTCTATAAAATGGAAGATTAAATGAATGATTTAGATTCATTAATCCTTGCATCATTTCAATAGAATAATATACATTAGATAAAAAATAATTGGGGAAGAAACAAATATGTTAGTTGAAGATTTTGATAAAATAAATATCTCTGGACAACCAATTTTTGATGCCTTCAATGTGGAAGTAAAACTTTAATCTCTTATCACAAAAAAAATATTTTTAATTTTGCTATTACTTGTTTGTTTTTGTTTTTTTTTTGCAGTATTGGATAAAGATCACAATCAATATGGAGAACTAAAATATTTATTTTTTGGATCCAATGCATTGATATCAAACCAACTTAGCACACATGATGTGTATTTTGAATTTTTAATACACTAAAATTAAACAGTTTATAGATAAACATCAAATTATATGTTTCATTTTAGGTTTTAATGTGAATTTTGTTATGATATGTTGGTCACTAAATATAGGATAAATCATTGAATGGTGTCAGTGTATAAAGAGATAAATCCTATGGATTACTAAAAATGGAAAAAACAAGGTATGTATAGAAGATTTAAGTATTAAAAAAATTCAAAAAAATATTTTTTTATTCTATATATCGGTAGTTTCGAAGTAAGATAATGGAATTGATTGTGGGTATTATATTTGAAAATTAGTGAGAGAGTTCATAAATCATAAAATGTTTAGCATCCACCAATAGGTAATTTTTATAGTTAATTACAATTTCATTAAATATATTTCATAATAATTTCTTTTTCTATATTTTCCAAGTACTATCAATATTTTATAATACCTTCATACTCAACCAAAAAAGAATTATTTTTTGAGATGTGTGAGTAGATTACATGTTTTTAGAATGTATTTTGACAATAAATGTTAGTGATTACTTACAATGTTTGTGATATGGTATGAGTTATGACCTTAAGAAAAATATTGGGGGTGTGAAACATTATTGTCAAAATGCTTATATATTATTTTTGATCTATTTCTCAAGGATAAGTATAATAGAAGAAATATTTTTTTTGAAACACTAACCTTTATTTAACAAAATTTTTGGAAAATAGAAGACAAATATATGGAGTGGGAGATGGAGTTGGATCCATATATTGAGTTATATGCAGATATAGAGGAGGAGGTGGATGTTGGGGTAGAGGTGGAGGAATACGTATCGTCAAAGTCAGAGAGTAAGGTGGAGGAAGAGGCAGATGTGGAGACTAAGGCAGAGGAAGAGATGAACCACAAGATTACAAACTGTAAAATTGATGTGCAATGAAGTATAATGAAGATCATACCAAGATTATTTTTAGAATTTTTTTTGAAAAGAATGAAAAAAAATTCATTTAAGATAAGATCCATTTGGATAGCGTTTCATGTGGCTTATTGAAAAAAAATCACCACATGGTTAAGTGATTTTATAAAGGAATTATAGTGAAGGAATTTTTTTTCAGAAAAAAAACAAACACCCCTTATTTTTTAAACTAGTTATTAGAGGATAAAATTTATATTAGCACATTAGAAGTACTATAAAAAATTACTAATGTATAAAAACAACCCCTAACCAAGGAAAATTTTAACAACAAAAAATAAAATAGATGAAACTAATTTTCCATGATTTATCTACACTACAGAGAAAGGGTCTTAGTAGTAGAGAAAATAGTCACTTTAGAGTCATACAAAACCAATCTAGTCATCAAAGAGGTATATAATCTAATGTAATTTTTTTAAATAAATATGTGTGTAATAAAACACCAAATCCAGAAAGTGTATGAGATAATTATTGGAGGACAATTAGCACTGATAGATCATGGTCATTGAGGAGGGATGGTGTCAAAGGAAACATGAAATAAAATGAAAATAAACTACCTTATGTTAAAATTCCCAAAAATAAAAACCCCACTACAAATAAAATCATAAAGCACAAAAAATATAAATGAAACCCCCAATTAAAAATATGATTGTATCTTGATCCAATCCCTCTAAATATTAATAAAACCAAATTTCAATGAACAAATCAGGATTTTCAGAAAAGAACAATACAATGGTTTAACTTTGGTGGGTGGTGGAATTATTTGGGCTATCAGATCATCAATTATATGCATGGTATAATATTAAAAAATCATGTGAAATATTTACAAGTAATATTAATTATGCATGTGGACATTAATTATGTTAAATGATCCATGATCAGAATCTTGATAATAAAGAAAATCATCATCATTATCAATAAAAAATACATGGGAAAATGGATATTACAATTTTGATGGAAAAAAATAATTATGATGTTATGTTAGTGTTTATCATCACCCAAAAAATTCATTCGGATGGTTATGAAATTTCTATGAATTTTTTTAAAAAGGACAACCGATGAGCTCAAAACCTAGTAAACACATTCAGATTAGTTTAATACTTTTGGAAAACAATTCATAAGTCATTTTTGATGTATAGGAACCACTTTCACCTCAATCTGAAACACTAAGTCATCGGTATGACATAAAGTGTCTTTTATCATTTTAAAATTGACATTTTAATGAAAAAAATGTCACTCGCTGAAAATATTTAAAACATTTTTGGATTGTCTTAATATTTTTGTACAATTATTCATAGTTCATTTTTGACATGTAGTAATCGGTCTCATGTCAAACTCACATGTGATGACACCTCTATTACCTAAAGGGCGTGTTTGAAGTTTAAAATTAAATTTTAGAAAAAAACAAAAAAGTGGCATAATCAAAATTGGAGGAACACATTCATGTTGTTTATAAACTAATGTAAAATTATTGATAAGTCATTTAAGATATTTAAGAATCATCCTCACCTCAATCTACTACTTGTTTGTACTTGTATGACTCTAAGTGTGTCATTGTATTGAAAATTGACATTAATTTTAGTTAAAAACAACACACATACACAAAATGATCAAATTTTCTCATATTATTTTGGTACATTAGTAAAATGATCCAAAATTCATTTTTACATGTAGGAATTGGAAACACCGCAATCTGATACATGATAATCCCAATATGACTAAAAGTATGTGTTTCTAGTTTAAAATGACATTTCAGAAAAAAAAAACACAAGTGGCATACTCAAAACTAAGTAAAACATTTTAATTATTTTTATACTTTAGAAAAATTATCTATAAGTCATTTGGGATGTGTATGAATCATACCCACCTCAATTTTATATACATTGTTACTGGTACGACTCCAACAGTGTCTTTTTATTGAAAATTGGCAATAATTTTAGTAAAAATGGAAATTGGCATACTCAAAAAAAGTCAAACACATTTTTTTTACTTTAATAAAATGATCCATAAGTAATTTTCAACATTTTGGAATTATCCTCACCTCAATCTAATATATGATGTCTTTGTTATGACTCAAACTGTACATTTTGAGTTCAAAATTGGCATTTTAATACAAAAAGTGTCGCTTAATAAAAACCAAGATAAAATCATTATATTATCTTGACATTTTTTTTAAAATGATTCATAATTATTTTTTGATGTTTAGGAATCATTCTTATTTCAGTCACATTCATGATGCGACCTATATGACTCAAAGTGTGGGTTTCCAGTTTTAAACGACATTTTAGTAATAAAAAAGTGACATACCAAAAACTATGTAAATGAATTAAAATTCTTTTAATTCTTTATAAAAATTATTCATATGTCATTTTAAAAGTGTAATAATCATTTACACTTAAATATGATGCATGATGTGACTCGTATGACTCTAAGTGCATAGTTTTATTCAAAATTGACATTAATTTTTGTAAAAAATACAACACACATACTTAAAACCAAGAAGCACATAAGGATTGTTTTAATAATTTAGTAAAATGATACATAAATAATTTTTTACATGTATTAATCATTTTTACCTCAATATGATATATTATGTGTTTGGTATGACTCAAAGTGTCTGTTAACTTTTTAAAATTGATATTTTATTAATAAAAAATGTCACAAACTAAAAACTAGGAAAATCCACTTGGATTGTATTTATAATTTATTACAATGATTCATAATTCAATTTTTATTTGTAGGAATAAATCCCATGTAAAACACACCCTTGATTCAACCTGTGTGACTCAAAGTGCATTTTTCCAGATTAAAATGATATTTTAGTCAAAACCCAAAGGGGTGTTCTAAAAATTGAGAAAACACATTCATATTGTATTTATGCATTAGTAAAACAATCCATGTGTAATTTTAGATGTGTATAAATCATTTAACAATAATATTATGCATGCTAATACCAATATGACTCTAAGTGCATCTTTTCATTATATAAGTTTCATTTTAGATTAAAACACACATCACATCGCTAAAACTGAGAAAATGAGCATAAATTATTTTATCATCATTAAATTTACTATTACTTAACTGATTTCTTTATCATTTTTATCTCATACATATTTAGTTAATTTTCTAAAATATAATGCAAGGAGATGAATAATAGATTGTATGTGACGTTCAAAAATCAACTACAATGCAATCTGATACACAATGTTCTTTATATGACTCAAAGTTTAGACTAAAAATAATGATTTCTATTAAATTAATTTCATTATAATATTACTAACAAAATAATTTTATTCTAATATAGGTGACATATTTTTGTCAGACAATGGTGGAATGTTCTTTTATATAGGTGTGTTTGTTTTCTATATAACAATGTTTTTTCTTCTATTTGAGTTAGAAATTTGATTTCATGTAAATTTTGGATTTTTTTTTAATTTCTGAAATTTTGGGATTTGTTTCTGGTGTTACAGGGTGTAGTTATAATACTCTACAATATTCCATGTTTCTGGTGTTTTAGTGTATTATACCATTACACTACAATAGTACCATTTATGATCCCTACTTAATGTGCTGATAGAGGGTACCCATATCAGCGCATTTTATAGAAATGATAAAGGACTCCTTTATCGGTTCAGTTATTAGTTCTGATAATGTTTCCCTTTATCAGTGATAAAAAAATGTGCTGATAAATGTTGTTTTTTATCATCATTGATAAAAGGGTGATCTATTAGTGTGTTTTAGCAGTGGTAAATCACCCCTTTATCAACACTTTTCTAGCCTTGATTTAAGACAGAGAATTTTAATTGCACTATGGAAGTTATCGCCTTTTTAGCATTGATATAAGCCTATTCTAAAGCCGTTAAGGCCACTTGTGTAGTCATATCTACACTATATTAATGATTTGTTCGATCAATTTTGAGGAGCTTAATATTTTTACAAGAATGATTTTTGATCTGTATACTATCATTTGAGGGAAAAAAGAAAATTCATACCCAAGAAAACCTTCCATATGTGGTATGGGAAATATAAATTTATATTATTTTCATTCGGTCTTAATAATTACCTTGTTATATTATGTATTTCATGAATCTAGTCTTTAAAGATTATATTGATTAGTTTATGGTAGTCTTTATAGATGATATCCTTTTATATTCAATGAGTGATTCAGATCATGAAGATCACATGAGTATTGTATTGAAGACACTAATGAAATGTTATATGAAAAATCTACCAAGTGTGATTTTTGGCTATCAAAGTTACATTTTTTGGTCATATAATCACAATAAAGGGTATATTGGTGGATCCATCAAATATGGAAGTTATTGATCGTTGTCCTAGACAAACCATTGTGACTAAGATATATAATTTTATTGTTTTTTTGTGTAATATCAATTATTTTGGGATAATTTGTCATGAATTTCTAATCCAGTCACAAAGTTCCCTTGAAATGGAACCAAGTTCCTTTAGAGAGATTAATATGATCCAAATGTCAATAAACTGAATAAAGGATTGTATTTGTATATATGCTTACACTAATCTATAGAAAAAAAGAGTTTGTGATCTATAATGATGAATTTAACAATTTAATAGGATGATTCATCATGTTAAATCCTATTTTTATCGCTTATGCCTTATAGAAATTGAAGTTTCATGAGAAAAATTCCCCAAGTCTTGATTTGGATTTAGCTATAATAATTTTTTCATTAAATATATGAAATAATTATCTTTATATAGAAAGGAGTGATATATATTTATCATAAAATTTTAATTTATATTTTCATGTAGATTTAGTTATCATTAACCAGAGAATATAGATGGAATTGATTAATGATTATGAATTCTTAATACATTACCACCTTAGGAAAGTTAAAAAGGTGGAGGGTGCTCTAAATCAAAATGAGCATGCAAGATTATTGAATATTTTATGGGATCATTTTATACCCTCCTTTTACTTTATGATTTTGATCATTTTAGGGTGTTATAGTTTTCATATTTTTCCTAGTATGATCTATAAATTCACATGAATCATCGTATTCTTTCTTTTTAATTTTAATAGTTTTTTATTATATAGGTAGAAAAATCGCATAGTCTGTTTAGATATGGATAGTTTGTATTTATACTTTATATAGTATCCCATGATCATTCTATATATGATATTATGGAAAATTTCATATAGAATTCAAAGTCATCTAATGAATTATTTTGTCTCTCGTTATCTAAAACATTTCCTTCTATTTCATTCAACTTTCACTTCTTTAAAGAATTTAATTGATCATAACGGTTTGGGATCTTTTCTCTTATTACATTATTCCTTGATTTTGTAGTATGAAGTAATTTTCTTAGAAGTGTTTTCATGAATGTTTTATCACAGTGAACCTGTTTGGTATATCTTTCATATAATTTCATTAGATAATAAAATTTATTCTGAGTTGATTTTCTTATTGATTTCTTCACAAAAAAATTCTATATTCTAATATTTTCCTCCTTATTATAGGGATACATCTATTATTTCTAGAATTTATCCACTTTTATATATTTAAATTTTAATGAAGTGACATATTATTCCATCAATTATAATATTTTTCGAGATTTACAAAAAAAATAGTAGTTTCCTATGAAATAATGTGTTCTATAGTTCTAATTTTTTTTAGAAATAAACTTCTCTCTCTTTGGATACTCTCCCCCTAAGATTTTTCCTCAATAAATTTTATTTAAATATTTTTGTCATAACTTACACCACTAGATAAATCATATTTATCATCACATTAAAAATTAGAAATAACATGTACTTTCATCTTTGGACCAGTCATCATGAATACTTTGGATGATTCAGGTTGAATATCCAATAATTTATCTAAATAGTCACTTATAATTTTCAAAGAGTTTTCTACATTAATACACCTAGACTATGTGTCACACCTGGCCCTTTTAAATCATTTTATTTTTTTATTTCTTATCTTTGGTTAGCCTCACCAAGGTGCGAGTTGAGCGCCAGTCCAAAATTTTTTACATTTAGTAATTTGTATGGGTTTTAAACTAGTGTGTGGGAACCGCACGGTTGGTGGTAACAGCGCAGTCAGCCCATGTGGCTGCACAGTTATCAAATAATTAAAATAAATAAATTTTTATATAAAAATTTAATAGGTAAAAATTTTATTCGGTATAAATCGTAATATTATCGTAGAAAATAATAATAATATTATTATTATTATTATTACTAGAGGTGTTATTATTATTATAATTATTAGAAATTTTTCATTTATATCTTTATTATTAAATGGTTGTCAAAAATAATTCTTAAAAATTATATGATTAAATTATTATTAATTTAATTATTTAAAATGATTTATTATTATGATTATTATTATTACAAAATTTAAAGAGATCATTATGATTATATTTTTATTAAGAATATCACTACGAATAAAATTATTTTTATTAAAAAAATTATTTTTACAATTAATTTATTATTATTATGATTATTATGTTATTATTATTATTATTATTTTAGTAATAATTATTTTATTATTTTGGAAGAAATGGTGTAAACCCTAATGGGGCATTGCCCCACTTCTTCCATGGTATGGTCGACTCACACCTTGTTACTTCCTAGTGCACCTGGCCTGCTCTACCCTTCTCCCCAATCGGGTGCGCCTCATTTCCCTGGGTCCCGATGACCTAGCCTCAACTAGCATCACGTCGGTAGCAGAGCACCGCACCTCTCCTCATTTTCTCCAACAAGGCTAGTGTCGAACCATGCTCTGGTCTCCTCTCACCGGGAATCTCTATCTCTGGTGAAAACATGAATCCCCTTCACGGTGCCTTCACCTCCTCTCTGGCATGTGAACTCCTCTTCGGTATATTTCAATTCCCAATTTTATGATTTTCTTTAATTTTACATAAACCCTATATCATCGGCTCATAATTTTCACTTTTCCCTCTTTGTCTAGGGTATGCGAGTGGCCCGCGAAACATTGTTCCTCTGTCCAATGAGGTTTCATCGCATTCGCATTGGTTGAGGTGTTTGTTCCATGCCTTTCATTTTAATTTAAATCCATTTGATACTTGGATTTTATTAATTAATATTTAAAAAATGTTTTGAACCAATATTATAAGTATGGTTCATTATTGGTAGCATAATTTGATTAGTGGATTTGACTAAAAATAGGTTTTTACCTGAATCTGTGTTTATGAACATATATATTTGTGTTGTAAGTGTTTTATGGAATGTTTATTGAACCCTTTTGGTGGATTTGGGTGATTTCATGAGGTTTTCAAATTTGAAATGTTGTGTTAAATTATTTTGTGTCAAGTTTTGGGATTTAATATGTGAAGAAGTGATTTTCATTTATGTGGTTTGGAACTTTATTTGAGAACAGTTTCTTGGTTTCTAATGTGGGAGGCATTTTATTAAAAGGTAAAATGGTTTGTTTTGGGTGTGTATATGGTTATATCAGTTAAAGGTCCATTTGGTATGTTTTAATAATGGATTGTTTCTCTGAAAATTGGTTATTCTGAAATGTTTAGTTTTAATTATGTTGTGATGAAAAATGCTTGTTGGTGAACTTGGTCTCATTTGTATGATTTGACAATGATTCAGCTTGGAAATTGTATTTGAAAAATTATAGATGGCTTAATGGTTTTAAGGATAATTGTTTTATGTCATCTAAATAATTTGGGAGGTTAGATATGGTTGTAAATCAATGGGTGTTTTTGAGGAAATGGTTTTGAGTCTCTTTGGAGGTTGGATGTGCCATTGGATGTTGTCAAATCCATGGGTGCACTAGGTGCACTCATCTATGTGCCCCCAAATGAAGTTGGTGCTTTGAATTGGTATCTTTCTCAAAACCCTGGTTTTCTACATGGTTCATGTTTTTATTAAGTGTTTCATTGGTTTTGGAATTTTGTCTTGATTTCTTTGTTTGGATTTATATTATTTTATGTATTTGAGGTGTTTTTGAGTCCCAAAGATTTATCGTAGGGAGTTTCGGTCGATTTGGAAGGCATTCATGCATATTCACAAGTATCGATATATATAGATATATATATCTTTTGTGTACGTGTTCCCTCATGGAATGGGGAACACGTGCAACAATTTAAGCACATATATGGAAGTTTGTGCATGTGTGTGAGCTTCTGCTTGAGTTAGAAAGCTCTGACTTTAGCATCATTCAATATAGGTTTCACTATACAATATCCCGTAAATTAGGAAATTGTTGAATTATTTCTGTTTTCACTTTTATTAAATTCTAGTTAGTAATTTATAGTTTTATAATAATATATTTTTGTGAAATAATGTAAGACCCTCTTTGTATTTGAATTATGTGAAACTGTTTTATTAAATATGCCAACTATGTTTTTGATTAAATTCCCCTTTGGACTTTATAAATGTGCTTTAGATTTAAAGTGGTGAATTTGGATTCTTAAATGGGTTTCCAAGTGCATTTCTGATTTTCAATTTAATGGACTGTGTTGCTTATTTTAGAAATGATTTACAGTTTAATTTTTTCTTGATCCCCATTTGATAATTTTGTAAAAATAATTAATTTGAAACCATTTTTGGGATAGACCTCTTTACTTGTTGGATCTTGATGGGATTGTGTGGTCCTTGGATATGACTTCTCTCATGTGTTGATAGTTAAAGGATAGTGGGAGAAAATTCCTTGGAGTGATTCAGGGGTGATTTTATTTTTTTGTATTGATGGTGTAAGACGAAAATGCATGTGTTGGATTGCTTGGTTTGTATTTGATGACTCACAACCCCTTTTATTCTAAACATGGGAACCTATCTTAGTGAGAAAAGTTTTGATTAATTATTTCTGCACTAGTTTAGATTATTCTAGTAGCCCATAGTAGGGGGATATTTTGATATTATTTCTCGTTTTCCTTGTTGTATGGTTTTTGAGATTGCTTGTGGAATTGTGTGGATTATAGATAAAATGATAAAGTGTTTTAAAATTTTTATGGAAACTTTTTTTAGATATATTTTATACTCACTCGCTCTTTCATAATTGAAATTTCATCTCTCCTTTTAAATGTATATGGTTATTTCTTGGTAAATAATATGGTTTTGAATGGTAAAAGGGAAATGTACTGTGATTTTCTTTAATGGAAAAAATGTGTGAAAAAATTACTTTTATATAATTTAGTTTAAACATAAAATTGTTGATTATTTTGTTTAAAGTAAATTAATTTGGGAATATACTTTTTGGGTATGCCTACTGAGTTTTAATAGTCACACATATAGTTTTATATTTGTTTTTATTTTTAGGTACATCACATAGTTTGGAATCAGTCTCCATAGAGTGATGTTGGTATGAGGTCGGTGGTGACCCTTACAGTCACATGGTGGTATGTACAACTTTTTTCCCTTCCGCTACTAGTTTTCATTTTAATTGTCATTGTTTTTTGTTTGTCATTCATTTAGGGGCCAAATCATTCCCACTTGTTTATTTTCGTTTCCAGGGACTAGTTTCCAACCCATGGGGATTTGGAATGCCCTTTTTTCTATGCCAAGGGCCGACTCGGATTAATAGTTTAGGGTCAACCAAGGATGGGTCGTGGAAAAAATGGTACTATAGTTAGGTTCTTAATATTTGGGGGGGGGGGTATGGTAGATGGATACTAGGACTATTAGGACTCGGGAGGTAGGTGTGAGAAGAGAGTCACAAACTCTTGATCGAACTGATCCTTAAGTTACCATGGGTAGTCAGTGATTTTTGTCTTTGGTATTGGGTTTTTTTTATTGAGGAATGACAATGGGGGTGAATCAGGTTTTGTTGTGGCTTGACATGGGGTGGTGACCCATGTGGAGTCAATGTGCTCGGTTTAAGGTCCTCTTAGTGTTATAACTTACATGGGGTATGACTCAACACCATGTCTTCGGGTTCGACATAGACACTAGTTCCATATTCTGATAGTCAGTTGTGGGTTGTGTTTTATTTTGATTTTAGTTAATGTGAGTTTGTGTTGAAAATTAAAGTTGTTTTAAAGTGGAAAAGTGTATAATTCAAATTTTTTTGAAATTGGTGAAGTGGGTTTTCAAAAATGATGTGTTTAAATTCAAAAATATTTTGTATGTGTTTGGATTTGATGAGGAATGGAGAAGTTTGGACCTTAGAACTTTATTGATGGTCACATGTGCATGATTATGTATGGAGAGTGTGAAGGGGCACTGTTCTGCGGATGATTTAAGTAGAATTGGATGAATGCACATATGAATTCTCATAAGATTCCATAGGTGAGTTTTAAAATTTATAAGAAATTACGGTTTTTTGGAAAATTAATTTTTTTTCTTTTGTTTGTATATGTTTGGATTATGAGCCTATATCCCTTATCTTGGGATATTTCTTTGATTGAGTTTTTCCATAATGCTAGTTACAATTCGATTTTTCATGTTGTTCAGGATGTGACTCCCAGAAGGTGTCCCCTAAGTTTTCCAATGATTTATTCCCCTTTTCCATATCTTTTGAGTGTTTCTATTTCACCAATGTAATTGGGGCTTGTTAGAGGCAGTTGTGTGGTTTGGGAAAATAGAGGTTGTCTTTGGGTGGTTGGGAACTCCTGGGTTTCTTAGAGTTATTTTGTCTCATATTTAAGGTAAGGTCTAGTTTTGGACTATTTTTGGTTGGGTGCCACATCTTCATCGGGATTTGAAGTGTGTATAAAGGGGTTGTCAGTTTTCATAAGGGTTCCCCATATGGAAAGTGGGGTGTTCTAGGGGAACCTGTTTCTGAAGAATCTTCTCTATCAGTGTTGGCTCCCAGTTTGTCATACCATTATCTTGGGTGCGACCAGAATTGCTGGTTCAGGAATTCTAAACCGCATTATTGCATCAATCTGAATTCTTACGACCATACGATAGTTTGTTCCACTGGGGAGAGTTCTGAAAGAAGTTTCATTTGGGAGGAAGGAGTTGGGGACCAGAGGATGAAAATACATGACTCTAAGGCAGGAGATGCTTCACCAATCGGGGCCCCAACCTTAGGTCTCAGGGTAAAGCTTTCACATAGTTATGAGTTTACAAGGGTGTGTAGAACCTTGTTTTTGATCATGTTTTTAGCTTTGGGATGGAAATATCCAAAGATTCACTGTTCTATTCTTTTCACCATCATAATCTCACCCTTTTTATCGGGGTTTGATGAGCTTGTTCTACCATAATACAAGTGGACTTAACTACTCTTAGGGTGGTATCTAAATCTCTCAAATTCCCTGAAGTGTGTTGGGAACGTGAATAAACAGACCCATTTTGTTTTTTAATTTGGTCCCAGTTTCATTCGATAGGGGAATGTTTAGTTTCGTGAAATTATTGGGTGCTGTTTCTGGGATCTTTCTTAGTCTAGTCGCCTCTTCGTGGGATTCATCCATTTTGTTCTGGTTTGGTTGGGGATTCCTCTGTACTAGTGTCCCGGTGTGCCAATTTTCCCCATAAAGGTTATAATCCTAGTGGTGGAGTTGTTTCGTTAGCATTGAGAAAGTGGGTTGAGTTTGGGATAGGAATTCCCCAGTCTCTGATTGCGATGAGGTTTTTATTTAGTTAGAGTGGTAGGTGTTGAGTTAATTTCTCATCCTTGGGTTGTTGGGTCATTTCGTAGAAATATTTCCATTTAATTCTCATGTTTTTTCTTTAATCCTTGTGGATAAATTAAAAGAGTTCGGTTTGGGTGTTCCCGCGTTGGCCCCCCTGGGGTGGCATGTTTGGGTTTCAAGGATTTCATGTTAGTGAATACTTGTGGAAGATATATCCCTCATGTGTTCACCACTTAACCTTAGACATTGTTTTTCTTGAATTGGATTGGTGTAACGTGTGTTGAGAATGGTCACCTTGAGGGCTGTGGTTTTCTTTTGTTCTATCTGGGCATGGACTTGAGTTCTGTTAACAGTTGGTTTGGTGAATTTCTTAGGGAATAAAGTTTGGTGGTGGGGATAATTGTCACACCCAACCCTTTTAAATCATTTTATTTTGTTATTTCAAGGGCATTGTTTAGCCTTTCCAAGGTGCATGTTGAATGCTGGTCAAAAAAATTATCGTTTAATAATTTGGATGGGTTTGGGACCAGTGTGCTGACACCGCACGATTGGCGGTAACTGCGCGGTCGACCCTGGTGCCCGTGCAGTTATCAAATGTTTAAAATAAATAAATTTTGTTATAAAAATAAAATATTTAACATGCTTGATTCATAGTAATCATAATATTATTGTAGATAATAATAACAATAACATTATTATTATTAAAGGTATTATTATTATTATTATTATTATTATAAAATTGACATTTATATCATTAATATTAAATGGTTGTTAAAAAGAATTATTAATATTTCTATGATTAAATTATTATTAAAGTTACTGTTTAAAATGAGTTATTATTGTGATTATTATTGTTAAAAAATATATATATATTATTATCATTATATTATAATTATAAATATCATTAGGAATAAAAATTTTATTATTAAAAACATATATTTACAATTAAATTAATCTTAATATTATTATTATTGTAATAATTTATTATTTTTATTGTTATTGTTGTTATTATGGTAAAAATTATTTTATTATTATGAAAAAAGGGTACAAACCCTAATGGTGTGTCGCCCCCCTTCTTTGATAGTGCGACCGACTCCCCCCTGGTTCCTTCCTGGTGCACCTGTCCTGCTCCGCCCTTCTAACCATTATTTTACACCTCCTTGCATCATGTCCTGGTGACCTGACCTCGACCAACAGCATGCCGACAGACCACCACCGCACCCCTGCTCATTTTCTCTAATAATCTCGGCTTTGAACCATGCTCTAGCCTCCTCTCACTAGCCATCTCCCTCTCCAGCGGGAACCCAAATCCCCCTTCACAATGCCTCTCCCTCCTCTCAGGTGTGCGAACTCCTCTCTAGTATATTTATATTCCAATTTTTTTTGTTTTTCTTGATATTTACTTAAACCCAATAGCATCTTCATGTAATTCGAACTTTACCCTCATTGTCTAGGGTGTGTGAGTTGTCCTCGAAGCATTTTTCTTCCATCTGATGAGGTTCTATCACATTATCATCGGTTGAGGTGGGTGTTTCATGCCTTTAGTATCAATTTCAATCCATTTTATGCTCTTATATTATTAATTAATAATTACAACATATTTCTCACTATTATTATAAGTATGGTTCGTTGTTGTTAGCTTTTTCTTGTGGGTGAATTTGACTAAAAATAGTTTTTTACCTGAATCTTGGTTTATGGCCATATTTATTTGTGTCATTGGTGTTTGATAAATTTTTTATTGAAACCTTTTGGGTTGATTTGTGTTGATTTTTTGAGATTTTCTGATTTCAAATGTATTTTAAAATTTTTTGGGTCATGTTTTTGGATTTTATATATGAAACAAGGTAATTTCCTTTGATGAGGATAGAAACGTGATTCGAGAAGAGTTTCTTGGTTATGAACATGGGTTTTATTTTATAAAAGAGTGAAATGGTTTTTTTGGGTGTGTACCTGGTTATATTATTTAAGGGTTCATTTGGTATGTTTTATTAATTTCTTGTTTCTCAAGATATGGGTTTTTATGAAATGTTGGTTTTAATTATGTTGTGTTAAAAATTTATTATTGGGGAATTTGGTCTACGATGTATGATTTGAAAATGATATATCTTGTAAATTGAATTAAAATATTTTAGGGATGGATTTATGGTTTTAATGGGAATATTTTTATATCCTCTAAATAATGTGGGTTCATAGATATGGTCATAATAAAATTGTTGTTTAAGGAAATAGTTTTATGTCTTTTTGGAGGTTGGATGTGCCCTCAAAGGAATATGGTGCTTTGTATTTCTATCTTTCTCTAAACATTGGGTTTTTAAGTGGTTCTTGTTTATATTAAATGTTTTATTTTTTTTGAATTGTATCTTGATTGATTTGTTTGTCTTAATATTATTTTAGTAATTTTTGGTGTTTTTGAGTAGTGAGGATTTATCATAGGGAGTTGCAGCCAGTTTCAAAGGCATGCATTCATATTCCAATGTATGTATATGTATCAATTTATATATATTGTGTGTATATTACCTCATGGTATGGGGAACATGTGAATTAGTTTAAGGATATATATATGTGTGTGTGTGTGTGTGTGGAAGTTCATGAATATGAGAAAGTTGTGGCTTGAGTTAGAAATATCTAGATTGACCATCCTTTGGGGTAGGTATCCCTATGCATTATCCCTTAAATTAGAGAATTATTGATATTTTTTGTTTTCACATTTATTTAATTCTAGTTAGACATTTGTGGTTTTATAATAGTTGCATATTAAGAAATAAAGTAACACCCTCTTTGTATTAGAATTTCATGAAATTGTTTTTATTAAAGGTGCTTTCTAAGTGTTTGATAAAATTCCCCTTCGACCCTTATGAATGTTCTTATGATTTAAAGTGGTGAATTAGGTTTCATAAATGGGTTTCCAAGTGCATTTCTAGTTTTCAAAGTAATGCCATGTGTTACTTATTTTGGAAATTATTTAGAGTTAAAAGGTTTCTTGAGGCTTGTTTGGTACTTTTTGTAAAATTAATTACATTAAAACTATTTTTTGGTATGCACCACTTTCCATGTTATATGTTGATGGTAATTGGTGGTCCTCATATTTGACTTCTCTCAAGTGTTGATGGATGAAGGAAAGAGTGATAAAATCTCTTGGAGTGATTTGGGGGTGATTTTGTTGTGTGTGTTGATGGTGTAAGATGAAAATGCATGTGTTGGATTGCTTGGTTAGTATTTGTTGACTCGCATCCCCCTTTTTAGTCTGAACATGGAAACCTAGCATAGCAAGAGAATTTTTGATGAATGATTGATGCACTAGTTTAGATTACTCTACTTTCCCATATTAGGGGATATTTTGTTATTATTGTTATGGGATTAGGACCCTCGATTAGGTTAGGTAGGGCGATGATCAGGTGTTTGGGAATTATGATGTCATCGGGTAGGGCATGACTTTGGGGTGAGTCACATATATAGTAAGTTTTAGAAAATTCACAAGATCTTAGGTTTCAGCCATGTCTACTGGCACAAATGTTTTGATGAATTATTGTCTAGATACTCTTGTGTGTTATTTCCCATAGCACATATTGTATGGTTGTTGAGCTTGCTTTTGTAATAGTGTGGATTATAACTAAAATGATAATGTTTTTTCAAATGGTTATTAAAAAATATTTTAGAAATGTTTTACACTCTCTCCTTTATAACTGATATATCATCTCTCCTAAAAAATGTATATAGTTTCTTCTTGGGAAAGAATATGGGTTTGAATGGTAAAAAGGAAAATGGCCCATGATTTTATTTAAAGGAAAAAATGTGTGAAGAACTTACTTTTATATAATGTAGTTGAATCATAAAATTTATGATTCTTTTGTTTAAAGGATAGGTATTTGGGAATATATTATTTGGGCATGTCTACTGAGTTTTAATACTCATGCCTGTAACTTTATCATCATTTTTAGTTTTAGGTGCAGTGCCTTGTTTCTATTCAGTTTCCATAGTATGACATTGTTTTGAGGTCGGTGGTGACCCATATTGTCAAATGAAAGTTTGTACAACTGTTTTTTCCTACTAAAAATAGTTTTTTTATTGTCATTATTTATTTTTTTGTCCTTTATTTACTAGTCAAATATTTCCTAATTGGTTAGTTTTGATGCCTAGTAATAATTTCCCACCCGTGGGGATCTAGAACGCCCTTTGGGACATGATGCAGACCGACTAGGGTGACCGGTTTAGGGTTGACCCAGGCTAGTTCGTGACACTATGTATCAATCAGTTCTTCTTCTTCTCCAGCCAAATTTTTTATTTAGTTCTTTGGGAACATTATATTTTTCTCTAATTTTCACCTTATAATTCTTTATCTCCTTAATAAGTTCAGTATTCTACTTATTTTAAATTATTTTCCCTTTCTCTATAAATTTTATTCTTTCCACGAGATTAATATTTTGATGAATTCATGATACATGTCCCGATCTTATCTTGTACACATGGTAACTCTCTTCTTCTTTCACATCACTACGTGAACAAATCTCTATTTATATTAACTTGTGAAAAAGGGGTTTTATGATTTTTCGTTGGACAATAATCTTCTAATTCACTCTATGTCGAAGATTCCTTATCGGATTTTCTACTCATAATATATTTCTTGTAATTTTTTAAAAAATTTAACTTCTTTGTAATATCACTTTTTTTGGTTTTTTCTGATCTTATTTCAGTATAGCCTTCTTTTTCTTCTTCTTCTTCACTCTTTGAATCATCAGATTCAATATTTTTAAAATCAATTTCAAAATGTCCAATTTGACCATAGTTAAATATATTTAAATGAATAAAACATTTATATTTTCAGTTTCCTCTTATAACCTTTTTTGAAATAAAGGTCATGAACCTTTTATAATTTACATCACTTACATCATCCTCATTATAATTTGAGAATGGTTCACCATTATTTTCCATAACTGTGAGATGTTTCATTTATTTAAAAGGTTTTCCTCCTTATCATTCTTTTTAAAAATATAATATTTTTTCAGATCTTAATTGAGGAGTATATTATGAAACTCATCAAGTGATAGGTCTCTAATTTCTTCCAAGGAAAAAATATTTAGATAAAATATATCAGGAAAGTTAGGCATTAATTCCTTGATAATAAATCAATATTCCAAAGTATCACCAACACCCCTGATATGTCTTATTATTTCATTTACCTAGGTAAAGTAGTCATCTATATGCTCATAATAATATATTCAGATATCTTCAAACTATGATCTCTTGATTCATATCTTGGATTCATTGATCTTCAAGTTCCCTTATTACATGTTGTCACGTTTATCCAACATATCCATGGCTATGTTTAGTCTTATCAGCTATGTGGAAATATTATCATACGTAGATGAGAAAATAGAATTTTTGGCAGTCCCATATACTTCCATATTTCTCTTATCATCATGTTTCATGGTAGTATAAATTCCAAGTAGGATAAAACAAACTATTATAGCATCTTTGACATCAAGGACTTTTGAAAGTAGATATATAAGCATTTGGTTTTTCCATCTATAAAAGTTACTAAAAAATAGAATGTAACTCTTTTACTACTGAAAATCTTTAAACATTCAATAATTAGTATTCATTAACATTTGGATTTCCTCATCGGTAACCTCACCAATGAAACCACTTGTAGAGACTGAATTAGCGTGAGAACACTAAGAAGTAGAGGGCGTGAATCAGTGGTCCCTTTTATTTTTAAAATGTGTTCTTTTTCAATTCATCCTATATGGTCTATTAAATTTTTGATCCACTCTACTTTTGTTTCTTATCCTCTCCCTAAATGATGTTATAATTGAAAGGAACAAGATATAAGGATTTACAGGCTTTGGTACAAATATCTATTCATTTCCATGTTGGTTAGACCCCATAATATTGATTCTCTACTAGTAAAGATAATTGAATACAAGTATAGACAATATCCTAAAATTACTAATAAAAAACTCTTGTTTTTCTAGAACACTATTGATTATATTGGGTTATCTCCCAATAGAATATTTTAAATGGAGACCCACTAGTTTTTTTATAATTATACACACTAGTTTATCTATCTTCTAAAATGGTTTGGTTTTTTAATATAGTCCTAATAGTTTTTCAATAGTCATCTCAATCACCTATGAATATTTCTTCAACTTATTCTCCCTACTGATATAGTATGCATATTTTCCTTGTTCTCTTTATGTCTATATAGTCAAATATTCTTCTAAATCATTATCTTCCTTTCTTAAATTAAATTATTAAAACATGTCATCTTGTTTAACTCAATTATATTATCGGCGCATTAAATTTTCATTCTCACAGTGCATAAATAAGGTAATGTGTCTTCTCTAATATTATCTAAACAAATAACTACAAAATTCAATTCAAAATAACTGCACTGATAATTTTGGTACTTTTTAATTACTCTAATCAAGTTAATTATTTACTCAATTATCATCATGCATCATTTCCAAGTTTCTTGTGTAGTATTAACATTATAAACCCTATCACATTTATAGAATTCTATTCTTATTATTTTATATTAATTTTATGGGTTCAAGATTATTATTTCTGTTTCTCTACTTAATTCTATTTTTAAACACATAATACTATCTTTGTTCAGGAATTATATTTCATGAACTATATTTCACAATCTCCTTCAAAAAATGACATGGTTCTTAGTTCTTCATAGATAAATTCTTCATCTTCACACAAACTAGAAAAGGCACATGAAGTTTCTTCTATACACAACAATAAATGTTTTCACAAACATTATTCTTCACAAAATTAATGATTTTAAGTGTTTGAGTTATTCTTCCTCAAAAAATATAATACGTGACATAGAATCAAGGATGATCATTGTGTAACCGAGCACATATATTCTCAATCCCATACATATACAGTAATGGAGGATCACAAAATCCTTTCCTAATTTTGAATGAAGAAAATGGAAAACCTTCTTTACTATGTGTGAATGATTCATGGAGATAATATGTTTCTCTATATAAAATGAGAAAACTCATCGAATGGATGAAAAACATAAAATCATTAGCTTAAATATTCATACCACTTAAATTATCCCAAAAATATTTCTAATTCAAATATGATATTAATATGACCAAAGATCTGATATTTATATATTCTTCTTATATGGGTTTTCAAGTTAAAAAATTCAAGATTTTGAAAATCATGGTGTCCTTTCCATTTCATTATCCCTAAATAAGTGTAAGAACCACTGCTACATAATTTTCACTTACTTCATTTCCTTAGTTGATTAGGGATTAATATTTTACATAAAGGTATCCCTTGCCTCTCATTTTTAATGTTATTGGGGTTCGAAATTACCACTCAGGATAATCATATGGCTCTCATTAATTATATTGGATGACTATGATTATAGTGATATCATATTTATATGGTGTTATAGTGTATCTTGAAGATTAATTCCATATTAATATTTCACTTGGTTGAGAAACTAAATAAAAAATTCATCCCATTAACTCCGTAGATGTGAGTATCCAAGGGTCCAGTCTTAGAACCACACCTTCACCCACATCCTTTAAGGGAATTGTATCCCTGTGTAGTCCCACCTACCCATTGCATGTGCACCTTCATGTTTACACATTTTTACCCATGAAAGTTCTCTCAACCATTCTTCTATGTCAACTTCTCAGGATGGATCTCTCTTTTGGTTGAGCTTACTCCCATAATAATGTAGATTGATATGGAACTTGTGTCTTGGGTGGTTGGCCAATTTTTTTTTTGAAGTACCAATGAAAAATACAGATATTATAATCTATGTATAGAATATAATCTCAATATATTTATCATAATCAAAATATAAACCATATAAATGTATTCACTTCTCAACATCATCTTAAAATATTCTTCATAAAAATTGACCTTTTTATGATCTTCAATATTTTAAATGATCATTATAAAATTATGGAATATTGTATGGTATTCAAATAAAAACACCTCATGTAATAATATTTATATTGCATTATATTCTCTAATTTAAATAATTCTTATAAATTACTGAACATGTTATCAACAAATTTCTCACACCAAACTCTATTAGAACATGTTCAGTAATTTAATGACAATACATAAATCCTCACAATTAGTGATTCTACATTATCCTAAAATTATCCTTTCAATTTCATTAGGTTATATTCTATTTAATCATGTGGACATATTTGGATGCTCAATAAGTCATATCTTCAAAATACTTTTCCTCGTTAATCCTACAAGTATCATCAATACATATTTAATCATTGACAGTAGATGAAATAATTTCTTAGGCACAACACTGATGAGAAAAAAAAAATAAAGAAGACAATATTCTGTCATTAAAAAACATTATTATTTCATATATATCATATATATTCATTAAATCTATTATTATAACCTTCCTTTTAAGGTAGTGATGAAAAACGTAACACATCGCTTTATAGAGGTGGTGATCTACATGTACGTGTGAGAGATGATTTCATTTCCATTAGGATTTAAAAGTTGATGAATATGGGTTCTAAAGTCATCATTACAACATTTCATTATGTGAAATATATTGATATGAATATATCCAAATGGTTAGGAAATAATTTAATGAATTTGATGAATAATATTTTAAGAGTTATACCTCTTCTTTCTTTGAAAATTCTCTTTGGCCTACATATTAAGCACTCATATTATGGAATTAGGGGAAGGATTGAAGTTCATGGAAGTGTATGAGGAATATAGGAAGTTATTTGGGTATATCATGGATTATTTAAATGTTTCATTAGGTGTGATGAATATAGGATAGGTGGTTCCTTTTTATATGTGAGGTGGATGGAATTTTGGTTGATACTTGAAATATAAATATATAATATATGTCTAACTCAATTTAAATAGATCCAATGTTCCATATATTATAATATAAGGAGTATAAGGAATAAATATGATAAAATAATATAATTTATACACTTTTAGGTTCCATTTTAGTCCTTATATTTTGGATTAACCCCTTTATAAAAACATCTTAACTTTAACTGTTGTAAAAACTTATTCAATTTTTTTGGGAAAGAAATTTAATTATAATTTTAAAATTAAATAATAAATGATACATTGATGAAATATTAAACAATTTATGATTAAATTTTTTTTACTTCAAAAAAAAATTAATTCATTTAAAATATAATATTCAAAATAAAATATCATTAAAGTTTATTTGGGAATATACAAAAAATTGATATTAATTACATCAATATATAAATTGATTTTGGATATAAAAAAATTCACCATAAATTATACCATATCATCAAAAAAATATTAATTAACACCATAATTCATCAAAAAAAATAATTTTATTGTTTTTAAGGACACTCAAGTTTATTTTTTTACTACTTCTATAAGCACAGTGTCAGTGTTGTGTAGTATTTTAAAGTAATAATTCCATCAAAGGAAATAAAAATTATATTATCACCATAAAAAAATTATTTCCAATAAAAATAATATTTTAGAGTCATATATAAGATATTTTTATCTAAATTAAATCATATAATATAAAGTAAAACCAAGAGAGTGGCATTTTTTAAGTTAACTTTTTCTTAAAATAACATAATGGTTATAATCAAAGTCAAGTTGAATAAAATCATCACAGTTTTGACTATTTGATGGTTATGGTAGAAAAAATAACTCATCCAATAAAACCAATACATGTGTTAGGGATATTCTTATTCCTTATCTCATAGTTTAAACCATGTTTTACCAATTTCTCCCTTATTGTGGTGATTATATTTTGAGAGGGGTTGCTATTTATAATGAACAAAAAAATGGAATCTTTTCTAAATATCAACCTACTAATTCAAAATAATTAATTTTTTTTTAAAAAAAATATTTGAACTAGTGGAAGAAATAAATTTTAATAATAATTTGTAAAATGAAACGAAAAACAATTTTTTGAAAAAAAATGTTTTTATACTTAAAAATGATATTATACCAAAATTAAATGTCATGAAAATCAATTTTGAATTATTTATATTATTTATAATTGAAGGATAAATATATTAATTTAGGATACAATATAAAACCTAATGGTAAATTTAAATTTAATTATTTAAAGAAAATAAATGACAGTTTTTCAAAAAATTGCCATTTTTCACTATTCACTCAAAAATCAAACTTCTTTGAAAAATAATAAAAATTGCATCATATTATTACTATGAAATTATAATTCCAAAAAATATGTTCATTTTGATAACACAATTCAAATTTGACAAAAATTAATTATAATATCCACTCACAATATGCAATAAACCCACTTTTAAAGAAAATCTAATTTTAAAGAATAAAATGACTTTGTACTCATTCCATACCTAATAAAAACAATTAAATAAATGTTAATTAAATTTATTTAATATATAATATAAACATTAAATTATAATAATTTATTATTAGTGACTAATTAAATCTATTAATAAAATATGCATTTTACCTATATAATATTTTATCATCATCTCTATCTAACTGAAAATAAATATTTGATAGATTATTAATTTTATTGAAGAAAAAATTTCATCATATATTGTGTAACATGGTTATTCATATTCATACCTTACAAACTAATAGCTATTTCATAATGGTCATATATAAATAATTGTATATTGTGATCCATTTATGCTCGGTGTTTCTATATAACAAACTGTGAAATATATTAATTAAAGAAAATAAATTCCAAAATTTTGTGTTACTAAACTCTATCTAAATTATTGAAATTTTAACCACGAAATTTTATTTAATTTCCAATAAAATGGGATTAAAACATTTTTTTAAATCAATTCTAGGGAGTGTAAGAAAAAACAGACAATTATTGAATGAAAAAAATTTAATATTTAAAAATAACTTTGTTGAAAACACACATCATAAAAGGAGATAAAAAAACATTATTTTGTAAATTGGAAAAGGGAAATAATAATTTCATATATATTAACACATACTCAGGTACCAAAATAATTAATACATTAGTGGGAAGTAAAAATATGTACATGGAGAAGGAAAATAACATCCAAATAATAATAAAGAGTTATAGATAACATGATAATGAGAATATTAATAACCAAAAAAACAATAAATCATTAATGGGTAATGAAGACCATAAAATAATTCAAAATAAATAAAACTCATATAGTTTTATTTAAATATTCTATTCCTAATATTGAATGATTCTTCTACTATCAAGAAATATAACACGAGAAAATTATACTTACATGATTTATTTTTATTTTATATGCACAATTCATCCATTGGTTGGGATTTGATCAGTTTATACTTACATCTCATCTACTACTCCAATTAATGAACAATCAATATGATTTTACCATTTCTGAATCGCTGAAATTATCTTTTAACAGATTGCAGCATCCCCAAAAGAATTAAAAGCTACTCCTTTTATTTTCAGAGATTACCGAAAATCCAAATGGTTAGCGAAGGATAATATAATATCCAATATAAATAAATCTTCATAAGAATAAATATAATATTAAATTGAAAATCCTCAAAAATACCACTAAAAGTATAAATTATGTCATTCTATAAATAACTAACCTTAAAACTCATCAAAATATCACTGACCAAGTTGAAAACCCAAAAATTGGAATGATTTGACCACATATTCTTCCAAGATAACCATAAAATTTCACTCTAAATAACATAAATAAGTCATAAATTCACATAAAAAATATATATTCCCTACTCAAATAATACCAAAAAAATACTAGTATTTCTATAAATAACTTGAATCACCATAAATCTATTTTGAAATTATATATTCTTTGAAAATATTACTCAACCTTTATTATTCAAATTAAATCCATTCTTAGCAAAAAATATTTTCATTGAACATAATCAAATAATATTACCAATATGTAATAACCCTTAATTACCTCAACATAAATTATCTTATTACCCCTAATGGTTATTAATACAATTAAAATAATTTCCAAAAAAATATAAAATCATTCTTCCTCAAATAACCTTTTCACTAAAATACATACCAAACCAAAGGGTTGTATTCTCATAAATTTCTCCCAAAAATATTTTTAATCTTCTTAAACACCAATCAGATAAAACCAAAAATTTGGTATTTATGTCTTTAATTTTTTTATTAACCTTAGACTTATTAACTTGTGACACTATTGTTTTATCTCCTATCACTATGGTATATCATAGGTTTTGATAGATTATATCCTATAATTCATCAAATTAGTTCATAAAGAAAATGTGAAGTGGATTAAGAATATATCATATGAGCGTATAGCTATGTGTTCTATCTTAGTCCTTTTCATTATGAACTAGTGATGATTAAGTTAATACTCAATCCATCCCATTCAGATTTATTACCCCTATGTGCATCATTTTCACAGTTGTATCCAATCTCCATTGTCCATATAGGGGTATATTTTCTAGGAAAACCATTCAATATCAACATTTCCAACGCTTTGTGATATTTCCCTATAATTAGAATTTTCCCTAAAATCTATCATAGTGTACTTTTTTATAATATATAGTTTTTCAAAATATATTTCCCAAGGGTATTACTAAACATCCTATAATACCAAATTTAACGCCATGTAACCAAAACAACCTATAATTAACTAATTCATAACATGGGTTTAAAATTCTTAAATTTTTAAAATATTTATTTCATAGAGTTTTAGAGAATTTAGAATTAATATTATATATAAAAATATTATAATAGAATGAGGAAACATCAACCAAATTTCTATTTTATTCCATAAAAATAGGATTCTCTAATTTAAACACATGTTTCATTCAAAACAATATTTATATTGATAATTTTTTTATTTATTCCATTATATCCCTAAAATCACTCATATATCCCTTCATGGTATCGTAGGGAATTGAAGGAATAATAAAGGGTTATCTTAGATGCTTAGTAATGAAAAGTCTAAAACATATGCTATCATAGAATAAATAAAGAAATTATAATATGGAAAAGATAAAAAATAATAAAATATTCCATATAAATAATATCATAAAATGGAAATATATTCATGGGTGACATAAGAAAATAATTAAACTCATGGATAACAATAACTAGTTTCATAATGACTGAATTTATAGGTTCAAGAAACATAATCATTCCACCATATTCTTCTACAAAGACATAATATGTAAATATGGAATGTTTATTCCAAATATGCAAGAGAGTTTTTCACATTATACCAACCTATGCATGAATCATTAATAAATTTCCCTTCCTTTCACTTTATATGTTCAATTCATTCATCATACAAAAGGGGTGAATAATCAAAAAAAATACCTAACCAATATAAATTCCTTTATTTATAAACTATCTTACATAATGTAACTATTTTTCTCCATAAAAAATATATAAAATTATGACCATAATCATTCCATAGTAATATGGTCAATTGTATCATGAGAGTATATCTCTAGTAAATAATAAGATTCATCAAAGTATGTGAACATTCATGAAGAACATTTGAACCATTCATTGAAAATCTAAGAAAAATATCCTTTTATTTAGAAAATTTTATATATAATAATTTCTAGGATATAGAGAATGTTTATTATTGAAAAATAGCCATTAAAACAAAAAATTCCTCAAAATAATTAATGGTTATGATATTAGGAAAATTTATTCATTTGGTTAATTTCAAAAATAAATATTCCCCTCACTATTTTGGTAAAAAATTCAAAGTATCTCATTTCGAAAATGACATGAATATTCATTGTAAAACATTGAAACGAAATTCAAATATGGATGAAAATTAATTAAAATAATCATTTGATCATATAAAATAAAATTCTAGAAAATATTTTAGAAAAAAAATAAATGGAAGAAAATGTTCATCGACCAAAGTTGAAATAAGGTCATCATTTTTTAAGAGCCATTTTTGTAATCATGTATTCTACCAAAGAGAGTAAAATGAAAGGAAAACTTTTAAAAACATATATAACCTAAGTATAAAGACAATTGTGGTCGTAAAAATAGAAATAGAATTTATTTTCTACAAAATAATGTTTAAACATAAACAATCATAGATAAAAATTAAATTGTAGAATAAACCCTAACTGTTTATATATATTTTGAATAATAACCCCAATGAAGGAAATAAAATTGGAAATAAACATTAAATAACATTAATATAAATATATTTATGATTTAACATATTTAATGGGATTTATATATACCATATGAAATAAATAAGTTGTTAATATGTCATATGTCTCATAGAAACACATGTGATATGAGGAAAATATTACTTCTCGTTTAAATTGCCACAAGAGAGATTTTAACTTACTATGTAATAAAATTAAATATATTATAATTCTATTCTATAACCATATTAATATTTATAATATCATATATTATCCATTTATAACATCTTATCACCTTTTTATTAATATCTCTTTATTAAAATAACTATTTCAGATAATAACTATCCCATTTTTCATGCATGTTTCCATTTAATAGTCCCATTACATTCAATTTTACCATGAATCATTTTAGTAACATTAGTAATTTAATTTATATCTTATTATTATATAATATAACTTGAATTCAACATTCTTTAATCATTCATGTAATACACATTATAATATCACTCATGAATGTGGTAAAACTGACTGAAAAAGTGTGTGTTATAAAAATAAGATGATTAAAACATACTAAGATAAAAAATTAATAGAATATTAATAGAATATTATTCATGTAATAATTATTATTTATCTTAATTATATAAATTTTATAATAATATATAAAAGGGGGAATTAAAAATTAAATTTATTGTTCATAGAGACTATGGTACGTATGTACGTATGAATGATACAACCATTTTCTAATGAGAAAAATGAAAAATAATAAACATAATATTTTAACATTAAATAATTATTATTATCTAATAAGTATCATATATATTCATCAAATCCATCATAATAACATTCATTATGAGGTAGTGATGAAAAATGAAACACATCACTTAGTGGAGGTTGTAGTCCACACATACTCATGAGTGATGTTTTCATTCACCATATGATTAAAAGGAGATGAATACAGGTTTTGAGATAATAATTATTAAATTTTATTATATGTAATATATTTATGTTGTTAAATTATAATGGATAGTAACCAATTGAATGTGTTATAAAAATAAATATTATTAAAGAAATTGGTTAAGAGTTATACCTCTTCTTTTGAAATTCCCTTTTTGTTAAGTCTTCATAGGATGGTATTAGGGGAATATCAGAAACTATAGGAAATGTATAAAGAATATAGGAAGTTATTTGGGTAGATATTTTTTTAACTAAATTATTCATGAATTGTGAGGAAGATAGGAGAGGTGGCTATATTTGATAAGTGAGGTGGTGTAAATCCTATAAATACTTGAAATAATAATATATAATATGTGTATAACTCATATAAAATGGATCCATAAAACCATATATTCATTAATAAGATGCATAAAATATAAATATTATAAACTAATAGAATTTTTATATTTTTAGGTTCCATTTTAATCCATCTCTTTTGGTTTAATCCCTTCATTAACACTGCTTAACAATAGCCATGGTAATAACTTCATCAACCATTATGGTTTATAAATTTACTTATGATGGGGAAATTAACACAAAAATGGTTCATTGATTAAATTTCATTCCATTTAAAAATTAATTTTTCCCATTGATATAGTTTTTTATATTTAAATGATTTCATAAAATACTGTTAAAATTAAAATATAAGTAAAGTCATTTTTGGGACTACTCACAAAAATGTGACTCTAAATACATAATGATAACAATGATTTTAAAATATAAAACCATTAAAAATAAAGTATACATTATTAATAACAAAAACAAATAAAAAAACATCCTAATTAATATAAAAAATTAATTTAATAATTTTTAAGGTAATTTTATTTAATTTTATACTTCTTGCACAAGAATTATGTTCGCGTTGCATAAGAATTTATGGTAATTATGTCCTAAATAAAAATTTAAATCAAATTTACCTAATAAAAAAAATTATTTATATTAGAAATATTAATCTATATTCATTTATAGCATCTTTGTTTCTATTTAAAACATAAAATAGAAATTAAAAGCAAGAGAGTGACATTTTTTCAATAATCCTTTAAATAAAGTAATATAAACGTTATAATGAAATTAAATTTACTATAAATTTCTATATTTTCAAGAAGATTTATTTTTATGTTCTAATTAAACTTATAAATATAATAAATAGAAGTTTTAAGGGGATTTTAAGGTCTTGTCCAATTGTTTTAAACATGTTTTTCTGGTTTTACCCTTGTCGTAGTGACACTATTTTTAACAATGTTAATATTGATAATAACCACAAATAAAAGGAACCATGAAACAAAACTTACACCACAAGTTTTAAAATATTGAATAAAATTCTCAAGTTTCAATTTCTACAAGTTTCAGAAATCAATTTTAACAAAAAATGAGTAAAATGCAATGATTAATATTTTTTTTTTAAAAGGTGTTTCTAAGACTAAAAATGAGATTATACATAAATTAATGATTATGATAACAATTCTTTAATTTTTTATGTTATTTACAATTAATTTATAATTTTTTTCTCTAATAAAAAATATAAAACATAGTGGTATATATAAATTACTTACTTTAATGAAAATAAAAGTGTTTTTTGCAAAAATCGGCATTTTTCGCTATTCACTCAAAAATATCCATTTCAAAAAAATCACTATAATTATTCATAATACTATTATGAAATAATTATTCCAAAAATTATTACCATTTATTACAATGCAATTTATAAAATTTTTAGTACTTGATTATAATATCCTTGAACAAAATTTGTAAAAACCTATTTTTGAAGAAAATGTGTTTTTGGACGATAAACGCACATAATAATATTTTTATGAAAAATATATATTTTACCTATAAATTATTTTAAATTCTTTTACAACCTATTTATAATTGATTTATGATTTATAATTCATTTTATTATGTAAAAACATTCTACATATATTTCTTAATATGGTTATTCATGTCCATACCTTCCAAAAAATCCCTAGGTCATAATGGTTATATTTAAGAAATATCATACCATGGTTCATTTATGCATGGAGTTGCGTATGCAAAATGATATCAAATATATTAATTAATTAAAATAGGTTCTAAAATATTTGGTTGTTTTTATTGGGAATAATAAATAGAATCCCATATAGGATTTCTAAATCATTATGTGACCTAGGGAACCATGATGGGTGCCCCAATTTTGTGTTTTTTCTGAGGAGTATTAGTGCATGTAGGTTTTTATGGTTATGTAATAGTATAAATATAAAAATGGAAATAGTATGTGATATTTATATTCAAGTATAGGTAATTTTTTTGGTTTGGGAAAGTGGAAAACCCATATTTGAAAGAGATATAATACATGTTACAAGGGAGGTGCATTATTCCCCCTAATGATATATGAGATGCATCCAGGGAGGGGTGTTATTCCTCACTATCAGTATGATATATATTTCCATGGAAGCACATTATTTACCTAGATAATATATGAGTCATTACTATCAATATGTTTTATTCCCTTTAAAGACATATGAGTTGTTTATAGGTAGGAGAATTATTCCCCCTAATGATATGATATATGTTTCTAGGTATGGGAGATATTTCGCATGATGACATATGAAATGATTCCAAGGAATGGAATTATTCCCCCTAATGGTATGATATTTATTTCCTATGAGCAGCATGACTTCCCCAGATGATATATTAGTTGTTTCGTGGGAGGTGCATTATTCCTCTTGATTATATGAAATATGCTTCCAAGGGTGTGTTATTCCCCCTAATGATAAGTGGGTTGTTTCCAATGAGGAGTGTTATTCCACCATAATGATAAGATATGTTATTTTGGGATGATAGTTATTTTCCACGATTATATATTATATATGGTTATGAATATAGACTTATAATTGTAACGTACCTGAATCGGAATTCACTAACAGTGCTCCGAGCCAGGTGGTTACATGTACATAAGTGCGCATCCCCGTATTCCAAAGGCTACCGACTAGTAGTGGGGGTCAATGGGGTCAAGTGGGGAGACTATACCCCCTTTTTATCAGAGTAAGCCACAACAGAATAACCAAATAGTAGAAAAAATAACCAATATACAAGGAACATGTATAAAAACCATTTCAATAAAATATGCCATGTCATACTACAGTGAAAGAGTGAACAAAGGCCCAAAAATAAAGACAATGGCCAAAATCCCAAAATGGTCTTGACTCCAAGTCCGGATCCTCCACCAAGTGTTACCCATTTCCACTCAGCTAACTAGAAAGGACCCTTTCCCTTGTCCTGACCTACAAACATGAAGTCTGCTCGGGTAACCAATGGCGGCCCGAGTAGGGTGTGAGTACAACTTAGTAGGCCACCACCAACGGTGTCTACAAATTATCAGTATAAACAAGTAGTGAATGCAAGAGTGAAATGAATGAAAAATTCCAAGTAATTATTTAAGATGCCATTAACTAGTTTAGATCCAAATCCATTTCTATTCTATTACCATCCATTTATTACAATTTACCAGCACTTACCCTTTCATCACTTTTCCATGGGTTAATCACTTACCCTATATTACATGGGTCTAAGGCCAACAATCACATGAAAGAGGGTAAATACATCTTTATCCTATCTCACTATGACTAACTACCTCCTAGCAACCATATCCTCACCTCGAAGCCTCAGTCCGGGTGGATGCAACCATTAGGAGAATAGATCATCAGTCCCCATTCCTAACTCGTGCATTTTGGGTGGAGTTCAGAGCATCATTCTTCACTCAACCCGTGGGTGTAGATCCTCAAGTCATACCACACACTACCAAGCCATGTGCACACGCTTATATATAATTAACCATCAACCTTCCAACCATTGGCCATCGGAAACCATCATTTACAACAACCCACATGGGAAACTACATCATGCCTTAACCGATTAACACATTACCATCTCACATCATTTAACCATTCACCCAATTCCCATGTGTTATGCCTATCTCACTAAGCATTCAATACTAGACCCATAATCTATCCCATTATGGTCTTTATCCAATTTACACATTAACCCATTTAACCCGTTCATCATTTCCATGAATCAACCATTCATTCCATTTCCAATAACCCTATGGTTAGTTTCCAAGTCTAGGTGCTTCACCTAGCTTCTTTCCCATGTTCCACCAATCATGCCAACATATTCATCAAGGGATCTACATTTTGTTACAATAAGGTCACTTGTTCAATTAACAATCCCTAGCCTGGGGAAAAGCCGACACATCCCATGGATGGCCCCAACTAAGTCAAGTACATCCCACAGGGATCATGAGGGTTCCTATTTACGATTTTAAACATCAATGAATCCATTCATGCTGTGGTTATTCACAACATAACCAAGAGAAACAAGAACACAAGTAAACATGCACATAAACCCTAAATAACCATGGGATATAACTTCTAGACCACCTACCTCGAATCTACGGTTGACCGCACCCTCAATTGAGTCCTTAAAACTCGATTCGACTAACCCTTGGAGCTTCAAACTATAACTTATCCAAAAGATAGGGTTTTAGGGTTTTGGAACAACGGAGAGAGAAGATACAAAACCTAAACCAAGAAAAGAACCAAAGAGGATATTAGCCTTACTCGGAGCTTCAATCCACAACCAACGATGCTCTAAATGTCCAATAATCAAAGGAGAATGATCTCATGGAGCCCTTAGGTGTTTTGGTTCATTCCAAGGGAGAAGGAGGAGGAATGGGAGGAAAATCCCGAGTTGGGGTTATAAAGCGCAGAGTGGTAATTTTGTAAATTTTCCAACTTTAAGTGGCCCATGGTTTAGCCCCACGGTTTAGAAAACCATGTGCAAACCATGCGCACACCATTGCTCGAAGGAGGGGGAGTCAGAAGATTTTTCCGCATGGTTTGGAAAACTATGCGCAAACCATGTGCTCGCTTCAGTCCATAAGAGGGAGGTTCACACAGCTTTTTATGGGCAGGCCGTACGGTTTGGATGACCGTGTGCAGGCCGTGCACCTTGGTCTGTTTTGCCCAGACTTACCTTCTTCCATGCCCTGAGCCCCCGGAACACCCCCAAGGCCTCTCACACATCCAGGAAACCTTTTAAATCCCCAAAAGAAAAGTGTTCAACACAAAACACAACAAAACATACCTTTCAAAAAATCGGGATCTTACAACCTCTCCACCTTATAACGGCTCGTCCTCGAGTCGAGCTTCCAAGCCTCATTGATCCACTGAGGAGAAGAGTTTGAGCCACTGAGCCCGCATATCTGATTCCCGCTCCAAAGTTTCTTCCTAAACTTTCCCATGCTTCCATAGTACTTGCACTAATGGCACAACCTTACCTCGCAAGACCTTTTCACTACGATCCACCACACGAACCGGATGCTCCTCAAAGGACGCATCAACCTCAATCTCCACATCCTCAACATCAACCACATGAGATGGGTCAGGGTGATACCATTGAAGCTATACCACATGAAACACATCATGCATCCCAACATACCACTGTGGAAGATCCAATCAGTAAGCCACTGGTCTGATCCTCTCCATAATCTAAAAAGTTCCCACATACCTGGGCGCCAACTTACCCTACTTCCGAATCCGTCGGTGACCCAACCTTGGCGACACCTGAAGAAACAATTTATTACCCACCTTAAACTCAAGAGGTATATGCCACCGATCTGCATAGGACTTCTGCCTAATCTAAGCCATAGCCATTCGATTCCTGACCAACTGAACTCTCTCTGAAGTCTCCTGCACAAGACTCGGCCCCAACAACTCAGATTCACCGGCCTCTAGCCAACACAATGGAGATCTACATGGTCTCCCATAAATCGCCTCAAATGGTGCCATCTGAATTGTAGCCTGGAAACTATTGTTGTATGCATACTCAAATAACGGTAGGTGTCTCTCCCAAGAAACCCCAATGTCCAAGACACAAGCTCTTAACATGTCTTCCAACACTTGGATCGTACGTTCCGATTTCCCGTCCATCTGCGGGTAGAAGGTTGTACTCAAAAACACCTCCATACCAAGCGCCTTCAACAACCCTTGCCAGAATCACGATGTGGAATGCGGATCTTTGACTGAAACTATGGTCCGCGGCACACCATGCAACTATACTACTTCCTGAACATACAAATCACCCAACTGGTTGAATGTAAAGGTCTCCTGAATCGGTAAGAAATGAGCCACTTTCGTTAATCGATCCATGACCACCCAAATTGCATTATTCTTATGTGGCGTCCCTAGATGTCCCATGAAAAAATCCATCATTACATAATCCCACTTACATTCCAGAATGGGAAATGGATGCAACAAACTCCCTGTGCATTGATGGTTGGCTTTCACCTGCTGACAGGAAAGACACCATGCCACAAAGCCCGAAACTTCCTTCTTCATTACAAGCCACCAAAACTGCCTTTGAAGATCACGGTACATCTTGGTAAAACCAGGATGCCCTTCCCACTTTGACACCTGGAACTCATGCATCAACTCTTCCTGTACACACAATGGCACAACCACACGATCACGAATATGAGAAACACCGTCCACACCGACGATCCAACCAAAAGGTATCTCCCCACATTTAACCTTTTCCTTCATTCTCAAACACTCAGGATCATCAAGCTGACTTTCCTTAACTCGACTCCAGAGCATCGACTCCATTTTCAAGGAAGATAGAGTGACCTAACCATTCTCCCCCTGCACCTCCAGGTGCATCTCTGCAAACAAGGCCATCACCTTCCACTCGGTGCTGGACTCCTGAATGGCCTGATTCTGAAACTTCCTGCTCAGAGCATCAGAAGCATTGTTCCCCTTTCCCGGCGTGTAAAACAACTCAATGTCAAATGACTAGAGATATTCAACCCATCATCACTGTCGAAGATTCAGAACCTGCTATGAGAAGATGTACTTTAAACTCTTATGGTCAGTAAACACGGAAAACCATTCTACCGACAGATATTACCTCCAGCACTTCAAGGCGTACACTACTGCAGCTAACTCAAGGTCATGAGTGGGACAGTTCCGCTCATGGGGTCTTAACTGCCTTGACCCATAAGCCAGAACCTACTCATCCAGCATCAACACAGCCCCAAGTCTGACTCCATACGCATCACAAAACACAATGTACTTCTTACCCGACTCAGGTAAGACCAAGATAGGTGTAGTCGTCAACTGCCTCTTCAACTCTTGAAAGACATTCTAGCGAGTCTCATACCACTCGAATCTGATTCCCTTCTTGGTTAAGACCAAGATTGGTGGTGCCAAGTGAGAGAAATAATTAATGAACCTTCGGTAATGCCCGGCCAAACCCAGAAAACTCCAAACATCAGAAACACTCTTGGGATTCTCCCAAGAAACAACTACTTTCACCTTCGTTGGATCCACTGACACAACTGCCTCCGAGATGATGTGACCCAGAAAATGAACCTCAACTATCTAGAATTTACACTTGGATGTCTTGGCGTATAGCAGGTGCTCTCTTAGCGTACCCAAGATGATGTCAAGATGTTGGGCATGATCGTCATGATTTATTGAGTACACTAAGATATCGTCAACACATATGACCACAAGCCGATCTAGATAGGGATGAAATATCCGGTTCATCAAATCCATAAACACCTCTAGTGAATTGGTCAAGCCGAAAGGCACTACCACAAACTCAAACAACCCATACCAACTCTGAAAAGCTGTCTGTGGTATGTCAAAATACTTCACCCTCAATTGGTGGTAACCCGACCTTAGATCAATCTTAGAAAACACTAATGCACCCCTCAACTGATAAAATGGGTCATCAATTCTAGGAAGAGGGTACTGATTTTTCAACGTCATCAGATTCAACTTCAAATAGTCAACACACAGTCTTAACGACCCATCGGCCTTTTTCACAAAAAGAACAGGATATCCCCAAGGAGACGTACTAGTATGGATAAACCACATACACTCTAACTCCTCAATTTTTACCATTAGCTCCTAGAGTTCTATCGGTGCCATTCGGTATGGCAGAATTGAAACTGGCCCTGCTCCCGGCAGCAACTCAATCCTGAACTCGACATCACTCTCAGGTGGTAACACCGAGAAATCATCAGGAAACACATCCTGCAACCAATCCACCACAGGAGTAAAATTAGGTTGTTCCCCTACCCCTATTTCATCAAGCATCAGACATGCCACTTGATCTATGAGTTCACTCATCTCTTGACCCAACGGTCCTGCACAACCCGCTCGAACATCCCACTCACCACGGTGGACATAAGGGTCACCCTCAAGTGACATGAATGATACTCTGTGACGATTATAGTCGACGTGTGCACGATACAATACCAACCAATCCATTCCCAGGATTAAGTCAAATCCTGACATCTCGAGAATAAACAAGTCCCACAGAAAACGATACCCACCAACTTCTAAGGCACATCCCTTGCACTACTTGATATCCTCAACTCGTACTCCCAACGGAGTGTCAATTGACATAACTCCACACACCCTCTCCGCCGGTAAACCTAGCACCACAACAAGTTGAGAAGAGATAAAGGACTGTGTGACACCTTTGTCAAACAACGCACTAGAAAACATAGAAGATACAAGGATAATACCTCAAACAATAGACGGTCCGGCTTCGCCATCACCCGGCGCAAACTGAACTGCCTGAATCTGACTTGCCCCTCTACCCTGGGCTCTAGCCTGAACACCCTGCACTGTACTGCCCTACTGGAATGAGCGATCTTTCCTGGGAGTTCCACGTCCACCTCCCCTACCAGTATAGCCCATGGAGCTCCAAATGACTTCCTGATACGGGGGAAACTGATCCCCTTCTCGTATCTGGTACCTCCTTTCCACCATCATGCTCACCTTCTTGTCGAGGATTCCTGCAAAACCTCTGCACATGCCCCATCCTTCCACAAGAACGACACTCAACTAGTGGTCTAGGACACTGACCACGCATATGCCCCAGCCTACGGAACTGATAGAAGAACACCTGGTTCCCACTCTGAGAGGTTGTCCCTCTCTTCTAACCACCATACTGAAAACTTTCCAAACGACGCTTTTGACCTTCGGAAGATACATCACTTCTCTGCCTAGCTGGCACAACAAGCCTACCACCCGAATCTCCCTTCAGGTTCCCTTAAGAGATGAGTGCTTGATCCAACACCTCCACAAACCTCTTCAAGTGGAAGAAATTTACCTGAGACCTGATCTCATGTCTCAACCCATCCTGGAAGCGTATTTCCACCGTTGATTCATCCCCTGCTAATAATGGGACAAAGCATCTCAAATCAGTGAAGCGACTAGCATATTCCATCACCGACAGCGATCCCTGAGTCAGGCTCATAAACATCGCAGTCCACTCCTGCCTCAATGTCTCTGGGTAGAAATGCTCCAGAAAATTTTCTTGAAAATCCTTCCATGACATTCCCTCAGCCTGATCAATTTGAGCCTGAATGTCCCACCAATGCCTAGCATGGCCCCGCAACTTATAAGCGGCCAGCTTTACTCGCTTCTCAACAGGGGTCTCTAGATGATCCAGTATCTTCTGGACAGACTCTAACCAGAACTCACCTGCCTCTTCCCACCCTCTCCGGTGAAAGTCGGAGGGTGCTGCAGCTGGAACTCCTTGGTCAACTCAAACATACTCTGTACAACGTGCCCTGGGTCCCGAACCATCATCTGCATAAGGCGAGTCATGTTCTCTTGGAACTGGTCTTCTCCACCTTCCTTGATTGCCACATTTTCTTGCTCCCCTACTGTAAGTGTGTTCTCAGCATAACCCTCTCGTTGCCCAATTGGAAACCGACGTCGTGGTGGCATTTCTCTAAAATTCCAAGCACGAGTTTTAGCACACATACCATAAACATTCAGGACTCCAACAAAATCTCTTTAATATCCACAACAACCCACTTTTCATATGCTAACCCAACAACATTTTCCCAACTTGTTTCAAACCCTATTACTCCATTAAACATCATTTACCCACTTGTTTTATTTCATTATTCTCATTATTGATTGGTTTCATGAAATGAATGATGCACCCTACTTTCCTGCCTCGCACACCCTCCCCGTGGGTGTGCCTACCACAATGCATGTCACATATCTCCCTAGGTGCCTATAATGATGCATGAATTCCAATTTTCTTGCCATTAAGGCCACGAGCCAAATACCATGAAATAGTCACATCAAACCACATGTGCATCACCCAATGGTGAAATATCATCAACTGTAACAACACACAACCAGGAACAACATTTCCCACCCAGGGTGACTTGGGTTTTCCCCCGTACCTGGGTTAGCTACTCCCAAGCATGAGCTCATTGACAAGGCCTAAAAAATCCTAACCCTTGGCTACCAATCCCAAATAACAAGACCTCATAGAAGGAGAAGAAAGAACTCCTTTGATACAACTTTGAAACGTCCCCGACCTAGAAGCCACTAACGGTGCTCCGAGATGGGTGGTTACATGACCTTAAGCGCACCTCCCCGTACACCAAAGGCTGCCGACTATCAGCGGGGGTCAATGGGGTCAAGTGGGGATACTATACCCTCTTTTTATCAGAGTAAGCCACAACAGAATAACCAAATAGGGGATAAAATAACCAATAAACAAGGAACATGTATAACAACCATTTAAAATAAATATGCCATTTCATACTACAGTGCAAGAGTGAAAAAGGCCCAAAAATAAAGACAATGGAAAAAATCCGAAAATGGCCCCGACTCCAAGTCCGGATCCTCCACCAAGTGCTACCAATTTCAACTTATCTAACTAGCAAGGACCTGTGCCCTTGTCCTGACCTGCAAACATGAAGTCTGCTCGGGTACCCAATGGCGGCCCGAGCAGGGTGTGAGTACAACTCAGTAGGCCACCACCAACGGTGTCTAAAAGTTATCAGTATAAACAAGCAGTGCATGCAAGAGGAAAATTAATGATAAATGCCATGTAATTATTTAAGTTTTCATTAACTAGTTTAGAGCCAAAGCCATTGCCATTCTGTTACCATCCATTTATTACCATTTACCATCACTTAAAATTTCATCACAATTCCATGGGTTAATCACATATATTATGTTACATGGGTCTAAGGCCAACAATCACATGCAAGATGATAAGCAAACCGTTATCCTATCTCAGTAGGACTAACTCCCTCATAGAAACCATATCCTTACCTCGAATCCTTAGTACGGGTGAATGCAACCGTTAGGAGAATAGATAATTAGTCCCCATTCCTAACTCGTGCATTTAAGGTGGAGTTCAGAGCATCAGTCTTCACTCGACCCGTCGGTGTAGATCCTCAAGTTATACCCCACACTACCAAGCCATGTACACATGCTTATATATAATTAACCATAAACCTTCCAACCATTGCCCATCGGCAACCATCATTCACAACAACCCACATGGGAAATCACATCATGCCTTAACCCATTAACACATTACCATCTCACTTCATTTAACCATTCACCCAATTCCCTTGTGTTATGTCATTCTCACTAAGCATTAAATACTAGACCCATAATCTATCCCATTATTGTATTTATCCAATTTACACATTAACCCATTTAACCCATTCATCATTTGCATGAATCAACCATTCATTCCATTTCAAATAACCCTAAGGTTAGTTTCCAAGTCTAGGTGCTTCACCTAGCTTCTTTCCCGAGTTCCACCAATCATGCCAACATATTAATCAAGGGATCTACATTTTATTACAACAAGGTCACTTTTTTAATTAACAATCCCTTTCCCGGGGAAAAGCCAGCACATCCCATGGATGGCCCCAACTAAGTCAAGTCCATCCCAACACATCCCACAGGGATTGTGAGGGTACCCATTTACCATTTTAAACATCATTGAAACCATACATGTCGAGGTTATTCACAACATAACCAAGAGAAATAAGAACACAAGTAAACATGCACATAAACCCTAAATAATCGTGGGATATAACTTGTAGACCACCTACCTAGAATTCGCGGTTGAACACACCCTCAATCGAGTCCTTAAACCTCGATTCGACCAAGCCTTGGAGGTTTAACATAGAATTCACCCAAAAGATAGGGTTGTAGGGTTTCCGAACAAGCGAGAGAGAAGATACACACCCTAAACCAAGAAAAGAACAAAGGAGGAGATTAGCCTTACCCGGAGCTTCAATCTGCAACCAACGATGCTCTAAATGGCTATGAATTGACGGAGATTGATCTATTGGAGCCCGTAGGTGATTTGGTTCATTCCAAGGGAGAAGGAGGAGGAATGGGTGGAAAATCCCGAGTTGGGGTTATAAAGCCCGGAGTGGCAATTTTGTAAATTTTCCAACTTTAAGTGGCCGCACGGTTTAGCCGCACGGTTTGGAAAACCGTGTGCAAACCGTGGGCATGCCATTGCCCATAGGAGGGGGAGTCACACGATTTTACCGAACGGTTTGACAAACTGTGTGCAAACCGTGTGCTCGCTTCTATCTAGAGGAGGGAGGTTCATACGACTTCGTCTGGGCAGGCTGCACAGTTTGGCTGATCGTGTCCAGGCCATGCGCCTTGGTCTGTTTTTACCAGAGTTCCCTTCTTCCATGCCCCAAGCCCCCAGAACACCCCCAAGGCCACTCACACTTCCATGAAACCATTTAAAGCCCCAAAAGCAAAGGGTTCAACCCAAAAAACAACAAAACATACCTTTCCAAAAACCAGGATCTTACGATAATAACCTAGGGATTCACTGTATATTTTTCGTAAATAAATATTTTGTTCGAAAACTTTCTAGACACTCAACACTGAACAAAAAAATCATGATATATTTAGGTAAAATATAAATATCAAATATGGCCGATATAAAATATCCATTTAAATAGTAGTTATGAATAAGAGTAAACAAAATATGAAATATGTGTATAATGAAAATAAACATTACTTTTAATAATAATTAAATAAAATAACTAAGAATATAAATTTATTATTAAAATATGTATCTTCCAGAAACAAAAATATTATTACAAGAAAATATTTTTATTATGACTAATTAATAAGAATATATCTTTATTTTATGATTAACAAGTTAACACTATATTTATTATTAATATATATGAAAAATGGATTATTGACTAAAATAATTTTGGTTATTTTTATGATATTAATTTAAAAAATATAGTTTTTAGGATTTTAATTTTAAAAATATAAATTAATTTTTATATTTATCATAGAAATATTATCTTAAGATTAATATTTTATATTTTTATAGAAAATCAATTTTTAAGTGGATAGTGCAATATACCATTTTTAATAATATTTTAAATTATATGTCACTAATAGTATATAATTGTGACTTAGAAATTTATATAACATTTTTATATGGCATGATATTAATTTTATATTTGATAATATACAATTTAAAAATCTATTATAGCTTCCAAACCAATATTTGATATTTTAAAACTCAAGTAATAGTTTCCTTAAAAAAAATTTCAAACATTATACTTTTATTATATTAATATTTATTTTTAATAGTTTTATAAATTAAATAAAAAATAAATTTAAAACAGTAAATTTGTTTGTCCAAGTTATCTAATAAGTACAAATTTTTGTTTATGAAAAAATATTAAGTTACCTTAGGTAAAAATTAGTTACTATGGGAATATAGATATTTTTCAAATAATTATACTTTTCTATATGTTGTGTATTTTTAATGGATATATTTTAAATTGAGAATCAAATATAATGATATTATATATATATATATAATTTAACACTAATTTAATTGGTAATCAATGTTAAATAATATTAAAAACACCAAACATTTAAAACGTCACCTTTCTATAATAATAGTTTTTCTACACATTATATATTACTATTTTAATGTAAATTTTCTATAATTTAGAAATTTAATTAGGTTAAATTGGTCCAAAAATTGGATTATTCATTATTAATATTGGTAAGAAGATTTATCTAATATTTTTTCTAACAAAATAATTACCATGGTGATTTTTAAAACAATATTAAAAAGGGTAAAAAAAGTTTAATAAAGTTTCTCAAAATTTTAATGATTATAATTACACTTAAACCTTATATAAATCCTTGTTGGGTATGAAAGATGTAACCACAAGTATCACCAACCATTTTTTCACCTATCTTATAGACCACACAAAACATCTATGTGATGAAATTTTTACCCCTCACCTTACATTGGTTTTTAGAAAAAATCCTCTATTTTCATCAAAAAAAATTGCTCACTCTCAACCATTCTATCATCCCACTCCACCCCAACGACATTGAGAATAAATATAACTTACCTATTCCTCTCAAAGCCCATCCTAATCATTTTATATTTTTATCAGTAGTCATCCACACCTTTATTCAGCTACCTATAAAGATAATATTTCTTCACCTTCTTATTCTAAATCATGTAATTCTTTTGTTTTAATATCCTATTTCATTCCATGTTATTAAAATCACCTTAACATAGACATTACATAATATTATGTTTTACCTCAAAAATTAATTCTCTTAAATTTTAGAATATTTTTTAGTATTAATGTTTTATAGAATTAGGACCTATCTCATAAATAAAAAACTATATAATTCAACTTGGAGACCTCTAATCAGTATTCAATTTCAAAAAATATAAAACATTTAAAATAAATCATTATTTACTTTCATCAAAAAAATTCATGACTTTCAACATTACTTTATCCATTCCCTTACCCATCCTTATATTCTATGAAAAAAATATAAAAAATTGTATGAACATAAAAATTATTGTTAGGGACATAAAAAAGAAAAAAATAGTTAGTCTAGTGAAAAACATGAAAACTAATATAAAATTTACCATTATGTTTAAAGTTATTTTAGAATATGATTTAAAAAAATTAAAAAAATACTTATTTCTCAAATTTTTCCTTAATAAAACCATATCATTAAATTAAAAACCCTTATTGATAACTTGGATCATTGCATTCATAAGCCATTTTAAACCTATCTCATAAGTAATTGGATCCCAGTTAAATCCATAGTCTAAACCCTTCAGTAACTCAGTCCTTTTTTGTCAAGAAAAGTGACATTAATCATTGAATTGTGGAGATATAATGGGTCTAACCCTTAGTGTAAGCTATATCAGGTCCACCTATGAGCTATAATGCGGATCAACCATTCATATAATCTATATTATGCTCACCTTTTTTTCATGATCTATAATAGAGATCAACCCTTCACACAAGCTATATCAGGCTCGCCCATGAGCTATAGTGGAGATAAACCCTTCTTATAAGTTGTAATGTGCTCACCATTTTGTTCAAATAATTCTCAAGTACCATTTCATGAATAAAATATTTTATTCCTTCATTGTTTCACCATAAATCAATTTTTTTGGTAAAAAACCTTTTTTATTCGTAAGAAAAACTTTTTCAAATATCAAAATACTCTATTATTTTAAAAACACATTTTCAATACCAATATAACTAGAAAATGGTAAATATGGGTTGTAATTGAATAAAACATTAGATATTATATAGGAATATATAAATCAAAGAATTTCCATGGTAGGGTAAAATTTATTTATTTTTGTGTACATTAAGAATAGAACATTCTTTTTTTCATTTATAGAAATGTTCCTTGTAAAATATGTAGAAAAATACTTCCTCTGAAAAAATTGATATAAATTAAGAAGATACATCAAATATAATTTATCAATATTTTATCTTCATATAAAAAAATTTATAAAATCATTTAAAAATACATTGACATGGAAGGGAGATATATGGAAGTAAAAAATTTATAAAATCATTTAAAAATACATTGGCATGGAAGGGAGATATTTGGAAGTAAAAAATTCAATAAATGATTTTCTTAAAGAATGTTTTCTTATCACGTGGGGAATAATTGAATCATAATCACTATGAAATAGTAACATTTAACAAAATATTAAATATCATGAGAATATATAAATTCATGTTATAACATTTCTAAGGGGATTTATATATTCTTTATAAAATAATAATGGTGCATAACTTTAAACTAGGCCTCACCAAAAAGAAATTAAGACAAAGACCCTTACCTTAAGTCTAACTTATCACATGTGTCATTATATTCCTGAATAATAAATATAATTTAATTTTTTAATTGATTTGGAACCTTTTTATTTTTTATTATTACCTAGATTTTACTTATTACCCTGATATACACAACAATGCAATTAATTAAGTTTACATTATATGTTTTGACCATATTTGGCTTATGTGTCAAAAATGAATTTCGTAGGTTGACTATGGTCACAGAGGTATTTATTTAAAAATATACACAATAACCATTATAAAATAATTATCATATTTATATATAAATTTTACTTTTAAAAAGACCCTGAAATATGATTATTAAAAATGAACAATATCACAATCATTGAGACGGTAAGTCGTACGTACGCATGAGTAATGTTTCCATTTTTTAACAGTCATTATGGAAAGAAGGTATGTGTTATTTAATAATTAAATAATGGTAAAAATATCATTAATACCCTATTTTTTGTATAAATATAATTATATATAGAATCATTGTGGTGTGGTAATGAAAAGAAATTCTCCTAGCTTCATGTAGGCGGAAGTCTGCACATTCACGAACAACGTTATCATTTCGTTGTGAGTGAAAAAGATAAAAATAAAATGATATATTAATTTTAAGAATGATAAATATGTATTTAATATCATTATTATTCCATTTATATCACATATTATTATTATATTTACCCATATTACCTTCCATGTAAAGAGTTAGTGAAATTGAATCACATCGCTTCGTGAGGTGATAGTCCACCGTACACATGAATGTTTTTATTATATCACTGACGGAAAGGAAAGAAAAAAAATTATATGATATAACAACTCCTAAGTTATAATTACATTATAAATATCATATATATTTGTTATATCTATCATCATACCCAACTGTGAGAGGTGGTATGGAAAAACAAATAACATTGGTTTAGGATTTCGTAGTCCTCCACACACATGAATGATGATTATAAAGACCCAAGCTTGATATACATGAAAATTACAATTCTTTTTAAGAATACTTAATACATGACAAAAAAATATTCCCAAAGACCGAATTAGTTTAGTGTATTTGGAAACTCAGAACATAATCTTCTTATTAATGTGAAACATCTTCAACATCTCCCATAAAGATCTTCCTTTTCTATTTTCCTACCTAAAACTACTATTTATATCATGGGTAAAAGAAAATATTAAAAAGGTGATATAAAATTCTTATTAAGGGAAAACATGGAGAACATAAAACAAACCATAAACACTTGAACGTAAAAAACATGAATATAAATTTTGAACCTCAAAATCTTGAGCAATGACATAATTCTTATCAGTATATAAATAATATATCATAATAGAACATTTACCATGATATAATAGCATTGGAATAAAACATTTAATTATGTCCAACTAATAATTACATAATATTATTTCTATAGTAGCCAATTCATTGGTTCTAAGACCATCATAGTGGACAAAGTCCATTACTTAACTGGGTTTACTTGTCATCCCAGCCATATATTACTAAACGAGATTTACATGTAATTCTTTCCATGTATATCTATTGAGACATAAATCATTATCCATTTCATTGTATGGTGATAGAGGTCCCACCCATCTCATAATGAAATCACTCATACATCTTCCACAAAACATAAATAATTCATCATAACATAACTCAAGAAATAAAATGGGTTTCTTAAATATAATTCCATCATAAAAGTATCAATATAAAAGATAATTCCATCATTAACACAATAAAATCATAGTAATAATAGTGATAAAAACATAACCCTATTTAAAAGTGTTATCTTGGATGGAAAATAATTTTGATAAGACACTTGAACTTAGTTCTCGAGGAAAATATCATTTCTTCTTCAAAGATGTTTTATTTTCTAAAAATGCTGTGTAATTTTAAAAGAAAATAATTTAGTTAAAAATATACTTGAAATAGTGTAGAGTAATCTTCATGGAAATAAGGTTTTTTTAAACTGTAAAAATCCATTCATTCCGTATAAGTTAAAAAAAACATTCTCCTTGTAATTTTTTTAGAAAATTCAAAAGTACCTCGTATGGTAAACAAAAGAAAGATTATCTCCATGCCCCATAAAAAAATAAAAATGTGTAAAAATGAATTTAAACATACATAGATTAATAGTAAACCTTTTGGGAAAATAGTTTTAGAAAACAAGGACATGGATGATAAATATATCCCTAGTAAATACTTACGAATAAATAATCTCGGATAAAAACAAGATTGGAAAAGTTATCCCTTACCTTTGGTCTGATTTATTCCGTATGTGTCCAGAACACTTTTATAGTGGGTTTAAACATATTATTAACTTTTAATATAACCATAATAATATTTATGATACCATATATGATTCACTTACGACATTATATTACCCGTTCATTTGTCAATTTCAGGTTAAAGCAACGTTTTGGGTAATAATCATTTTATTTATCCTACGTGTTTTCAATTTACATTCTTGATAGTATTACTTATATCAAGACATAGTTACATATAGAATTTAAAACATTATTTATATATTATATATTCAGTATATATTTATATATATAATAGATAAATAAAATAAATGCAATACACCGTTCGTGGAGATAGTAAGCCATACATACGCATGAACACTGTTTTCGTTTCCTTATTAAATTGAATGTAAGGAAGTAAATGAAATATATATATATATAAATAAATCAAGTAGTATTATTATATAATATATTTTATTATTATTTATTATATATACTTTATAATCAATCTTTAATTGTTAATGTGGGGAATTAATCTCATCGCGTCGTGGAGACAGTAATCTGTACGTACGCATGAGCGATGATGTCATTCCCATAATTGTTTAATTATATTGAATTGAATGGTGTATAAGATCTCAATATTAGTATAATATAATTATAATAATAATATATAGTTATTATTTCCACCATTATACCCATCCAATTAAGGTTGTTGTGAAAAACATATTACACTACGGCGTGGAGACGGTAAGTCGTACATTTGCACACGTAGTGATTTTGTTTTTCATAGGATGGATAGAAGGTGAAATAGGGTTTTTTTATATTTATAATAACATATATTTATATTATTTATACTTATGTTATTACTTTATAATTAACCAACTAAATAAGAGGAAGTAGAATAAGAAATAAATTTCAAAGAATCGGTATAAGAGATTACCTCTTCCCCAATGTGCCTCCTTCAAATTTCCTCTCACGACACTATATATGGTGTTTTGAGAAGACCATAACCTCTAAGATGTAACTATAGATGTTTAGAAGATAAATTTTCATGGTTTAACCAAGCATGAAGGCTCAAAATGAAGTGTATGGGAGAGGGAGGAGGTTCTATTTTATGAGAGAGGAGAGGGGAACTTTAGGAAACTCTCAAAACATCAATTTATTAAATATTTAATTTAGATTAAAAAGGGTAAAAAATTGTAATTATAAAATAATATTATTTTGGTTATAATACCCATCATACAAAAAATTTTTTGACAAGTTTTGAATATTTTTTATCCTTATCATTTTTGTTTAACCCTTATTTTTCCCTTTTTAATTTTACTATGATATTATGTTATATACATATTGTGGGTTAATATAATTACCATATCATGTCAAATGACCCAAAAAAAGTCTTTTAAGACATATTTGGACTTATATTAACCATTTTATAGAATATTTTATTTTTATGAATTTTATATAATTTGATAAACTATTTTATGCTTCGAGTTATGAATTATGGCAATTTTGGATACTATTCATACTTGATTTTTTTAAAAATTCATAACAACCTTATTATTAAAAACCAAATGCATTAACACATCCCCAATATTTTAATGTCTTATTAAAATTCTTGTATGAATTAAAAAAACTAATTAATTTTTTTTAATATTTATATATTTATTTATTATAACCTTTAATTAATGAGGTAATTAGTACATCATAGTTGTGTCATAAATAAATATATTTATATAATTTCTAAAAATTATAAATAAAATACCTTGATGTTTTAAATCTTTTTATATTTATAATTACTATTTATAGACATAGGGATCAGTTATATAACCCAATATGAAAATCCATTTAGTAAAAGATATATTTTTATGTTATAATTATCTTTATTTTAAATTAATTCTTAAAAAATGTCATTCTCACATCCAAGTGAATCCATGGAGTCCCCAAAATCAACCCAAGTATAA